>CM068368.1:428582101-429212101 GCA_034769895.1 Magicicada septendecula | reverse complement strand
TAACCACAGTACTGTGGTCACTAACGGATACCACCTCACGTTATCGCACTCGATTTTCACTGATGATGGAAGTCGATGGCATTGCCGAAACGTCTGGTTTTGTAGAAAACATTGGACTACGGCCAAATATTCCGGGAAGGAATTTTAACAAAAACTACTTCTTTGTTGCCGATAACGTTGTACACATATATATAAAAAATATGCATAAAATTAATGGCTTGTATAAGTTAATGATTGATCTCCATTAAGTAGTGCTCAAGTTTCCAAAGTTTTAATATTATGATGTCCATAATTAAAACATCAGAGCAGGTTTAGTGTGAATGAGGGTACACTGTGGACAAAAATTTTCAACATTTCCTATTGAGTGTTGCATAGAGTAAAGCTGCGAATCTACAGTGTATGTTTCACAGAACAAACACGCGAAAAAGAAGGAGCGCTCCGAAGTCACTCATGGACCCTCAGCATCTTGCAGAGGGTTGATTCCCTAAAGACGAAAAGTCTGTCTATGAATCGTTCCTCTGTAAAAACGTGCAGTTACACTGCCCAGCGATCCACAGGAAGCAAATTGATGTCCATTTTTTTGGCTTGCACGCGTTATGTTGGTGTGGGTTTCGGCACTTTCCATTTAAAAAGCGTGCAAATGTAAGAAAATATCGGTATGGAGAACCATACATGACTTCCATATTCTAAGATTTATATTTAAAATCATTTTCAGCCAAACAGCCAGGCTGTGTCTTACCTGCCTTTTTATTGCTGTATTAAATGAAAAATATTATGTTACATTATAATGAAAAAATTATAATTTTATTGCCTGGCAACAAAATTATTTTATTTTTAACAATTGCCATTGTTTCAAAAAGTTTAAATAAATTTTCAAGTACTTTACTCTTGTTAAAACGTAAAAGGTTGCAGGTAAACTACCCCTTCCCCTTAACCGATCTTCACCAAAATCGAAAGTCATTGAGACCTCTACAATTCAGGGACGTATGCAACAAATTATTTGATTCTGTCTGAATTTGCGGCTTATATCGTTTGCCAAAAAAATACGCTTGATAAAAAAACGTTGCTGGTAAACTACCCCTTCCCCTTAACCGATCTTCACCAAAAACAACAGGTCTTGAGTACTCTACAAATTAGGGCTGTATGCAAAACATAATTTGATTCTGTTTGAATTTGCGGCTGTTATCGTTTGCCATAGAAAATACCCTTGTTAAAAACACGTTGCTGGTAAACTACCCCTTTCCCTCAACCGATCTTCACCAAAAACAAAAGGTCTTGAGAACTCTACAATTTAGGGCTGTATGCAAATAATCTTTTGATTCTGTTTGAATTTGCGGCTGTTATCGTTTGCCATATAAAATACCCTTGTTAAAAAAAGTTGCCGGTAAACTACCCCTTTCCCTCAACCGAACTTCACCAAAAACAATAGGTCTTGAGAACTCTGCAATTTAGGGCTGTATGCAAATAATCTTTTGATTCTGTTTGAATTTGCGGCTGTTATCGTTTGCCATAAGAAATACCCTTATTAAAACATAAAACGTTACAGGTAAACTACCCCTTTCCCTTAACCGATCTTCACCAAAATCAACAGATCTTGAGAACTCTACAACTCAGGGCTGTATGCGAAACATTATTTGATTCTGTTTGAATTTGCGGCTGTTATCGTTTGCTAAACAAACAAAATTACCCTTGCTAAAAAAAAACCGTTGCGGGTAAACTACCCCTTTCCCTCAACCGATCTTCACCAAAAACAATAGGCCGCGAGTACTCTGCAAATCAGGGCAGCATGCAAAAAATTATTTGATACTGTTTGAATTTGCGGCAGTTATCGTTTGCCATAGAAAAAAAATCTACAGACACACACACACAGACATAGACAGACAGACAGACAGACACACACACAGACACTTTTCGGAAAACGACTTTTTTTCATGTTTTGAGTGTAGTAGAATCAGAATCTGCAATAATCTCGAACACGATTTTTTTTGCCATCACCATACTTCCATTCCTTAAGGAATATGGAAGTAATAAACATGAGTGAGGCCAGAAATAACGTGAATTCTGTGTGTGTGTGTGTGTGTGTGTGTGTGTGTGTGTGTGTGTGTGTGTGTGTGTGTGTCTTACCTGCCTTTTTATTGCTGTAGGCATAATAATAAAATGGAAACGTAAACATTACATAACTGAGATATGCTTACCTGCCACGAACGATATATTATTTTATACATGGAGGAGTTCAGTGACATACACACGTACAGAAAAATTATATATATAAAGATATTAACTCATACATAATTTACATTAAAATGAAAAAATTATAATTTTATTCCCTGGGAACAAAATTATTTTATTTTTAACAATTACCTTTGTTTGAAAAAGTTTAAATGAATTTTCAAGTACTTTACTGTTGTTAAAAAGTAAAAGGTTGCTGGTAAACTACCCCTTCCCCTAAACCGATCTTCACCAAAATCAAAAGTCCTTGAGGTCTCTACAATTCAGGGATGTATGCAAAAAATTATTTGATTCTGTTTGAATTTACGGCTGTTATCATTTGCCATAGAAAATACGCTTGATAAAAAAACGTTGCTGGTAAACTACCCCTTCCCCTTAACCGATCTTCACCAAAAACAATAGGTCTTGAGTACTCTACAAATCAGGGCTGTATGCAAAACATTATTTGATTCTGTTTGAAGTTGCGGCTGTTATAGTTTGCCATAGAAAATACCCTTAATAAAACAAAAAACATGGCTGGTAAACTACCCCTTGCCCTTGAACGATCTTCACCAAAAACAATAGGTCTTTAGTACTCAAGAAATCAGGGCAGTATGCAAAAACTTATTTGATTCCGTTTGAATTTTCGGTTGTTATCGTTTACTAAAAAAAAAATTACCCTTGATAAAAAACCGGTTCCGGTAAACTACCCCTTTCCCTTAACCGATCTTCACCAAAAACGACAAGTCTTAGGTACTCTACAATTCAGGCTTGTATGCAAAGAATTATTTGATTTAGTTTGAATTTGCGGCTGTTATCGTTTGCCATAGAAAACACCCTTGATAATACATAAAACGTTGCTGGTAAACTACCCTATTCCATTAACCGATCTTCACCGAAAACAATAGGTCTTGAGAACTCTATAATTCAGGGCTGTATGCAAAACATTAGTTGATTCTTTTTGAATTTACGGCAGTTATCGTTCATCAAAAAAAAAATACCCTTGTTAAAACATAAAACGTTGTCGGTAGACTACCCCTTTCCCTTAACCGATCTTCAACAAAATCTACAGACCTTGAGTTCTGTATAATTGAAAAAGGTATGCAGAAGAGTAGTTGATTCTGTTTTAATGTACGGCAGTTATCGTTCGTCAAAAAAAAAATTACCCTTGATAAAACATAAAATGTTACTGGTAAACAACCCTATTCCCTTAACCGATCTTCACCAAAACCAACAGGTCTTGAGAACTGTACATTTCAGGGCTGTATGCAAAATATTATATGATTCTGTTTGAATTTGCGGCTCTTATCGTTTGCCATAGAAAATACCCTTATAAAACATAAAACGTTGCAGGTAAACTACCCCTTTCCCGTAAACGACCTTCACCAACACCAATAGGTATTGAGAACTCTACAATACAGGGCTGTATGCAAAAAATTATTTGATTCTGTTTGAATTTGTGGCTGTTATCGTTTACCATAGAAAAATATCGGTATGGAGAACCATACATGACTTCCATATTCTAAGATTTATATTTAAAATCATTTTCAGCCAAACAGCCAGGCTGTGTCTTACTTGCCTTTTTATTGCTGTATTAAATGAAAAATATTATATTACATTAAAATGAAAAAATTATAATTTTATTGCCTGGCAACAAAATTATGTTATTTTTAACAATTACCATTGTTTCAAAAAGTTTAAATAAATTGTCAAGTACTTTACTCTTGTTAAAACGTAAAAGGTTGCAGGTAAACTACCCTTTCCCCTTAACCGATCTTCACCAAAATCGAAAGTTGTTGAGGCCTCTACAATTCAGGGTTGTATGCAAAAAATTATTTGATTCTGTTTGAATTTGCGGCTGTTATCGTTTGCCATAGAAAATACGCTTGATAAAAAAACGTTGCAGGTAAACTACCCCTTCCCCTTAACCGATCTTCACCAAAAACGGTAGGTCTTGAATACTCTACAAATCAGGGCTGTATGCAAAACATTATTTGATTCTGTTTGAATTTGCGGCTGTTATCGTTTGCCATAGAAAATACCCTTGTTAAAAAAACGTTGCAGGTAAACTACCCCTTTCCCTCAACCGATCATCACCAAAAACAATAGGTCTTGAGAACTCTACAATTTAGGGCTGTATGCAAATAATCATTTGATTCTGTTTGAATTTGCGGCTGTTATCGTTTGCCATAAGAAATACCCTTGTTAAAACATAAAACGTTACAGGTAAACTACCCCTTTCCCTTAACCGATCTTCACCAAAATCAACAGATCTTGAGAACTCTACAACTCAGGGCTGTATGCGAAACATTATTTGATTCTGTTTGAATTTGCGGCTGTTATCGTTTGCCAAACAAACAAAATTACCCTTGCTAAAAAAAAACCGTAGCAGGTAAACTACCCCTTTCCCTCAACCGATCTTCACCAAAAAGAATAGGTCGCGAGTACTCTGGAAGTCAGGGCTGCATGCAAAAAATTATTTGATACTGTTTGAATTTGCGGCAGTTATCGTTTGCCAAAAAAAAAATCTACAGACACACAGACACACAGATAGACAGACAGACTGACAGACAGACACACACACACACACACTTTTCGGAAAACGACTTTTTTTCATGTTTTGAGTGTAGTAGAATCAGAATCTACAATAATCTCGAACACGATTTTTTTTACTTCCATATTCCTTAAGGAATGGAAGTATGGTGATGGCAAAAAAAATCGTGTTCGAGATTATTGCAGATTCTGATTCTACTACACTCAAAACATGAAAAAAAGTCGTTTTCCGAAAAGTGTCTGTGTGTTTGTGTGTCTGTCTGTCTGTCTGTCTGTGTGTCTGTCTGTAGATTTTTTTTCTATGGCAAACGATAACTGCCGCAAATTCAAACAGAATCAAATAATTTTTTGCATACAGCCCGATTTTGCAGAGTTCTCGCGACCTATTGTTTTTGGTGAAGATCGGTTGAGGGAAAGGGGTAGTTTACCTGCAACGGTTTTTTTTTAGCAAGGGTAATTTTGTTTGTTTGGCAAACGATAACAGCCGCAAATTCAAACAGAATCAAATAATGTTTCGCATACAGCCCTGAATTGTAGAGTTCTCAAGACCTATTGTTTTTGGTGAAGATCGGTTAAGGGAAAGGGGTAGTTTACCTGTAACGTTTTATGTTTTAACAAGGGTATTTCCTATGGCAAACGATAACAGCCGCAAATTCAAACAGAATGAAAAGATTATTTGCATACAGCCCTAAATTGTAGAGTTCTCAAGACCTTTTGTTTTTGGTGAAGATCGGTTAAGGGAAAGGGGTAGTTTACCTACAACGTTTTTTTAACAAGGGTATTTTCTATGGCAAACGATAACAGCCGCAAATTCAAACAGAATCAAATAATTTTCTGCATACAGCCCTGATTTGTAGAGTACTCAAGACCTATTGTTTTTGGTGAAGATCGGTTGAGGGGAAGGGGTAGTTTACCAGCAACGTTTTTTATCATGCGTATTTTCTATGGCAAACGACAACTGCCGCAAATTCAAACAGAATCAAATAATTTTTTGCATACAGCCCTGATTTGTAGAGTACTCGCGACCTATTGTTTTTGGTGAAGATCGGTTGAGGGGAAGGGGTAGTTTACCTGCAACGGTTTTTTTTATCAAGGGAAATTTTTTTTTTTTGGCAAACGATAACAGCCGCAAATTCAAACAGAATCAAATAATGTTTCGCATACAGCCCTGAATTGTAGATTTCTCAAGACCTATTGTTTTTGGTGAAGATCGGTTGAGGGAAAGGGGTAGTTTACCTGCAACGTTTTTTTAACAAGGGTATTTTCTATGGCAAACGATAACAGCCGCAAATTCAAACAGAATCAAATAATGTTTTGCATACAGCCCTGATTTGTAGAGTACTCAAGACCTATTGTTTTTGGTGAATATCGGTTAAGGGGAAGGGGTAGTTTACCTGCAACGTTTTTTTATCAAGCGTATTTTCTATGGCAAACGATAACAGCCGCAAATTCAAACAGAATGAAATAATTTTTTGCATACGTCCCTGAATTGTAGAGGTCTCAATGACTTTCGATTTTGGTGAAGATCGGTTAAGGGGAAGGGGTAGTTTACCTGCAACCTTTTACGTTTTAACAAGAGTAAAGTACTTGAAAATTTATTTAAACTTTTTGAAACAATGGTAATTGTTAAAAATAAAATAATTTTGTTGCCAGGCAATAAAATTATAATTTTTTCATTTTAATGTAATATAATATTTTTCATTTAATACAGCAATAAAATGGCAGGTAAGACACAGCCTGGTTGTTTGGCTGAAAATGATTTTAAATATAAATCTTAGAATATGGAAGTCATGTATGGTTCTCCATACCGATATTTGCCATCACCATACTTCCATTCCTTAAGGAATATGGAAGTAAAAATTACCCTTGATAAAAAACCGTTGCTGGTAAACTACCCCTTTCCCTTAACCGATCTTCACCAAAAACAATAGGTCTTGAGAACTCTAAAATTCAGGGCTGTATGTAAAATATTATATGATTTTGTTTGAATTTGCGGCTGTTATCGTTTGCCATACAAAATACCCTTTTAAAACATAAAACGTTGCCGGTAAACTACCCCTTTCCCTTAACCGATCTTCACCAAAACCAAAAGGCCTTGAGAACTCTACAATTCAGGGCAGTATGCAAAACATTATTTGATTATGTTTGAATTTGCGGCTGTTATCGTTTGCCATAGAAAATACCCTTGTTAAAACATAAAACGTTGCTGGTAAACTACCCCTTTCCCTTAACCGATCTTTACCAAAATGAACAAATCTTGAGAGCTCTACAATTCAGGGCTGTATGCGAAATATTATTTGATTCTGTTTGAATTTGCGGCTGTTGTCGTTTGCCAAACAAACAAAATTACCCTTGATAAAAAAAAAAACGTTGCTGGTAAACTACCCCTTTCCCTCAATCGATCTTCACCAAAAACAATAGGTCGCGAGTACTCTATAAATCAGGGCTGTGTGCAAAAAATTATTTGATTCTGTTTGAATTTGCGGCAGTTATCGTTTGCCATAGAAAAAATCTACAGACACACAGACAGACAGATAGACAGACAGACACACACACAGACACTTTTCGGAAAACGACTTTTTTTCATGTTTTGAGTGTAGTAGAATCAGAATCTGCAATAATCTCGAACACGATTTTTTTTGCCATCACCATACTTCCATTCCTTAAGGAATATGGAAGTAAAAAACAGTCGCTCTGAGACGTTTTTAAAGTGTGGTTGACTACGTTCGGCTAAATCGTGTCTTTAAACATCGTCGCTTTGTTATAAATCAACGATATTATTATTTTGTTGTTGTGTTATATTAGTATTTGTGTTTACAGTGTTTTAAGTATCTTACTTAATATTCGATAGTTGTTCGTATTTTGTTTGCATATTCAGATCTCAGTTGGGATAATTAAAATGAGGGTTTTCGAAGGAGGAATAACACCGCTGGATATACATAGGTTTTTAATTACTGGAGCAATTCCTGAAAAGTGTACAAAATCGTATCAAAGTAGAAACTTTAAGAGACAATGTAAACTTTATGTTATTCGTGACAATAAACTGTTTTATCGTAAATGTGACAGGTTAAAAGGTACAGAAAAATTAATAGAAATTGTTCGCGACGATAACAAAATACAAAAATTGATGGGCGTAGCCCACAAAGGTGCTGATACTAGCAAACAAGCGATTGGTATGTCTGCACATCGAGGAATTAATAGCACCGTGGACATACTTTCACAACGGTACTACTTTAAAATATAAAATTAAAGGTGACAGATTTTGTAAAAAATTGTGAAGTGTGTCAGAAAGTTACACCTCCATGGGTGTCTTGTATACCCGAAATGAAGCCAATTCCTGTTCCTAAGAGAGTCATGGAACAAATTGGAATAGATGTTATGCAATTACCAGAAGTGCAGGGCAAAAAATACATAGTGGTGGGAGTAGACTACTTTTCAAAGTGGGCTGAGGTGAAAGCCCTTAAAAATAAGACTGGCATTGAAGTGGCTAAATTTATTTATGAAATTATATGTAGACATGGTTGCCCTAAAATACAAATTAACGATAATGGTCGCGAGTTTGTAAATGAAGTTTCTAAAGAATTGCATAGACTGACGGGGACAAAACAAAGATTAACATCACCCTACCATCCACAGGCTAATGGATTAGTAGAACGTCAAAATAGGACAATAAAAGATAAACTGAAAAGAACTTTAATGGAAAACATTAATAACTGGCCTGATGTTCTCGAGAGTGTATTATTTGCGTACAGAACATCTAGACACAAAACAATAGGATTTTCACCTTTTTTGTGTTATACAACAGAGAACCAGTTTTACCATTAGACCTTGTTGATGAAGATAATTTGACCGATGAAGACGAGAGTCTCTTCAGGTAGCTGAAAAAACAACGGATTTTCAAGAAGTAGAGGAAGATATTGTCGAAGAAAATAAAGAAATGGAAAGAAAATTACAAAAAATATTAGAAGTGAAAAAAGTAATTGATGAAGCAGCATTAAAAAATATCAGAAGAGCTCAGATTAAACAGAAAAAGCAATTTGACGAAAGACATACAATAACAAAGAAAATGGAAATAAAACCTGGGAGTAGAGTTTTGGTAAAAAATGTGACAAAATTCAAAAATAAATTAATGTTTACTGAACTTCCATGGAGTGGACCATTTACAGTTAACAAAGTTTTAAGAAACGAGTATTGTATATTACAAGATGAAAGTGGCAAAGTGAGGAAAAAGAAAGACATGTGAAAAACTTGAAAATTTTCTACAATCTAAATGATGATAAATCTGATGTGGAGGTTTCTGGTGAGTGGTGTGAAGTGATTTTTTTTTTATGATCCGGTTGACGTAGAGTGGCAAATGGAAAAGTGTAAAGTGTTGGGTCTGTCCTTTGAAGGACAATGCACATGTATTAGAAGCGGTCATAAATTAGCACTTGCAAAACCACGGTGTGAAGAAAATTGTGGGTGACGGAAATTGTTGGTTTAGGGCAGTTTCCTACGTAATTACTGGCAGTGAAGGTTATCACATGGACGTTAGAAACATAGTTGTCAATTATATGGACAATGAATTGAACAACAACCGAGCCAATGATTTATTTAAAGGTAGGACGTCACTAAAAAATATGATAAAAGAAGGCACATGGGCAACTGAAAGTGAGATATTTGGAACTGCATCACTTTTGAATACAAACATTTTTGTATACACAAAGATAAACTCAAAAAATGGAGAGAAGTGGGACTGGCAGTTATTTACAGTAGGTGCTTCAGCAGATTTAAAAAAAAGTGAAATTCCAAGCCAAAAAAATATATACATTACAAATGAAAGTGGTTGTCATTATGAAGTTGTTATTTCAGTTCATGGAATGGGTGTAGTTTAAGCAATACCTACGTGTCTACAGAAAAGTAAGTAGGCTACTATACTATTATTTTATCTCTTACTGTATATAAAGTGTAATGAAAACTAAAGACATCTTTTTATAGTGTAAATAATTAATAATTTTGTTTTTATTGTTTAAAATTAATTAATTGATACAGCTTTAAACAATTCGTTAAAACGAATTTTAAAAAGATTAATTATTATGGCAACTTAGAAAGTTACATAAATTTAGTTTCATGAAACAGATAGAAACTAATTTTGTACTGAGAATCCCCGAAATACTCCACTCTGTGCAAGCCAAAACATAACGTTTATTGCATACTGCAAAAATATTTTTGCTATTAGTCTTGTCTTTCTGATTGCATATAATTTACTTTAAGGAATAATGGTTAACACACAAACTAAGTTATTTTTTCATTCAAGTGAGTTTACGTTAAATTCGAATACTTTTAATCCGATAGTCGTTTAATTCTACAAGACCGAAGGAAGTGACAATAAAAGTAAGCGACGATATGACCATCCAATTTTGAATGCTTCATTCGCCGTTTTTAAAGATGAGCTTCTGGAATTTGGAGCTACCAACCACGAAAACATCAGCTCGCACAGTTCGGCGAAATTGGTAAGAAACCTGTAACATTTACTCTGAAATAATTAAGTTCGTGAAGGGGTGCATATACAGGGGGGGGAATAGGACCGGACCCCACCCCACAAGGTCGACAGTTGACAAGAAATTTTGTTAATCTCCTAATTTTTAAGCTGTTTTATTAATTTCACAGCTGTATACGCTAATACAGTAGTACCCATTTTTTAAATAGAGGTCTAAAAACAAATTTATTACACAGAATATGCGTGTACGTTTGAAATATGAAATATAGGAAATTCAAGTAAGTCAATAAGTATCTTATAAACAATGTTGCAATAGCGCTTATTACTTCCATATTCCTTAAGGAAATGGAAGTATGGTGATGGCAAAAAAAATCGTGTTCGAGATTATTGCAGATTCTGATTGTACTACACTCAAAACATGAAAAAAATTCAAGTACCGTCTGCCTAGTGGCAAAAGCTAAAGAGCATGATAATGTCTTTCGGCCGCCAGCTAAACGCAACATTATTATGGTTACTGACTGACTGATTGTTTCCTTTCTGCAAATGTTGCGTTTAGCTGGCGGCCGAAAGACATTATCATGCTCTTTAGCTTTTGCCACTAGGCAGACGGTACTTGAATTTTTCCAGATTGTATAAGGCTATGTAAAATAATAAAGCAACAGGTACAGAGATTCAAAAATTTTTATTGAGCAGGGGCAACGCTTAACATAGGTTTGTGGTGACTGAAGTAGGATATATAATTTTGTGTTTGTAGTTTATCAATATTACGGGTGAAGACTCCATCGATGCAAGTATTGTTGCGCGTAGTAGAGATTGCCGGATCGTTGTTGAGTTGGAGATGCCAATTCTCTTGTAAGAACTCGAGAAACTCCTTGCCGTTGTCCGATTTCAAGTCGATATTCACATCGCCACCGAGAATCATTGGTATTTTGTAGTAGCCGTACTTGTCAATCACTTTGAATAAGCCAGCAACCTTTGGGCTGTACGCCATCATGTTTAATACGAAGAATTCTTGTATTTTCTCCATGTTCGAGTTGGGTGTTATGTAGACGTTCACCAGTATGGCACGCTCACCGTTGATCGTAGTCTCTATGGCACAAATGTCGCCTACAGCGTCGTGTGCCGTTGCCATTTGTTTAACCTGCATCGTAGATTCTTCATACTTGAGTAGATCGTATTCGGTTGCCTGCAGATCCGAGTCTTCCCTTTCGTATATTGCGACGCCACCAGCTCGTACGGTGTTTCGTTTGAATTGTGACACCGGTCTGTAGCCTGCTAGCTGTACGCTCTCGTCGTTTTCAATCCAAGTTTCCGAGAGAGCCATAATTTTAACTTGAGAGAGCACAGAATCGGTGCATATATCGTCAACGTGAGCTCGTAAGCTCTGCACGTTAAACGTTAGCAGTGACAGAGCTGTAGGACTATTTACAACTTGATGCAAGAATTGTCTCGACTTGTCGCCGATCGTTTCCAACTTGTGGTTTTCGAGACGACGAAACTCGCTGCTGAGTTCACTGTTAACTTTACCGCGAGCGTGATGGAACGTATGATCGCCTTTCTTGTTGGTCAAGTATAATCCTTGCAGCGATGTGGCTCTCGAAAGAGCGACGTAGACCAACTGTTGCTCATGAGCGCTGTCGTATTCATATATAACCGTGTCGTATGTACCACCCTGTGACTAGTGTATCGTTATAGCGCAAGCTTCGACCAGAGGGAATTGTTGCCTCTTGCAATTCAATACTTTACTCTTGAGCGTTATAGTTGCCGTTCGCTTACTGATGGGTACCCATTTCTCGCTCAATCCCTCGATGGTTGCGACGTGCGCTTTATACTTCGTTCGTATTAATTTACCAATTTTCGGATCTTCAAACTCTAACCACAAGCGTTTTATGTCGAAACGTTGTGGATCAGAGAAATCCAACTCAAAGTAACGCAATGTTCCGATCGCACCGTTCACAAGTCCGTCCAGCACGTCGATATTGGCTCTTATCATGTATGGTTTACCTATCATCAGTTTCAGGAGGAACGGCAACCCACCAGTCTCGTCGGGTTTCATCTTGTGTACTTTCGTACGAGCGCTCACCAATTGCTCGTTATTCTTGTAGCCAGAGTAAGTATCCGTAGCTATGCATTGGATTACGTGGTCGCCTTGTATCGAGACAGAATTGTGCTCGTTTACGTCCATCGTACGAAAGAAGAGGCGTATCGCATCGGGGAAGTGCTCGTCCACATACTCTTTTGTCACGAATCTACTCTCGATTGTAGCTCTCTCTTCGTCGGTTAGACTCGCTCCGTCGCCAGTCTTCGTGAGGATGCCCGAGAACGTTACGTCTGCCTGTCGCATCACTTGGACGAGCGGATAGTAATTGAGCGATTGCCAAACGATGTCATTGCAGAACGATGCTCTGCTTCGTTTATATATCGGCGTCTGGCATACCGGTGGTAGCTGCCTCAAGTCTCCACAGAAGACAATGTTCAGACCACCGAATGGTTTATCGTATACGTGCAGAATGCGTTGGAGACGATTGTTAACTTGCGACAGCATACCAGCACCTATCATACTGCATTCGTCGACAAAGACGATGCGCACGTTTTGCAAAGCGGCACGGAATGAGTTTATTGCTTCCACCGAGAGTCCCATTTCTTGGCGTGAGTTGGATATTCTAAAGGCCGAATGAACCGTCGTACCGTTGATCGCTGCCGCTGCCATGCCCGTAGAAGCACAAGCGATGTACGCATTGAATGCGCAGTTGTGTTGCTGACTGAATCGATTGTACGTCTCCATCATTAGTCGCATCGTGAACGTTTTACCGCAGCCAGCTGGTCCCGTGAAGAAGATTTGTAGCGGTTCATACTCGCTCCCGTAGTCAAACATACGATGTATAGCTTCGAGTATGAGATCTCGTTGTTCTTTGTTGGTTCGACGCATCGCTTCGCAATACTCCTTGGATGTCATTACATTTTCACGCTTGCGAACGAGATATGACATCTTTTCCATCAGACCCATGCGTATATCGTCGTCGTTGCCGTCTCGTATGGCCTGCACAAAGTCATCGGTTGCCGCTTTGCTCTTTACAAATTCCAGATTCTTTTCTCGCGCCTCGTTAATTTCATCCTCCTCAGCCATCAATCGCTTACAGTACTCCATCGTTTTCGCAATGTCGATGGATGCTTCGAATTCTGTTCGTGCTGCCAGGATTTGTTCTTCGTGCGTGTCGTAAATCTCTAGAAACTTGTTACAATCCAGTAGATCGACTTCTTCGTTGCGGAACGGTACGTGCAGCAGTACCATTTCTCGCTTATAATCGATCAAATCAGTCATCTCGTAGTTTCTGTAGCGTATTACCTTGGGCTTAGCACGTTTCTTGTAGGTTCCTTCATTTGTCATATAGTACTTGGCAACAAATTGTGCCAAAGTCACTGCAATCATGTGAGGCGGTCGTCGTTCGTACTTTTGCACCACACATTCCTTCCAAACGTCGACCGAATCACCGGCAAGCTCTTCCTTGTCCATCTGAGCACGAGTCTTCCGTATGCGATGACGTTCGTGAGGCCACATTGTCGGAATCACTTCAACTTTACGGCTGCTTTCTGACATACCCAACTCAAGGAGATACCACGCCGCTTCCTGACTGCTAATCTCGACGGCGTTCAGCATCTTCAAGCTCATCTCTTTCATCAACTCCATATAATCCTTGTCTGGATATTCCTCGCGCAATTTGATCAGTTCCCGTTGCAAGTTACTAATGCCTCTATTAGTCTTGTTCACGAATTCGACCACATACGTCGCGTAAGAGTACTCTTCGAGTATGAATTGCAAGTCCATGTTGGAATTCAGGACTTTTGCTATCCACGGATGGAAATTGTTCATCCATTTCTGCTGGATTGACCGTTTTAAGAATACCATCGGTCGTGTGATGCCTGAACGGATTATATTCTTGTAGTCGTCATCGCTGAAGACACCATTACTGCGGAGAAACGAATCCAAACTATCGTGGTCGTCGTGCTCGAGTGACAATTTCATTTCGTTGAACTTCTTTCTCAACTGTTTCTGACGACCTTCATCCTTTGCCATCGGAATGAGCACACAAGTATTGTGCATCGGCCAGAATGGAGCCATGAATCGGCATTTCTTGTCATTTTCGTCGCGTGCCTTCTTGTAGCACGTAAATGTATGCTTGTGCGTCTGGTTACGTGGGTACTGCAGTTTGTCTGGATCTACGCTACACAGCTCATCTATAAGTTCGACTGTTCGAGGCATGTTTTCACAGTCATCATCGACGCGAACGGTGTATTTATTAAGTACTCGTTCAATTCTTCGCTCAACAAGTCATCTTGTTTTCGTTTTTGTTGCGATGGGGCCGCTGGTATTGAAGCTTCACCGCCGACAGCAACCGCTCGTTGCTGTTCCTTCTCGAGCTTCTTTCGTTCCCGATAGTTTCTTGCTCGCTCGGCATTTTGTCGTTTCTTGATCTGAGCCTTCTCGTCGCTGCTATCCATTGTCGAACGCTGTTTTAATCAGTCGCCACGTTATGGTTACTATATACCAGCAGCAGTGTATTTCACCACAACACAAAACAAACCTTTATTTACAACAATCCCAATGACATTATGTATCTGTGTTATACTTCACATTTCTGCGGTGAGTAATTAAATATAAAGAACAGTAGATTTGCATTTACGATGACAAATATTTTAATGAATAGATCGTTAGCTGAATCACATACGAAGACAACCATTAACTAGAGACAATAACCCCAATAACCTATCTACAGCTATGCAGTGTTGTTTGCTTGTTAGGTCTTTAATCTGCGACGACGTTAGCATGTTAGCGGTCGCGGTTTTAGTTAACGATTCCCGGCTGGTAAATTGTGCTAACACTTGATTTTAAACTTTCAGGACGCTTTATAAATCTGGTTTAATTGTTTGCAGTGATATTATTTTTAACACATTATATATATTGCGACGTATCAAAACAAACGTTTATTTACAACAATCCCAATGACGTCACGCAAGAATGACGTCATGCAGCGTGATGCGTTACAGTTTACAGCGTTACAGAAATTTTCAAATGATGGCCAGCCAAAAGACATTATCATGTCAAAAAGTCGTTTTTCGAAAAGTGTCTGTGTGTGTGTCTGTCTGTCTGTCTATCTGTGTGTAGATTTTTTTCTATGGCAAACGATAACTGCATCTTCGAAGAGTTGCTAGGCTCAGTTGGGGAGGCTTCGATGGAGGCATCTGAGAATGAAGAGGAAGCAGGAGAATTCGAGGATGATAGAGAGGAGTTGGTGCCATCCTATGACGAGGTGTATGAAGCTCTAGAAAAGCTTAAAAATAACAATGCAGCAGGTTCCGATGGTTTACCAGGGGAACTACTAAAGAGCGCAGGAGGAGATTTCATAAAGGAATTTGCCCATCTCATAGAGCGAATATGGCTGGAGGAGGTAATGCTTGATGAGTGGAACAATGGGGTGGTGTGTTTAATACATAAAAAGGGTGATCCGCTCGTATGTAAAAATTATAGGGGCATCTCTCTACTTAATGCAGCGTATAAGGTATTGTCCAACATCATATTTTCTAGACTGCTTCCCTACGCTGAGGAAAACATAAAAGAATATCAATGTGGATTCACTAGGAATAGGTCAACAACAGACCAAATATTTACACTAAGGCAAATCCTAGAAAAAACGTTGGAATATGGAGTGGCCACTCACCATCTCTTTGTGGATTTCCAGTCGGCATATGATTCAATCAACCGGAAAATGCTAGATAGAGCTATGAAGGAATGAAGGAGTTGAATATACCATCTAAGTTGGTGCGTATGGTTGGAGTAGTTATGTCCAATTCTAAGTGCCAAATAAGAATACAATCAAATCTATCTAACTCCGTAAAAACATTGAATGGGTTGAAACAAGGAGATGCCTTAGCATGTCTGTTGTTCAACATAGCTCTAGAAAAGGTCATCAGGGAGTCAGGAATTCAAACTAGCGGACACATATTTCACAAGGAGGTACAGCTTCTGGCCTATGCCGATGACATTGACGTCATAAGTAGGTCTGAATCTGGCTTAAAGGAAGCTTTTCGGGAACTGGAGTTGTCCGCTAAGGCTATGGGCTTGGTTATAAACCAAAGCAAAACCAAATATATGGTTGTAGGTGCCAACACTCGTGCCCTGTCCCTGCGCATTAACGATTATGAATTTGAAAAGTTTCAGGGTTTTCCATATCTCGGGTCATATGTGGACTCTGGAAATGACTCCTCTAGAGATATTGAAAGACGGATATTATCTGCTAATAGGTGTTACTACGGACTGGTGAAACATTTTAAGTCTAAATTAATATGTAAAGATACAAAAGCCACCCTATACAAGACCTTGATTAGACCAGTCCTGATGTATGGCTCGGAATGCTGGGTGGTAAAAAAACTAGATGAGCAGAAACTATCCGTTTTTGAGAGGAGGGTACTGGGGAGAATCTATGGCCCTGTGAGGGAAAACGACATTTGGAGGCGATTGCATAATCGAGAGTTGTACGAAAGGTTTAAAGATCTTCCGATCGTGCAACTCATACAAATTATCAGATTGCGTTGGGCTGGTCATGTGCAGAGAATGGCAGAGGATAGAATCCCAAAAAGAGTGATGAATTATTTGCCGATGGGAAGGAGAAGGAAGGGAAGACCGCGTACAAGATGGCTGGACCAGGTTGGTAAGGAGTCAGTGAGGCTGGGTGCAGCAAACTGGTGGACATTGGCCGGGAGTAGAGACCAGTGGAGAAGATTTCTTTTGGAGGCCAGGGCCCGGACTGGGCTGTAGCGCCGAGGATGTATGATGTAAACGATAACTACCGCAAATTCAAACAGAATCAAATAATATTTTGCGTACACCCCTGATTTGTAGAGTACTCACGACCTATTGTTTTTGGTGAAGATCGGTTGAGGGAAAGGGGTAGTTTACCAGCAACGTTTTATGTTTTAACAAGGGTATTTTATATGGTAAACGATAACAGCCACAAATTCAAACAGAATCAAAAGATGATTTGCATACAGCCCTAAATTGCAGAGTTCTCAAGACCTATTGTTTTTGGTGAAGATCGGTTAAGAGAAAGGGGTAGTTTACCTGCAGCGTTTTTTTATCAAGGGTATTTTCTATGGCAAACAATAACAGCCGCAAATGCAAACAGAATCAAATAATTTTTTGCATACAGCCCTGATTTGTAGAGTACTCAAGACCTATTGTTTTTGGTGAAGATCGGTTAAGGGGAAGGGGTAGTTTACCTGCAACGTTTTTTATCAAGAGTAATTTTCTATGACGAACGATAACTGCCGCATATTCAAACAGAATCAAATAATGTTTTGCATACGTCACTGAATTGTAGAGAACTCAAGGCTTTTTAATTTTGGTGAAGATCGGTTAAGGGTAGTTTACCTGCAACCTTTTACGTTTTAACAAGAGTAAAGTACTTGAAAATTCATTTAAACTTTTTCAAACAATGGTAATTGTTAAAAATAAAATAATTTTGTTGCCAGGCAATAAAATTATAATTTTTTCATTTTAATGTAAATCATGTATAAGAGAAAATATATCGTGCGTGGCAGGCAAGCATATCTCAGTTATGTACTGTTTACGTTTCCATTTTATTATTATGACTACCGCAATAAAAAGGCAGGGAAGACACACACACACACACACACACACACACACACACACACACACACACACACACACACACACACACACACACACACACACACACACACACACACACACACACACACACACACACACACACACACACACACACACACAGATACTCACTGTCTCCCTTTGTCTGCATGTCAGCCTGTCAATCTCGTTTCAACCTTCCCTGACACTTTCTTTTCGTTACCCTCTCTTGCTATCTACTAATTAGCTCCTAAGCTAGGCCTCGAATTAGATGAATTATGTGCAATTTTAGAGACAATGAAGAATTTTAATATTTTTAGTGTAAAACAGTTTCTTTCTCCTAAATAAAACAAAAACTTGTGTTTAGGGATTATGCTCTTTACAGGCAACAGCTAGAGGTGCGAACACGCCAAATTCATATTTCGAATCTATGTGTTGTAAATGTGATAGTACTCCTTCTTGTACGTACTTCTAATCATATATATATTTTTTAGGTGTTTCTTTATCATCACCTACACCTGCATAAATATGAATGTAGGGGCTACTCATTGCAGTATTCACTTCCCCTTCCTTTGTATTTTGATTTGACAGCATTACAGGATGTTTACACTACCTTGTAAGCACGTATGTTTCCCCTTCTGTTTTGTCCAATATACAGTAGATTTGATAGAAATTTTAAATGAAGAAGAAAACTGCTACTTGGTAAATTAATATGTATTGTGCTTTTAAAAGAAAAAGAGACATAGCTACCGTTTTTCTAATTCTATCAGTAGGATAGAAAACAGATATAATATAAAATGTATGAGACCCCATTAATATTAAGTATTTATCTCTTTGCAAGGCCTGACCGTAAATCACCAGTCGATTGTCTCAAAATAATGCGAAAAATTGCGAAAGAAACTACCGTGTAGTTATTTTTATCTCGCAAGGGTGTGTACTATGAACTATAGAAAAGAAACTTGTAGATTAATGTTTTTAAACAATGCCGTTTGGTTGCTAATCCCCGACCTTATAACTTTTTTATATACGTGCTTTTGTATAGAAAAGTCTTATGAAGTGAAAAGAAATTAGTAAAAGAGAACGGAAAATTCCAGGGTGAGGAAGAATATTTAACGTTACGAATTATAAATCGAAGGAGATATTACAGCTGCAATAAAGAGCAGGCAACGAATTAGATCAAGGGCGAAGATCAAGAGAGAAGTAACGCAACGGAAGGCTGATTGGAATTCCTCAACTTAAATGTGAAGGAGGTATTGTATAATATTAATACTACCTGTAACTCCCGCAGACCTTCCTTTGTCATAAACCGTCTCCTCACCATTGCCGATGGACCTCCTCCCAGAAACCCCCGCCAACGGAGAAATAGAAATAATTAAGTCTCTTTATCATACTTACTACACCTGGCTTCCTTCTTGATCACTTAACATCTTAAATTTTCCTATCTACCTATCCGGTCTTTATCCCTCTCCTTTGTGCCTCCCCGCCTTACCTTGACGCCTCTCTGACACCTCCCTCCAGCTTTGGCGTCCTGCGTTACTCGACCTCGTCTTGGCTGTCGTTTGGCTTATACTTTTATTATGGCTCTTCCATCACCCATTTGGCTCTGCACACTACGTAAACACACAAATACACATCCATACACTACACTCTATCCTGAATGCCTCCACCTACTTCGCCACCGGTCCGCGCTGCGCTGGCGTGCGACTCCTCTAAATCTCCAATCGGCGGAAGGGTGCTTGCCCCAGATCAGCCTGAGCCTTATCCTCTGAGACAAGTCTCAGACAACGCAAAAAAAAGGTATAATATTATAGCCTACTGTCTACTATGACTGTGAGACGCGAATATGACAGCAGATATGCAAGAATGTAGGAGGCTACAGAAGAATAAAGGAACGGTCCAACTTCGGATATTATGGCTTAAGTAATCATTTTAGAAAGGATTTTTACAATTTATTTTATACACCACACAATATATGTGATAATTTTAATTTTTTATTTATCTATAAATTTTGAACCTACATTAACATCAACCGTTGTGTATATAATTCTTTTCACACAGACTTTTCACAATGTTTAGTGATATATTAAAACCATGTGTAAGATAATCAATTTTTGTGAAACATATAATATACCCATTAAATTGTGCAGACTAGACAAGTATGATAATAGCTTAATACAGTCTTTTTTCCGGGATGAAAGGGGAATTATAATATTGTGCGCTTAAGAATGAAACTTTTTTTGTTACTAGACCAACGTTTATGAAAATCTATTTGGCTTCATTTCTCAGATTCTAATAAAATTGGAATCAATTATAGCCTATATCAAATTAAAAATTTTGGCCAAAATTATTTGTTACTAACCAAGTTTACTTTATTTTCTTAACCGATGGATTTTTGCATATCAAATTCCGTTTATTAGACATCGATTTTTCA
This sequence comes from Magicicada septendecula, assembly GCA_034769895.1. Lineage (NCBI taxonomy): Eukaryota > Metazoa > Arthropoda > Insecta > Hemiptera > Cicadidae > Magicicada > Magicicada septendecula. The sequence continues at coordinate 429,191,767 of CM068368.1, read as the reverse complement.
ATATAAAATTGGTCTCTAGATTACTGATTTGCGTTAATGCATCCAAGAAAAGTAGTAGTTTGATAAACCTTATTACTAAGTTTTAATGTTTGTTTACATACGGCGTTTTCAAGAAACTGTAACAGTGTTAGAATAAATAGGCCTACTTAAAAATTTGATTACATACCTGCACCTAGTTTCGTATACAGAAGCAGTGTAAAAAGTGTTTTGTAAAGCTTTCTTGCAAAATTATAACATAACTGAAGCACAAATGATGTTTAAGATTTTGCACGTTAAGTCATATGAAGTTTACTTAAGAACCTGTTACGTTCAGACTTCCTGAGATACAGTTATTGAGAAGAACAAGAGTAATAGAAAGAGAGAGAGAGGGAGAGAGAGAGAGAGAGAGAGAGAGAGAGAGAGAGAGAGAGAGAGAGAGAGAGAGAGAGAGAGAGGTCAAAATACATTATGTTTACTACAGTTGGCTACTTATAAGGAACTTGAAAATAATTAAACTTATTCTAATGTAGAAAGTTAACGAAACATGAACCAAAAGCGAGGATTATGTGCAGCAGACTCAAGAGTTTTATTAACAGGATCCAAACAGTCTTTGGTGAAACGATTATTACGTTAAATAATTTATCCGCAATTAAGAAGTGGTACATTTTGAAGAAAGGAAAAAACCGAGGATGAGGAACTTTATAAGTTGCTATTAAAATATGTAACTTTCCTTTTGGATACCTAATTATTTTACAAGCCAGTTACGGAAACTATAAAAAAAATTAATTCTTAATATATAAGCCTTAACGTATTATTTCAAAAAAATTAGATTACTGCTCACTGTGATATGGGAAAAGCAAAAATATAATTAATGTAACATTACAACACACTGCAGCTGTTACTTAAATTTCTTACAAAGGCTGTTACGTCCGGGATCGACATTGTTAAAACTATTGTATTCTGGGCGCTAGGCCGTGGTTGATTTTTTATGTTCTTGCGCCTAAACGTTTAGACACGAGAATATAAGCAATCGGCCACGGCCGAACAGCTTGGAATATAACACTTGCAACAATGTTGTATAAATTTTTGGGTACTTTCCCAATATTCGTACCAACACTTCATTTTCGCTGTTTTGAATATGGGATAGTATCTATATACCACGACGTGAAGAAGAAATGCACTAACTATAAATTATTATGTTTCTTAATTTATAGTGCAATTACATAAATTTTCATTCATAAGTTAGATAATAATATTAATTCGTTTTTTCGTTTACCATTTAAAGAAATAAAAGCCATAGTTAGGAAATATATAGCGTTTCATGTGTAGGCCTATAGTCTATACAATGCGTAGCCTGTAACAAAATAACATTTAATATAAAGACTATAAACGTTTATTAACAAAACAGCAACAGACAATGTAAAGGGTAAAATACGGTTATTTCTGAATGCTAAATTAAAACAAAGGAAAAAAGTGTTAACAAATGAAATCAAGATTTGTTATTCGTTAGGCAGCCAATATTAGTTTATATTATACAGTAAAATCTCGAAACCTTCACTGGACGGAAAATGTAAAAAAGGGATATAGACTATGTATAGCAGCCCGCGTTACTTCTAGTTGGCTTTCTTACGTGGTTTTCATAAAAAGCGAGTATTGTTTTAAGGTCATGTTGATTCCCATGTGTATTTTCAGTTTGCATGTTAACCTAGCAATATGGAATATATCGTGTAACCTTAAGTTTATTCGTTTATTGTTCTGTGGCTTAAAATACCTTTTGCTACTTTGCAAGAGCCGTCACATTGCAACAAGACGTAAATATATATGCCGCCTACATGATATTCCCTTTGTAAATTATTTATAACTTAATTAAATATTTGCCCATAATGTTTTGTTTAAGTACTGTTGAACGGAATTTATTGATACAAAATTAGCTCTCTTCTCTTCACCAGTTGTTTGATCTCATCTTCATTGTTGTTTTCATCTAGAATCTGGTAAGTAATTTTTCGTCGACTAGGTTTTCAATATATTATTCTTTTTTATTTGTTATAATATGTATTCATCTATTCCAAACTCACTTTTTCCGTAGGTATAAACTCTTCTGCTTCTGCAGGTTGTTATTTATATTATTGGTACTTGTAGAAATTTTTATGATTTTAATCAGAATGATGCATAAATTTCCAACGGATAGGAGTCAACTTGAAACATGTTGCTTCGGTACTACTGTATACCAATAACTGAATAACTATATTCTTAGAAATGATATTCGGTATGAATGAGAATAATTAAATATTCATAATTCTCTCTCCCCCCTCTCTCTTCTCCCCTCTCACTCTTTCTCCTTTTCTCTCACTCACTCTTTCTCTGTCAATTTTCCCTATCTACCTCACTAATAGGGACAAACCTCACTACTACCTTTAATTAACATCACTACCTCACTATTAATTTCCTTTTATTTTCATTAAGTTGGCACGGCAGGTCCTTCTGCGACTGCACCCAAAGCGCGCCTCTTTAAGTGTTTGTTGAACTGTTACATTACTACAAACAGATTACTCAAGTATGAATGTGTAGTCTATACGAACACAAGGAATGATTAAACAAACAACGCACACTACCTTGGACAATACGCTTCAACGTACACAGCGACAGCGGAAACCAACTGCCAGTGCCTCCTTATCTCTGACGTCATAAGCCAGTGACGTCATTTGATCATCTCAGACCGGTGACTTATTCGGACCGTTACAACCAGAACATGAACAAGTTTCTTTGTGACACCAAACTTAATGTTTGTTTTCACGGCGGCTGCGTGACAGACAAAACGTGTTCGACTATGGTGTAGGCCTACACGAAATCGTTGTACATTAAGGTTAATGTTTACGCTATTAAAAAATAATAATATTTCACATCAAACAGTTTATGATATGATGAATTCTTTTTATTATATAAACTTCTTTGTTATATCAGGTTATTGGAATGATGTTCATAGCTGTAGTGGCAACAACACTTATGTTTTTTATACATATGTTGGATGATCCATCTACAACAGAAGATCAGAAGTCATTATTTAAAGGTAAAAGTAGTTTTACTTGATGAGTGCGCATGCAACTAGAATGTTTCATTAATACACCCCCCCCCCTGCAACTACATTCCGAATTGGGTTACTGAATTTTTAAGTATGTAAAACAATTCATTCTCTGGTTGAGCATTGTACACTTTTACAAGCAAGTTAATCATATGCAATGGTAATAGAATAGTGTGGCTAAAGTACAGCTGAATGTGTTACTATTTTGAAATACTTTTTCTTTTAACAAAATAAAAACAACCCAAAATTCAAATTTAATTTGTAAATAGAAAAATGACTGTTTCCACAAGGAATAAGCCAAAACTATACCAGAAGTAGTAGCCAAGTTATAGTATTTAGTATAACAAGTGGATATTACTTGTCCATTCCACTCTGTTTTCTGCGCTGCCTGAAAGAGAAATCTTCACCAGACAACCTTCCTTACTCAAATGCTCACAATCAATGCTTGGCTCCTATTTATTCAGAGTCAAAAATTGCTAGATGCAGTGCCGGACATCTGTGACCTGTGCCTCTTTGTAAAATTTCCACGGTACGCCATCAAAATCAGCTGATGTCTTTGATCGTTGTATCCTATGCCTATGCCAGCAGGGATCACATTCCTATCTGTCCTATAGATCATTGCTGTGACCTGTGCTATAGATAGAGATCATATCTACGATCCCATGGATAAATTCCGAGGAGCTGTTGCTTTGGAGTTCTCAGCACTGCTCCACAGATTAAACAAAAACTAAAAATCAGCAAGCATAGACTCTCTTTTTGAGCAGACCTCATTGAGCAGAAAAAGAATGATACTAGTGTTTATTGGATTTGAGATGAATATTGTGCACAGGTCAGGTGCTGAAGCATTCAGACATTTCAGACAATCTTGTGTCAAGAAGAAAGTCAGTAAAAAAAAGAACAAATGATCATAGTGTAATTAACCAAGTAGTTTCAGCATTTGTCTGAAATTTGAAACAAAAAATAGGCGACCTGTGATTATATTGTCCTTCTGTCATATAATCTATATTGAATATTTTATTTTTCATCCTCCTTAATTTTATTCTCTCCAAGAAAGCTTGATAGAATCACATATATTCATAAATTAATTTTTCCATTTACAATATTCCAAGTGCTTCTCATATATCTTCCATCTGTTATTAGTATTTCTAAATCCCAGATTTTTACACCATGTAAAAAGCAGTATTTATGGTGTATCAAATATATCCATAATAGTACAGTTCTGTCCTCATTAATAATAATATCTGTCCTCATTAAGCTGTTTCAAATGACATTGTGCAAGATCAGTCTAGCTTATTTTTAACGTTTTCTTAGTTGTTATCAACTTCATTGCCATAATTCTAGAAATATGCAAGTTTTTCACCATTGAACAAGCTGGTTGAGGACTAGGTAATCTGAACATTTGTCAGTTAATCATACTTGAAATTGTAATATGTATTTTATTAAAACATATCAGAATGACTACATCTTGCCATAAATTTTAGAAAATATTTTTATTCTGAGAGTTTGTGCAGGTAATGTGTTAGTTATTACAGCTACTTCTGTGGCCTAATAATTGGCTAGTTTAAAATGATTGGATTTAAGTGACACAACAGCTTTAAAATGTTTACTGGGTTAACATTTTTAGCAGATTATATTCAGAATGCAGTAGATGCATGTTTAAAATAATTATGAAGTTATTCATAGAAAAGTTATGTATTTCTGGCATTAATATTGTTTTCACTACCATTGTTGCTTCATTTATTATTATCTGCACTTTACATTTTTAAAAGTGTTACTCAATATTTTGGATCAATCTGTTTTTTTAGAAGGAGAAGATTTCAATCATGATTAAAATCCCTGCTATCTGTGGAAATTCAAACCATTTCCACTGCTTGCATATTCATAGTACTGTAGAGCATCGATTATCCGAACATCCATTAACTGAACGATCTATTTTCCGAACTCAATAAAAATACAATTATGTACTGACTGTACAGTAATGTACTTGACACGTGTAGGTGTATTGGATATTTATTCAACATATAAAGTACTACAGTACTGTAATAAATAACTGTAAGTACAGTAGTGTAATAAATAAACACTGTAACTATAAATATATGAATCTTAAACGACTTCATTCTTTAGCAGCGAGAAAACGGGGCATCGGTTTGAAGCAGACAGTGATAGAACAATTCTTCAAGAAAGTGTAAACCCATGGTACTGTATGTTTTGTTTTGTTTTTTAATTTTTGATTAATTTTATAGTACAGTGTTTGCCATTAAACTCTAATTTTGTTTAAATTAACTTTTGGTTTTTATTAATTACATTCAGTTTTAACTCTATGATTTTAGCCTTAGTAATAGTTACAGTACAGTATACAGGTTGGTGTAATTATGTAACAGTATGTTAGAAATGATTTTGTAATAAAAACCTTTGTTTATGTAAAGATAAATAATGTTTTCAATTTACGATCTATTATCCAAAATATCGATTATCTGAACGGGTCCTCGTCCCAAGAGGTTCGGATAATCAACACTCTACTGTAGTATGTGAATGCTGTTTATTATGTTATAACATTGTCTGAATGTACAATTATATTTGGATGTAAGTACAAAGTTCAGAAGCAGATAGAGGTCCTCACAGAATTTATGTCAGTCTAGCCTGTTTTACAAAAATATAACTGATTTTTCTGTTCTAGTCCTGATGTTAGTGTTTGGAAAAGTTAACACAATATACCTGTGTTCCTTTAAGTGTTTTTTACCTGTGTTTATACCTGTGTATAAATTGTTTTTGGTATCCAGTGGTATGAGTGTCATTGTTAATTTACTTTTGTAGTCATGTACTGCCTTTGTAGGTAACAAACTACTTATTGTTAGTATATATTTTGGAACTGTGCTACTTTAAATATAATGTAAAACTATCAATAAATTAAGTTTTGTTTGACAACTATAAATTGTATTTATGACAATTGTATACACACTCATCGTAATTGTACACACACACACACACACACACACACACACACACACACACACACACACACACACACACACACACACACACACACACACACACACACACACACACACACAGGGTTGAAACATATTTATTAATTTTGATTCCAGCTTGTATATATATATTGTTATTTATTCCAGCTTGTATTATTGTTATATATTCCAGCTTGTTATTAATTATTTCAATCTGTTCCAGCTTGTATATATATGTCAGTAATTAACTTGATAGTATCAAGCATACAGACCATATCTGGCTTTATCCTTTTACTTGGAGCTTATCAAGTGAGTACTTTGTAACTATATGAATTTCATCAAATTTTAAACTAACTAGTTCACAATATCTGCGTAACACACCTTAATGTTTATAAGGTTTGACATTAAAGATCATGAATTATTCAACTGATAAGACATGAGATTACATATAGTCCAAGAAACAATGTAGCAAAGTGCACAGTGGGAAACGACAAATTTTCCAAACCCAAAAAAGTTTTAATATCCAAAACAATGTTGAAAGTTTTTCATGTCAGAGAACTTATTCATTTTTCGTAACTAATGTATATAGAGGCAACCAGATTTGACTGGAAATGCTGAAATGGTTATGTGAAAATGTTAGATAATGAAAATTCAATTCTTTTTTCTATAGTTTATGGAAAAAATGTAGAATTTCTTAGTTTATGGATTGTGTTTCATACCAATACACAGAAGAGGCTACATAATAACTTATGGTATAGCGTGAGGAAGTTGTTAACTAGTAAAATATAATTAGTTATCTGTTACCAGAGATATGATAATGATGTGCAAGAATGTCCTGGACACAGTAGCCCAAAAACAATTTATGTGACATGGCTGCCTCCAAAGAATGGATAACCAAAGGTAACCAAAAAAGTTTGGATATAGGATGAAAGAAGGGATAGCTAAGGAGAATGATATTTGATTACAGCAATATTTGATATTAAGTAAAAGTAAGTTATTGGATAGTTTTTACAGAATGGAATACATTGACCACTAGTAACGATCTGGAATTCCTTAGACAGTCGCCAGCAGCATACAGAGGCTTAGTTAGATTTAATTATCTAATTAATGGTTACATATTTAATATATAATATTATACATGGTTAAATATTTAATGGTTACATTGTGACTGGTTATATAGTGTAACATATAAGTTGATGTGTGTGTGTGTGTGTGTGTGCGTGTGTATGTGTGGTGTAATGAAGTTGAATTTTGTTAATTAAAAATATGTATAAATAAAGAAGTATTAATTTAATTATTAACTAAAAATAAATATATTGAAATCATAATATATCTTTCAAATTAAAGTTTTCTGGATGATATAGTTTTGTAAAATGTAGTTAGTATAGAAAAAAAACAATTTATGGGCTCAACCAGAAAAATGAAAGTTAGGGCTTAGAGTAAATTTTACCACTTTCAGAACATAAGAGGAAATTTAGGAAAGAATATGTTTTCATGAAGTCAAGAAGAAACATAGATAAAACCATTTTGAAAAAAAAAAAGATAATTTTAAAGAACCCATAATGATAATCTGTAATAGATATATACTGTACCTTTCTTATAATAACATGTTGATAAATTTTATTGTCAGACCTCTTATTTCGCTTTTATTTAATGGTTACATTGGCACTGGTTATTAAGTGTAACATTAAGTTGATTGTGTGTGTGTGTGTGTGTGTGTGTGTGTGTGATGAAGTTGAATTTTGTTAATTAAAAATATGATGTGTAAATAAAGAAGTATTTACTAAATGAAAAAGTCATAAGTTGAGTAACGAATTAACTTTAATAACTTTGTTATTGATTTTGCAGGTCATCTACTATGGATTAAACATTAATATAAATGGTTTGTAAAAACGTTATTACTTTTTTTTAGGGAAAGGCCAAACTTGTGTATATTTGGGTCATTGCGAATATCGTTACTGTAACATTGAATTTTCTTTTCACTGTCATACTGATGTTCTTATTCATAGAAGGAGAAAATTGGTTCTTTATTTTTGGATGCGGTTAGTATAAAATTTGCTATTGTATAAAATTATTGTGTATCTATATTGTAATAATCAGATCAGATTTGTGTCATGTCAAGTGCGCTTAACGAGGTCTTATTATTGTTCTTTGTACATTGTACACAAAACAGCTAAGCATGTAATCTATATGACTGGAGGATTGGTGGGGTGCCTTTTCACACTGCTGGGTAGTAAGAGAGGTCATGAGGGCATTAGAGCAAGGCTTGCATTGCTTAGATACTTTGGCCTGCCTACTTCAAATAATAAGACATTTCACTTCCCTGTTTGTACAGTACTCTTCATGGATGTTGTGAGATGTGAGGGTGTGTCTAGGGTGGAGGGGTGAGATGTGAAAGTCATTCAAAATATTCTTTGATTCTTATTGTGGTTTTTGTTGTTATTATTATTGTTATTCTGTATTATTATTATTATTGAATGCAGACATGGGTTTGTCTGTTACAAATGGTTTATCTACTACAGTGATTCTGTCATTTATTACAAATTAAATCTTCACAATTCACACTTTAGGTTGTTCAATAAATAAACTGATTGGTACAACATTTAAGTACCAGAGAACACTGTGGTACAAAGTTGGCATGCATATGTTTTACTAGCTAAGGGTATATATACCTCAAAGTACATTTTACATTGGCCATAAGTTTATTAAAGAACTAAGAGATTCCATTTGTATAGAGATTACCCATTTTCAATTTTCAGTCTCTCATATTTCAGCGTTCACTGAACCAACTGATGGGGCCAAGATCAAACATAGCATTTATTCGGGGGTTAAAATTAAGTGCAAACTCAATTTCACAGGTACATTTGTAGTTGAGATATAAAAATAATTTTACATTGTTAATCTGTTCATATTCAGCAAACAGTTTATAAATCATGTAAATTGTCTTAATATTTTTTGTCATTTTTCACAGAGAATAAGGGAAGGGGAAATGCTCCCTTGCTACTCTGAATCCTGACTATGGCTGTTACTCTGTGAGACAGGTGACACAACAGATAACTCCTTGAAAGAATAATGTAGTCTTCATGAACTTTCTGGTCATACATACCATGTTGTAAACAAACTAGTGTCATCTCTTATTATTTTCTTTTTAAATTTTGTGAGACAGTTCTAGTGACATTGACTAGATTGAAATGAAGCGTATAATAATGTTTTTCATTTGAGAACATTCTCCAGGTTTCAAATCAGCACCCATCAAGTAATAATCAAAGGACTGGGAATCATTTCAGTTCTGTTAAACAGCTGTATTCATATGGTGTACTATGTCAGTTTTTTATTGCAATAATTATGCTGTCTAGATAACTACCTCTATAACCTGTAACAGAGCCCTTGTCTGCTCACTCCTATTCCGTGCCTTGCAACTGAATGTATTGTATCAGGAAAAAAGTATTAATTTTTATCACTCAATAAGTTCTTTTAGGCCCATTACGTTCACCTAGTTGATTTACTTAAAGATTGTAGTTTAAACATATTTGTGGTAAAACCTGTATATTCAAACCTGTGGTATCAGATTCAAATTGTGTATATCTTATGTAGTACAATGGGCAGAACTGTGGCTTTCTGGTATAAAGATCTACCAGATTTTATTCTTGAGTTGTTTCTCTAAGACAAATTGTTTTCAGTACAACTTTTTAGAGGTCTGTGTCCACTTCAAGATAACTAGGATTCTTAATCGGTGTTTTTATTTTGCTTAACCTATTGATCAAGTTGAATGTCATTTGCTGTTATGGATAATTTCCTGCCTGTATAACGTGAAGGGTACTCTGCTGACACCCTAAGAAAGCCATTAGCAATAGAGGGGGGACTCCTTATCTCGGGGGGGGGGGGGGGGGAGTGTATGTACTTAAATGTATAAATAAGTATTGCATGATTTATTTAACCACAAGTAGAGTAGTGAAAAAACAAGTTATGGTGAGGAATCAAAATTAAATTTTCCAAAACACATTCTATTCAAAGGTAATGAAGTGAGAACCATGACTACAAAAAGTGAAATAAAAATACAGGCTGCCAAGCTGAAGTTCCTGGGTAGTGTTAGAGGTGTATGAAAATTGATAAAATTTAATATAAATACATACATCATAAATGAAAAAAATAAATAATAAAAACAAAATTTACAAGGATACGTATTCTATGCATGCTTAGATTAATGACAGACTACCTAAACATGTATGAATAGTATAGTATAGTTCAGTTTATAATTGCAGCTTCATAATTTATTTTATTAATGATACTTCATTTTTTCTACATGTTTCAGCTGTGGACATCTATTTTATACTTGTCGTGTACAGTTACTACAGAGAAATTCAAAACTCCCCAGTGTATTCAGTGTAACCTCACATCGTGGAGGAGATACAATTTATTGGAACTCATGTTAGAGCTCAAATTATTGTGAAAGATTTATAATATTTTTGATACTATGTCATAAATACTACTTCGTGATATTTAATATCTTACTATTAAGAACTATTAATATCTTAATATCTACTATTATACTATTAATATCTTACTATTAAGAGCATTGGTCGGCCACGGAAGAGGTGGAGAGACAGCATCTAGGACCGTTGTTATAGAACAGGGCAGAGTCCTAACTAGGAAGTTAAAGAAGAAGAAGACTATAAAGAAGGCTTTATTATTGACAAAAGACATTTTCAAGTTTTTGGTTCAACTGAAAGACAATATATTTTTACCTGACTATTGTAATTATAGCCGTTTAAATTCTATTCAAAACATGTAATCTTAACATTCATCATTTTTTGAAAAAGAGAACATTTATTAATTCATTAAGATTATTACAATTATATGATTATTATTTTTTTACTGTACATGAATCTCACTATTTTATATTTTATGTTATAACAAAGATGAATACTTACTGTGTTAAGATAAATAAATTAGTAATATTTTTTAGAAAAGGTTAATAATACTGCAGTTATGTATTTATTTAGAAAGTGTTAATAATACTGATCTTATATGCATTTATGGTTAGCTGAGATGGATTTTTAATGACATTTTTTATGGAAGTGATCTTGATTACAGACTAGAATTACGACAAGCCATGTAATGACCACAACTTTACAATAGTAAGAAAATTTATTATTTAAAATGAAAACATAAGATTTATATAAGTGCAAAAAGTTTAAATGGAAGTACACATTTTCAACATATCAAAGATGACTATTGTTTACAAATACATTTTTAAATAAAGTACAGTTACATTTTGACATCATCTAAATGATATTATTAACTTTCTATTGATCTGATTATTATTCCATTTTTATACATATTGATCTGATTATTATTCCATTTTTATTGGAGAAATAAAATTGTAACAGAAGAACGAATGTGATACTCAGTGTCTTCAATATGTAGGTATTATAGGAGGTCAAATATACAGTGCTCCCAGAAAAAAAATATGTGATAATTTGTGAATTTTTATTCAAAAGTTCATTTTTGTATATTGAGTATTTTTATATGAATGTATGTATTATATGTAAAATTTGCAAATTTCTGTAGTCATGTGTATGTATATAAATTGTTAGATTATATCAGTGGTTATTAAAATTATCATTCATTTGAAATCCACAATGTCTGTGCATATTTTGTTACCAGAATAAAATTAATTTATATCCTCTAAACCAGAAAAACATGAATGTGTGTGTGTGTGTGTGTGTGTGTGTGTGTGTGTGTGTGTGTGTGTGTGTGTGTGTGTGTGTGTGTGTGTGTGTGTGTGTGTGTGTGTGTGTGTGTGTGTGTGTGTGTGTGTGTGTGTGTGTGTGTGTGTGTGAAGCACACATTGATTTTTATATGAAAGTGGTTAGTGATAATAATCTTTTACATAGGAAGAGATTTTTATTTTTATCTAAAGTGGGTAAGACTGCATCTAATTAATAGATTACCAGAGTGATCTTAAGCAACCATTTTTCCTTACATAAGTTAATGACTAGACAATTACTACTTCTCTGCTTCACCAAATATTTTTTTCATTGATTTTTCCTTTTGTTAATAACAACAGGTATTTACTGTATCCTGTGATGCTGCAATTGAGGTGAGTTTCCATCAGATTATATTGCTGTCACTTCTGTTCACAACCTGTGTTGGTGTTCAAATCTGTCTATGCAACTAGTTGATAAGTGATCACCCTTTATTATTTATACCATCAACTCCATCTAATAGTGTGATATGTTCTCTTTCACAATTCTTGTTTCAGAACCACATAGAGCTGCTGCCACATAAAAAAATGCCTCATGTGAATTGGATTCTTTGTTTCTTGAGCTTCTTACTTTTTGCATGGAAGAGTTAAAATAAAGAATAGTATGTTGTACATCTTATAATACAGGTAACCATCAAATCTTTATGTAGTGTCTTTTGCTTACTTAATTTCCATTGATTTCTGCTCACTGAACAGAATCATCTTAGGAGATGGTACCTCCATCCATTCATGTACCTGTGTGTAGATAGTTGACAGCTAAAAGTGGAGTAGGTTGTACTGAATGTCACTTGGTTACAAAATCTAGTATATCTATGGTGTGTTGCCCATCTTGTAGGCTTCAAGTACAATCAAAAGTAGTGATATAACAGTTTTGCATTTATGTGACTTCTATAACGCATAAAAAATTAACAGTAAAACATAAACCATTCAATATTAATCATATACTCTCCAGTTTGAAAAATCCATTACAAAAGAATATAAAAGTCAAAAAGTACAGCCACAAAGACAAGAAACATAGAAGAAGAAAATATTTACTAAAGATGCAACAACACTGATGACTTTTGTAAGCTCTTCATTATAAATTAAAGGAATACACTCAATATGAAAATAAAACCATAAATTTCAAACAGTGGTCTAAGCAAAACGTTTTCACAAAGATTTAAGTTATACGCTGTGTCACCTTCCATGTTTGCATAGATTGGAAAAAGTGTTAAAAAAATCTGATAAAAAGTATCAGAGTCTCTAGTGTATTTGTACACCAGTTAAGATTTTAAATGCTGCATTCAGGTTTAAAATGTACATCTCATTAATTATTTTTTGAGTCTTTCTGAAATGCAGTTTTAATTGGTTAGTTTCAACTCAACCATCATTGAACAAGTAAAACGTTTCAACTTCTAAGCCTACAGTATTATATAAAGGTATAATGAAGTTGCAGAAGTAAACTTAAAAGGTCAATATTACATGATTGTAAGAAACTGTAATAATAAAAAAAAAAATACAAAATGACAGATTTTGTTAAACATGAAGACCTAAAATTTCATATGTAAAGAGAATTGAAAAATATCAACTTCAGAATATGGGTGTAAAGTTTGGATTTTTGAAAAAGGAAAGTAAGCTGACTGAAATGTTTGTAATCTCATGAACAGTGTTTCTCAAAGTTTCTTACCTGGTGGACCACCAAAAAACTTGTTTCAAAAACAAGTAGAAACTCATATTTCATGCTTATTCTAAGGGCAGAAATTCTTGTCACTTTTGAGTATTTAAACCCTACTCCCCCACTTAACACAATCTCATTGGTGACTCACATTCTGCAAACACATCACATTCATGGAAGCTGTACAGTTTTTACAATCAAGTGGGTGTGTTAAATTTTTGTTAGTCTGTTTTAAACTTGGTAATACAAATTTCATATATATGTGTAACAAACATTGATGACTTTGATAAGTCCATAATATGACGAAAAACTGTGGCCACTGTCAGTAAACTTCTTTCTATTCTGCGAGAGTCTATTCATTTTAAAGGAGGAAAATCAAAGCCATAATGTCATCTTTAAAACAGAAGACGTGATAAGATTATGTGAACAAAAATTTTCCAAAATTGCTGTGGATGAGTGGAAAATTCAGTGCGAACATGTTAAAAAAATTGAATTGGATTATCTTGAGAAATAAGAGTCACTGACAACACTACTTATAAATATAGGAGATGATTTAATTAGCTCAGAGAGGACAACAGTGGTAGTGGTGGTATGTCTGGTATGGAAGACATATGTGTCAGTTAATAATTTTTGTGTATAAATAGGTATAACATGTAACAAAAAACATTGGTTTTGTGTTAAATCATCAGAGTACTTATGAACTGTTAACTGACTTCATGATATTATGACATTACTTTACACTCAACTGTACTGGAGGGAGAGGTAAGTGTGTTGTTTGTATTTTTATATTTTGGTGTGGAAAATTTTCTACAAAATGCACAATGGTCAAGTGAGACCTGACTGTTGTACCATAACTTTCTTGCAGAACAAATGAGAGTAATAAAAAGTTTTAATTACAATTTTTTTTTATTGTGAGTGACAGTACAGGACCAGTATATAATAACATCAACTAATATACTTATGTGTACACGATCATTTTTGTAAAGTACAAGTATTATTTCAGCAACAATAAAAATCTGCTAATCAACAAACAACAGCACAAATAAAAAAAGCAAATATAATGTTTCAATCTGTGTCTTGATTTTGTCTTCCATGGAATTATACAACTTAGTTGCGTAAGATACAGTTTTGCTGCCTATGATTTGTTTTTGATACCTTGAACCTGATGGATGTTTGAAAATAACATTAAAAAAAGGATATATATAGTTTCCTGTGGCTATATTGTTGCCAGTTGAGTACAGTCCAGTAAACCACACTGCTCTAGAATGTTGTACCAGGAGAGAGCACTTAAAAATGATGAGATCTGGTATGACCAAAAATTGAAACAGATTTTTAAAAGAAATTAGACAATACATAATAATAACTTGAAACGTGAATACATACTAACAGAATCCCAAAACATTAAATGGCATAGCAGGGTTTTCTTATTAGGGTTGTTTACCAAGATTTGCTCACGGGGTTTGTTTGACCAGGATTTTTTTCATGGTGGCAGGTGACTGATGAAAAATTGGAGGACTGGTGTTGATGGTAGTAGGAGAAACAGCTAAACCATCTATAGCATATTGTGTACCTTCTGAGTAGGCTACTAGTGAGATGTGGTATTACTTGGTTGCAGATTTTATTTATAAGACTCCTTTGGCAGCCTACCATGTTGGAGAGGTGTAACCTCCTTGGCTACGCTACGGAAAACATGTATAATACCAGACTAACCAGTTCTATGTAGGACAAATGTGTTCTCATGACAAATTCTTGGTATATTAAAATGTTTCTATATACTCAAAATAATATATATTTATGAATGAAAGTATTCTCATATTAGAGATTATCCCAGACCAAGGAACTGTCCATAGATACCTTCTAAAGTGAAATTTTCCTGTGAACTATGTAACTGCTAACTCCCCTAAATTGGGTACATTTAGCATTAATCTAGTTAAGCAATATAGATTCACTAGCACATGGTACAAAGCCATGTGTTTATTCATTTGTGTGTTTATTCATAGATTATATTGTTCGAATGAACAGTATTGTTTGTTATATAATAAACATGTTAAATATGCCCCTGTGAAACACCCCTGTAATGTGGCCCAAAAGAAGCTGTCTGTGGATGGCCCTGCAAGGTATGAAGTTTCCAGGCTTGGAATTGTCTCTGGAAATGTGACATCCAGAGATAATAGTCATACCCTGTAACAGTATAAAGTTCCTGTGTGGTACTAGAGTTTTATGGACTATGGTAGCCAATGACAAAAACTCAGATACTGAAGTAAGGTAAATGTTTTGCTGAAATAAGATAAATAACAAATCTAATGTTGTTAAAATCTGAAAAGTCAATTGCACTGATTTCGGTGTGTTCCACTCCCTACTAAAAGAATTAGCAACATTTTGTTTGATGATTGGTTTCTTAGAACCCCTGTGATAAACATAAATAATGAATGTGAAAGTCTCATGCAGTGATGATATAATGAGTAGCCTATATTAAATTTTGCAAACACTAACAGCAAGTTCTGTGTTCAAAACAAAACCTTGTTTGAGATGCTTTGTTCAAAGTAGCAAGCTTTGAACTTGTTTAAAACTAAAAGTTTACAATGGTATCTTAAAAAAAAACCATAAATATATTCTGTGTCTAAAAATTAAAGGTTAATAATAACAGTAATGTTGTTATTAAACATTTTAAAACACAAATACATTGGTTCACTATGGTAAAAAAGGATCTTACAGAAATGAAACTTACAAAAGACGAAATTTTGGACAGGGACATCTTTAGGAAAAAGGTTAAAGAATTTGGAGGTTTGAGGAGAAAGATAAATGACAAATAAAAACTACCTAGACTGAAGAATAGAAAAGGGAACGTACTGGAAGGGTGAAAGGATACTGGAAGGACAGAAAAGTGAGAAAAGAAGGAAAATCATCAAAAAGATATTTCATGTGGCCCATATATGGCCAAAGTCAAAGAAAGAAGAATAACAATAATGGTTAATGTAACTGTATGTTTCATATAAGTATATGAAATGTTTATACAAATTGTTACATTGAAGTAAGTTTCCAGTAACACCATTTTCTGGTCTGATTAGACAAGAAGTTACTTCATCTTAACTCATACAGATTAGTATATATTCTCTGTATGATATTCAAAAATTCAATGGTAGCAAGATGAAGCAAAGGGGATGGTTCTCCCCAAACCCCTTCAACCGGATATTTCACCTGGATGTAGGCCTATCCAAGTAGGCTACCTAAATTTGACGTCAGGAATTTGGCGATGTCGAAAATACTGAATTTAGTTCATCTGACGAGCCAGGAATGTTAGGTAATCAAACCTATGTTTAAATTAAGTTTTCATAGCTTTAGAAAAGCAGCAAGTAAAATGTTTTCTACAAAAGCCACAGAAATGAGTCTTGGTATTGAGTATATATACTTGGGCCTAACAGGGAGAGTTATGCAAATTTAACTAAAAGCCTTCCATTGGTTACCCTTTCCCTTACCCCTCTCTTGCTTATACGCACTGTCACATTCTCACTCACTCACTCACTCACTCTCTCTCTCTCTCTCTCTCTCTCTCTCTCTCTCTCTCTCTCTCTCTCTCTCTCTCTCTCTCTCTCTCTCTCTCTCTACGCCAGACCAGTGGCGTAACTAGGACCTGCTCGTGGGAGGAGGGATGAGATTAGCTTGAAGGTTGGACCCCAGATTCTCCTCTGGACAAATGAAATAGTCAACATTCTTCCCATATAATTATCTGTACAGTTAGTTATAAGTCTTATTGTAACACATGCAACTGGCTTATAAATACGACTACAGTACGTTAAGTGATTGTCCAAAGGTCCTATATAAATAGCTTGATAGGCTATGCATTGGAATACATGTTCTAATAGAGAAGGTTGTCCAGAAATTTCTAAAATCGGTCAAATCTTGATTATACATAAAAATTAATGTACAAATTATAGGGGTATTTCAGTATATAGGGCAAAATCTCAAAAGAACAGGATGACGAAAATTTGGAATGCCAGGAAGGATCCAGGCTTTAATCGGGATCGTCTTGCATGGACAGTATATTTTGTTCCTGTCAGCTTACTGAAAACTGTTTAGCCCTCCTGATATTCATTGACCTTATATTACAGTGTTCTTTTAAACAAGGCCTGGAACAGTGGTGTACCTATCACGTGATCAATACCCCCACAAAGCTATTAAAAATTTCAGTGATATTCCAGATTCAATTCTATTGCTATGTCATCCAGCCTTGAGAAGAGAAATTTTATTTAAAAATTTTAATGACTGCTTCCTTTATCAACTGTAAGTTTTGTCAGAACTGATTTTATCAATTTCTGAGGCTGCTTACAGAAATACGAGTCGGTTTTTGTTAGTAGCTCTTCTGGTAGTTGGTATGTGGTCTGTTAGTAACATTTCGTATCATTTCTTCCACTCACGTATAGTGATTATCTCCAATTTGTTTTTGTTATTTTCTCCCATATTTTTTATCGTTCTCCGTGCTTCTCCTAATCTAGTATCTCCTGAAGAAACGTTTATTTCATTGCATTCCCCTCCCACTGTTTTCACCTTTCCGATCTCACATTTAGCCGCATCTCAGCCCCTTACGTATCGTTTTATGTCTTCTTTTTCTCTGCTGCGTAGTCATTTATGACATGGTATTTTCTTTTATTTTTTCTATTGTCTCTGATCAAAAGTTAAAACTATACTTATTCTGGTGTCTATTCCCTAATCCTCCTGTTTCTGCTTCATGAGTTACCGCTGTCAGTGAGACAAAGAGAGTTTGTGTACTTTTGTGCTATATTTGTCAGCTCGTTCCTTAAAAGCTTGTTCTTTGTACAAAAATTTGGTCGAGTCGTCTTAGTCAACGTAATATCGATACTTTATCGGGTGATTCGGCTCACTAAAGTAAAACATCGTTTTGTATTGCTGCATGTCGTGCAAGCACATGGTGCTTCCCAACTCTGCGCCGCGATTTTCTCTTACACTTTCAGCATGAATATATGATTTCTGTTTATTTATTAGGCAATTTGTAACATACTTCAGCTTTCTTGTAGGTTGAATCCATGTTTATTTATATGATATCTCGATGGTCGAACACTCTATTATAGGTTTTTAGTTCTTGTGACTGATCGATCGATACGTCATTCATTACTTTCATTTAAGAGTCTCTCTCAATAATGCCCAAATAGTCTGCCATTTATCTTTCTGCCCACTCATGTATTAAAATCCCCCATTAATAAAATCTTGTTCCTGTTGCTTACTGAAACTGGCAGTAGTCAAGTCATCATAAAATGTTTTATTTACGTTTGGTTCATCGTCACTGGGGGCGTACGTGCAATACGAGCGTAATAACAGTGGCATAGCGTGTATGATAATATTAACTTGCAAGAGACCTGCTCTTGATACCTAATTTTTATGTTATTCTTTTTAATAATCAAAGATACTTCACAATTCGGTCTCTCTTCTTTAGGGACTCCGTATAGCCTACATGTGAATATAGGTCTTCCATAGGCCTATACAAAAGTCTTTAATCTTTTTCGTTTGCACTATCGTTTTCTGTCTGAATTATCTTTTTCCGTTTGTCAGCCAAATTTCTAATACTTACTCCGGGGTTTTCCCCTTATTGATGTTTCCAGATGCCGGAAAGATGGCCCAGCCATCCATCCTCAACTGTAGAACTAGAATTTTCTACTAGGTTTGTCATCTTCATCTTTTATACAAACCTTTTAATGCGGGACTGTGACTTCCGGTCCATCCGGCGTTAATGTTCAGGAATATTATGGCGGGTTCTGGCTGATTTTAGTTCGCCCCAGCGTATTTTACTTGGCCGGTGTCCTCTGACCCAGTGAGGAGCCAGAAAGCGTTCCACGTATTCACCACTAGAAAGAACCACTTAAGCAACTCCACTTAAGTTGGGGATGATCAGCAACTTAACCAGGTCACTTAACCAGGTTTCCTAGGTTGACACTTCCCGGACAGTACGGAACGTCCCCGAAAGTGTTGAGATGGATGCTTACAGGAAGCCTCTCATGGGAGCTAAAAAATATACTTAAAAATCCTGCGACCTCCAAAAGCTTAAAGTTCGATTAAGAAATAAATAAACGACGATAACAGAGATAGTCGTTATTCGTTATAATAAGCGTAAATATGCATTTTTATTCAAAAGGATGTAGGCCCATTCATTGAAAACGTTGAGAAAGGGCGGCAGCTATTTGCGAGATTAAAATTTTCTCTTCCATCATACGTTTCACTTAATCATCACAATTTTCTCTTTCATCACGGGCAGTTGCCCGTCACGGTGTGTAGAGACAAAACTCTCACTGCTTGACAACCATTTCCACACTTATACTAAATTCTCCAAATGTATAAAAGGATAATTTTAACTAACCCTTAGAACTGCTACAGAGGGCCTGAAATACAATGAAGTGTGATGTGTTAAGCGTCCACTTTACAAATTCGAAAAGTATACAAAATGTGCTTGTGATTGTATTCATGACTTGTTACTGGTATCAAGTAGATGTAGATTTATGGTAATTAATTGTGAGTGTTCAAAATAGAAAATTTGTACACACCTACAGCGGAAAATTGCACTTTATTGCGGAAAAGGGAGATCATTCTGAGTGTTGTTGGGGGCCATATTAATTAGTTAAGTTAACAACCAAATTTTCATACATCTGTTTACAACGTTAACAAATTGTGTACGTAGAAAAGTGAATCATAACTTGTGTGTGCTTTTCCTTGTTTCTGTTTGTTTTTCCTTATGTTTGTTTTGTTATTCTTCTTGTTTCACCTTCATACATTATCTTTAATTTGTTTCTTTTTGTGTATAATTTAACGTGACAATTATGTAACCATATTTTAACTTCTTATATTGCTCACATTCGTGAGTTGGAATATGCAAGTATTAATAATATGCTGACTTTTTTGTAGTGTTCAACGTGCTTTGTTAATTACTTAAACTTATAATTCTAAACATTCATTAATTTTTTAACAATTGTTAAATGTATCCGTTTTCATGTAACTGATTTTTTCGAGTTGCTCATGTATATAAATGTATAACTTATACGCGAGATTATCGTGAACTATGTTATAATGACTTTTGTTGTCGTACTCGATGGCAAGATTTACAATTTGGGTGCCAAACCAATATTATTACACCAATTATGTACTGGTGAATGTTATAGTTGACCAATACCATATACATAGCGGTCTTGATATCTGTTGACGTTTCATGAGAATATATATAATTATACTTATACATTTTAAATATACAAATAAAACACTCAGTAAATTATTTTCTTATTTTCGTGACAACTATATTTAGTCAGACGTAATCTGACAGATGTAACAATGTGCTTTGAGGTAGTTTTTATGTCGAACTAAGGATCATTTTTGTATTGTTTTGTTTAATTTACTCTCTACCTCTTTTTTGTTCGCCTTAAGATTTAGCGCTCTTGGAAGTTATTTTTCCATTTTCTCCATTAGATGTTTGGAAAGTCCAAAAATTGCAATACTCACTTTTTAAAACTTATTTTTGCTATGTAATATTTTTATATAGCCTACGTCTTATTCAAGGCTAGCTGACATAAACACATTGGACACGTCTACGTCATTAAATCGTTGTTTCCAGCAAGCCATGGGTGGCTGATTTTGGGGCTAGGTTCCTACTGTGAATTTAGAGTTTGTGGAATATCGTTTGTGTGGAAAATTTTCCCCCAGAAAATGTTTTCAAAAATAATGTTGAAATGAGTCCTATAAACCTGTTTCAACTCCAATATTACTACCAATTCGAGGTTGCGAATTTGAGTTTCACTAAAATGAGCCTTCGAATACCATAACCCCCACTCATCTAGATCTGCCTATGCGTAAGGCTCTTTAAGTGGAATTAATGCTTCTTCATTCTGTAATACAAGAATATTACAGAATTTGTATTAGGTTTTATTAAATATGTAACATGCAGAAAATCATTTGGTATTATTACTTTTCTTAATTTTTGTGTAATCTGGAACTTATTTACACAGTTTACTGACGCTTGCTAATAAAGTTATCGTTGAAGTCTAAAAACTGCTAAATTTTACACAGCGTATCTTTCTTTGCACAGACGTTAAGGCTACATTAAAAAAAATTAAACACCAATTCAAAATTAATTGTTTCGCACACCAAAATAAGAGTTAACAAATTTTTAAACCACACGGTGTCCAAACAGATCCATGTAAGCTATAAGTGCAGCTGTAGACAATCACTGACATTCAGACATATTTGTTTTCGTTCTCTCCCTCATCTTGCAGTGACTTAGACTGGTAATGCAAACAAGTAACTTAGTTTTTCAAACACATTTCATTGTCGTACAAGTAAATAGCATAGTTTTGTATTATTTATAAAACTTACCATGTTCCAATAATATTCTGCAAGCACTGAAACGTTCCACTTCCCTGCGTACTCCTTCTCCATGTTGTATCCGATCTCGTGGTGAAAACTTTCCCCATGTTCGTTATTTACTGCACCCTCAAATTTTAAGGGAAAAATGCATATGTTAGTGAAGGAAATCCTATTTTAATGACATATTTTTTTCGTTTTATTCATTGTAATCTGGGTCCGAATGGAGTTGGGCATCCGTACATCCGTGGTGTGTATATTCATGAAACATCCCGTCGGTACCTACAATGGCAGCTCTAGAACTTATAATGTGGGCGCCATCTTCGTAGTTGTGAATAACAAATAAGTAAACAAAAAAAGGAATTTTCACTTATACATATCACATGAAAACACAGTAAATACTTGAAACTTTTATAAGAAAATACTAAGTATGCTGGATATGGGGCCCCATTGCCCAGGCTATAGTTGCCCCTGTTTAAAACTACTTCAAAAAGTTAAATAAAGAAGTTGGTAGAAATATACCACACACTGGTTGCGAGAGGGAGTAACCGTTTACAGACAGAGAATGTTTCTCAGGTAGGGATTGCACTGAAACAACATTGGCCACTAAAGCATGGCGCTCTTAAGTTTATCCATAAAATTAAAACATGTAAACATGAAGGTAATAATATAAATAATGTAAAGAGAAGCGCTAGACTTTCCGAATATATTCTCACTTAAAATTACTTTCGAATTATCCACTGAAAATCAGATAATTTAGGGTTTGCATTTCTTTTTGGCTCCCCTAATTGGCTGTATAGACCTACTATAATGTAGGCTATCTAAAGTTATCACCATTTAAAATTTCCCTTAAAAATGTTCTATTCCTCTTATTACTACAGCTCCCTTATCGGAGGATAACAGTAATCATTGCAGTTCTTATTTTAGATGGTTTACGTAGGTAGTGTTATCAAGACACTTTTGTCGTTAACATTTATTTTTCCTTTAATGCCTTTTATTTGATTATCAACCGTTTTTTCATTTATCATAATGCACACGAAGCAGTCTAGATTTCTTTTAATGATTGTAAAGACTTTATAATTGTATTTTTATATTTGGTGTTCTACAGATGCTAGACACTCGCAGAATTTCCTGTTACAATTCTGTATTTCCTTACGAATCCGCAAACTTTTTCTGTACTTTATCCTGCAAGATTGTAACTTTGATTGTTACACGTGAATAAGTGGTTGATGTCAATAATAACTTGACGGAAGAAAAATACCGCGCGGACGAAAACTGGCTGGTGTGAGGTATACAGCTGTGCGTGATATTGTTAGACAAATATAAATTTGCCGCTAGGCGCACGCGTCGTATCTCGTTGTCAGTTGTGTAGCGCTGCGTCTACTGTGAGTACTGTACTTAGTTTTATTATTAGTATTAATAATATTAATATTATAAATTTGTTTGTAGTGTCCGCGGCGATAACTTTTTTATAAAATTATTTTTATTCAAATTGTTAATGCAGATTTACGTAACAGTAATGTTATCTGATTTGTAAATTTTATGGTATTTCATTATTGGAAATAACAATCGTCTCGTTGTCAGTCTCAAGAAATATGTCACAGTTTCAGTGTTTTCCTCGTTCACCTTCGTATAAAATTGTTTACACAACGGACCTAATCTCTGTGAACATCCTAACTATAGCATTCATTACAGATCTTGGAACAAATTGCTGCGTATTCTGTTCGTATGTAATATTTTGAAACACAAATTCAATTCAGTAAAGCTGTCGTATATGATAATAACACGATGAACAAAGGTTAGTTCCACTCCGGTAAAGACGTTGTTAAAGAGTCAAAACACATAAATTGTACGTGTACTTCCGTCCGTCCGCGTTATTACAGGTAAACCACAGTTATTACTTCTATAGTCATTTCCCGTTGCCATTATGCTTTTTTTCTGGTAATTGGCGTACGCTGTCAACAATGTTCCGGCTGAATAAATGTCATGCGTTATCTCACAGACAATGTAATGATATGCAATTTTTCGCAGTTTTTTTATATAAATAGACTGCCAGTTGTTTATTGATAAGATCGGGACCCACCAAGTGTTTACCGCCAAAACAAGAAGTTTCACCAGACGAACGCAATAAATAGTAAACATCACGCAGATGTTGCGTAATCCACGCGTTGGAAGTAATGCTGCAACAGTTGCCATTGCTCGATCCACTTTGGGCATGCGCACTGTGTGTCACGTGGTGTGAGCTTGTTTGTGTTCGCGCGCCTTCTTTTACAATCAGAATTGATTTTACAATTTTGATAAAATCGTAAGTTCTTTATTGTTTACAACTTATTATTTGTGATGAAGACGATTTATTTACATATCATTTAGTGTTGTTGCCAACAATGTGACTGATACGAAATCTGTTTTCACTCGCGGGAGCTGAGATGTTACAGTCAAATCAACCTTCTGTGTCACTTAAAAATAAGTGACAAATAACCACAATAGAATAGATCCACGAAATGACAGACAATGTACGGTATTCAAATTTATTTTATAATCTTCAGATAAATTCATAAAACTACCTACACATAAAACTATCGATACTTAGGTACTTGACTGTAAACAGCGGCTCAGCAGAATCCTTGTGGTGGTGGAGGGGGGTCAGGTGGGTTCTGGGGGTTTAAGATTTTAAAATAAAAATACAAAAAATTAAAAGAAAACAAAATTCGTTATTTGCTGTTTCTTTTGTTGTAATCAAGAAGTTAAATGTGGGAATATCTAACATTAGCAAAGACACTAAACAGTAAAGTGAACCGTACAAGGAAAGTGGCGGAATTGTGTTTAATATTCAACAGACGCTGATGTGTCAAATGTTTTGTACAATTTTTTAAATCTTCGCATTACTGATTACGTCCCTGAAAACTTTGCAGCAAATGGAATTAAATCGGTCTTCTCGTTTCGTCACAGAAATAAAAGGTTTTCATAAAATGGATACTACAGGTCCTCAAAACAAACACTGCAAATCGCGCTGCGGGAGTAAAAAAACGGTTTGACGCAAGTTTTATTGAAGTCAGCATACACAGCACTTCATCCGTAGATGCTATATAGCGCTTGTAACGGTGTTCTGTACGCTACGTTTGGTCCTTATGTTTACGCCTGTACGGAATGAAAGTCGCGTTTTAAGGTTTTAATTGTTGATTTATTTTGGAAATGATAATAAACTACTTAATTAAAAAGTACGAGAAAATTATTAAAATTCGGATCGAAAACCGCGTACAACAATAACCACATTTCTAATAAGATTTGAACAACAATGATAGTAAACAATAAGTGTTTAATACAGAAATTTTTTAAATTGCAGTGAAATACTCGTAAATTACTGCACTGTAAGTATCGTAAACCGAGTTGGGATACAAAGCGGGCTGAACAAACATTCGATGGCTATCTCTTTCCTACTGGCTGAAACGACATAACCTCAAAATACTAAGATAAAATTTAAATCATTCCTCAATCACCAGACAACTAGAAATGTTTATACGAAACAATTTCATACTCGCAAGAAACTATAGCGTTCCGCAATTAAAAATATCCGTACTCTCGTAACTAATTAGGCTTATTATTTAATTCGACTTATATGCCTACGTCTTTTTAACATAGCCTACATATTGGTATTGGTATCCAAGTCACGTTGTTATTTATAAATTAATAATAAATAAAATAATAGATTACCTTGGATCCGTCGTGTGACTTCGCTTTTTATTTAAAATGACGCGTTTCGGAACATATGTTCCATCTTCAGATTAATTCACTCAGTTGAGGTCGTTAAATTTTAAAATCACATTACTTTGTACTTACACATGTCCGTATGGGTGCGTACCCTTTGAAGGCCGACCGGATACTGAAGTTGTCTATGAATGTTTGTGCAAGTTCAAGGCTGTATCGTATAGCGTGTTCGATTTAAAGTTCAACATGATCATTCAATATGAAATCCCGACTGTGTATGTTATTGTATGCTTTGTAAATTTCAAACTCCTCTAAAGCGTTCATGTTCTGGCCTTTATTGCAGATGTGTAAGGGTTTTAAATTTGATGTGAAGTCTGTATAAGTATGATTTCTTGAAATTAAATGTCGCGGATAGTTGGATTTTATGTTATTAAGTGAAGTCCGATTTTTAAACTAGGTTTCGGTGTGTGTTCGTTAAATCTCCTTAGGAAACCCCTCCCAGTTTGGCCAATGTAAAAACAATTGCAATCATCACACGATAATTTATATACACATGTTTTCTTCTCTAATGGTGTGATACTATTAGTCTATTATGGCGGAGTATATTCAGTATATTGTTATTTGTCTTGAAAATTGTAGCGATCATAGCAGTGTTACTACTTGTCTTTTAGCCTACCTGATATTCAATCAGGTTTTCGCGTTAGCAGTCTTCATCACTCTAACTCTGTCGTTTGTTCTTGAATTGCTGCTGCTGCGTCGTAGATCTTTCCCTGTTACCACCATTAGAACTCTCCCTGACTCCTTGACGTTACAGTTAGTATGTTTTCCACTTCCTTGCAGATAATTAGGAAATTAAAGTTAAATTCATGTTCGAATGTAACTGTGAAGTTAGTGAACAATTTCTCTTATGTTAAGGGTTTAATAAAAACTAGCAAGAAAGCTCTCCCTGAGCTGCAAAACTCACTCACTACTTTTATTTTTATTAGATAAATATCAGTATTACATAATTTTACAAATTACGAAACCCGAATTACTTCACTATTTTCTTAGTAAAATAACAATTATAAAGCAGAAATTTATTATTAATTTTCTTATTATTACGAATATATTTTACAAGTTTCTAAAACCACAGACTTTCATCTGTCCCTGTCCGTGTGCCTCTAAAGTTAAAAAAGTTCAAACTAAAGGCTACATGGGATAAAATTCCGTGTAGTACGACGCCGACATGGATTTTGGCTATTTTGTTTAGTCTTTGATCTCTCTATGAGCCCCGGTGTCCGAAATTTTGGAAATTTCCAAAAACTGAACACTATAGTCACATTTTGTTTAAAATTATATTTGGGTAGATTCCACAATGGACTTTTGCGATTAAAAAAAATTTACCACTCACATTTTTGTCTCCCGCGCCCTGTTTTTGGGAGGATCAATCTAAAATCTAAAAAAAAAAATAGTAGTCTGTGTTCAGACATTCTAAAGTTATCATAAAATATCTCTAAATAGACGGACAAACCAATGCCAAACAGTCGAGTTACGACTGAGAACAAGCTTCACTCGTCATTGAGTACCAATAAAGATAATTTTTGCCTGTTAATGAGAACGTGATTTGATGAACATAATATGGCTTGAGAAAGTTGTAACTTATGATTAACGGAGTAACTGCATTAAGGGGGGGGGGAATCTAGTTTTTTTCTTTTCCGAGGAAAGTAAATATTTTTAATCACGTTGAGGAGGGCAGTTAAGAGTAGGTGACAGGAACAACTATAGCAATTATAAATTGTCTAAAAACAAGATCCTTTAAGTATATTACCCTATGAGGGCCGAACATACCGTACCACACTGTTCTTCATTCTGAAATTTGATGGTTATCTAGTGCAAGGCGTTGAAACGAGTATTAGATGTCCAAAATTTGTGCTTGTGGTTTTAAAGAGGAAAAAACAGACTAAGAATTCAGGAAGGCAATTTTCGAAGTGCCGGTTTAGCTTGTTTAAAAAATTAAAATATCGTGTGTTTCGATTGCAAGCATGCAACGTAAAACAGATGTTAAGGAAAACACCTATTGTTCTATTTGCTAGGCGAATCGAAAAATTTGCAAAACATTTTAGCGGGTAGATAACTAACTGCGTTAAGGGAGATTACTGCGTACAGAATAAGTAGCGAAGCAAACGTAAACTTCCTAAGACACAAACAATTAAAAGAGACCTCCGTAGTATAAAGAGGAGGATTTTGCCACAGGATCCAGCAAGCTAGTGTAGGTTAGAAGACATGCCTGAAAGGTAACGAGAAGCTTAATGATGACATGTTGGCTTCTATGTTATAATCCGCAAGACGTCAACAATTTTTGTATTTTTGCTACTTATGCCCATTGCAGTACTTACCAATTTAGCTATTTTGTATAACGGACGGCATATTATACAGATATAACACTTCACATGTAGGCCTACTGTTACAACTGTATCCAATGCATGCCAAAATTGGAGGGTATGGTTTTCAGTCATCCCGGTAGTAATACAAAGAAAAAGACCGACAGCCATACGAGCCTATGTTCCACGTCCTAAAAAAAGTATACAGTCTTCAACACCAATTGAATCCAAGATTTGTATCACTCCATTACAAACTGACCGTTATGATCGTTTAGGCCTAAACGTAGAATTTCCAGAAACTAAAGTATTGGGTTACCTCCTCACGACTTGCCGCTCATAGCTTTTGGAGACGCCTAAATCTGAAGGTCTTGCAGATGAACACCACAGAGAAGTAAATGTAGATGTGAGTTCACACTTTCACTCGTATCTCTGATAACACTTTCGGAAGCTTTGATAAGCTGCACGTAGCAATGCCACAAAAACGTTTCGTTATTACCAATCACATCGAGGATAATACAGATCACTAAGACGAGGAAGTGGTAGCCAACGACTATTGTTTCCTCTGGATACCTGGACTGATATTTGTGTCCTTCAGAAAACTTTCGTAAAACCAAAAATACGTTCGAGTTTTGGCACAGAATTTTATTAATACTTTAGTGGGAAATGCTCATCTGACTTTATATCTTGCATGGGACAGTTTCAGGCCGAGGTGACAGAAGTTGCGCAAACACCACTTAAAGAAAAGGAAGAAATACATTACTACTCATTACTACTGACACCAGAATTTCTCTAATTGTAGATATTATAAAAATTATTAAGCAGATATTCTCTGCTATGTACGGGCTACAGATAGTAATATTACAGGTTAGCCTGTTCTATAAACTCTTGTATAGGCCTACTTCATGTTGTAGCAATTTGCTACCTCAATTATTAACATAAATTATATACGGAAAATTAATACTGTAGTAATTTCTACCTTATTTTAGATTATAATACGCCAAAGACATACAGTGACCAATTTCCTATTGTGGCTTTAATGTACATGTCAAAATTATACAAAAACTTGGCCAATTCAGACGGTGACGAAATGTACTGGACGTATTTCTCCGTACATGCGAGTTTCCTGAGTCAGCGCATTGTGATAAAAAAGATTGCCTTCGCAAATTAACACAAATTAATAGTAGCATATTTAAATAGACTGTATTAGCAAAATGTGTATCGCATTTTTTATAACTTTTCACGTCAAAAAAAAATATAAAAACACACATTTTATCTCAAAATTAGTGTTCCAAGAATTTTAGTATAGCCTCATTTTTCGTTGGTGCAGAAAACGGCGAAATTTTTCGGTAGCCGTAATTCGAGAACAATGCGTTTCCGGACCTCTATGTTTACATACCAAATTTTTTCTTTATTTTTCCCATTACAACATATCCTGGAATTATTTCTGTTTCTTCGTGAAATACCCCGTATACCTTTAAGTGAATCTCGTGAATCGGTATACAATGCATCGCTAATGACCTTCAATGACAAAAATGGAATACTAGACTATTGAGTCTACAATGAAAGCAGACTTTCTAGGTAAGTAATTCGTCGTCTTGTTGAATTAATGTACGTATATTGTGCAACCAGAGTAATCAGATCACCAGATCACTTAGAATAACAGGCTGGTGCATGTTAAAAACGATTTAAATATTGATCTATCAGTCACAGCTGACAAACTCTGTAACAAGCGTACTATTAAGGTGTTATATTAATAAAGTGAGCTCATTTTAACAGTGACAGTAATAATATTAATGACAATGAACAAATAATAATAGTGCAAGATAAAGTCACTGTATCGCGAGATTGCAGAGCTTTAAGACTGTTGACATATTAGGGAAAACGGCTTTAGGGCAAAATTTTAAACGACAGTATTTTTAGGTAATCAAAGCGTACCATGAGAGCACTTTTAATATCATCGTTAGGTGTGTATTTATTTAATTTTTCTTTTTCGTTTCGGCCAGCTCTGGACCACATTTTTTCCACTTCTTCTGTTTTCTTCCATAGAGTTTAACGTTTGCCCAATACTTCTGCATTCGTTTTAGTGTCCTTATTTTCTTTATCCAGTCCACGTCTTCCTTGTTCTTAACTTAGGCTTTTCCTGGATACTGGCGTTCTCTCAACATTTCTTCTGAAAAGGGTCATGTTCCTGGATGCCGCGCGTGTAATCCCCATTTCTTGTAGATCCATTTCAACTTCGATGAACCAGGCCCTCTTGGTTTTCGTACTTAGAAATGCGGCAAAGATCGGTTGGGTAGTCTCTCTCTGGGCTTATTCGTGTCGTGTGACCGTAGATGGCAATCCTTCATTTCCGAATTGAGTCCGTTGTCTTTTCCACATGTGTATATAATTCATGGTTGTGCTACCTTCTGTACTCACCCTTTTATTTGACCAGGCCGAAGATTTTACACAGGTTGAATAAGGCGTTGAATAGAGCTCCACGACTCTTTCTCCGTTGCGATTGGTTCTCCAGTGAGCCGGGTAGTTTCCCACAATTTTCTTTCCTTACCGAGCTGGGTTTTGAAGTCACCAAACAAGATGATAGTGTGTTTTTTGGAAATTTCAGAAAGGATGTCTTCTAGCTTTTCCTAGAATGTATTAATTTCTTCTGGATATTTCTTGTTCTCCAGGTTAATTGACGGTAGTATAGACTTTGCTCACGTCTCGGAAGGAAAGTGTCGAGAGTCGGCTGTTAGGGGATTTGAATTCACTAATCAAGAATCTTCCTGATGATAATGAATCCTGTGCCGTGGTAAGGTACTGTTTTCGTTACAGGTTTACCCTTGACCCCCCCCCCCGACATTTGATTCAAATACATGTTTCTCTGTAATTCGTGTTTCTAGTGTCGCAATGTTTATAATGCTGTTGAGACAGGATGTTTGTGAGGTGTTTCAGTTTACGATCTTCAGAAGAAAGCTTACGATAAAGGTTGCGAAGAAATTTCGGCGTTTGGATCTCGAAAGATTCCTTGTTTCTAGGAGTGTCTGATACCTCCAAACATGTCTGTGCAGGTTACCCAGAATCCGAATGTCTGCGTGCGTCAGTCAAGGTGACGGTGGACTGGTTACCAGCTGGGGCAGTAGCTTCTGCTGAATTTTCATCCACACTTTTGATAGTTTAAAAACTGAATATTGGGGCCGACCAAGTTACTGCCAAGGCTGCGAGCCTTAGAGGAAGTTTGAAGTTCGGCTTAGGCTCGCATTTCCTCCACGCTTCCACGGTACTCGGATTGCAGTGGTTTCCCACTGGGCGCCACGCCCTTACGCAATAGCAAATATATATATATATACACACACACACACACACACACACACATCTTTATTGTAAACTTAATAGTTACAATTTATTCTATGGTTTCTCAGGTAGAATAAAAAATGGGATTGTTTGTTTCCATTCTATGTTGATGTTGATGTGGAATAAAAATAGTGGACAGACAAAAATTACGTGCCTTATTATGGTTCAAACTGTAATCTAACATAAATGCACATTTCGCTAATTTGGATGCAGTAATGCATATTTTATACATCTTAAGTTGATTTTAAAATTAATTAATAGTTCATTTTTTTAATTAATCGTCCTTTTTTGTAACTATAGGCTACATGCTGGAGTCGTATTGAAACTTTTGAAACTCGTCTGTAATTTTACCAAGACCATATTGCATTGGGGAGTCAGTACTGGTCATTCATGACACATTGATGTTACTAAACATTCAAATATTCGTGACCACAGAATTAAATTTATGCTGATTGCAACAAGATAATCCTTCGAAGATGGTGATAACTCCTGGTAATTGAATCCTTAATACCCGTGAAATGCAGAAAAATGACCTTCTCTTTGTGATCGTTATTATTTACTTAGTGACGGCTGGAATATAATGAAGACATTACAGGAAGTTGGCTATATGTCAGAATTCTTCTCCTCTCTGAGAAGAAAAACGATTTACCTCAATATTTGTACACGTCTAGTGCGGTCTGTGTAGTTTACTCTTACTTATACGGTTATAATAATTTACTTCGACAGTATTGATGCTGAATCTTGTTTAGCGATATAAATTGTTTAATCTGAATTAAGATAATTATTTTGGGATTATATGAAACTTTACTTCTTATTGAAATAATAAAGCAGAATTGAAACTTTGCTCACATTTTCATAATTGCTACAGAACATCGTGTTTTAAGAAAATACAATATTTTTTAAAGAAAAATGGTAATTTATTCCTAGCTTTTGAGACATGGTGCTGGAGCCTTACGCTGAGAGTAAAGTGGGTAGATAAACTCGCGAACCAAGAGTATACGAAAGCGCATAGGTGAGAAAAGGTTCTTTTCAAAGATTCAGCGGAACAAACGATACCAGTGTATGAGCCCTGTACATAGAAACAACAAGATTGTTCTAAATTGTAGAAGATGTTTTAGGAGACCCCAACTGGATTTTATGAAGCATGCCACAGAATTATAACAACATAATTGAGAAATTGGCTTGAAACAAAACATATGCCGATAAAGTCTTGGCAGACAATAAATTTATGTTGAAACGGAGGAGAAACGTTGAAAATCCTAAGTATACGAGTAAGTTATGACAATACAAAAGCATCCAGCATCTAATATATATTTTTCAGATTCAAGTACGAAGCAATACATATCAAACATTTAGTTCTTAAATTAAAAGTGTAATAGAATATTGACCAAAAATATGTAAACTGCGTCCTGGTACCGGTACCTAGGGCAGCAGAAAAGAAAAGGATTGTTTTCTGAAAAGTCTACGGCGTCACTGACTCCGTGATTGCTGGCAAAGTGTGACAACTACAATTAGGCAGATTTCTAATTGCCTAAAACACCCAAAAGATCTTTTAGAATCTGTATGAAACATTTTTTTATGACTAGGCATACATGAACTATGCCTGAGTTATAATGAACATGTAATGTCAGTTAAAAATTCCGTTTTAACTGAACGATTTTTAAACTTTTCGTATCTTAACTGTAACAGTTGAAAATACACGTTCGCATAGAATTAGGGTAATTTAATTTAGTATTTTTCATTCTAAAACTACAGTAAAGTACTGTATTCTTAATAAAATAAACGATAAAATATTGTTTATTAATTAAATAATGTCGATGATTTTGTAAGACCGTTATTGTAAACAATACACGAAATAGCAGCTAACTTATCGCACAGACAGCGTTATCTGTAGAGCAGAGATCGGTCGGTCGTAGTCACCATGTGCCAGTTACTCATCAAGGTGTTTTACAGCAGGTACGTTATTATTATTAAACACACGAACACGGTTACATGTTTGTATTTTTGTTTACGGCAAAACATAATACCTTTTTGGTATAATTTTTTTACGCCGCTTTCATGAGTGTAGTAAATACGTGTTATGGAATGAATTTTGTTCAGACTTTAAAGTGATCTCCAAAATTAGTTGAATTAATCCATATGGTATACTTTTAATGTGTGCTACAATCATGAAAGTGTTAGATTAATCGAATCATGGTTAATTAATTTGAAGCACTTGGCTGCTTAACACAAGCCACTTGGCTGCTTAATTTTAACCACAGGCACACTTGGCTGTGTAATTCACAGCTATTTTGTACATGTTTGTCGTGTAATTGTTAATATCATTTTTTAATTTTTACATAAGAGAAATTTGTTTTTATCATAAATAAAGCAAGATCCATCAGAGACAATAATACACATTGGATCGGTTTTATTAATCCTCGTTTTCTTACAGGACTTTTGTTTTTCTTTTATGTTATAATGGAAGTCTAAATGTGTATTTTAATCGATACCAACGTTGTTACTCCCTTCTCGTGACAACAGAATTCAATGTTTAAGCTATATTTCTTGTAATAATAGTAAATACCTGTTCAGTGATGATTAATTTATTGCTGTATCTTGTGTGTTTATATGCTTTCATTACGTTAGATTATGTTTACACTCATTACAAATTAAATTATATCAGTTAAAATGAATGTTGCGTTTCAGTCATATAAGTTATGTGACGAAGACAAATACTGTAGTTTGTTAACTGTGAGTACAGTTTTCACGCAAGCAGTATTTACTGACACATTATAATGTGAAAACCTATACTTGGGGGGGGGGGGGGAGGATCTAATGTGAAAACCTATACCTGTGTTATTTTACATAGACTGAAAAAAACTGTGAATAATGTGTCAGTTATGAGTGGATGAGTAAGTGGTGTAAATAATTGTAATACCTTATGACCTGAGATACTGAGATAACGAATATAGGCTATTAAATCTGTTATAAAACATGGCTCGTTATAAACGATTTGTTTTTTGTTACTTGTCAGTTATAGGCCTATAGTAAAATCCACACTTAAACTGCCATGTAAATATATTTTGTCATTTAATTGATACTTAATTGAACTGTTGCTACAGCATCTTTCACGTGCTGATTTACAGAACAGTGAAACGTACGGACACTGCAGGTGGGTACTATATGCGTCATTTAATTTTATTAGCCTGCTCACAGTGTTACGGAAAGAAAATGGCGGCTGTTTACTTAACGATGCGCAACAACATTTAGTCTGTAGTTAAAAAGGTGACGTAGTGAATAATCTGCGGCTCGTTCCTTGGAGTACCTAAGGTAGAATTCGCAGTGTCGCGCTACTACCCGTCGTCAAAAAACTATTTAGAGGTCAGACCGCTGTGATAGTGTAGCGTGGCGTAAATTTTTTGTTGGTCACTGTTGTGGGTCTAAATTTTTGTTTCATTTTTATTAGGATTTCGAATACGTTCGTAATAGGTTTGTAATTTAGAACTTGAAGTTTACGAAGCATTAGCGTGACGTTTCCAGGCTAGGCTAATGGGAAATGAGTAGTAGGGCGGCTCGCAGTATGCAAATTTGGGTAGTACCCTCCACTCTCCACTCTGCCATTTGCACACTTTTATTTATTTTTAACAATTATTGTTTTTCTTACAAGTATTTATTGTTATTATTATTGCTTGTTTTATTAATGACACTGAAGAATGACAGCACACATGATGACTCAGGCCTACCCGCTGTAGTTTTTTCATGTTCGCTATCAGTATAGGCCTACTCTAAACAGCTCATATCTCGTCGAAGAAGTTGTTATTTTTGTACAGTATACATTCACAGCAGTATACACATATATAAATATTTGTATACAAATCCAGTTGTTGACGGCTTGTCCCGGACTCTCTTGTGTTGCAGCAAGTATCGGCTTGATTTATAAGGTTGTGCGCCTGTATCTCTTCCACATGCCTGACGTACGTGCTTTACCCATTTTGAATCCCTCTGAACGACACTGGTGTGCTGGATCGGATGATACATGTTCCTGCAAAGTTGTAGCGTGCTTGTTCTTTGGCTTCGGGGTATGTTTCGCCAGACACATATGGCTTTTCATCTATGCCCACTATTTTGCGCTGTGCGCTTATTATTATGGGTTTCGGCGTACAGAGTAAGCATAACTCTTCCACTTGTAGCTTTCCAGACTGTCAATGTATTTCGATACTTGTAGAATTCGTTTACGTAGAATTTTGTCGCCATGTACTCTTGCAGTCAAGAATTTATCGAATGCAAATTGTTTCTTCCAAGGAATACTGCTATCTAAGTAATAATAAATAATGAATATGACAACAATAACAACAACAACAATAATAATAACGGTGATGACAAATCAGTACTGGTGGTATTTGTTGAAAATAGCAAAAGCGAGATGTGAGATCTGAGAATGGCGGGTATTAACTGTGAAAATCCTCCAAATTTTATTTAAGCGAACCGATGATAGGACAGTGTGGAAGTAAGTAAATAAACATGATGAATAAATGGTATACAATATACAGGATACAAAGTACAAATTTGTTACGTATAGACTACAAATGCTGAATTGTGATTTGTCTACATCACTAACGGTTATGACTGTCTCACATTCATGGTTATGAATACGAGAATGATTATGACGAGAAATTACCGGTATCACGGTGTGTTTGTTTCAAGTGAGTTGTAGATTATATTTCTACATGCGTGCTGTGAGTGATATAGCTAATTTGAACAAAAAGAAAAGGTTACGACAAACAGTGGGACCACCATTATTATGACAAGCTAAAGAAACGTTTTTTAAAGCGGTGTATGCCTTAGTGTTGTCACGATCAATGTAAGTAATAATGTTATATTAGTCTTCTGGTGAGAACCCCGTCTCCTGTATATGTTCTATATACATATATCATAGATTCCGTTTTGCTCTTCCTTTTGTGAGACTTTTTGAGAGGTACTACAACAATCCAACAACATATTGGTGGGCGTTTTCTGCTTATTATGTTTTTCACACTGTCCTTGTAGTTGTGTTGTAATTTTCAACATTTTATAAGTAGAACTGTATTAGATTTAATGGTTTGTAATCCTAAATATGTGTAGAACCTATGAAAATATCATGTGTTTTGATGGGTTCAAAATAAACTCATGTCAGTTTAATGTGTTTTGTGAAAGTTTTCTCAGAGACGACATTATTCCATGAAAGTACTGTCGCAAACAGAACAGTCAACATCATCGTAAAATTGAGTATCACAATTATCTCTGTGACAGTGAGTTGTCTAGGGATAATAACTTCATTACAAAACTAATTATAAAGAATCATCTTTCTGAAACAAAAGGTTAAAGAATTCAGAATAGGGAAATTATCATTTTAACCCTACATCGTAAAATTGGGTATCACAATTGTCTCTGTGACAGTGAGTTGTCTAGGGATAATAACTTCATTACAAAACTAATTATAAAGAATCATCTTTCTGATAAACGAAAGGTTAAAGAATTTAGAATAGGGAAATGATCATTTAACCCTAAAAGTTTAAAGGTTCAACCTACATTTAGATACTTATGGACTACTGTAATCTAGAATTTATCCAAAACTAATCTGGGGTCTTAGGAAAGAACCTATACTCTGTTTCAGATTTGGATATGATTTCAGATAGATATGATTTTTTCGTCTTAGAACGTGTTTTAAAAGAATCATTTATTCAGTAATAGTCAATCGTACTTTTCTTAAACTGATAAATAACAAATTACTGAAACTTATTTTTTTAGTTATTGTTAATTTAAACTCTTATTTAAAAAAAAATGTCGTCGAAACCGAAACATCGAAGCATGATAATGTTTTTATTATAGTAACAAATATTTACTATATAACAAATATATTTACTATATAACAAGCATTATCATGTTAAAACGACAGCGACCGAAGATTTCTAGACTGTGGGGAATCGAAAGTGTGGAAAAAATATAGTGTTAACATCACCTGGAGCGTTACATTTTTCGATGACGTTACACATTTTGTGGAATGACTCCCCAGCCTAAAAACATTATCATGTTAAAAAGGGGAGTTTATAAAATTTGGGATATTTTGTCCGTTACATATTAAGATACTGAGTTGTGATCTACAAGTATAATAACTTCAATAACTTACCCTCGTTCTAGGGGGCTAGTAGAGGGATGTGTGTCACGATTTATTGAAATAAATCGCTGTCGCCTGAGGTTACCTTTATTAATATGAACTCTGTCAAGTAGGCCTCGAGGTTTAGGTCCTCTAGTTGTCTTCACTGCAGTTCGCATAATTAAACGATCATAATTTTCCAGCATGTTTTGGATGGCCTACAGTTCGTTATTTGAAATAATGGTCATTTCTGGTCTTATTCTATCATAACCAATAGGAAACAGCGTTTCTGGACTTCTGTCGCGTCTCTGCACTTCTAAGAAAATTTCAGTCTGTCTATACAAACCCCTGTGCCGCGGTAGACCCCGGCCAGCATTATGTTTCCTACATATCAGTTTCAGATGTTTGACCATTATCTGCTTCGTGCTTGTTGTTATCGCTGAATGACTCATGTTGTTATGGCCCGTCACCAGTGTCATATAGGGGGCGGATTTCGATGACCTAAAAATGTAGGAAATATGCATGCATTTATAACCTAAAAAACATTAAAACACGACCAATAAAATCCAAAATATGACTTTATTAATGACACGTATGTGTTACATTTTTATTTATTAAATATATAGTTAATCCTGTTAATTATTATTTTTATTTATCTACTTCAAATGAGTGTCTTTAAGATAGTCAACAAATGCAGCATTCACGAACTCATTTAACTGCTTTCTGCAAAACAGCACCACCCCTGTAAGGGAAAGAAAAGTAATTAAATAGTTTTACTTGCTCAAATCCCATTTAACACCCCTACTAAAAATATTCATACCTGATCTCAGTCTTCATTATCAGCTGAATTGTTGCAGTTGATGACGACATGGATTTTCAGTTTGTGAAATAAAAATCCTTTCCTGTTGTCGCTGAGAAACTTCTCTCCACATCACACGAAGTAATGGGGCGTACTTAAATAAACTTAGGTCAAAGGATGAAAATACATTTTCGAAGTCTGAATTTAGTTCATTTCCGCACAAAATCTCACTTATGCCACACAGTTGCAAAAATCCAGGATTCTTCTCCAGTACACTCACTAATTTTGCACAAACCTTAGCTGCTACTATTCCTTTTGCACGTTTTAACTCTTGTTCTGTGTATTTTACAATACTCAGAGCATCGCTTAGTTCTAAAGCTTCTAGCTGGGTGATTTTGCTCGGTAAGAAACCGAAGTTGGATTTCAAGTAAGCCAGGTCAGTTTTTAGAGTGGAACATGAAAACAAATCTTGCATTATTTTTACTGACAAAGAATCTGTAGGATCCAAGGAGTTCATGATCTTCTCCAGGGTGTCGTAATTGTTGCAGTAATATACCGCAGCTTCAATCCAGGTACCCCAGCGTGTTAGGGCAGGCTGGGGAGGAAGGGGGAATGAAGGAGCTGCATCTTTAAATGCCTGCAGGCGGAGTGATTTCTTAAAGGCTTTCTTTCCATTTGATATTAATTTATCCACTTCCGGGTAGTTACTGCGAATTACTTCGGCCACTCTGTGTAAAGCATGCGCAAGGCATGTTACATGTATCATCTTCGGATATAACATCTTTAGTCCCTTGGCTGCTTTCATCATATAAGGAGCCGTGTCAGTAATAAAGAGAAGAACATTCTCTCTTTTTGCCCCATTTGGCCACAGTATATTCAAAGAATCGTCGAATAAGACGGCAATACTTGAATGATTTGTCCTCTCTAGCACTTCACATGGTAGGAGGAATATTTCTCCAGGTCTGTCTGTCTGTCTTCTTTTAGTGTTCCAACAATCACGTTTGCAACATACCTCCCATCAACATCTTCTGTTGTTTCATCAATTGAAACCCATATTTTACAGTCCCCCACACTACATCTTACTTTATCCAACACTTCTTCGTAACACACAGTCAGATTCTTCCTCAGCGTCGATTCATTTGGAACTGGATATTTCGTATATTTCTCCAGAAACTGTCTCAAACTTTGATTGTTAAGCTTTTAAGCTTTTTCAATGGGATGTTGGATGAAATCATCGCCCTACAGAGATCCTTCGTAAACTCTGAAGTGTTGGAAGATATAGTTGAAGTGCTAGCAGATTTTTCGAATAATAGAAGTTGTCTACTTTCGACTGCTGACTGTCTTTGTAAGCAGTTTTTATGTTTTGCCGTATTACAGTGTTGTTGCACAGTGAAACGTTTCTCAGCGGCGACTTTAACTTCACACAACTTACAAAATAAAATAGTGCCATCGGTACTAAATATTTTATCACCAAATTCTCGAATAAAACCACGCAACTTTTCATTCACCGAACTCTTTATTCTAGGCGTGATGGAAACAAACTGCGGACACACGGAATGAGTGAATGACCATTACAGGGGAAGGTGAAAGTTAAAAGCGCTTTACAAAATGTAAGAAAAACCCTCCCCCCTTCACTTCTGACCGCTGGCTTTATCGCTCACGGAGACAAACAATAGAGGCCTAACGGTACTTTAAAATCCGCATTCCAAAGACATTTCACACCTTATTAACCATTTCTCCGAATATATAGGTATTTTAAGGACATTCTGAAAGATGTTTTTACTACTTTAACACAACACAATTTGTTACGGAACGAATAAATGCATTTTCCTGTGAAAAATACACGTAAATGTCATTATAATCCATTTTCACTGTAAATATCCTGTAAAACTTCATAAATGTCTAAATATGCATATGGAAAGTCAAAACATATAACTTAAATATGCATTTTAGTGGTAAATATGCTAAAAAACTTAAAAACTACCGAAATATGCAATTATATGCATAATAAAACACTATCAATCTTCATCAGAATATTTGGAATCAAGTTTAAATCAAGCTGAAACATGAAATAATGTCAAGGAAAAAAATATGACATATAGAAATCCGCCCCCTAGTCATAACATTTCGTTGTAATCTTGTATAAATAGCTATTTAGATCGATGACAATAATGATGAACAAATGAAATTCATGTTTTTGACACATAACGGATAAGATCCAATTTTTTCTGCCGACATTGTGGTAGAGGATAGAAGTGGAGAGGAAAACTCATCCCAAGTAAAAATTTCGGCAGTATGGCTAGTTTCTCGTTTTATATACTTGGCTTCTTCAGTCGATAGTATATGGGAGTCGGAAGATATGGTATCGAAGATATCCATACCATTATCGAGAGACATTTTCCGTTTTTTAATTGATTATCTTACATTTTTATTATAATAATGTGAATTTTCTTCGGTGATTTTACTTTATAGAAGGATTTTGTCCCCCCCCCCCCGATGTCTATTCTAAAAAATCATCTGCATTTCTAGGTCGATCCCTTCAGGTACACAATATTTTTTATACACCAGGAATTTGTGATACAGTTATTTTATTTTTATTCTTTACTTGGAGATAACAGAACGTGTATTTTTGAGAATGTCGGTCGTATTTCATTTCGTCTCTTTAGCTATTTTATGTGCCGTATGGGCTACATAGGACAACAATGAATAGGCCTAAAGAGTTATGTCTGTTGTAGCCGACACCGTTCCCGTGTATAGAGCACTATATTAATTAATTAACATTGACTTGAAACGATTAAATTTTAAGCGATTTTGCATGCTTGTTAGAGAAACTACGTGTGGAATTTGCCCGGACAGTCCTTGATTTCTAATTACGTCCGTGGCTGTGTCGAAAACTGCAAAATGTCTGTGACTTAAATGCATGGTTACAAAATTGAAAAAAATGAGCAAATATTTTATAGAAGCAAACCAATAAAGTACACGAAACTTTAGGAATTGCATTACTGGAATGAAAGATTTTAAAAATAAGAACGAGTAACTATGAGTGCACGCTGTGTAAGTCCATTAATTCTCATTGTCTATTCTGGTCATTAAAATTAATTTTTCACGAAATCTCCTAGACTGTCGTGCCTAGGCGATTTCGTGCCTACGGTCATTGTGTGCGTTCAGAAAAGTAAAACAGTAAGTACAGCAGTGTGGTCAGCAATTAGGCCTACTACAGGTTAACAGTCAATAAACTTAAGTATCGCGTATTGTTTGCGGTGTATTCTCTTATCTCTGTGGCACCTGCCGCCATTTTAATCAAACTACGGAAGTAATTATCTATAGTAAATTATACTCTTGTGTAATATAAATTATGAGCAAAGGATTAAAGGCTTCCTCGAGCCTATTTGCTACGAAATATTTAAATTATGGACTAATTTAGAAGATTTATAATTTATGGTCCTCGCGGTTGTGAAGGTTAACTAACGTTTCAGTAACCTCGTAAGTGTTAGCCATTATCTTTCCTTAAAACACCTTCCACTCAACAATACGTAAAAATTGTTAGTTAGGAATAACTGTAGGCCTACTATTCTATAAAGTAAAGTCTTCTTCCTAATTTGTTCTGAGCGTAAAGTAGGCCTACACGTGAAGACGTTTTAAAATAAGCTCTTATTATTTTCTCTTTGTTTGCTGATATTTATATTTCCTATATTTCGGTTCTTCTTATTATATCGAATTATCGCTACTAAATAGAATAAAAATTTAGTGATTGGCAACATTTAGTGGTAGTTTTAATGTACATTCTCACCACAAGAACGAATCAACATTTAAACTTCATCCAGCCTTTGTAGCTATTACATATTTTCACGATAAATGACTTATTTAAATTATCGAATTATTGGTGATATAATATTGTGTTTACGTTGACGTTTTCAATATCTTTGTTTTTGTTTTTGTACTTACATTTCTACATATGATTGTAATTTTTCGTCATGTTTTCTTGTTTTCTTTTAATATACTTTGTTTTTAAGATTTTATTCCACGTTTGTAAAGACCTGTGTTTGTTCCGCCTTCAGCTGCGGCTAGTATACTTAATGCTTTTAAATTTTCAATGCTGTTATTGTCACTTCGTTGTCTTGTAACTTTCTGTTATTTTACATGATAATGTTTTTAGGCTGGGGGTCATTCCACAAAAACGTCATCGAAAAACGTGGCGCTTCCACACTTTCGATTCCCCACAGTCTAGAGATTTGATATGTAAACGCATCAAGACAGAAATAATCGCTGCTGACATTGAGTTTAGCAAACGTTTTAGTGAGAATAAATTTGGTTTTACATGCTCCGTTTGTGATCGTCTGTGGTTTTGAAATGATTTACGTAATCCACCAAACGTAATCCACATTATACGTTTCAAAAGCCTAAAAACATTATCATGCTTCGATGTTTCGGTTTCGTCGAAATTCTTTGAATGCTTAGGTGCATAAATAGAGAGAGGACTTTTTTTCTTAAGCTGCTTACTTTCCCTGAATGTATTTGTTTCGTACCTATATTCTAACTAAAACTGTCATGTTAGTTTTTATTTACGTCTGTTTTTCAATTAACTTTAATAAATTTTGTATTGTAACATTTTTACATTTTTTAATTTATCCAGTTGGTCGAGCCCCCCTCTCTCACTCGTTCACACACACACACACACACACACACACACACACACACACACACACACACACACACACACACACACACACACACACACACACACACACACACACACACACACACACACACACACACACACACACACACACACAATTAATTTCTTACATGTAATATTTTATTTTGTAAATAACGACTGAAGGAACATTCTTTAAGTTTCTTTGTATACACAATAGTCCAGTTCGCCTGTAGGCCTGTTGTATTTCAGGAAAGAAGAAGAATAACAAACATGAGCTTACATTATTTAGGTTTAATTTTGTACACTTTTAAACAGCACGTCAGTGACAGATTGTTGTAATTACCCTTTTTCGCTTTTGTGAGCCCATTAAGTATTGCATTTAGTAATGTGAATTATTTTCTAATTGTTCGCAGACATCATGCCTGAACAGGGGGAAGAGGCTCAATGCTGCGTCCTAACATATCGGAATGGCACGAAGATTATCGGATGGTTTACGCTGGTAATGTATGTTTTATAACTTATTACCGAGTACTTTTGTTAACTGGTTCATTGTGTGTGTGTGTGTGTGTGATTTGTTTTATAAAGTAATTCTGCTGTTATACAATATGGGAAAATATTTAATGTGGGAAGGAGAAATTTGGCGTAGTAAACTTGTAAGAGTGGCTTATTATACTTGTAAAAGTATTAGTGAGACTCTTTGAGTCGTGTAGTGATATATAATCTAGGATCAAATTTTGAGAAAAATCAAACTGTTAAGGTATTTTTCTGTAGAAAAAAACGAATTACCTCTTTTCCCGTTCTAACATACGCGTATATTAGGCATGAGTCTTGATCTGACATGAACTATAGTTTCCATTTCACTACGAGTAAGTGTTCATATGATTTTGTCTCGTAAAGTTTGACAATTTTTATTTATTTTATTTGACAATAGGAATTTTTTTAAGTTAATTTTCCTCTTTATGCCTCTTTAGAACAAACCAACAGTTCTTATTGTGTAGGTCTATATAATTATTCCACTTTTCATAGAGTAAGCTCTACACTCAGTTCTTTTTTTATGTCCGTTTTATAACGTTGGTACGCTCAGTCCATCCTTTATTAGTTGCAGTTTCATTATTAATACGACGTTGTAATAAGTCGATAGGATAGTAGAGAAACATGTTTGACTCCACAATCGCGGCGGAGTGGGTGGGCTTACTATAGAGTGACTAACTTGGGGAAGTGTTCCAAGGAATGTTTTAACTACAAAAATATAGGCCTATAGATTTTAATTAATAAAGTGATAAATTAGGATGAATATTAGGCAGGGAAGACTACAATGCTTTTAAGTAGGCGCCACCGCAGTCTTGTGTAAGATTGCTATTGTTGTCCTGGAGATGACTCCTGATTTGTGAAGTAAATTGTCACCACAGGTGGTTGAGTATTTTATATTCTATGGGTAATTGATTCTATCGTCTAAAGAATGTTGTCATCTTTAGTATATTATTTCCTCTTATTTATTTCTACGCTC
Organism: Magicicada septendecula; assembly: GCA_034769895.1. NCBI lineage: Eukaryota > Metazoa > Arthropoda > Insecta > Hemiptera > Cicadidae > Magicicada > Magicicada septendecula. Next base: position 429,147,491 of record CM068368.1, on the reverse strand, counting down.
ATGGATCAGGCATATTACATTACACAACGCTTTATAGTCCGCTGCAGTCTGCTGCGACTCTTCCCTAGGTTCGCATACTCGAAGTTTGCAAAGTAATCTGTCGCTGGTTACTCAGTCCAGTTGTTTAATTCAGTTTTATATATATTCTCCTTTTCTATTTTGTGGGGCAAATGATCGCAGAGCTACAACTCTTCACCATGTTAAGGCTAACTGTTTTCCTTTCTATAATTTGTTAGTTATAGTTAAACTGTCTTTGTGTACAGTGCTCCTCGTACACGACGTCTGTCATTCTTCTTCTAGCGTTATCTGCAACACACATATCCCTTTGCTCATTAAGAGCCGCAAATATATTTGGCCAGGTATTGTGTTGGTGAGGAAAGTAGTAAAACATACATATATTTTTTATGGCACCAAGTAGTAGTTGTGTGTTAAGAAGGCTTCTTAATACGCTGTCGGTTGTTAGGTTATCATTCTGTCTCTGTGTTTAATTCGAAGCATTCCGTGTGATTGATATGGAAATCCAATCGAAACCGTGTATTTTTTTCACTGATATACGCTCATACAAGAAAACGTGAATGGAAACAGTGACTGTCTTCAGGCCAGGACATAGTGTTTGAAACCTAGTACTTTAGAAGTAGCATTAAATGCGTTTACACATATACATTTAGGAAATATGCCTTTTTTTCTAAATCGATAAATTCCATTAATTATTGGCTCACCCTCTATTAACGATGTGTTAGTTGTTATCTATGTTAGTCGATAGAAAACAGGTTAGAAGAAATATGTGCCGTCCTACATATTACGAATCACATGATGGAAACATGGCTGTCATAAAGGAACTCGTAACTATATGTGACGTAAGAAAACAAAGATTACGAATTCATTCAATCTTAATTTTAAAATTGGACATAACAAGGAAGTGGAGTGAGTCTATAAAGGAAGTCATTTGGTTACAACGAGTATTTGGACAATCTGCACAATGTTACTCTTCTTATGTTTTTCTTATAAAAGAGTTTTTCCAGATACAGAAAACAAACAAAATATATGCAGTAGCAATGTGGTAATAAATAAACAAACATTATACAACGGAATAACAAAACAGGATTGTTAACGTATACAAGCCAAACCAGTCATGAAAGAGTTTTATAACCCTTAATCCTAATTTTAGAATTTAGCATACAAGAAAAACCACAACAAATAATACAGAAGTGGCAGAAAATTAATATTCCACCATTCATATTCAAAATCCGTATTACTAGGACTAAGTCTATGAATTTTGGCTTATCTCAGATGAATGCTACATTTTGTCAAATCTGCAATACTACTATTTACTTACCAACCAACTACTAACTTTTTTGAAAATAATTTAATTTTGTTTATCGTTTAACATTGGCAGGCAGTAAATTAAAAGATTTTGTTTAAAAAAATAAAAATAAGCCTCCGAACCATGACTTATTTAATTTAGGTCTAGTGAAATTACCATGTTGGTTTCGAGAACCTATAATATTGATCGGTAACTATTTGTCCATACTTTGCGTAAAATACTCTCAATCCTTTATAAACGAATAAGCATCGTAGAGATAAAATTTTATTTTGAGAAAACAGAGGAAATGCTGAAGCAAATCTGTTTTGGAAAGTAAGAATCCGAATACAAAATTCTGGGACGAGATCAAGGCTCTGAGACCGCTAAGTGGAGCGCCACCCCATGACTCAATGTCATATTGAACCCTTGAATAAAGAAAGCGTAATATAAAGATTTCAATAGAGAAAAACTACATTTATCTTGTGAAAAATAAAATTGTTTTAATTTTTTCTTAGTTTCTTTTTTATTTTCTCCACTAACACAGCATTATTAATTAAATAATATTAGCGCCAGTTAAAATTATAATTGCGATTTTTTCTTCGGCGTTTTGCACAGTCGATGTTAATGTAGATAAGGATTATGTAAATATTGTATAGCGGCAGTTAAAATTATAATTGCGATTTTTTCTTCGGCGTTTTGCACAGTCGATGTTAATGTAGATAAGGATTATGTAAATATTGTAAATGATAGTTTGTTAATTAGATTACTTGCAAACATATTTCACAAATAATAGGATGTAATAGGACGTGATAGGTGTAATAGGGTGCAATAATTTACAGTACCACATTATATTAGTGTACTGTAAAAGAATATCAATTCTCAACATTCAGTTTTTTAAGTCACACACAGAAAATGGTTGCATATATCGAATTTGATAATTTATTTTATAAAATCTGTGGTCGCATAGACGAAGTTAATAGAAAATATTTTCAGATTCACGTGTTTACTTATTTTATTTACCTGTTTACTTATTTTTGTTATTTACATAATGTTTCGTCGAGTGCTAATTGAAATGTCAGTTAACGTAATTATTGTGTTTTATCTGTAACAGGCTTTGGGAGTCGTAACATCGGTGTTGTCCCTACAGTTCTTGCTGTATCTCATTTCACATGACAAGTCTGATTCGTTATTAGGTAAGAATTACATACAATGAACCTTTGAAATAGTGATATCTGTACAGCTTATTTCAGTTTAAAAGTTTTGTGTACGTATGTACGTACTGAGTATTCTAGGGTATTTCTCGCATCCCTTTCTCCAACTTTCTGTTCCATCCTCTTCATTCTTGCGTGTGCTTTTTGACACCACTCTCCCATTTTGTTTCCGGTATTTACTTTCTTATTTTTTACTTCTTTCGTGGGACAACCACTTCATCCCCAATTCATCCTCTTTGATACTGTATTCCCACCCATAATTTATTCTCATTTGTACCTTATAGGCTACACTTTCTTCTGGTATGTATCTCATATAGGCATAGTAGAACAGTTATTACTTTTTTGCGAATTGTGTTTATTTCTTATCATATTCATCTTGATAAAGAAATATTTCTCTAATACTTCTGCTAACAAGTATTATAGTCTGTATCATTATTCTAACACACGTTAATAACGAAGGCCTCTAGATTAACATTTAAATTGTTACAATAAAAGTATGCCGAGTAATTTTGTTTGCAGTCCTTAATCTGTTAAGGCTAGTAAAACTCCAGTTGTTATTCTTTTTGTTTTCAATCATTTTTTTTAATCATATTATTCCTATTAATTTAATAACATTTTACTTTCCTTTCCTTTACTTTACTTTCTAAGGTACTTTTCCTTTTTATTGTTTTTAATATTATTATTTTATATTTATATTTACTATTATTCAAGTTTTTACCTTTACCACGCATCAAGATTTAAAACATGAACTTTTCTAAAGAAGAGCGCCCTCTTTCCATGATTTCCATTAGCCTCTGCGTTCCCTGTACCCATCGCTATCCCTATTTGATAAGAACTTTATCTGTTCTGATTATTAACTCGTGTTATGTTAGCATTTGTAACCTCTCATTTTTCCTTTTCCTCATATTCTTTTTTTTCTTTTATATTCACGAGTCACTGTCTTCTTTCTTCTTAACTTACGGCTTCAAGTTTCTTTTTACATTCTGGTAAGTTTTTCATCTGCGATTCTCAGAAATATATCAGTTCATATCATATCTCACTAAATTATACTTTTTCAAAGTATCTATTTTTAAACTTGTAAGTAATTTGATTTTCATATTCCTAGTGATAAGAAAATTTTAATTTGATAGTTTTTACCATATAAGTAAAGTTATTTGGCTATCAGTCTAACTTGATACCCTCGGTCGTATTCCAGAGGTCAAAAGCATATTACATTTTCCTGCTTACAGTGCAAACTGCACATCATTACCTTATATGGTTACTTATTCAGGCGAAATGAAATAATACGAAAAGTCTGATAACATTACAGTTGGTTCATTACTTGTACTAAATCCTTCCTCTTTAAAAAATTATCCCATTCTTAATAAGTAACGATTTTAAATATGTTTTAAATATAATTTTAACGAGTATTCAGAAACGATTCATAATGTTGGCATTGACTGATTTTAAACCAATATATAAGCAATTTAGCAGTCCCGAGATAGATATTATGATTTTTTGAGAATTCTCCCTGCGATAATTCTAGGTTATCTGTCTGAAATTGGGATCTGCCTGTGATGCTGAACTGTCAGTTTCTGTACCGATTGAATATAGTTGTCTATTTAATCACCATCAAAAGATGTTGCCTATTTTTTTACACGATATATAATTAAACAAGTTCAGTAATGATGTCGTGTGGTTTGTCAAGCATTGACAGTTGGTTTCAGCCTCATAATCGAGCGGGCCCGTGATCATATCTGGCAGTCAATACGGTATTCATTCTTATGCATGATACTTCAAGTACCTCATGTGCATCCTTACATACTATGACGCGACGGAAACGAAGGACAGAAATTGAGACTACGTGAATATAAAACACAAAATGTTTACTTTTTAATCTAATTCTGTAGCATCTTATTTACTGTTAAAATTCTCTTATATAAAAAGAGTAGTTGATTTTAACGTTCATATATTTTTTTTCAGCTGCTAAAATATTTATGATAATAGCAATAGTCGTTGCAGTCATGAAGACATGTTTCAGTATACCATTACTTATCGGAGTGTATTTTGTGAGTATAAATATTTGTATCTAATGTTTTATGTGTTTTAGAGAAAGCAAGGTTTTGAGACACATACAAATAAGAATTGTTAGTTTCCTTTTTCTACTTCTTCTTCTGTCAGGGGGCAAGGCGAATCACCTGTTTCGGTCCTAAAGACCAATTCACTTCACCAATGCTTCCTAAGTCTTGTCCAGCTCTACGAATGTCCAGGGCCGGCGCTACCGTAAAGGCAGGCTAGGCGACCGCCTAGAGCGCCGGAAGCTGAGGGGCGCCCGAAGCAAAAAGTTTTTTTTTTAAGAATAAATTGTTAAAATTTTTATTTATCTGCACCGACATCTTATCTTTTCCAAGAACGTCAAAGTGTAGTTTTAATTGTAAAAGAAACATAAAAAGAGACCGGGCAGAACGTCACAAAAAATAAAATTTTACGAAGTGTTTTCTACTAATTTTTTGGCTTTATACTTCTGTAAACTCACGATAAACTTGATTGTTGAAGCCTGTCCTGTTTTAATTTAAATAAGGTCGTGATTATATAATTTGTTAATGAAATAAATCGTAAAATCGAGTACCGTATGTTTTGACAAAAGCAAATTAAAAAAAATTGGCAATATTATTTTGCATATAAATGGTATACAAAATAATAAAATTACGAGAGAAGCGTGATAATTACTAAACAAATCTATTTTTAAATTTAAATCCATGGTCTACTGCGAGGCAGTTTTGCACTTTGCGTTCTAGGCGTCTCTAGCTGTCGAACAGTCATAGATGTGAGCGTGGCGCTGTCTGAAACCAACTCAGTCTGGTACCAACTCAGTAATAATCTCATTCAGTTCGCACGTTACGGTCATTAGTTTGCACTTTTTATTAAAGTAAAGGGCAAATAATCAAGAACGTTACAAAGAAAACTTGCTTACATATTAGAGTAATCGTATCCATACATCTACATAGGTAAGAAAAGAAAAAGATTCTGTAAATGTGTAGACTACACAGTGTAGTGCTTCACCTAATCGAATTTGTTGAAAGTCAAAATATTTTAATTAAACTTTAATGTATATATATATATATATATACTTATACTATGTTAAGTATATTTAATAGTATTATCTAGGCATTCTATGTAGTGACGAGTGATTTTCAGACAATCTATCGTTTTACGGGATTCGTTAAGGGATCGTTTTAAGGGATAACCTAGAAATCATTTTTTCCGGGACATTTGTAAGAGTCGTGAATTTTTGATAGAAAAATTACAAAACTTTGCTTGAACAAAAACGTGATATTTTGTATTAATGCTTTATCGTTTACTTAATTTTCGAAATCGTAGATATAGTTACAAAAATGTGAGCTATTTGTTTTATAAAAGGAGAGGTTTAAATTTTTCTTTTACGCTGTAATAGGATTACTGAGAAATTATAATATTCTTTCTTATAATTAAAAATATACTTAGAACAAATTGGCCGTTTCAAGATAATTGTACAGATTAATAAAAATTATGCTTATACAATATAATGTATAATTTAGTCAATTAGTCAATAGTTAATTGTTTTTTAAAATAATGAATTTTAATTATGCCCCCCCTTGCGGATCCCAACATGGCTTTCAAAAGTAACTTTTATTTTTGTGTTTTGGATCAAGCTATAACAAAGGCATGGCCGAGAGACAAAAAGCTTCGGGAGCCCAAAACCGCAAAAGAAAGGCTGAGGAGGAAAAATCATTGTCTAAGCTAAAGGGTTCATTTCTAAAGTATTTACACCACCCTGATCAATTCAAACGCCCTGAAGAATTTAAAACAGGAGATGAAACCGCTAACCTCGAGGAATCAAGTAAAATTCAAAACGTGACCGTTGTTCCAGAAACAGTTCAAACTAGGCCAGCTTCAGCTAGTACCTCTCATGAAGTTATAGATGTAGACCTAAATCGCGAAGAGGAGGTGTTGGAAAGTTTCACTGTTAACCTCCCCAACCACGACGTTAACTATGGCGATTCTGCTACATGGAATATTCGTGATGATATTCAATTGCTCGTCGAACATGGACCCAACCAAGTTACAGACTTCAACTTTCCTTTAGACCACAAAAAAGAAAGTTTTCAAAAGTTCACTACCAAAGGTGTGTAGTCAATGGTGAATATCTTCATCGTTTGTGGCTTCTGTACTCTCCCTCAAAGAATGCGGTATTCTGCTTCTGCTGCATGCTGTTTTCGAAAGCGATTGGACGATCAGCACTACTATATAGTACCGGTGTGAATGACTGGAAAAATATTTCTGCCATCTTAGCTAGCCATGAAAAAACCAGTGCTCATGTGACATGTTTTCAAGAATGGAAAGAGCTGGAAGTTAGATTAAAGAAGAACAAAACTATTGATGAAGAACATTTACGAGTAAGTAGGGAAGAAGAAAAATTCTGGCATCAAGTGCTAGAAAGACTAATTGCATTGGTAAGGGTGCTTGGAGCCCAAAATCTTGCATTCCGTGGAAGAGAGCAAAAGTTATTTACAAGTGGAAATGGAAATTTCCTTAAATTTGTAGAATATCTAGCTTTGTTTGATCCAGTCATGCATGAGCATCTAAGAAAAGTTCATGACAAGGAGACTCACATTCATTATTTGGGAAAAGATATCCAAAATGAATTGATTAAACTGTTGAGTGATGCTGTACAGAACAAGATTTTATTTGCTGTTCACAATGCTAAATACTATGCTATAGTGCTTGATTGCACACCCGATGTGAGCAGATGACAATCATAGTTCGTTTTGTGGCAACAGAAAACGAAAAAGAGTGTGAAATAAAAGAACACTTTTTGGGGTTTGTACCTGTTTCGGACACTACTGGTGCTGGTTTAACTTCAGCTGTTCTCGAGAAGTTTGAAGAAATGTCTCTTCCATTGGCTAACTTACGTGGCCAAGCGTACGACAATGGAAGCAATATGAAAGGGAAAAACGTTGGTCTTCAACGACGGATTTTAGATGTGAATCCACGAGCATTTTTCGTACCCTGTAGCTCACATTCCTTAAATCTCGTCGTAAATGATGCTGCTAAGTGTTGTTTGGGTGCCACTTCCTTCTTTTGTGTGGTACAAAACTTGTACGTGTTTTTCGCTGCCTCAACTCAACGTTGGGAAAGTTCTCATGCGCCACTTGCCCGCTCTGACTTTGAAACCACTGAGCGAGACAAGGTGGGAAAGCAGAATCGATGCTTTGCTTCCACTTTGGTACCAGCTAAGTGAGGTGCATGATGCTCTTATGGACATTGTTGAGGACACTAACCTGAAAGGATCATCCGCTAATATTTCAAAAGTAGAAGCTCAAGCAATTGCCAAAAATATTGGAAATTTTAGATTTGTGGTGTCTCTTGTTGTGTGGCATAACATCTTGTTTGAAATTAACTTGACAAACAAACTTCTCCAATCCAAAGAATTTGATTTAGCTGTTGCTACAAAACAGATTTGTGCAACAAAACAGTTCCTTGAAAACTGCAGAAGCGACAAAGGATTTGAGAAGATGCTAGTGGATGCTAGAGAAATTGCAGAAGAGCAGAAGAACTGGGCATTCCAGCTGAGTTTGAGTCAGTCAGTGGCGAAACGCTTGAAAAACAAGAAAAGGCAGTTTTTGTATGAAGCAGAAGATGAGCCTATTCAAGATGCAAAGAAGCAGTTCAAAGTAAACTTTTATTTTGCTATCCTTGACACAACAATAACTTCAATTGACGAAAGGTTTACTCAGATGAAGCAGATCACATCCGTATTTGGATTCCTGTATCATATCAACACCTTAGATAAGAAACCAACCAAGTACATCCTAGATGAATGCATTAAGTTAGAAAAGGCGTTGACTCATAACGAATCCAGGGATATTGATGCTTCTGAGCTGTGCAGTGAGCTTCAGGCCATCTCAAGGCATGTTCCTAAGAAGTCTACACCAAAGGAAGTTCTTGACTTCATTTGCAAGTCCAACTTACATGAAAGTGTGCATAATTTGTGTATTGCTCTGAGGATTTTGCTGACGCTGCCGGTTTCAGTAGCTACGGGAGAGAGAAGCTTTTCTAAGCTTAAACTAATCAAGACGTACTTGAGATCGTCTATGACTCAAGAAAGACTGGTGGGACTGGCCACATTATCAATTGAACAAGAATTGGCTCAAAAAATAGACCTCGATGAACTAGTTTCTACTTTTTCAAAGCTTAAAACTAGAAAAAAGAAAATGTAATTTTGTTATATTGTAAATCATATGTATTGTTATATATTACATATTATGTTTATTATTATATCTAAAATTGCCTCCTGCTACTTCTTGTTAGATTTTGTAAAATCTCACTTTTTACATATTTCGGTCTAAATATTATAAAATATGCAATAAGTTTGTCTATCATTTATTGTCAATGAATAAATATAATAAGAAGTAACTCAAACTGTAGTTGTAATTTTCACAGTTAGCTGAAACTATTTTACTTGCATTACATTTTGTAATTCGTATAAAATACATAAACATTCCATCAATCGTAGTGGGATTTCGGGGGGGGGGCGCTTTTAGATATTTCGCCTAGGGAGGCAAAATACCTTGCACCGGCCCTGCGAATGTCTTCATTGTAGAGTCTATCTCTCCGTGTGCAGCTTTTAACAGATGACAAGAATCTCATCTCTGATGCCTGAATCCTACTCAGACTTTTTTTTTGCCGGAACCCAAGTTTCAGAATCATATAACATGGCACAGCCATTACCTTATAAAATTTTAGTTAAGTCTCTTTCCCCGTTTTCCTTGACAACACTTAACTCTTATTATCCAATACAATCTTAGTCCGGGAGAGGTATATGCTCATAAATGAATAGTTTCTGTTTTCTGCACAGAACGTTTCATGTTGTCGTTTGAACGGACTTGCTGTAACTAGAACATTGATGACCTAATTTTATAAAATAACAATTTGTCTGGTAAACGTTTACTGAATGAAAAACATAAGCTCTGTTTGAATTACAGAGCTCTGTTAGCCCATTCATGTTGTTTTATAAAAGCCAAAATATAATTCAAAAACATGTATGATGATCATTTGACATGTTTCCTTCGTATTTGTTTGGATGACTACTTGATCATCCGCAAACAGAATTGTGTTTATGTATGTTATTTATTTTTATTTCCGCATCCACTCGTAATTTACACTCTCTAACTGTGTCATCAATATAGATACTGAACAGTCTTGGCGCACTCCCTGATTAATGTAAATCTCTTCAGTTAAATGCTCTCCTATAGACAGTACCATCCTTATACAATAGTAAAAAGCTTTATAACGTCTACAAGACGTTTAGGATAACCCTTTATGGTAGTAACCTTTTTAATGCAGTTTATTGTACGTTGTACGACAATGTGGCCAAGGTTACAAACAAATAGATAACGGGGTGAACTTCCTGTATTCAGCCTGTAGTGTCATTTTCTCCATCAGATTGGAAACAAGCATCAAACGCCCGTAGTAGTTTACATCCTACAATCTTGCGATTTCTGTTCTACGAACCAACTCCCAGTGCTGTGACTGAACCTACACGATGGCGGCCTTCGTAGTGAGTCTCTCGTATTATCATTGATAATATCGTGAAAATGTGATAATATCCATACTTTTCTTGTGTGCCCGCTGTGCATAAGAACACCTTTCTTAAGCTTTTGACTTAAACAAAAATTACAATCTGTAATAAACACGATACGCATTTGTCAGCTGAGCGCAATCTAGCAGACATGCTTCTTAAAAATCAGCGTTACAGTATTTTAAGGATTCATAAAATCCTGGACTTGGAGTTAAATTCCCTCTGGACTGCCGTTTCACATGTACGGGAAACCTACTGGTTTTACATTCCATTGGTGTACTGTATGGTCCAATTGTGTCGACACTTAAATATTAAGAGTTATTTTTTTACTTAAGTAAATAAAGAAATATGTTTTCTTTTTTATTTCGAAAATGACGTTAAATATGGTATGCGCCAAAACAGACGGTCCTGAGAGTATGTTTTATAACAAGGCTTTATATAACATAAATAATACACAGATTACATGAATATTAGCGATACACGGAAATCAATTTCATGTTTTGTAAGAAACAGAACAGGTTTGGTATGCTCTCTGAGACATGTCAAACAGTACTTGTAACGGTCGCGTAGATTCTCAAACATGTTTAAGGTTGCTTCATTTGTGTCACATAATACGGAAGGTTTCTCTACAATGATGTCTAGTCGTTCAAAGTCATGAAAACTGGTTTACCATCAATGATAAATCCATTAAAATGGATATGGATTTCATCAGAAAACCATACATTTTATTGGTACACTGGGTCATTGGACACCATTGCTAACGTCAGTGGTGAAACTTCAGGGGGAGGGGTTATCAGGGGATCAATCCCTCTCCAGAACTGTTCGAAATTTCAGCAAAATTCCAAATCACTTACGGTAGGGCTATTTCTAAGCAGGCTGATTGTGTTAAAAGAAGGCTTATAAATAATTGTAGAAATAACAAGAACTAATAAATATTTGTAAATTAATAAAGTAAACGGAATCCAACCTTGAGGTTAGTCTCACTCCTCAAAATCTAGACTCATCAGCCTCCTACTAGCAGCAGGTCTTAATTACGCCACTGGCTAACTTCGAAGCACAATAAGTGACTCTCGCTTCCTTGTCTGCACTTTTGAACGTTGTCCAGTCTGTATCTTTTAGACAAAGTCATCAATTTGTTGGAACATTCTTCTCGTAGATATCTCAATAAGATTCAATTTTAAATATGTTCCCCGGAGACTTTTCTTTGGTGACTGTAACACCGCTCTACGAGCCATCCTTAATTCGCGTTTGTTGTTACTGCAACTGGACAGCCGGCGCAGTGTTTGCTCTGTGTAAGAACGCTTCCGGATTTGTTTTTAATTACTGCTAACATAATGATGTTACAAGTAGGTGCTTTCTGAAACCTTTCACGCAATTCGTTTGCAACTTGAAGCAAAGCAAACGTGGAGTTTTTGAACGTCCAGCTCCATATGAGCGAAAATATTGCTCAATAATAAACTTTCTCCTGCGTTGTTAGAACCATTTTAACTTCTACAAAGCTTAAACTGGAATAAACATGTTGTATAACGATCGGAGAAGTTATCACGAAGTGCGCATGTGTGTGCGTCATAGGCTTGTGACTTTTAGTTGTTTTGACGCATACTGAATATGTAATAAAGTAAAACAATTATAATTACAATAAAATAATCATATAACCCCCTCCACACACACACACACACACACACACACACACACACACACACACACACACACACACACACACACACACACACACACACACACACACACACACACACACACACACACACACACACACACACACACACACACACACACACACACACACACACACACACACACACACACACACACACACACACACACACACACACACACACACACACACACACACACACACACACACACACACACACACACACACACACACACACACACACACACACACACACACACACACACACACACACATTTATTCCATCTTGTGTTTGAGACTGAATTTATTAGAAGAAAAATGTTCTGATTGCCCGAGTTAATATGAATGATTTTTCACAGATCAGTCATAACCTTCAAGACACTTTTCTTTCTCATATTTCTATAAATGGAATGTTTGTGTGTGTGTGTGTGTGTGTAATATATCGGCACAGGTGTGCAGGGACACTACAGGTGTTGATACAATAACATTTGAGTAACTAGAAGGACTACTAACATCTATAAAAAATCGAAAGCAGCTGGTTTGGATGGAATGTACCCTAGTACATATTTACGTTTAGACTGCTACATTTGCTTAATATGTGCTGGTAGAAATGCAGAAACGCCGATGAATGGAGTATAGCCAAAGTTATTTCTGTTTTTAAGAAAGGTGATAGAACTGTGCTATCAAATTATAGAGGTATAGGCCTAAGCTGGATAAATACAACTTACAAGTTATATGGAAAATTAATATTATTAATGAAACACTACTTCGTTCTATCTTACATTTTACTTCTTGACGAACAGGCGAGATTTCGTAAAGGCTGATCTTACATTGATGACATATTCTTTTTGAAAATATTGATTGAGAAAGAATGAAATTTAATTTGGAGACACACCTTACCTTCATACGAGACAGCGTATTAAAAGATCAATTCCAAAGATCTTATACTATTGTACAACGATAGTATTGTCTATAGGGGAGGATTTGACAGAAGAGATTTACATTAATCAGGGAGTGCGCCAAGACTGTAGCATGTCGCCAACACCGTTTAATATCTATATTGATGACATAGAGAGTTTAGTGTATATAAATGGAATTGGCAATTAATTAATTGATTGTGTTTGCCGTGCCCCACGATCTTGGAGCGCCATTTATATTTAGTGCAATTATGCTAATTATTATGAATTATTAAATCATCCAATTATAAATTAATTAATTGGGTCTAATTAAATTCGTATGCTATTGTATGTAACTAAATGGGGTTGTAATTGACATTCATAAAGCCCCACTTTCCTTGGGTATCATTATATTTAACACACATATGGAAAAGTAAATTATATCTGTCGGATTTGACTCAATATAGTTATCAAATCAATATGATTTACATGAGCATGTTAATCTGACATTTCAATGGTCGATTTGGGTGTGTCCATTGATAATTAGCATAACTCTGAGACTCTTTATAAGTTACAAGATGAAATCACTTGGAACGTGATAAATTAATTGTCAAGGTTAATTGCAATAATGAACGCAAGATATATGTATATAGGTAATAATTACTTATTTATTATATCATTGATTAAGTAAATTACTGAACCACAAATGAAATTATATCCTGCAAATACATAATTAAAACACACAATAATATTCGTTCGTTGTTTCCTGAAAAACAAGACATATAGTACAATCAAATACAACACAATAATAGACATATACTAACAATATGCAATCAAATATATTTTATCCCTAGCTAAATGCGTTCATTATGCTCAGATGAATGACTTTAATATTAACATTATTAGATTTATGATTTATATAAATTTACAGAAATCTCTCGGGAGTAGCTCTTTGAAAAGAAGAGACAGTGCAGTAGTACGTATCAACTAGGATTTAAGAAACATAAAGGCTTATCTTGCAAAAGGTTTATCCACAAATTCCATCGGCGTAAGATGACATCCGTTGGTGGATTCCTCGTACATCATAATCTCTGTTGATCGAAGAACACTTCACTTTCACTTCACTGAATTTCCCCACTCTCGTTATGTATAGCGTGGTGTTGGACTCTCTGCTGGCGTCAAGTGTTTAATGGGTTCAAGTGTTAAGATGCTATCATCGTCATTGAAGTGGTTTGCTTTTAGAGTTTGCTGTGTGCGTGTTCATGTAGCTAACTATTTCGTCTACCTTGGGCGTAATGTATGCAATGTGCGTAATAGTGTTCGTGTTAATTCACTCAGTTCAGATGCCCAAAATTGAGAATCATTATGGTGGAAAAGTGTTTGAAACTGTCACCCACTGTTTTACTCTCGGATTGTTACTCACACGTATTGCATTATGTTGCGTGTCGGTCGTAGTTTAGAGTCACGTATACACTTATATTTAACGATAGTTATGTCTATTCGCACTGTTGATTAGCGGTAACTCATATAAACTATCGAACATACGTTTTGTAGAATTGCGATTGAATTGAATGTCTAAGTTCACTTAAGACCGCGACTTGGTTACAATTTCACTGGTTGATTAACCGAGTTAAAAGTTGAGTAGGTCGCGTAAACTATTTCAATTACTACTACTACTACTGTATTATTTCCGTCTTACGGCTATTACTACTGCAACTACTACTGGGCTCCGCGTCCTCGCAAACAGTTTTTATCAATCATTCTCTCCCAGAAGGCAATTTCCACATTTCCACGCCTTCTGCCGTTGTTGATTTCCCTAAATTCCTACCACCTTATAGATTTTTGTCATCGGTTTTCCGATTCGTCGTTCGAGTCGTTACTACTGTCTCCACCAGTTCCTTAGGAAGATACCAAACGCTGGTTGGTTGTCGGCACCCCAGAATGTTCCAGCGACGAACGTTGTGCTGATTCTCAGAAACTAGAGCAATTCCCCCGCCTGTCTATCAACCTTTGTTTCCACGTTGTCGAGGCACTCTGATATTGCTTTTGTTAAGAGTCTGCAGTGTCTTGGTCAATTGTTCAGTTACCCTTCGCTCGTTCCGCCGATTATCAACTCTTCGTTGGGTGTCATTCCTGGACGGGTCCCACGCTTTCTAGTTGTAAATCTGGCTGGACGTCAGGGTGTGTTTTCATGCTGGGCTGTGTGTATCTCTAGTATTCATTGAATATCCGTTCTATTGTCTACATATTTGTCAAGATTTCTCTGCACCCTTTGTTACAGGGTGTTGCGTTCATACGTGTGCTCGTTACAACTCAACCCCACAGCATGTGTTCCATTTCACTTCTGCGTAACCAGGCTGCTGGACTATGCCTTTTGTCTTGGTTTGTTTGGCGCTGTAAATCGTAGCTAACTTCGTGCTGTCAACGACGTTCCCTATTTCTATTGTAGCGTGTACTCAGTCGTTTTTCTCATTGTCTTCGCACTGTCGTCGGGTCTGACGTGTCCCTAATTCGTTCTTATTTACGACTCGGGCCTGGGTTTGTCAACTCGAGTGTGTAAGCGTGCCACTTGATCAAGAAATTATAAATTTTTAAAATTTTGATCACTATAAGAGTGCAAATTACGAACGGATCCGGGAATAAAAATAAATAATAGAATATACATAAATAGAATGCTGTTTGCGGATGATCAAGTAATCAACCGAAACAACGTATGCGAGCTCCAGAGATCAATGTGCCAGTTATAACAAGTCTGTTCGAATCAAAACATAAAAATGTCTGTGCAGAAGACAATAACTATGCCATTTATAGGAAAATACCCCTTGCGAACTAAGGTTGTGTTGTATTGGATAGTAAGAGTATAGAGCAGGTGTGCATTTCCGCTGTCTTGGTCGTGACATCACTTATGACGTGATTGTGATGTTGATCATCAGTTGGTCACAACTTATCATAAGTTGATCACAATTTGTCAAACGTTATCGAGGAAAACAAGCAAAAAGATTCGACTAAAATTTTATAAGTTAATGGCTGTTGTATGGTTAGTGTTGGTGTATAATTCTGAAACTTTGGGTTCTAAGAAACATCTGATCAGGATACAGGCATCGTAGATAAAGATTCCTGCTATCTGTTAAAGGCTGCACACGAAGAGACAGACTCTACAATGAAGACATTCGCAAAGAGTTGAAAACTTTTAACATCCAAGATTGATTGCAGACAACAATGACAGATCGATTTCTCATTTGAATAGGATGCCAGACGGCAGGTTTCCTATGGAAGTTTGGGACTGCAAGCTGTTACACAAAGGAGTATAGGAAGTTCTAGAAAGCGTTGGTGAAATGGATGTGTACCTTTGGGATCGGACAGGCAATTTGCCTATTCCCTGATGGAAGAAGATGAAGACGAATATATCTGCACTAACTTTATTTGTTCCGCATTTAAAATGTGTAATTAGGATGTAGACATTTTGATATTTCGATACAATGATAATTTTCGACATTGTATTAGTACAGTGCTTATTGGGCCATTTCATTAATCAATTGTTGTTTGTGTTACTTGTTATAGGTAAAGTCTAAATACTTAATACTATGGATGCGAGGCACCGTGATATTTCTCGTGTTTGAAGCATTATGCATAGCCGTGACAGCCATTCTGGCGTCCATTACGATCGAAGCCGCGGTTTCTGTTATCTGTGATGTCGGTAAGTATTCTCATAAATACAATGGCATGTAACAGTATTGTGTAACAATGGACTTAGGTGTGTTCGTGACGTCAGTATCCTATGCGTTAAGTTTTTCTGTTAAAATTACTCTACTTGCGTTAGAGAAAGTTCAGGAATATGCCAACTCCGTTAATCAATGATCTACCTAATGTTACTTGCTCTCGAGAACCATAATTCTAATAGTTCTACAGTTGTCTATATTCGTTTGGATTTCTACCTTACTGTTTATCCTTCATCTTTGAATTATTATACTATCTAACTTGCGGATACTTCTTGCATTTCTAACCCCCGCTTTGCTATAGAATATGGACCATTAAATCCGTTTCTTCCGTTAGATTCTTCTTTACCAGCAACACTATTTCGCCTAGTGACCATTAAGAATTAAATTAAATAAGCTATAATAAGAAGTAAAACCTAAAGAATCTTTATGTGAAATATATACGTGTTTAGTAAAAATTCTGATAACTTCGGCATGTTTACGTTGACTGTATACGCGTAAACAGGTTTTTGTTAATATCTGTTGTGATGTTTTTGTGAAGACGCAAGCACGTTTCTAATACCCTATTTCCTCTGTAGATTTTAAGTTTTATTTTACATAAATGTAATTATTTTAGAGTGGTTTTCAAATTGCTTATATTTTACTTGTTTTATTTTACTGTGAATACTTTCTTTCTGAAATATTTATTTCCCCAAAATTCATGTCGCATCGATTTTGCTAGTTAAACATTTTTAGTAGGCCTATTTGGCAACTAATAATGCGCAATTACTAAGAGTAAGATATTGTTTGGCTTTATTTTAAAATTATGAAAAACCCTCTAGTATATAATTACCGGCTATAAAATTAGAGGCAATTACCATTGCTTCCTACTCTCGATTCTAAGGTCCTATATCTTTTTGGCAGTAGAGTTATTTCATTGTAATTATTTTGTGTAGTTTCCAGTTTCACTCATAGGTATAAATGTAGTTTAAAGTTATCTGAAAACAATCATAAATATGGGTGGTAGAAATGAGTTTTTGCCGTAACAAACACTGGGAAAAGTGCGTAATTTTATTGTAATTTATACGTTGTTTGTCAGTAGACATTAAGAGGCATCTTTTAGGCCTATTTTAAGATTTATTGTCAGACACTTTGATTACACTCTTCAAGAAAGTTTTATCATAATCACAGTTTTATCAAATAGCGAACTGATTCACAAATTTGTTGTGAAGGTTTTGCTGTGCAAGTTTTACACGTTCGCTGACTTGTAGGAATAATCCTTTTCGTCATCTGTGAATGAACTGTACTGACCTGTTCCGAAATAATTGTCACGGAAATAGTAATGTGTTTACTATTCGCTACTATGAATATAGTACCACATAAGTGTATTCTAAGCTGTAGTATTAGAATTACGACAAGCAATATAATCATTTGTGTTGCTCGCAAGTGGACGATGATTAACGATAATTTTTTATGTTTCAGTGCTAAACGTGTATTTCATCTTCATTGTCTATCGTTACTACAAACAGATTCAACCGTATGTATCAATTGGTTAATGTGCTGTGCTGGACATATGCCAAATCGTGGACTTGCCCAAGATGATGGTGCATTACACAACTTTTTGTACATAGTTATATTTTGTAAACTATAAAAAATACACAATTAGTGCGAATTTGAAAGGAGTCTAGTCGTTTTAAGTGTGTGTGTGTGAGTACGTTTTGTTTGTTTGTGAATGGTGGTTAAATATTTTATAACAACTGTTGTAAACGTGTGACAATAGACTTGGTTTAAAATTCAGTTTTATCACGTATGTAAGTTTATAAGATGTATATTCAGAGGCGCCCTTAGCAGCTGTCTATCCGGGTGGGAATATCAATACTAATATTTTGCTGATCATAACCTTGTACGCTGCTGCCGGTATTCGAGTAGATATACACTCAGCAACCAATAAATATTTAATAAATAAATTAGAAGGAATTAAAAACAATATCAGCACTAGTACGCTCCCTGCACTGAAGGAGTCGCTCACCAATTTGCACATTTATTAGTAGATAAAAATCAAATCAATAAATTATAATGTTTTTCAAGCTACGACCATAGTGCTTCGTATTTATTATCATTAACGTTAGCCAGAAAACACCATTAGGAGGTGACCATACTTACCCATGTTTACATTATTTTTATGTTTTTTACTTTTATTAACTGCTGATAACAATATATAAATTCTTGTAAAGCGTAGCTTATAAACTTTTTGAGGTCTGTCAAAAATTTTCAAGGACTGTTGACACATGAATTTTATCAAATTATTAAAGCTACCGAGTTCCTATTTTGAATAAAATTACTCCATGATTTAATGCTCCACAGACACTTTTATAATTTTTTCAAAATTTTGAGTTCCATTTTGAACCTGTGTTCCCATAAATTAAAAAATAATTAAATTAATTTTACATTGAATTTTACTCGACATTTCCTTTAATATGATACCTGGCATGGATTTTTTCAAATATTGTTCATCCCTTTTTTCGATTCTGGGATCCAATTTTCTGATCCGATTTTAGTCTCTGATGTTTCAAAGTTGTCAAATTTCCAAAAATGAATATATATTCCGATTTGGTTAAAATTATCTTTTATACTCCACATAGATTTTGTTTGTTTGTTTCCAAAACTTCCCTCCCCTCACATTTTTGCCTTGGCCCTGCCTATTTTTAAGGCGATCAATCTAAAAACATAATAGATGTCTATTAAGTATGGACAGACATAGTAACTTTCACGAAAATTTGTTGGTGTATTCAAAAGTTATGGTGAGACGTCTCCTAGACGAATAGACAGATAGCCTAAGTGCGAAACGGTTGAGTTAAAACTGAGAACACGCTTCGTAAGTTCAATAATTGAAAATAAAGACGTTTGCTCCCTCGTTTTCTCTGCCTGCCTGCCTCTCTCTCTCTCTCTCTCTCTCTCTCTCACCCCCCACACACACACATTTATTTTCTTCTTTTTACTTAGGGAATGCGCGCTGTGCCCTGTCGGTCACCTCTAAGGGCACCTCTGTGTACGTCTACCTACATTGTATAAGTTGTAGGACACACAAGATGTTGATGCAAAATTCATAAAAGCAAATACGAATCTATTTACTTCGATAATTACAAAAATAATTTTTAATATAACTTTAATTAGTAAAAGCCGTAAATTAATATTATGATTTTCACATAGTTAGTTACTATTTTTACGTTATGATTACTACATTTGCGGCTGAAGATGTATTCGATTTAAGGTCTCATTCCCTTCAGGTAGAAACGCGTCTTATGATCATGCCTGTGTTGCAGCATGTTTTTAGCGGTGAGTATAGGAAAAATATATACGGTCTATATATGCGTATGAGTATGTACGTAAATAGTGCGTATGTCGCTCAATGTTATGTATCCCTTTTTTATGTATCATACCACACACGGTGGCATTTCATGTGTCACACTACAGCGCGCGCGCGCGCGCGCGCGGGTGTGTGTGTGGAGTGAGAATGTAGCTTTTTAAATGATGAGAGGTCTGATGCCCATTTCACTGTGGCCCTGAACTGCACATAGCTCTAACCGTGAGTTTACCAGTATTATATCATACAATTACTGTACAACCACAGTATTATAAAATAAACTGCACACACACACACACACACACACACACACACACACACACACACACACACACACACACACACACACACACACACACACACGTACAGCACAAAACTAGTATTATTAACTTAAAGTTGAACAACAAACTATAAAGAATTTACTTTCTTTCTATCTTTGTCAAACATTCCTCACTTTTTCAATATTTTCTAAGACCTCAGAGACAAAGTTCGTAGTGTAATGTAAACATTACAAAAAGCAAACATGTTTTGATATGAATGTAATAACATGACATTACAATTGTGTGAACAGTGTTGTATTAGTAATACCATACTATGTTATTAATAAACAGTCACTCTTTGTATATTTTTGATGAAAGGAATAATAAAATATTACACTGTTTTATTAATTTTGTTGACTCCTAGTGATTCTGTTTGTCAGGTTTCTGAACCCGAAATATGCTCTTTCTTCACGGGTGAATGTAGATATTTCACAATTTCAGAGAAAACTAACATTTTTCTTTATTATATATTTTATTGGTAATGTTAAGTATTTTCAATATCGGCCGAGTGAAATATGACGTTTACGTCAACACTTCCTTGTACATAGTTTTATAAGTGACTATATTTTGTAACAGAAACGTAAGTGTCTGATGTTTGTTATGGGTTTCCTTTACAAATAAGGGTTCTTGTGCAATCAGGTTGTTGTCCATAAAGAAATAGACAAAATGGCCTGAAGAGATTCATTATGTACTAATGAAAAAAGAGCTAAAAAGTGTACGTCTTAATGTCGAAAATACTTTTCTCTTTTCACCTCGATGTTTTTTATCTTTATTGGGCTTCATTAGTTGCAATTTTTCTCCTGTGAAGTTGTAATTTCTTCAGTTAGCGTCTGACAGGTTTTCTTCATACAGCTGAGATAGGCCTGTATATTCAGGCCTTTTTTAACATCTAGTCGTTCGGATTAAGTCAATATACGTTTCATATGGGCAGAACAACCACAGCAATTTAGTAACTTTCGGGGATAATCATTGAAACTGAATCCAAAGAAGTTATTCACATAATAATTTTCAGCAAGATTTTGATCTGTCAAGAACAAACAATTGGCAAGGAGCTATGGGGAGCAGATGGAAAGAGTTTCTCAAAATCCAGTAGTGAACTGTACAAAAGTTCACGTGGAAGACGGTCTTTGCAGTCCTCTTTCTTCTGCTGCTGGCAAGGAGAGTAACCTGGGAGGATGATACAATTGGGATTTCGCTATTTACACTTTGAATTCTGAATTAGATTAAATACGTAGTTTTGCGGAATTAGGTCATTCAAATTTGTATGCAACTAACATGAACAGTTTTTTCGTTTCATTTAAAGTAATCAAGGGGGAAATCTCGTATCAAAAACAATTTGTTGCAGGGTGTCAGTGGCGTATCTACAATTTGGCTTTGGTGAGGGGGATCCGGTCAAGTCGGCTTCATACAAAAGAAAAAAAAAAACAAGTTAGGACCAGTCAGCAGTACTATGTTTAAAGTGGTTGAAGAATGTGTGATAACATACCGAAATCAATGCCATTAAAATAAACGGTCATAACACAATAAAAGTGTTATTGAATAATTGTTTAGAAGATACTTATTGACTGGACTGATTTTCCTATATTTAATATTTCAAACGTATACGCAAATGCTGTTTAATAAACCTGTTTGTATATATTTAATAAAAGCTACTATTATATTATTGTTACGACATCACAGAACAATATACGTGTTTGTCGAATGTGCCAAAAGAATCTCGCTTTAATGTGTGTGGCAAACGTGGCTCTAGACGCATTCGCGAGAGTTTTCTCGAAGTCGCCAGCCGCGCGGACTGTGTCAAGGCCGCAATTAATTACGTACTTCACACTGGCGCTAAGACGCAATTTGGAACGTTCTGGTCTGTGAGCGGAGCTATAAATAAATGGTGGCAGCGGCCTTAGTTTTCCGTATTAGTTGCGATATTTACAGTGCGGTCCGAGTTTATTGTCGGGCGATTACAAGTGATTATCTGGCGATATTACTGTGTGCGTTCAAGTGGTTATTAGTTAAGTGTTGTGTTTTATAATCGGACGGTATATTGTAATACAATTGTGTTTTAATATTAGTTGACATTTATTTCCGTGTGAACAATTTTTATTTGATTTGTTATAAGAGACTGTGTTGTTAATTATGAACTGTTTAACTGTGAAAATTAAAGCTGGTGATTAGTGACTTAATTGGTGTCTTGTAATTTGTTTTCCACTGTACCTACGACGATCAAGTAGGCCGTCGTAACATTATATTAACAAAATTCGTCAACTTTGTTCGATCCTCTGTTCGATCCCCTCCTCTGGGAGGGGGGGAGGTCCGGTCGCTCCCGTTCGTCTTCCCCCTGTAAATACGTCCCTGCAGGATGTTATGCAAATGTTTATTTGTATAAATTGTTTCTAAATCTTAAAGACTAAATTAGATTGAATTACATTGCATTTATACTTGTCTCTCCGTACTGCTTGTTATATGTCAAAATTTATTAATCTTATTTTTGTAAAGTCAGAGGCAGCCTTGTATCAACCGTTCAAAAACACAATTAATCTTCATATATTTGTCCATATTACTTGAAGGTGGCATGCTGGGATGTTTTGTGACTAAGCGACATTCCTTCGTTTTCTGTATTGTCTACAATTCCTGCACCTTCTTCTTCTAGTGGTCCGTATTGATATAATTACCAGTCAGCTTGGTTTATTTTCTCATGATTAAATGAAGACTGATAACACATTAAAATATTATGTCCTAGAAAATGTTCAGCTTGACGCTTCCCATTAAGCTATGTGTAGGTTGAAAAAATAAATGGTGCGCTCATACTATACAAAGCAACTTCCTTGCCATGTTCGCCTAATTAAATAAATATCAAATTGTTTTAAGTTTGTTAATTGTCAGCGTGAAATGTTCAAAAATTGGTAGTAGAACTGACCCGATAGCGTAACAAAGCAATCGAATGAAACTGATTACCGCAAAACAACGTATTTGGAATAAAGTTTTATGTTTTATAGGAGTATTTTTAATTAAGAATTTGTATTAAGTACAATATAAAAATGAGTTTTCACGTCGTCATTCCCTCCCAGTAAACTGCACAAACCCTCGCGATTGGAGTTTAGCAGCTTCTATTCACTTTTATGTGAATATACATTAAAATAAATCTATCTATATATACATACGTTTCCGAATATTCCTGTGTTTGTTATTATATGTATGCATTCATGCGCGCGCGCGCTCTCGTGTGTGTGTTCATATCTATATCTTTCCTGATTCTTCTTCGATCAAGTCGGGGAAAACTGAGCTGTAAGTTTGAAACTGCACCGTTGCCTTTTTTCACGTTTGAGGCACGGCTCCTTCAGTACTTGATGTACGGAAGTCGTGGACAGCTTTCGGAGACAGACACTTGTGCAACCTCACGGTAGCTGTAGCTGAAAACCTGACGACAGCGCAGGCGAGAGGAGATTCTGTGCATCATAAGGATACTGAAGTGCTACCTACTCGACGTCTAACGTACGGTTCCGTATCTTTCTCAGGACTCTGGACAACACAGATTAGGTAGCTAACAATTGTCGAATTTGATCTTGCCAAGCGCGGGTAGTGCTTCTGGATCTTCGCCAGAAGTCTTTCTTTCCATTCACAAAACCATTACTGTGTGTATTGCTGTTTCACCACTAGACTGGTACTAGTCTGGCTGTTTCGTACTGGTATTTACTGGTACGAATATATCCCGTTGCAGTTGTATTCAGTTCCACCAGACTACATGCAAGTTACCTCAGTATCCTTGTCAGTTCAGTTAGTTCGAATAGTCTGCTAAGGTTAACTGGTGCTATCGATAAATAGGGAATGCAGAATTGAGATGGAATGACTAAGTGGACACTCATCGTCTACATTCTTTTTATTTTCTACAGGTATTTCATTTGCTACAATATATTTTTTTTCTAAATTTCTGCCTTATTCTAAATGTTCTTCAACTCTTCAACAATTATGCCTGCTAATTTAAGAGCCTCTTTCTTCCGACTCTGTGTCTTCCTTCTAAGTAAACAGTAAGTGTTATATACTTACTGTATAAAGCAGCAGTTATGTTGTGTGATTTATGATTTGTTGGTTTTTGATGATTGGTGAGCAATACAATATCCCTCCTCGTGCTTATTCCAGTGAAGGAAAAATTCCAATTTACATCTCATATTGATGAAAACTGGAGAATATTGTGGGCTAAACTCATGAGGGGTGGCTAACACATGGGAGCAGGAGCAAGTGCTACTAGCCGCAGCTCTCTCTCTAAATCTTCGTGTCCGCGCACTTTTTACTACTCCGAAATGCTTCGCCCTTTTTATCGTAAAATGTTTAGCATAATTTAGCACCAGTAAACTCAAAAATGATACGTGTGTGAGCGGCCGTATTTGTCATTTCTAGTCTATTAATGCTGTAAAGGAAAATAATGCAATTAATTGATATTACTTTAAAAGTTGTTTTCTATAGCTGGATAAAAGAAATTATTATGAAAGTATTAAAGTACTTAAAAGAGTGGACGAAGCGAGAAATATTCTTTGAAAATTGTACTAAAACGTAAAAGAATTAGTGACAAATGTTTAGATTTAAAACTGAAAATTTTAAACCAACTATTCAGCTTGGCGGATTGTTTCCACAGCATTTCCATTTTCGGGTTAACGCAATATATAAGAAGGCAAAATACTATAAAAATAATTATTATTCTGCCAATAATTTTCAGTAGGCACCTTTAAAAAAATTAAATAATGGTAATATCCATGTAATTATTTAACTTATGATAATTAATTCCATAATATTTAAGGCAATGTTGGGCTACATAATAATAGTAAATACATAGTTGTGTATTAAATACTGTATTTCTAAACCCGAGTTCATGGTTCATGGTTGTACCTTACATCGTTGTCTGGCACTGTAATTGGAACATGAATCATTATTACTTGATACAGATATTTACCTCCAAGATTCTAAAACGTCTTTCAAATAAACAACAACAACAGAGGCAGTTACTTTTTCCTTAAAGTTAAGACGTGTTAATAGCTTAAAGCCTATCTGACTCAGTGATATGGGAACTCCTGTCCAAACTAACAAACTAGACATTTACGATGTGTAATAAAGGAGTTGCCATACGATGTGCCATTTATGAAATTGTAGGCATATTTTCTGACACATCATACATGTTATATTTCTTGCGATTCTCGTTTCCGAACACTTTTGATACTTACTCTAGTTAAACAGGATTATTGTTTACATAAATTTCAACGAAGTAGACCGAATAATATGTTTGTCAATAACGTTATATATCTAATAGAAATATTTACGTAAGCAAATCTGTAGCTTTTTAAAGGATCTGATAGTTTTTCCGAAAGTATCCACAATAAAGTTACACACCCAGTTTTTTAATATTGGAAATACCCCTTCTTACATTAGAAAATTTTCCAGTCAATCTAAAATCTTAATTGATTACAAAGACTAGGTAGTAATTCCAGTAGTTATATTATGTTGTCAGACATTTTCAGATAGTACATGGAGCCGTGAGATGGATGTTGTAGCGTGACAGAAAATCCACTACTAATTAATTCAATTAAAATCATAAAAATTAATTACATTACTTATACTAATATAATATCGAATGAAATTTAATGAATTCAAAGGAATAAACCACAATAAAATAAAAATCCTCATTGCATTATATAAAAACCACTATTAAAAAATCAAAGAAATAATTAAGAGTAACTCATATTATAAAATCAGGAATTTACCCAGGAAGTTAGGAGCAGTAAACAAATTAGATACCACAAAATGAAGAAGAAAGAATCAGTTTAAGAGTGGTGAAACAACAAAATACCCCAAACACAAGAAGAAAGAAGAGTAGAGTTTATTATCAGGAAGTAAACAATACTCTGAACCCTTTAACGAAGAGCAAAGTCAGTATCAGAAAATAAAGTAGATACTCCAAAACCAAACATCAGTCAAGATAACACGAAGTACCTTGGTTTACCCAAGAGTGAAGACAAGAAGAGTGAAGACCAGAAGAAAGACAAGAGTGAAGACAAGAAAGAAGACAAGAAGAGAGGAAGAATAGTATGGAAGAAACACCATTATAAAACCTATTATTAACTACCATGAACCCCAAACCCATAAAGACAATTAAAGAAAGTATAACATCCCAAAACCCTATAAAATGTAATGATTAATAAACCAAAAGTGTTGTATAGTATAATAAGATGTGAACCAACTAGAGTTATTGTGTGATAAAAAAAATAAACAAGTCTTAACAGTCCATGATGACTAAAGGTCTGGTCTGAGATAATAAGACTCAATATATCAGAACCACCAGTGAAAGAGAACTAGTGCAAGTGTTTTTGGAAATACAATAAACTTAAAGTTGTAGTGATACTATGACTTACCAATATGCTATATAACAACTTTTATATTCAATAATACACATCATCATAAAATAATAAAATGGAAGATTTCCAATATTTTATTATTTTAATGTCACTTTGTTATTACAAGACATTTGTAAAAATGATAATAACTAAATTATGGGTGAACATGTTTACTGATGAAGGGGATAATAAATAATAATGGTTTAGACCAGAAAGGACTGGAATTAATTTAAGTATTCATAGGTTTAAAATGGCTATTTGTTCACAGCCATGAACTCAATATGTTTGTAAGAGTTTTTAGTCAATAAGATTTATATGTGTTTAAAATAAATTATGTTTGCCAAATAACAGCATACATACCATTAATAATGTTTCAGTAGGTATGCTGTGTTAATTAAAAAAAGAGTTAAATGTATGTTTTCAAACAATGTCAGCAATATGTCTAATTGTACAGAATGCTAAGTAATGTTCATTCTTATTTTTTATATAACAGTAGTATTGATTACATGCTACACATTACAATAAGTTTATAAACCATTTTATTTTTATATCATAATAACTGTTTAAAGTCAGAGGAGGAGTAGGATTAAATTTATTTGAGAAAGCCAGAAATATAAAATTCTAAACTCTAGGCCATTTGATGAATTCACAGAAACCATATAAACCAGTTAATTCACTTATAAAGCCTGTAAACTGGCAAGATTTAGGTAAGGTAAATCAGTTAACAACTACTGTGAATGAATCTATGAGTTAAAATGATAAAATAGAAATATACTTTAAAATACTGTAAATTTTTGAAATATATAAATTCATTATTTTTTTAAAGAGGAGTGTTAAATTCAGAGATTAACACAAAAAACCAGTTCAAAGGTTCAATTTATATGTATTTAAGGAAAGGAAGAGAAATATGACTATTTGAAATTTATTATAATAGTATTAATAACAATTAAAATGGCAGAAAAATTATATGAAGGCGGAAACCAGTTTTTGAGCCTAGATTTCCAAAAAGAAAGAAATTTGGTAATTTCCACAAAAATGTCAACAGATATGGACTATAATATATCAATTTAAAGAGAATGAGAGAATTAAACCAATGATAAGGTTCATAATTCATGAAGGTGATGAATAAACTAAATAAATTCCATATATAATGTATTTTTGTATCATGTATATGGGAAATCGAAATATTTTAACAATACTTTTTCAAAGATTAACTGGGCCAGATTTTGACTAACGTGAAGGAAGTTAGTTAGTTCTTTGTTAATGATCAAGCTGAGCAGTTTATGTGATATTACGTTCCGTGAAACCGAGAAAAATGGTGTACTAAGGTTACCCAATAAAATTAAGTGAAACGAGAGTTACGTAAATTAAACACTTTTACAATTAAAACTACAGAAAACTTTAACCACAATAGTGAAAACAACATCAACACTACATAATACCAGTGCATAAAAACAGTAAATCGACATATTTGTGACAATTCCATCTACAACAGTATAACTGTTTTTTGCATAGCGAACAAAGCGAAGTGAACACCAAAAACATAAAACATAATTAACACCAGTGATCACTAAACACTATTCCAGAATACACCAAACAAAATATTAGACAAGTTACACCAGTTCGGGGACATTTAAAACGTATATGAAGGTAATTTTGCTGTGAGATTTTAACACGACGACATCGCAGATAACCTCGTCATATTTTTGAGCGGCCATCTTAGAAATGCCGAGCAGTGCCAACTACATTGAGTGACTTCAGCGCTTGCAGTATTGGTCTGATAAATCAACAATATTACTTATTTTATAAAATTTATTCACCTTTTGTTAGATAATAGTCTTGGATTTCGTTGTCCATGACGTGTCCGTTACTTAACTAAATATCACTATAATATTGACGACTCGGAACACAATGTTTTTTATAAGTAAAAACGTAAAGTTTTACCTTACAGCCTAAACCGGCTTTCACCTATAGAAGGCTTCATCAGAGGCTGTCGTTAGTAGCGCTGCTCGTCTTGTTGTTGGCGACGAGAAAGTGTTTCGAAAGATTGAAGCTGTGTGTGTGTGGTGAGATGTGTTCGAATAATGCGTGCGATTTGAATTGTGTCTGTTCGTTTAGGATGTCGTTTTTATTTGTTTTTGTGTGTTTGTATATTTCTAATTGTTCTAGAGTGTCTAGTTTTCGGCCTTTTGTGTGTACGTGTAGTATGTTCATGTTATTGTCGATGTTTTTATATGTGTGGTTTGCTTCAATGAGGTGGTTTGCGAAGGTAGATTCTGTAGTGGTGTGGAGTGCTTTTGTGTGTTCAATGTATCTCTGTTTGAAGCTACGTCCTGTCTGGCGTATGTAGAATTTACTGCAATTTGAACAATTTAGTTTATATACACCGGGTAGATCGAATTTGTTTTGTGCTTTGGGCATGCGTGAGCACAAAACAAATTCGATCTACCCGGTGTATATAAACTAAATTGTTCAAATTGCAGTAAATTCTACATAGGCCAGACAGGACGTAGCTTCAAACAGAGATACATTGAACACACAAAAGCACTCCACACCACTACAGAATCTACCTTCGCAAACCACCTCATTGAAGCAAACCACACATATAAAAACATCGACAATAACATGAACATACTACACGTACACACAAAAGGCCGAAAACTAGACACTCTAGAACAATTAGAAATATACAAACACACAAAAACAAATAAAAACGACATCCTAAACGAACAGACACAATTCAAATCGCACGCATTATTCGAACACATCTCACCACACACACACAGCTTCAATCTTTCGAAACACTTTCTCGTCGCCAACAACAAGACGAGCAGCGCTACTAACGACAGCCTCTGATGAAGCCTTCTATAGGTGAAAGCCGGTTTAGGCTGTAAGGTAAAACTTTACGTTTTTACTTATAAAAAACATTGTGTTCCGAGTCGTCAATATTATAGTGATATTTAGATAATAGTTATTGAAAACACTTTATTTGTAAATGTTATACTTTCTCGTTTACCCTTCTCTGATTATTAATAATATAATCGCTCCAAGAACCTTTTATAATACTTGTAATAATTTTTCAACTGTATGAACAAATCGATTATTTCCTGAGACGGAGTCGACAATTGCTCACAATCGATTAAACATCGATCCTTTCTTAATTTTGTTAATAAATCCATTTATTTCAATTGTTTGTATCTATAACTTAGTTCACATGCTAATTTAAGGTTATTTATTAATGCAACGAGACTTCCAGAAGAAGAAAATATTTTTTTAAAGTGAGATATTGGACCAGCCCGAAAAATCATAAGTCGATTGCTGACCGGAGTTAATCTGATTAACTCCGGACTTTGTTAAGATCTTCAAGAAGTGCCTTATATACCTTATTAATTATTAAAATTTTTACCAAAACATTAAAACTGAATTAATTCTCAATTACAGACAGCTATTAAAACATAAAATTTTTTTTTTGAAAATTTTTTTTTCTTAAAATAAAATTTTTTCTTTATTATCTTTATTTGTAAAGACTGCATAAAGGGTCCCCTTACAATGTGAAGAGATAAGATCTAGAAATACACCTTGGTCTTGAAGTGTGAAGCTTTTATAAGAATTAGAGGGCAGTTGAAGATGAGAAATAACTCAAATTAGAACATAAGTATTAAGTAAATGTGATGAATGAAGGTTGACGTGAAGCGGATACTGTCCATCGACAGTTCTCAGCTGACTAGATCTTCTGGCCAATTTTTCTTCAGTCTTCTTTCTGCTATCTGCCCGGTTGGACAATTCCCTAACTAAGTGATTTTGATGACCTGTAATCCGTTTTCTGCATTTTATGGCTTGCGTTTGAATCACATCTTTGATGAATGTAATTTTGAGATCCTCGAGAATGGTTTGATTTGAGACAAACCATGGAGCGTTTGTTATTATGCGAAAAGTTTTCGATTAAAATGTTTGAAGAATTTTTGTGTTAGATGTATTGCAGCAACCCAGTATCTCGACGCCATAAGTCCATATTGGCTTTAGTATCGTTTTGTATATAAGTAGTTTGCTCTCCAGAGATAATTTCGATCGTTTTCCTATTAGCCAATTCATTTGTCTAGTTTTGTATTGCTAGTTGTTGCTTCTTTGCCTTAATGTGTGATCGCCAGGTTAGTTTCTCATCTAAGTGTAGTCCCAAGTATTTTACTACCGATTTCATTGGTATTGGGTTGTTGTTTATTGTTACTTGTGGGCATCTGCTGCGTCTTGTAGTAAACGTGATCTGCGTCGATTTGTCGCTGTTTACTTTGATTCGCCAGTGTTTTAACTATTCTGCCAAGATATTTAAATGGTTTTGTATATCCTCAGCAGCTAGCATTGGGTCTTCATTGGATGGTAATACGGCTGTGTCATCAACGAATGTAGCAATCAGTGTATTATTGGTGGCTGGCACATCTGCTGTGTATATTGCTTACAAGAATTGCCCTAGAACACTGCCCTGGGGTACTCCAGAGTGTATTTGTTGGTAATCGGATAAAGCGTTATTGACTTTAACTTGAAACTATCGATCGGACAAATAAGACTTTTAGCAGAAAGTATAATTGACTAGGTACCTTACGTTTAATCTTGTAGAGGAGCCCCTCATGCCACACTTTGTCGAACGTTTGCTGTACGTCCAAGAAGACCAAAGCACACATTTTTTTCTCTTCCATACTTTTCATGATTTAGTGTACCAATCTATGGCATTGTTGTATGGTAGAGTGGTTTTCTCGAAACCCAAATTGATGATATGGTATGAGAGTGTCCATAGGGCTATGTTCTTTTAGCCTTTTTAGCAAGAGCTTCTCAAAAATCTTTGACGCCATAAGTAGCAAACTTACCCGATATGAAGTAACTTCAGTAGGAGGTTTCCTAGGTTTAGGAATCATTATAATTTGGGAAAATTTCCATTGTATAGGAAAGTAGAAGATACGAAGCATACTGCTGTAAATTATTGTTAAGAAGACAACTGCCTTTCTTGGTAAGTGTTTCAGAATGTTTCCAACTATTAAATCATATCATGGATCTTTGTGGGAGTTGATTAGTCTGATCTTATCTCTTGTTTCTGTTGGTGAAAAAGCTCTGATCGGTAGATGTAGTTGGCAAGGACTTTCAAGGAAATCATTTATTTCATTATTACCTGCATCGTCATCAGGTGGTATGGGTTTGAATACGTTTGCAAGGTGATTTGCGAAGACTTCAGTCTTTTCTTCGTCTGACCGTGCCCAGCTGTCATTTGATTTTCTTACTGGAGGAACTGTTACTATCGGTCTTTTGAACTTTTTTGGAGCTCTCCAGGTAGAGTAGTCTTCAGTCTTCAAGAGATAAGTCTGTGATATAGTGTTGAAAGGATTCATTTCTAGATTCAAGAAGAGCTCCGCCGTAATCTTTTTTTTCTTTTGGAGATCTGTAATCTGTTCGACTAAGCGAACATTTAACAAATTGGCTGACAACACACATACAGGATTATGAAGAGCTGACCATTGACAGCTCTTCTTGTTTTTGATAATAGATTAAAGAGGTACACAAATAACAAAACTAAATGATAAAAACATGTGAATAAATGAACAAAAATCACTTCCACTCCCT
Source organism: Magicicada septendecula (assembly GCA_034769895.1). Taxonomy (NCBI): domain Eukaryota; kingdom Metazoa; phylum Arthropoda; class Insecta; order Hemiptera; family Cicadidae; genus Magicicada; species Magicicada septendecula. Next base: position 429,115,446 of record CM068368.1, on the reverse strand, counting down.
GCTGGCATGATACAATAAGTTCAAATGTTAAACACTGGGCCCATAAGGCACATATACAGGTTGACATTAACACTTAATAATGACACGAATACAAAAACATACAGAACAGAACAGATATCACATACATTACAATACAGAAAATACAGAGAATATGTTATTAGTTAAACCTGACTGGTAAGTCTAATAGTTTGTGCCTTTTTAGTCTATAAATATCTTCACTGTTGTCTAAGAAATTAATTTCCAGGTGGTTTGGATGCTTTTCTAATTTGGAGATGTGAGTCCTGCAGAGGCGCATGATTTATTCTCTCACGGTTGGAACTTTGAGGTCGCGGTGTATAGAGTTGTTGGAGACAAACCATGGAGCGTCGACTATTGATTATAAAGTTTTGGACTGAAAGCGCTGGATAATCTTAATATTACTTGTACTAGCAGTACCCAAAGTTGAATACCATATGTCCATACCGGTTTAAGAACAGCTTTATAGATCAACAGTTTGTTGATGAGACTTAACCGTGATTTTCTGCCTACCAGCCAGTAGATGTTACTGACCATGTGATTAAGTTCAATCTTCTTAGATGTTATATGTTTTTTCCATGTTAATCTCCTGTCCAGATGCATCCCAAGGTACTTAGCACTTTCACCTTGCGGTACTGGTTAACCGTTAATTGTTACTGGAGGGCAGTTTGCCTTACGTGTGGTAAAGGTAACGTGGACTGACTTGGATGAATTGATTTTTATGCGCCATTTATCAAGCCATAACTGAACGCTGTTTAATGATTCTTGTAGTATAAGAGATGCTATTGAGGGGTCGGAGTGTGTCGCTAGGATTGCTGTGTCATCGGCGTAGGTAGCAACAGTGGTTTCACTTGCTGACGGTAAGTCCGAGGTGAACAGGAGGTAGAGCAGAGGACCCAGGACACTACCCTGCGGAACACCTGACCCCACTGGTAATAGAGGAGAGGTAGCATCAGAGTGAGACTTGAAACACTCTGCCCACTAAGTAGGAATGTAGAATATGGTAACAATTATGTGGCAGATTTTTCTTTACTTTGTATAAGAGTCCAAGATGCCAGACTTCGTCAATTGCCTGGGAAACGTCGAGAAACACACCTGAGCAGAACATCTTCGATTCCAACGATTTATTGATAACATTTGTTAGTCTGTGTATTTGATCTACCGTAGAGTGCTTTTCTCGAAAGCCAAATTGGTGATCCGGAATTAGGTTGTTTTCCACAATTGTTGGCATAAGTTGTTTTACAAACAGCTTCTCAAAGATCTTACCAAATATCGGTAGAAGGCTTATGGGTCGATAAGAAGAGGGCTCTTGATGGTTTTTATCAGGTTTTAAGACCATAATTACCTGAAACGATTTCCATAGAAGAGGAAAGTATTCAAGGCTGAGTATGGCGTTGAAAAGGTATGTTATTAGTACAACGCCTTTGTGAGGCAGCTCCTTTAGAATTTTTCCCGATAGCAAATCAATGCCGGGAGCCTTTTTACTTTTCAAATTGTACAGGATTATTTCCTTGATTTCGTTAACCTTAAAAGGCGTAATAGGTAGACTCAGTTGGAGCGGGGAGTGTAAATATCTTTGTACCTCTTCATCGAAAGAGACGTTCTTGCTGGCTTCAGGTTGAAAAACTTTGACCAAATGTTCGGCAAAAGTCTGGGATTTCTCTGTATTGCTTCGCGCCCAGCTACCATCTGGTTTATGTATTGGTGGTATTTGTAATAGTGGCCTTTTTAATCGTTTTGTAGCCTTCCACAAGGAATAATCAGTACTTTCATTAGGTGACAGATTTTCTAGATAATCCTGAATCCCTTCATTCTTTAAATTTTCTAACAATCGTTTTAGTTTTCTGGCCGCGGAATTCCACTTTCTTTTATCATCCGGATGATGAGTATGCTGCCAAATTCGTCGCAATCTACGCTTCTCAGCTAATTTTTTCGGACAACCAGAGGAAGGTTTAAGTGCTTACTCTTCGCTGTATTGCAAGGTGTAGCTTCCCAGGCTGATTTTGAAAAGTACCGGTGAGATAATTTACAGCCGCATCCAATTCAGCAGGCGTGTGAAGTGGAAGTTCTAGCGAGATATTATCATTTATAAGCTCTCTAAAGTAGTCCCAGTCAGTATTACGATTTTTTGAGTGTTGGTAGATTTTCAGACTCAATTATAGTATTGCTAATAGTAGCAATAATTGGAGTGTGGTCAGAGGACAAATCAAGGTAAGATTCAACTTTGTAGTATTTATGAGACAAGCCTCGTATTAAAAAGAAATCAATGAGGTCAGGTATTTTATTTGTATCAGAAGGCCAATTAGGTTGGTTGACCAGTGGACAGAAAGGACAGGGATTCTTGTCTAATGACGTTATATAAAATTCTACCTCTTGGATTAGCTAATCTCGAACCCCATTGCGGGTATTTTGCATTGAAGTCACCTCCCACCATAAAACGTGCACCAAGAGTTCTAAGAAAGGAGCTGAAGTCAGTTTCATTGATTCTGTGTTTTGGGGGACAGTAGACTGCAGAAACAATTAGAGGGCCTCTTTGGTCTACAATTAAAACGTTTGTCTCCTGTAGGTGAGCAGTTTTGACTTTAGAGAAGAGATAATGTTTTATATTGTTTCGGATGAACAGAGCGGTTCCGCCACGAGCTGTACTGTCAGGATGTTGGGTATCATAAACGGTAAATCCTGGAATCCTTATCAGAATTCTGTCTGTGAAATTTGTTTCAGATATAAGCATTACGTCTAACCTGTTGTCAATAAAAAAGCTTTGAGTTCTAGGGTGCGTTGAGAGAGTCCATTGGCGTTCCAATCCAATCTTGTAATTGTTATTCATTATTAATTAGAAAGTTTATTGACAAGCGTTGTAAGGAGATTAAGCATGACGCTATTTTGCTGCATGAGTTGACTGAACATAGTCTCAAATTTTGTCAGGAAGTGTGAGAGTGTGATGTCCACATTTGCTGTCTGTTTGAGATTGCTGTCATAAGGGGGCGAGGATTCTGAGTGCCGCTGTAGTCCTGCAATTTGAGCGTAAGTAGGAAAAGAGACGTTACGGGTGTTCATGTTCTGTTCCGTGTTCATAGTCCTAAAAATTGAAGGGGTTCTCCTACTAGTGGTGTTAGGTACGGGGCTTTTTCTGGCCTGCAGATTTTGATAAACTTCACAGCCTTTATAATTAGCTGTATTAGGACCATCGCATAATGCACATGTGGCTGGTGTATCCTTAGATTTGGAACAAGTTGCGGAGTTTTGTTCACCTCCGCACTTGACACACTGGAAAGGTTTTCTACAGTACGTCTTACTGTGACCGTATGACTGACAACGAGTGCACTGGATTATGAAGTTTTTTCTCCGAGGTGGCTCTACAGTAATCTGCATGTTACCTAAAGACCTTAGGTTATATATTTGTTTGTTGTTTGATGCAGGTTCAAGATCAAAAAAGAAGAGAGAGAGGGGTATTTTCTCTACTCTGTGTCTAATGTTCATTTTGTTTCTGACTGAGTGTCCTTTTTCTTTTAGTGCTTCTTTAATAAAGTGTACACCGATGCTAGGATGAATGTTTCTTATGACAACCCGGTATGCTCGCTGGTCTTTAATTTGATATGTATGGTATATAATTTTTTTGTCCTCGAGGTGACGGATTAATTTTCTGTAAGAATCAGGTGCAAAAGTGTTGATTTTCACTGTATTGTCATCGAACGATTTAGTACTGTACTGTTCTGAATCCAAAGTTTTTGTAAGGTTATTGATCATTTCATTGTAATTGACGACACCATGAATGTATACAGGAGGAGGTCTAGGTACTTTCGGCTGAGCCAAGACTTGAGTAGGTTGGACGTCATCAGGGTCATTTATAGGTAACACCGTAAATCTGTTGTGGTCATTAAGCTGAGTGTGTGTTTCAGATGTGTTTTCTGAAGATTGGCGACTTCTTTTTCGTTTTTTCACCATCTGGCCAGCTGTGGGATCCGTGTTGTGTGAAATCAACATTAACATTTCTGCCTGGCTGTTGACTGTTATAGGATTGAAGGGCATTTTGCGACACTGGAGGTAATGTAGACAGCATATTTGCGGTTCCTGAGTGGACCGTAGGAACAGGTTCAACGTTAGTTGACAGGCCTGGTTGCTGATAATTCATTATTGTCGATAATTACAGTAGACAGATAAATTAAAAGACGTGTGTACTTCCAGATGAGTAATTTCTGGCCTTGTGTTTATGTTTTGTAGAGAAACAGGTACAAACAACCACAAGCCGCAGATAGACACACAGTCCTTCACGAACGAGGAGACGCACGCGCGGCCTCGAGTAATCAGATAAACCTTTTGTTGTTATTTTTGTTGCAATATTACTTACAAATATAAGTCTATATAGTAAGAAAGATAGCGATAATATTAAGTTACCTCACACGACAGTATGACCGCACCGAACAGCTGCACACACAAGACTGACCCCGCGTAATCTGTGCGTGAGTCTGTTCAAGTATGTTTTATCCTGAATATTTCTAGATCTTTGCCATCTTTCACGGGCTCTTCTTTTTTCGTTGACGAGTTCTCTGATATGTAAAGGTACATCCTTTATAGTTGGAAGGATGGCTGCCATCACACAACGCACATGTAGCTGGAGTTTTGTTTGATTTCTTGCATAGTTTGAATCATGCGATTTTCCACATTTGACACATTGAAATGGCTTGTTGTAATGATCCTGAGTGACCTTAGAAACGTGGAAATATCTAGTGATCTGTTTCCTGGCTCACTATTGTTACTACTCCACAGGTAACACACTTTGCTGTCGATACGTTCCATCCTGCTATGACAGAATCAAGTTCGCTCGTAGGTTGTATTAGCAGGAACCTAATATCATTCACCAATCTATTCTGCTGCAAGACTAGGAATAGATTGGTCAGCTTAACAGGGCTCACCATCTCTTCATCACGTTGATAGAGAGAGAGAGAGAGAGAGAGAGAGAGAGAGAGAGAGAGAGAGAGAGAGAGAGAGAGAGAGAGAGAGAGAGAGAGAGAGAGAGACAGACAGACAGACAGACAGACAGAGACAGAGACAGACCGAGACAGAAATAAAAAGACTAAATTCTTGTCCGTAACACTATATTTTTGGTTCTATTCACTTTAGAATGATACAGGTTGTTTAGATGAGATTCCTTCACACAGAGTAGTGCGATACGTTAGCATAAATAGTAAAGTAGAAGAATATAATAAAACTCGTGTCAGCTTTTGACCGAATGAGAAAACAACAGAATATCTTTTAAAATGAGAGTATAAGTCTATACGTAAATAGTATTGGCGTGAACATTAGTGTCAAGGAAGAAAACGCTGGGTGCGGGTAACAAGTAAACTACCTGACATGTGACGTGGGAACAAGACAATTTTGATTTGCTTACGAGTTATCACGGAATTAATTTTGAACGGGTAACTGTGTACGCAGAGCTCTGTTAATTTTAATAAAAGAAATGTTGTTTTTCTATGTAGAACTTTTTCTTTAATATAGACTGTTGTTGTTGGTGTTTTGTACAAAGTCAGAAGAAGTTAATGACCAAAGAAGATAAGCCATAAGGATTAATTCTTTTTAAGGGATTCTTTTTTAAATAAATAAGGCGAAACTATTCATGATTAGTCTTTAAAATCATCTATCTGTCAAAAACTGTCAAAAATAACCGCGCGCGCACAAAACACATACACACACGCACTGACACACTAATACTTCTAAAATTGGTCATCGTTAAATAATTTTCAAACTAAATGAACGTGTCTTTACAAAACAAACTTCGCTAGCCTGACAGAGCTCTACATATTTACAAATAAAATTAATCTTCGTAATAAAAATGTATAGCCGTTTCAACGACTTTTATAATAATTTTGCTGATAACGAAACGCATGATAACAGTTGGCATTTCCAATTCAGTATCGATTTCTAGTGGAAAAAATATCAAATCAATATTCTGACCGTACCAGGCGTAATGTAGGATAGTGTTGTAGTTTTATTTTGGACACTTTTATCAGTTACTTTGAAGAGTGCGCTGATAACGTCACGATACATTATTCGTAATTAAATCTGCAGGTGAGTGCTGTCGTGTGATAACCATAGTAAATACATCATACTGTGTGACACGTCACTGTTATGGGAGTGACAACGTTTCTTCGTAAACGGTACTACCCTTGTACTTTGCACGTAGCCTTTTGTTATGGGAGTGACAACGTTTCTTCGTAAACGGTACTACCCTTGTACTTTGCACGTAGCCTTTTGTTATGGGAGTGACAACGTTTCTTCGTAAACGGTACTACCCTTGTACTTTGCACGTAGCCTTTTGTTATGGGAGTGACAACGTTTCTTCGTAAACGGTACTACCCTTGTACTTTGCACGTAGCCTTTTGTTATGGGAGTGACAACGTTTCTTCGTAAACGGTACTACCCTTGTACTTTGCACGTAGCCTTTTGTTATGGGAGTGACAACGTTTCTTCGTAAACGGTACTACCCTTGTACTTTGCACGTAGCCTTTTGTTATGGGAGTGACAACGTTTCTTCGTAAACGGTACTACCCTTGTACTTTGCACGTAGCCTTTTGTTATGGGAGTGACAACGTTTCTTCGTAAACGGTACTACCCTTGTACTTTGCACGTAGCCTTTTGTTATGGGAGTGACAACGTTTCTTCGTAAACGGTACTACCCTTGTACTTTGCACGTAGCCTTTTGTTATGGGAGTGACAACGTTTCTTCGTAAACGGTACTACCCTTGTACTTTGCACGTAGCCTTTTGTTATGGGAGTGACAACGTTTCTTCGTAAACGGTACTACCCTTGTACTTTGCACGTAGCCTTTTGTTATGGGAGTGACAACGTTTCTTCGTAAACGGTACTACCCTTGTACTTTGCACGTAGCCTTTTGTTATGGGAGTGACAACGTTTCTTCGTAAACGGTACTACCCTTGTACTTTGCACGTAGCCTTTTGTTTCAAAGAAAAGTCTTTGTTGTCTGCAAGATAAGCTATTTATATTTATAGAAGACCCATTAAGAATTTGTGAAATTATAAAATGAAATGCAACAGACATGCTCGGGTTTCGGACATTACGTTAATATGATACTGCGGGCCGAACTAAACGTGTATAATAAACATAATTGGTGTGCAAACATATGAAATCTATTTTGTTCGCTCTTATCGTAAATAATTCAAATTATATGTAGGCTGTATGTCGGTTGTGTAGGCAGCAACGGATATACGTTCGACGAACATCTGGACAGTTGACGTAGTGGAGGTTCACTCATTAAGAAAATAAGATTTTCTTGAGATAATCTTGTCCAGAAAAGTTGCGATTTTTATTTATTATTGAAACGATATTAATTATAACATTTGGTGACTTTTAAAATAAAAACCTACAGTTTACAGTATAGCGTATATAGTTTAGAGTATACAATATACATTTTAAAAGATGGAATGAATTTTTTTTATGCAAATATAAAACATTTTATATATTATGTAATTATTTATCAAAGAATTGCTTTTTATTTCATTAGAGATGATCGTAATATACACTATATCCATAAGATTATAACAATGCCTCCTTTTGTACCACCGATGTAGTTTATGAGCTTTAGGCTGCCTTATATGAGCAGTTCGACATGTAGGGAAGTAGTGTGCCAGCACTACGCTTCAGTCGCCCATTACTAATTCAGATAATATCTAGATATTCGTTTTCATAGGCTAAGTCGGCCTATGGCCGAAAAAAGATTCTGGATTTTAGGTGAGCCCGAGAATCGAACCCGGGACCGCTAGATTAATAGCCAGGAATTACAAAAACAGTAAACTGTTATACCATGTGCAATTTTTAAGATAACCATGTGCACAGTTACTTTTCTACACAAATGGATTAATGAAGCTGTCAACTTCAGTTTTGCAGCATGAAAGAGATGGCGTTCCTCTTTTTGCTTGGACATGTGAGTCTCTATGTGGTACACTATTTTTTTCTTTTAAAGTAGGCTAAACACTTGCTTTCAGAAATTCTGTGGTACTATCTTGACTTTTGCTCTCTTAGAGAGGTTACTAACCTCTTAACGTAGGAGCTAATAAATATTAGTTGTAAATACAAGAAAAGTGCCTATAAAAAATTAATTTTACCAATACCATATTTTTTGTGAACTTTAATTTTATCACAGCGCCTCTATTTCCGGCCTGGCGACTGGCTGGAGAATGCAAAATCAGAGATACCCCCACGAAATATATGACATCGTGTATTCGTGGACCGCATCCTAACACCTTGTGCCGAGCAAACAACCGCGCTGCACTGTTGGCACCTGACGTTGGCCTGGATAACGCAAACAAACCAGGGCGCAAGACGCACCGTGCATCTTCTGTCTGTCTGTCTAACAATAATAAACTTACTTCGTCTGAACTGGACTGGTATCCAGACTTGATGGGTGAACGTTATTGTGGTATTCGGTATTTATTGGGATCAGTAGCGTAACTCTTTTTCTGCCCCCCCCCTCTGGGCAGAAATCCTCTGCGGTCCCCCTACTACCCTTACTTAATTCATGCCATTCTTCCAGCTTGAATACTAACCCTTCCTTATAGCTGTGGCAGCTATTAAAGTAAACAGAATAACTGTTCTTTCTCGTATGGTGTATACTCAATTTATAAAATATAACTTTTGTTTCGATTAATAGTTTGATTTGTTATTTAGTATCTTTTATATCTTTGAACAATGTAAAAATTTACTGATTATCAGACTTGTCACTAGAAATCGATTATAATTTTGCCTTTATTAAATTTATATGCATCTTGAAAAAAGTGCAGATTTTATTAAAGTTAAATTCATGAAATAGTGAATGTTTATATTAAATTTTATATCGTACACTTAACTAACTAGTCTCATATTAAAAAAAAATCTTTACATCTTTAAAACTTTCAGTCATCTGCTTACGCTTTTATAATTTGCAATCATTTTAGTATAGGACTAATATTGGACCTGGAATTAAAGAAAAATATAATGATATAAGACATCTTATTTTACAAAAATAAGATATTTTTTATTTTTTAACATTACTTAGAAATCCAATTCTTAACTGGCCTCAGTACATTGTTAGTAATTGACGTGACTGAAAGACCGTAAATTAAATATTTGGGAAAAAGTTTATTTAGTTTCTACGGAAGCAATGTGAACTTTAAATGCTTAAATAAACATTTCATTTTTGCTTCTCTGTATCTAGATATAAACTTGTCAGTGATACAAGGTTATGGATTTTCTATGGTACAGTATTGATTTTTGGGATTTGATTGTATAAAGTTATATACGGATACACTTGAATGTGATTGCATATTTGTATAATGGATGCTGCAACTTGCGACAGCACTCTTCACCACTAGGTCTCTCTCTCTCTCTCTCTCTCTCTCTCTCTCTCTCTCTCTCTCTCTCTCTCTCTCTCTCTCTCTCTCTCTCTCTCTCACGCACGCACGCACGCACACACAGACATGTATATTGTTTATCATTAATGTTTCAAAACAATAAACATAAACATATTTATTTTATTGTTCATCATAAATCGTATAGGGAACGGTCGCCTTATAATTCTTATGAGTCGGCTCCTAAATGTAATATATTATTTAATGTTAGAAGGTAATGCTAAGTGAAAAGTGAAAGAAGGTTTCAGTTGGATGGGAACAAAATTTAGACCTTAAGTATTATTTGCCGGAAAGCGTTTATCATGCTCATAATAACAGCCATTACCATGATCATCAATTTTTGCAAGGATTAGGTGCTACCATTCGCCGTGTTACAAACTATGTTATCTTCCCGTAGCTTCCAGTGCCCTTGGAAACATAATTTTCCATAATTTGAATTGATCATGTGCGAATTCTGTTTGGAAGCCTACTATTTGACTTAATTACAGCGAAGCTTATAACACGTACATGCCTTCATGCCTAAGTTCTGTCTTGTTGACTGTAAAATGTCTCAGAAAAACTACTTCAAATGTTTGAATCATCCTATAGACCATAATTCTATATTTGTAAATTTTACAAAGTATCATTACAATTAAACGGTTGAATTGTCATGTCCTAATAAAACGTCACCTCTGTTTATCTCCACGAGGTTTGTCTTATCTTACCACACACAGTCTAAAACTAAACTGATTTTGTAACCACATTCTTTCCATAAAAATTTATTTGCTACCTTGTTTCAATACAATATTAAACAAAACAACATTTATTCAGATAATTGGGAAAAGTTAATGTTGAAGTTATAAGCCTCACCAGAATAATTACTTTCAAAACAAAGTTCTTTGAAGTTTAGTGGTAGTTGCATAATTAAAGTAGACCGATTGGAATATCATGTAGGCCTATTGAAGTATATGATAAGTCACTGATATTTCTGGCTTTTTCTGGATTTTTTTTTATCATTGAAAATGTACCATATATGAACGTACGACAGTAATCCACTGATTAAAAACATTCAAGTAATGAAAGGAATAAATTATGTCTATGGCTTTCACGGCCGGTTACTGTGGTTAAGGCTAGTGGCTGTTGCACTGCATTGCATTGAGGGTGCGGGGTGTCTTTGATCGAGTCCAATGGCTGCCAGTCCAACTGGTTGCCTAAAACTGGAGAAGGAAGCCGCCAACGAGTTAACTCAGAAGGCGGGGGAGAAAGAAAACTTTTTTGTAGCACTGCCGCTGGTACCGATTCAAGCAAAAGATGTTGCCCGTCTCAAGTCCAGCTAGCAGACGCCTTGAGGTGTCGGTCGCTCACCGCGAGGCGCAGAGCCTCCGTGCCGGTGATCAAGGTAACAGCAACAAGCAGCTGACTCAGTGTACTAGGAGGCGGTCAGGAAGGAAGGAAGGACAGTTTTATTAGTGAACTCCGAGGCTGTGGACTGAAGTTTGAACGAGGATGGCTTTATAGCGGGTTATCAAGAAGCGCCCGAGGGCGCTTGACCCGGATAGGCAGTGGTGGTTCTGACGCAATGATAGTTCTCAGGTATGGGAAGGTTGAGATCGAGGCTGCAGCAAAGAGAGTTACAGCCAGCGATGAGGTCAACGCCTGAGGCCGGGAGATGGAGTGCAGCGGCTCCGATCCGGTCAGGCGACGGCAATTGAGTAGGCGGATGGATGAAACGAGTTCATCCCTATCGAAAGGGTGTGCTGGAGCATCGGGAGGGCGAGAAAAATGTCTAGATAGGAAGTCTCGAACTTCTGCCGAGTGGACAGGGTCCGAGACGCCTTGGTGAACAGTAAATTGTGCCGCCATGCAGTCGGTGAAGACCTCAGCCTTGCTTTCTGCCGAAGACACAACCCCGTTAGGAGTTTCAAGCGGGTTTCGAGTTATTTTCTCGCGGGTCAGTCTACTCGCCGCTCTCCAAACGGAGGCGTGGTCGACTTCAAGAGACTCAAGGTATGAGTCCCATCGATCATAGTTTACGTCCCGCATTAGCTGCTGGACGTAAAGGGACTGGGTCTGAAAGCGTCGTTTGACACCGGGATCACGGGTGCGTTGCCATCTGCGGCGGTGCTTGCGCCGTAGTCAGATGGCGTGGAGAGCTTCCGGAGGAAGGGCCGAACGTGGATGATTCGCCTTGAGAGCGTAGGTGTGTCGATCCATGACACCTTGGACCAACTCCTGAAGATGAGTGGCTCGGAGATCCAAATCGTCACGAGTGACGATCGGGCCGGGGGAGCGATGGAAACCGCCGTGAGAGTCCGTCATGGTAGGAGCGTCAATTGACTCTCCTAACAATCTGAGCGGGAGGTCGGGGTGAAGCCGACATCTCACGGGCAGATATAATGAGGGGATTGTGATCGGACGAGAGGTCCGACACAGACGAGACCTGGATATGATGGGTCACGTTCTTGGCAATGACAATGTCAAGGACGTCCGGTCGATGACCGGAAAAGGGAAGGTGGATCTTCTGGGTCGATGACTTGAAGTACCGGGTCATCAGAGACGAACTGGTACAGAGATTTTCCGTAGGCGTTGGCTACTCTGCTGTTTCAAGAGGGATGCTTGGCGTTTAGGTCGTCAGCTACAAAGTTTGGTAGGGGGTGCTCGAGGAGAGCGTCCCGCTCCTCGGGCGGGGGCGATGTCCGCAGGCCAGACCGGAGATATGTCACAACAAGGCACAGTTCCGATCCGTCTGCTTCGATCGAAACCGCACAAAGTTCAATAAGAGACGTGCCTAGAGGGGGTAGTGGCCTATGGGATATCCGCCTGTGGACTATGACAGCTGTGCCCCCCGAGGGGGAACAGCGAGGCCACTGAGAACGATCCTGACGAAAGCAGATATAAGATGGCAGGCTAAAAGTATGGTAGCGAGCCAGATGAGTCTCGCAAAGGAGGGCGACATCAGCGTCGTACTCCGTTACGGAAGTCATCAGTTCAGATCGACGTGAGACTACCCCATGGGCATTCCACGCGACTATCCTAAGACTCCTCCTAGCCATTCAAAGGAAGAAGAGGAAAAAGGGTGGACAAGGATTGAAATACCACGGCGAGAACCGTGGTAGTATCAGGAGCAGACCTGATGTTGGTGACCAAGTTTTCGGCCCAGGCAATCAGGGGGTCAGCCAGTCGGGAAGATTCCCGAGATTCCGGAAGACGGACCTGACATTTATTTGATTATTGAGGAATTAAATTTTTCAGAGTATGCATATATGTGTACATTTGTCTTACAAGTACAATCGTGCGCAATTCCAAAATTTACATTCTGTAAAGAGAATCATAGTATAACTAAATTTGGAAAATTAGCAGATATTTGAAGATTCCTTTTCATTGAAAAAAGTTATAACATTTTACTTCACATTACAAACTATTATTAAGAGTTGTAATTAAGATTAGGTTTGTAAGTAACTAAGTTGAAATTAGGATTGTCAAGGATTATATTTTTAAATAAAAAAAATACACAATGCACTGAATATAAACAAATAGTTTTTATAATATTTGTGAGATACAAAATTCATTTTGATATTGATTAATTATATTTTCGAATTCATGTTTAAGATCACATTGTCTAAATGAAGGCGCCCATGCTTTTATTATCAGTGATAGTAAATGTAGAACAAATAGATCTTTATTGAATGTTATAGATCTTTTTTATTGAAGATTGATTTAAACATGGTATAATAACATTCCTTAGGCGCCCACGCTTTTATTATCAGTGATACTTAGTGTTACAAAATTTTTTGATTAATAAACCCTATTTTCATTTGTTGTTTATGTATTTGGTATAAGACAAATTATTTTTAGTACATTGATCATTTTCTTAATTTTAAATGAAAGCGTTTTTTTTAAATTTTTTTTTTACTTTTTTTCATTTCACACTTTTTAGTCAAATTTATTCTTGGGAAAGATACAAGTTTTCAAAGAAATTATTATCTTTTCTATGCATTATCCATGTTCGAAAATGAACGTGTAAGGTTACTTACCGTTATTTGTAATCACGTGACAGTTTCACCAAACTGATTTTAATTTTGATTGCTCCACTAAGCCTAACAGTATCCAGCCCCCCTTACGAAAATGTTTGCCGGCCGCTGGTACAGATGATACAGTAAGTTTTTATTAACGTAGATACAGCAAGTCAAAAACCAACTACCATTATTCATTTTTCATTTCACGTACATATTTCCAACGGCTGATACTGGAGGTTAAAGTCTTTAGTTATACACATTGTTTACAATTAAGGACTCGGAATCGAACATTAGACAGGTTAGGTGTACAGTGAACCGGAGTTAAATTATAATCGAGTGATAAAACTATATAGTGAATTGTTAAAATAATAATAAATGAATTATAAAGTGGAAACAACCAAAAAGGAATATAAAAGTGTGAATTTAAAAAGGAAAGTATTGTGATATTCAAATTAAAAAAATTTTTAACGGTTATTATAAACTAACTGTGACACTATATATACTAGCGAACTATTTTTTCACAAACACTGAACTATCACACAATAACACTGTTGTAATTTTTTTGTTAGTTGTTAATCATTATTTTTGTGTTTAATTTTAAGAAGTGTAGTTTTAATTAACCTAAAAAAGACTGTATCTGAGATCGAAAACTTTCAATAGTGCCATATACCAAGCCAGGGTAATTCATATTAAGAATTATTTATTTATTTTAATTTTAAAAGAGAAAAATTCAAAGTGAAACGTTTTGTACAAAGTAAAATTACTTACCGTTATTTGTAATCACGTAGACAGTTTTAACGAGTGATCGAAAATGGGAACCGGTGAGTTTCCATAGATACTACTTCTTTGTTGTCAATAACGTAGTACACATATAAAACTTCGCTTATGAATGCGACTACATTTAACTTATAATCTGTACATTGGTAAATGTATGTATGTATTTTTTTTCATAATACAGTATTGTATTGTCAATGTGATTCAAGTGTGTATGCAAAATTTCAAGTCGCTATCACATCGGGAAGTGTGCGAAAATTCTATTTGAAAAATCCACTTTAGACCGATGGGAAAAGCAAGTTAAATAAAAGCGTTTAAAAAGGGTGGACAAGGATTGAAATACCACGGCGAGAACCGTGGTAGTATCAGGAGCAGACCTGATTCTGGTGACCAAGTTTTCGGCCCAGGCAGTCAGGGGGTCAGCCAGTCGGGAAGATTCCCGAGATTCCGGAAGACGGACCTGACCGCCACTTCTTAGTGCTCCGAGGAGCGGAAGGTGGGGCAGATGTAGCCCCCACAGCCGCGTAAGAAGGACGGGGGTTCCGGCAGGCAACGGGACAGGGGCCGCTGCAGGCGGCGCCGAAGCAACAACTGAGGCTCTGGGAGCAGCCGGAGCTGCTGCTAGGGCCTGAGATGATGCTCCGGAGAGAGGGGGCAAGCTAGTGGCTGTGAGTAGGCTACCCACATTTATAAACTTTTGTTGTCTGACACCACCAGCCAAACAGAAGAAAGGTAGATTCTTATTGGTTTACCACAACTCGCGTCCAAAGAGCACTCAATGAGAGGGACTCACCCCGCCGATTCAATTTTGTGCTCAGAGGCTTGGATGCTGATACTCCTCTTGGGGATATACTTGACGAATTGCCGAGCTGGGCTACCCAGTTGCAAATGAGCAAATGAGCAACCAGGCCCCTGCTACAGCTGCCGTTACTGCCGTGACTGTTTGCCACAGTTACAAAAGGCAAAAAGAAGAACTCCCAGCGGCCGAAGCAACCACCTGTGTCACAGACAACCCCATCTCAGGCTCCGTCCAAGGCCCTAGTCCCACTTAAGACGAAGAAACGCCGCAACTCCGCGACATCTGAAGAGACGTCCGCACCAGCCTATACTATCTTGGTAGTAGAGCTTGAGGTACAGCAACCTTCTACTTCCGCGGAAGATCCTGCCCTGCTTCAGAAGCAGCCTCGCCACGTTTGCCATCACCGCGTTACCCGCAAGTCGCATGCAAGATGAAAAATCAGAAGAAATCCCGTGGCGCTCAATCCCGATCTCCTGCCACCCAGTCCAGACAGCCTGCGCATCGCATAAAGAAGGCCGACGCCTTCGCATCTGTCCAGTTTCCTAACGCCTCCGCTAAAGCGTTACCTTCGGGCCAGGCCCCAAGGCTTCCACCAATTCCTCGATTGTTAAGCCTCCGTGCTTTTATGCGCAGACAGTCTCCGGGCACACTGCCTGTGGTTCCGTTTCCGACGACGCAAAAGTAGTCCACGACTTCCTTGCGGAATACCCTTCAGGTCAATTCACTCCCGCTTGGAGACTCCCAGAAGCAGCCCAGAGATTTATGCTCTTGGTGGAAGCAGGCACTTGTGTAGGTCTTCTATGAGTCGCGTTCTCAAAAGTGATCTCTCGATTCTTTCCTGGAATTCCGAAGGTGTGGCAGATAAAATGCAGGAGCTCCAGGAATTAATAGCCCGACTTAAACCCGATGTAGTACTTAACAATGAGACCCACCTGACCCCGGCGAGACGGTTTCGACTGGCTAACTATTTGTGCTACCGAGACGACAGGCCAGGCACTGGAGGGGGCGGCACAGCGATTGAGGTGAGGACCACAATTGGTCATCATCGCGTCATCTTGCCTCCCAGGGCCTACCTCGAGGTCACCGCTGTGGAGATTCCTCAAGCTCTAGGTGGTGTCCTCTAGGTGTCGGCGTATAAACCATCGACTAAAGAGCTACTCCACCCTGATTTAGCGGTCGTCTTTGATGCACACAGAAGGGTCATCATGGGCGGCGACCTGGATTGTAAGCATCTTGATTGGAACAGGCGCTTGACTGCCCCAAACGGGAAGCCCTTTGTTCATGCGACGGTGCTTGAGTCCACCCAACCTACGTTCTACCCCTCACAACTCAACAACGCGGTTCCCGATGTCTTGGTCATCGTGGTGATCCAGGGAGTTGACTGCTCGGTCCATGTTTCTGTTCTATTGGAAATTTCGTCCGATCATCTCCCATCTTGACCCACGTCGCTACCCAGCATGTCACACGCAGAGACATCAGGAAGGTGGTAGAGTGGGATCGCTATGGCCCGGAGCTCTGTCGTCGATTGCCAGAGACGGGACCACTCGAAACCGTCCACCAAGTGACGAGGCAGTTGCCGCGTTCGACGAGGCAGTCGTATCTGCGGTTGATGCGTCTTCCAGGATGAAGGCTGGTCTCACGCCCTACTATCAGCTGATTCCAGAGGAGACGAGTGCTCTCGCTTGCGAGAGAAATCTCCTCCGGAGAGTTGGCAGCTGACCCGTGATCCTGACGACAAGGCAGCGTACAACCGGGAGACCGGCATTTTACATCGTGAAATGCAGGCCTACCAGAGACACTGTTTGACGAGAAAGAGGCGCCGACCTCGCATCCCTGTTATTGCTAGACCGTTTGGCCAAGTCCTGGTTCGCCCGGAGGCGAAGGCCGAGTACTTGGGCACGTTGTTTGAGCGCCAGTTCGCTCCGAACCCGCCCATGGACTGGGACTTCGACGAAGAAGTCGAGAACGAAGTGAAAGACTTTCTGTCTCTTCCGATCAATGCGGAGCCCGAACCCATTACTAGGGAAGAGGTCTCAATGGGCTCGTTGAACTTACCGAGAAAGGCTCCTGGCTCGGACGGCGTCTCGAACGCCGCTCTAATTCGTCTGCCGGAGCCAGGAATACTTTTCTTTGTCGCGCTGTACAACGCATGTCCCAGACTGGCCTACTTTCGCAAGAAATGGTGAAAGGCGAGGGTCATAGTGATCCCGAAGCAGGGAAAGGACGCTTCCCGTCCAGACAACCTCCGGCCCATTAGTCTACTGTCAGCCACGTCAAAGGTCCTCAAGCGTCTTGTACAACTGCGAGTCCTAGACCATCTAGGAAACTTCGATGTACTGGTCCCCGAACAGTTCGGTTTCCGTGTAGGATATTTCCACCACTCATCAGCTGATGAGATTGGTGGAATACATCACGGACGACGGCTGTCTGAAAGACCAGACTGTGGCCTGTTTCCTAGACGTGGAAAAGGCCTTTGATACTTTGATAGTGTCTGGCACGACGGGCTCTTGTTCAAGCTCCAGGAAATCCTGTTCCCAGATTGCTACCGTCATTTGATCGCTAGCTTTCTGACGGAGAGGACCTTCTGCGTGACAATAGACGACCACGTCTCTTCTGAGAGACGTATTACAGCTGGGGTACCTGAAAGTAGCGTCCTAGGGCCTCTTCTGTTCTCTGTCTACGTCAACGACGTACCCAGAGAGCCTGGAGTCCCGATTTCCCTGTTTGCCGACGACACAATTCATTGGATAGATGCTTGTTTCTGAATCTGGACAGACTCCATATGCAGTCGAGGGAAATACGCACTCACCGACGACAGAAGCCTCGTCTCTTCAAAGAGTATGTGATGGTCGGCATTGGCTCAAACGACAGTAGCGGTTGTGTTCATCAACGCGGGCATGGACACAGCGTTTCGTAGTTTCGATGTACACTTTCCCACAACAAGGAATCCATACACTCCGCACAACGAGAGCGGGTCCCTGACGTCCTTCACTGGTCTCAGAAACTGCTTCTTGGTCGGCTTGAAGATTGGTCTTACGGCGCTTCGGCTCAGCAACCTGCCAATACGATCAGGGACCCCAATTTTCATAAGATTATACATGAAGTTTTAATAACAAAGAAAGGAATAATTTACTAAAATTTCTATAAGAATTAAAAACAACAAAGCAAGAAAGCACATGCACATTAATAGTCACAAGTAAAGCCACAACTGATACAAAACTAGCAACCAACAACTGATACTCGACTATCACACTGGTTAAGCAACTGTAAACCATAACTTATGAAACATTGAACTTTATACGTCAGTTTTTTCTGGAAAACATACATTTTATAATATGTTTATAATTTTGGACAAATAAGAAAACTAGAATCACGATGAAACACACACACACACACACACACACACACACACACACACACACACACACACACACACACACACACACACACACACACACACACACACACACACACACACACACACACACACACACACACACACACACACACACACTGTTCAGCGATACAACCCCAATCATTCTACAGAGGTTTCTACTGACAACAAATCGTGTCCAGCTATCTGTATCACAGTAGGCCTACTTTTCCAGCTCATCCCTCCGTCGTGCAAAAGACTGTGGGCCGTGAGCGTTTCACGTCTCACGGTTTCCAATCGACAATTGACATATGCGAAAATCTCGCCAGATATCCTGTCCGTGTCCATGTTGATTTATTTATTCTTAGGCTGGAAAACTTTTTTCTCTGTGTGATTACTGTATTATCCGCACTCCGCTCTTGTATTATACCCAATGGGTACTTATTTTCACAGAAGTTCTTATATAATGCTCGCCCATTTATTTAATTTAACTAACGGCCATAAGTTCCTTACAGTTTTCACAAACGAATGGGTACATAAGTATAAATATATTTGTGTGAGTAAATAAAAACATGGATTTCTCGTATTCATGTTACTATTTTGCAGTTACTTCAATTTTGTTCTGCATGATTAACTCGTGTATCCAATGTTTACCAGTCGAGTAACTTGAAAGTTTTACAATTGTTTTAGAATGTTTTCTACTTCTCTGCTGGTTTCAAGAATTGATTGCCTTGTATGTAATTTAACAATTAATATTAACAGTTTGATAACGTGTTACTATTTGATAAAACGATAACACCCGCTGGCTCATGAAGTACAAACTTTATTGTACATTCCAATACAGTTATTCATCATTATTCATTGATTCCAAAGAACAAGTGTATTTCATAAGTGTACTGTAACAATATGTTTGATTTCCAAACAGTCATACGTACATGGGTTTAATACTGCTGATGATTGCGAACTACGTATCATAACCCAACGTTATCTCGCGTCACATTCAATACATTTATTTAAATATATACCGCTAAAACTCAATAGGGCTAATTAAAATTTGTGAAATTTCGTAGTGACACAATGCAAACACACACACACAAAACTCACACAACAGACATACAATATCAGGTAACGTAAACTAGCTTTGGACCTATTGATCACAAAGTCCTAAAGCTCGAGTATGCTCGAACCTGAAGGCAGAGTCAACAGGAAGCTGAATTCGGAGAAACGCTGACAAACCAGAATCTATTTTCTGAAGATAGGCCTACAGTGCAGAAAATTGCAAAGAAGTTTGTAAACAACATATAGTTATAAAACATCAAGAAGCTAATAATTTGTATGTAGGTATTTTAATATTTGGTCTGTTGTTAGCACCACTATTACCTCTGTCGATTTATACTAACAATTTATGCTGACCTGAATATAGAATAGGAGGTCAATATAGAGTTTATAATGCGGAATAGGAGAATATCGACTTTAGGACTTTGCGATCAATAGGTCCAAAGCTAGTTTACGTTACCTGATATTGTATGTCTGTTGTGTGAGTTTTGTGTGTGTTTGCATTGTGCCACTACGAAATTTCACAGTTTATGATGATAATATCCAGCTAATGAAATACAAAGTTTTTAAATATATTGTTTCACCGTTGTAATTAGGCAACATAGGATCAAAGGGTCAGCTGGGTGAAGCAGAAACGACTGTTCTTCCAGTATAGGTTTCTGCGCCTTCTAAAGGCCGCTTGATTATTATCCCGGGAGCTGGAACCATTGTGTAAACCCCATTGCGCGACACCAGTGCCCCTACATGACATAAAAAGAGTAACATCGGGCCGCCGTGACGAGCTGAGTTTAGCACTATTCAGTGCGTGTTTTTAAACAGCCATATTTATTACAAGTGATTAATTGTCTGTGTGCTGACCATTGTAATTCTGTTAAAAGTTTCTGACATTTGTTACTTGTTATGATAATGTTATTGGATAATTGTATGACTAGATCAATTGTAATATGATAAAGTGTTACTACAATTTGTGAAAATTGATTTCTTTGGTTTGAATATTTTATTCCATTGTTTAAAGATCACAATTCATGCGATTGTCGTAACAATATCCATCCTTCTAATAAGCATATTGTACATTTGTTGTAGCATTTTCCATGACCTCATTCTCTTAATAACAGAAATCTATAAGGTTGCTGTAATCAATACTTAATTTCCTGGTTTTACAGGAGGCAGAGTCAGGATGAGGGTGCCACAGCTGGAGACATCATGCTGTGGGTTAAGTCTCAGAACTGGTTCGAAAATCATTGGTTGGCTGACTTTGGTAAGTTTAGATTTAAAAACAAAAATTGGTTGTTGTATCTAATGAAAATATAGGAAAGTAGTAACTGAATCAAAAGCGAGCACGAACACACACACATACACACACATGCAAAATAATATAATAAAATAAAGTAAAATGAAAAAATAGTATTACACAGGACTGTATTATACAGTAAACAAGCAACCGGTAACCGTATCAGCATAAGAAAAAAATATTATTTCAAAAATAAAATAAACAAAAAACGAATGAGTAACTGTATTAAAATATATGTTTTATAGAAATGTAATATAATGAATATATACACTTTACAAAACTCTGTTACGAAAATAAACTTTTATGTAGGCCTACATAAATTTTGTCGATTAGAAAGTAAATAATGTTTTGAAATGTAAAGGTATTATTGTTAATTTTATGAGTCAACACAACATACTTTTACTGACAGGCGCAAATATATCTGAATATTTATCATATAATAATATCGAATATTTGAATAATATAAATCGTAAATATAGCTGAACAAAGAAAACTGTAGAAGAAAGTTGTGCCAGTTAATTATTAACTGTTTTGTTTATTATGGAACTATATTAACTTAAATTGTAATTCAGACTCTAAGAAAAAGATAAATGAGACAAAATATTTAATTATTACTCAAGAATCAGGGCTTTGATGGTTAAGCCTTTAAACAAGTTAAGCCTTGAAAGAGAATTAAGAACAGTATGATTAACGTAATCAATACACTCAGGTTTTCGGAGTCGGTGGAATATGCTTGTGCTTCCTGACGTACACCCAACTGACAGGTGAAGAAAATGATCCGAAAGTACCGGACAAACAAGCAATCCAAGGTAAAGTACTGGTAAATGGTACTTTTACATTTTGCACTTTTACTGTAACAAAAATATTCACGGAAAAACAACAAAATTAAATGAATGAATTAGTAGCCAACAAAAACAACCAAAATTGGTTTGGAAGTTTTCTAACAACTTTTAAGAACCCGATGAGTCTGCAATTGTTTTAAGGAGCAGAAAGTTTTGTGGGATTTAAGCGAAGTGAAAAAATATTTCTTTACAAATAATTTAAAAGTACAATTTTTAAAGAACAATTTTTTAAAATGTTATTAAAATTGGTGCTTGACGGGCTGTAAGTTGTTCAAAGTTGTTCGTCTCGCATATTTGTACCATGAAAGTTTGCGACGAACAACTTTGGACCACGGCCTTACAGCCCGGCAAGCAGCAATTTCAATAACATTAACGACAACTGTGAAAACTTAGACAAAATTTGTTTAAATGTTTTTACACGAGTTAAAATTGCCTTAATTTATGTCTTTTTTATAGGCCTACAACAAACGTTGACGCAGTTATAGATAAGCTGTTTTTTACCTCTCAACGAAAACTAGATTTAACACTTGTTTTTTAGTAGATAACCTAAAAGCTATCAGTATTAGCGAAGAACTGACAATTAGTATTCTATAGCTCATAAAATTATTTTGAATTTTATTTATTTACAACTAAATTATTATCAAAATCTTGTTTCAAATAGCGAATGTTTTAAGGTAATACCTTAAAATTTAAGGCAACCGCAAGCGTTAAATACAAAAACAAGTATTTTATTGCAATAAATTACTTTCTATTTGATTCTTCAATCTGTAGAATAAAATTTGATCGAGTTACACTAGTTTAAAGTCTTCGTCCTTTGCACCCCTACAAGTAACTTTATTTAATACACGTCTTTTACAAACAACTTGATAAAATTTCATTAAAAACTAATTAGTTTTTTCACAATTACATCCGTCTTTATATATTGATTAATTTTAACTCCCTACAATACAAATTGATCGAGTTATAATGATTTGAAATTATCTGCTCAACATCCTATTAATTTGGTTAACTGCAGCATTTAAGTCAGTTTCCTCGAACATAAAGTCGTTTCAGTCAGAAACTACAATTCATTGTTAAACGCTATTAAATTACCTTTAAACCGGTGGTGTTTGCTTCAACTGTAATACAGAAAACCTTTATACAAACTAAAAACTAACGTATTTATAGAGTTTTGTGAATGAGACCTTTTGCATCTGTAAATAAAGGTATAATTCGTAAAGCGACTTTTATGAAAGTCATAAAAATTAATGATTTATGTAAAAATACAATAGATGGTTTTTGGACGTTCTAAATTATCTTTAAATGGGATTTTTGTTACTTCCTTAAATTGAAATTGACTGAGTTATAGTGTTTTAAAGGGTGTTTTCCATGCATTATCACAACTTAACTTAATGTTCCGATTCTTATTAACTAATTTTTTGAAGGTTGATACATTTTATCAGTTAAATTGATATGGTCTGCATGGATGTCTAATCTGTACGGAATTCAGTGCGGAAGTATGTGGTTAAGTATTTAACCCTTCTTTCAGTCTTCACGTGACATTATATTGATAAGTGTATTAATAATCAGTATTTTTTAATTACGTGGCATGCAGATCTTTATAAAGTTTCACTAATCAATAACAATAATTAAAAAATGTTTGTAGTATCGTTATTCGATAAAGTTCAACATGCAATGGTCTAAATTCATTGAAAGTATTCCTGTAATATTGCGAAATCTTTCTTTTTATCGTTGCTAATATTGTGGCACAAATTGTTGAAAGTGACTGTTGTTTGGTTGGCATAGTACACAAATATTAATTGACTGAAATGTTTAAGCTATCTTTTAAAGATTGTATTGTTATATTTTAAGAGTGATTAGGATAGAGAACAAATTCCAGCTTTGAACAATATATTGAGTTATAAAATAGTAATATGAGTTTAAAAATTGAGATGTAGGTATTCGCCAACTTTAGTTTTATATGCCTTAAGGAGTAACGTTACAATTCCAGTAACGTTTGTCGATACCACATAAAAAATAAAGAATATTTGACTTGTTTAATAGTTGATATGTTTAATAATGTCTTTTGCTTACAGTGGCAAAGATATTGTTGATTCCTGCTGCGTTAGTTGTCATCATGAAAGCATCTTTGGGTTTCTTTTTACTCTTGGGAATATATCAGGTACGTTAGTACGCTGAGAGGTGATATTAAAGATGAATGCCGATGTTTGAAAAAGGTTTTAGTCTTTAATATTCATCACCCTTGTTCATAATCGGACTGACAGACAGGAGCAATTAATGAATTTATTTATTCATTTATTTCATTCATTATTTATTCATTGCTTATTCATGCTTTGAAGTATTCTAGTCAGTCTAAGGAGTCACACAAGTATTACTATTAGGTTAGGTTTCACTAAATTTCAGTTAGGTGTCACTATTGGAAATTTGCTCTCGTGGAGAACATACTCAAATGAATAGAGCTATGGTTGCTTTTGTTGACACGAACTCGTATATCGATTACCGTCACGATCAGTAGTTATTATAGAGGTTAGACTCATAGTCTCTCACTTTTAAGCCTAGGCCATCATTATCTAACAAGATACAAAAGCAAAAATTTTTATATAGAGACTAATGGAAACGATAGTTACGATGAGTCTGTCAGTTGGGGGTTGTAAATTGTGACGATACTAACGGACAAGGAAAACATCGCAGAAGACAAGCTACATCACATCTCTTGAACTGTATCATTCCAAGTTACGGAGACATCATAACCAAATAGGATTCACATTTTTATTTTAAAACTGAAGATTATTAACTTTCTGTGCGTTCAGTTAGAAATTAACATATGTGGATGAAATCAGTTCTTACAGTACAATCGATTTCGTAGGCCTTTCTAGTCACCGTTACCTACCTGTCTGCATGCATTAGGCCATATAGGAAGCAGTCTAAAAAGAGATATACATGTCTAAATTTGACAGTTGTAGGAATAATAACAAATGATAGACGAGACTAACAGTTACCTGAGTACTTGCATTTATACCTCGCCGAAAATCCAGAAATATCCATACTACGCATTAACAATAAAGGAAAACATTAGAGCGTAATTCATTGTGGCCTTGACACAGTGCGCGCGACCCCGCGACTTCTGGTACAGTCTAGCTAACGCGTTGAGAATCACGTACGCACGGACATTACAGCCGGATTCCTCTGTGAACATTCGATAAACACGTAGATTGTTCTGTAATGCCGTAACACTTTTTCCGCATTACCTAACAGTATGTTTCTCTCCCGTGGATAGAGTCCAGGGGAAGCTATGACCCGACACCACAGTCATGGGGGGTCGAGCGGTGTAACCACAAATTTACAAGTTCGGTCTGTTCCTACTTAAGCGCTAGTTGTCGCAACATAGCTTCTGAGGAAACCACTCAGTATTGGAAGAAACTGGGTCTCATTTACTTACTGGGACTCGGCTAGCGCGAACAATCCCGGACACCAAAACACTCCGTACACTGTCAGTCATCAAATCACTGTATGTAAGGCGCAGTCAGGATGAAAATACTTATTATCAACTTTACCATGTAGATTACCGTCTCTACTTTTTATTGCTGTTTAACAATGTACATGGTCACCTCCAGTTATGTAATAACTCTCAAAATTATACTCATGAAACTGGAACAATTCAAGCATCTGATGATTATAGTAAAGCCATAGAAATACGTAATATGTAAAATTAACTTATTTTTTTCTTGAAATTATTACATACATTGGTACGCTTTAATTAAAAGTTATAGACAAGCGCGCGTGTGTATGAATGTATGTACATATTATATCTTATGTCGTATTTTTATTTTCACAGTAGGTTTATACGATTTTTCATTATCTTACCTAAAATATTTCTCAATATTAATTTCATCATCCAAAAATAGAAATATTTTATACAATTTTGACAAAAATTTGTGATTATTTTTCATTATATTTTTTCATATACAATTTTATTTAAGCAGTGTAAATAATGTACTCGTAGTTGTTTCTTTAAATTAGAGTCTATTATTAACTGTACAGTTTCTGTAGTAAATATTTTACTAAACTAATACAATGTGGTCTGTTTGTTTACACAGAACAGGATGTCCTTAGTCTACTACTGGGTTGTTGGAAACACTGCTCTACTAGCCACTGACATAGTTATTGCTGTTGTAGCCTTAATAATGACTGGTAGCTGTCTCAACTCAGGACTGTCGGAGTTTGTTAGCGAAGGTAGGAATAAGATTTTTTTGGTTTTTCTACGATTTGATTAATTATACTTCACTTAATTCTGTACATGGTATCAGCAAACTCATTAAGTTTTCTGCATCCTTCTTTATGTGGTCCTACCACTTCAGCTACCACTCATTAACATTACACCGACATTTGAAGTCCTCATTTAACTCTCGCCTTTTTACTATTTTACATTCTTACATTCCTATCCCGGAACGCTACTCTCAAAGGCTATCTCAATACATCTGTACCTCATCCTTTTCTTCACAAATACTGTTCGTATTCAGAGTTTCGCCATCCGTGTGCTTGGGCGTATGTCTTAATTGTATCCGCTTTAAAGCTAATCATTCGATTGCGAAACACAGGGAGATCGCAAATAGTCTTCATCTGACCTGGTTGTTGGCGATTTGTTTAATTTCTCCCCAGGATTTGATCCATGGTCATTCCTTGTGGGCTCCATTCAGTGGCTTGTGACGACACGTCATCCGCAGACTTTCTGAGGATATAGCCCAGCTAAATTCATTTTTCACCCCGAAGTTCTTTTTCAACTGGTTTTCTCTTGCCCAGAGTTCCATGTTGGTGATTTGGTCTGGTCAGAAAACCTGCTATCTTCTGCGTAGATATCTGCTTAAGGCCCCTTTTATGCACTCGCGCGACAAGGTTTTCTGCCGCGCAGCACAAAATTCTTGCCGCGCGGCAAGGAATAATCCTGTGCGTAGTTGGTGATCGTATGGCTCCTGCCAACCTCTGCAGCCTACACGTTCTCTCACATTCATTTGGCACTGCTCTTATAATGTATTACTGCGTCATGTTGTATTACGCGTATCGACAAGCAAGAAATCGACTATGACGGAATTGTGTAATTGAATCAATCGTAATTGTTTTGTTGACGGGGCATTCCATAATATATATGGAAAATTACGAGATAGCGGAGAAGTTTTTTGATTTTATCAGAAAGTCTGTGGCATATTTGATGAGTTGGTCAGCAGATGCCAAGAAATGATTCAAATGAGAAAGGATTTGGTGCAGGAGTTGGCATTTTCTCTACAGGAAATGTTGGCAATCACGATAAGTCACGTACATAAAATTAAATTTTATCTAAGAAAAATACTAAATGAAATTTAATCTAAGAATACAAGTGTATTAGACTCTTTTTAATTATCCGGCGTAGTGTGGCAGTGTACAAAAAAAAGTACAGGTACTTTTCGCTTAATTGCTCAGTATTATTTGGTATTATTTTTACTACTGACCTTTTAGTTAATTTAGTAATGTTCACTCTAATAAACAGAGTAAAAATTGAAACACCATATTCAGTTCAAAATGGAAGTCCTAATAACGATTTACAAGTGAAAACAGCATTGGACATAACATTAAATTACTATAGTTAAACACAGTGAAGGCCAACTAACAGAAAACTAACTCCACATACATAAGTCTACAGAAATACAAGTAGGGGATCTACTGTTTGAAACAATTTAAGCATTTTTTGTTTGGCGTCGCATTTAAAGAGGAAAAGAAACTTGTTTTATGAATATTTATTAAGTCATAAAATTAATTCAAAATTGTTTGGCATCAGTTTCATTTACAGTAAGAATTAAATGATTTGAACAGAAATAAAAAAATAGTGATCTGTATTTTCATCATAACATTTCAGTGTACAGAAAAAGACTTATTTTTTTAATCGTTAAACACCACTATTGTAGTTAATGACAAATCTTTAGAAACAAAAACTAATATGTGCTGTGGGAGAAGTTGGCTGTATTGAGGCCAAGAAAACGGGCAACAGATATGCTGCGCGTTTGCATAAAAAGCACCAATTTACACTTTTGTACTTACAACACGAGCGGCAAAAATTTCTGTCGCGTGTTCTCTAGGGTAGGGCAGCATGTTTTTCAGAATGCGCAATGCGCGTCATGATTTTTGCTGCGCGTGTGCATAAACAGCCTCACTTGCCTACGTTGTTTTACAAAACGCATCTCAAAATGACGAGCTGCAGAAAACCTTATCGTGCGAGTGGATAAAAGGAACCATGAAGATCTGGATTTTCTGGTAACAGCTTGTGTGGTTTTCCATGTATCACAGCCAAACGAGAGGACTAATTTTTCACTGAAATCAAAAATACAAATTTTAGTTTTCCTGGAATAGAGGATGTATTTCCAGATCGACTTTCTGGCTTTATGAATCCTCTCCTTATATCGCGATTAGGGCCCTCAGTTATATCTAAGACAGAGCCAAGGTGAACAAATGGCTGTACTTCTGTTTAGAGTCAATTAATGATTTTATCATTATTTATTATGTTAAAAAGGCGTTTATCACACTGATGATAAGGGAAGAGTTGTCCTTTAATGCTGATAGTCCGTTAAATTATAAATGTATTTGTCTTATCAATCTCCCTAGTTGATGTCTCTTTCAATTTGATGTTTGTTACGCCAGTCAGTTCTTAGTCTTCCCTAGTCCTCTACATACCTTTCCTATCCTTCATGCCTTTGTCTAACCATCCGTCGTAATCACTTGCTGCTTCATGCCGTTTCTGATTCTTGGTTAGATTAGACCTTGGTTAGGCGAGGATCTTGGTAGATACCTCGTGAACAGGTCATTAAGCTTGCTGTCAAATGTAGTCCCCTTTCAGTTGTTTTGTTTACGTAATGTAAAACATTAACTCATTGTAAGAATTATTATAAAGTAAAAAAATATTTTAATAATATAAACTTAGTTAGGACTCATTAATTCTTGCTAAATGGTATAACAACATAAGAAATGTCTTAAGACGTCTTGACGAAAAAAACATTATGAGTGCCTAATTTTTTAAAAGTCCTAATATGTAGAGGTCTTTATTATGGAAGATAACAAACGTAGTAAGTATACGAACTGATAGCAGTATGTAGCGCGTGCGTAATTTTTGTTATCGCTACATACGTTATTTGCCAAATTTTGAGCGATTTTCACTATTAAGGAACCTCTGTTTATTATTTTACAAACATTGTCATTCCTTTTTTTCTACGATTATGTATACGCCTTATTTTAACACACGCAACTAGCTTAGAAACAGGCCTACTTTCACTGAAATTTCGCTGAAATTCTTAATATCTCTGGGGGGGGGGGGGGGTTTGATCTCGCGAACCCCTCCCGTAGTTACGCCACTGTGCTGTATTAAGAAGGGATACGTTTTTCTTGCTCTATGTGTATAAGAATGGTATAAGAATAGTCCACGTTGTAAAAAGTATGACTTTCCTGAATCACTTGTTATTCACTAACGTTATCTGTCGAGTAACCCACTGATAACGTTCCAAGAAAACACGCGATTGGAAGTCGCCAATGACGTATTTCGGTACATCAAGCGAACATGTAACTTTACACTCGGCTTTGGTATACTTACTATTCATCCTTCAGACTTCGCGTGTTTGGATCAGGAGTACCAAAATGCTGGACTACTGTATTTTAGGGTATTTGATATCGGGCGTTTTGAAGTGGTGAACATGATTAGTTAACCTGTTAATTTGGCTTCTTCTTTTCGTGTATCTAATTTCATACGTGCATCGAAATAGTCAAGAGTATGCGTATTGTACGTGCACATTTTTCACTTTCACTTGTAGGCCTACATATAGCCTACTACTATTTTATAAATGATAATAAACTAATCTTTTTTATCCCAGTAACACGCCCACGTAACAGAAGAACGATGGGTAGGCTATGGGCTTTGGCGTGAATTTTGTCAGTCTGATGTAAAATTATCATTAAATAAATTACCTCGATAAAAATGAGATATCTTCTAACTTTATTTACACGGAATACTTAAAACAGGATTATAATAATTATAATAATGTTTATTATACACCAACAGCATTAAATGTTTTAAAGTAGTTAAACTCGATAGCGATTTATATGATTTACATTTAGTGTCAAAATTATACTGTATGTTTCAATAGATTATGAAATCGTCGTGATGTGAGGGTGATAAAAAAGAACATGGCTCGTTCAGAAGGTGGGTATGTGTCGTGGCTGTCTTAGTAAAGGCGGCTGAGTTTGATAATATTCTAAAGCAATTGTACTCATGTGTTTAAATTAGATTACACAGGCAAAAATATACATTTCATTTGTAGTTTTAAATTAAATAGTTTTGAGGAAATAAATTTGTGATTCCGGACGTCCTCTAGTTTTTAGTTATGACCGATTAATTTTTGGATCATGATAATTTTAGTGACTGTAGGTGTTCGACACATTAAGCTACCTTCTGTCAACTAGTACCCTACTGGATATAAACTTATTACTACTTACACAACATGTCTGCATTTTAACAAATTTGCAATTTCCAAAGCTTACATAATTATGGGGAAAGATCAAACAGATATTCAAGCATCTAAAATAACCTTTCTAAAACGGTCCTTAATTTTTGGTACCGATGGTGTACTTACTTAGAGACACAACTGGTATAATAGTACAGTTAAATTATACAGTACTGCCAATCTTAATTTGAATTCGTTAGCAGTGATTAGTTAATCAAGCAGACATGTCTGTGTAATAAATACGAGGGGGAGACAGAACGTTAGTTGCGCTACCATTAAAAACAGCATGTAGAACATTTATGAAAATGCTTTTATTTATCTGAAAGTACAATTAAAGATTTACTTTCCTATAAAACAGCCAAAATGTTTCCTTAAACATTTATCACATCGTGACACGAGTTTTTCGGTGTCCTTGCTGAAACATTTCCATCCAACATTCGATAACCATTCCGACTCTGCATTTTCGACTTCTTCATCAGTGTGATGTCGATGAGGCTCGACAAGAGCCTCTTTCATAGGATCGAACACTTTCTTGCGAAATACCCAATTTAACCACAATTTTGACCACCATGATTCGCCTATTTTCAAGTAAGAATGGTGAACGCGTTGTCGAAGTTGATGGCCTTCTCTGACGGTAATCATACTCGATATCCGTCTGGCAATTTTCGACCAACCCGTACCATTTTGTGTATGGCCTGGCGTGAAAATGCCATGTAGCCATATACTTACTTCAACTGATGATGAATTTCAATAGGGTTAAACCTCCTTGCCTACAGAAAACGAGTCACTGCGTGGATTACTAATTTGGACGCTTCTTACAAATGAAGCGATATGTTTAGCCGCTAAAAACGGTCAAACCGTTACTACCATGTGGCAAACATTACTATAGATGACGGAAACGGAAGTGTTCCAGTGTTATCATCAACTTTCCTTAAAATATCTCTTTTAGAAAAAATAATATGGGCAAATGCAACTAACCGTTTGACTGCCCCCTCGTAAAAAAATCAAATGAATTATACACCCACAGTGTCTACACTTTGTGTGCCTGTAACTATGATTTCAATGTTTTCCAGTCCTCTCAACAGCTACTGTTCTTTTAAGTCTTTCTTTTATATCGTCTTCACCATTCTTCTTGCTCTAGTCCCCTACTGGGATGAACTGAACGTATTTTCACAAGTGAAGATTCCAATGCAATCATTTTTTTTTTTCAATTGCCATCGATTTATTAAGATGAGCACATTGTCTCCTTGGAATAGCCCTCTAAATAATCATTCTATTGGTTTATCCTCGTGTCTGCTACTCTTTAAAAGTAATAATAATCCTGGGTGAACAATTCCGTTTGTATATTGGTTTGTTACACGGCCCTCACGAAGAAGTGGATAGCACGTCTGCCGCTTATTTTTAGCCATATTGTCATCTTTCGCTAACTTCGTAACTTGGTAGCTTGCGGGAGGTGCTGACTTCGTAGCTGACGTTTGCCTCGGAGTGTCACATTTCTGCCAAATAGACCACTGTTCGCATCCGCGCAGTGTTATACCACATCTAAGAATGTTATCAAAAAAACCATAAAAATGAACATAGGCATCACTATCCCACTAAATCATTAACGAATATACAATAAAAAAAGGCTATATGATGATTAAGAGTAAACAATAATTTATTGGTTATGTTTCAGTTGTCGGTGTGTATTATATCCTGGTAGTGTACAGTTACTACAGAGAACTGACTGGCAGCTACGGCAGCTACGACTGACCTACTTACTACATACTGTATGTGTAACTTAAACTTTTGTACGCAAGTCAACTGTTTTATTAAAATACATGGTCTTTTTTATAAATCGTGTCTTTAATGTAGATAAGTAGATGTATATTATTAGAACCTGCTAACTGAGTCAACGACTATGGAACATTCAAATCGAAATATTCTGGACAACTGTTATAAGAATAACTGACGCTAAGATGTCACACAGGTTTACCGTACCCTCACCTCGCATCCCTCGTTATACCTATTCGTTGATGCATTTCTGTTTTCACAAAAAAGTATAGTAGACTTTTGAATTTAGTTACTTAAAAATTGTATTATCTACAAAGTGTTCTTTGAATTACCTTTCTCTGAAATTATTTACTAACACGTGATAAATTTTTAAAAACAGTATTACTGACATTTTACAGTGTTGTGAAATACCTGGAGGTGCAAGACACATACAATTCAGTTTCGTTTCTGTAACCAATAAAGCATTGTGTATAGAATGGTGAGATTCTGTCTGTCTGTCTCTGTCTCTCTCTCTCTCTCTCTCTCTCACACACACACACACACACACACACAGCCCGTAGTAGGTATTTTGCTGCCTTACACGAAGAATAATAGTACAAATATATTACACAATGATTAGAGGAAACATTTGTAAACCTATTAATTGTGTTTTAACTTTAACTTCAGTAAACTTTTAAATTGTTAATGCATGTAATTGAAATCCATCTTCTTCAACTAAAAAAATTTCAGTTATTAAAAACTAGGCGAAATAATTTACAGTATTACAAATTATAATAGGATCACTAAAAGAAAATTTAAAAAAAAAAAACTTCTTGTTAAAAAAAACTATGATCAGTGAGTAAAGTCACTTACTATTATGATATTACAAAATGAGTATCACTAATTAACATAATTTAAAGAACGCATTCAAAATAAAATAGGAGGTACGAAAAATTGAAGTCAATTGATGGGTTGTGTCGAACTAATAGTAAGATAGTAAAATAAAGTGGAATAGTAAGATTTTAGTAACGGCAGGTGTTGGAGAGGAGCGACACAGAAAAACAACGTCTGTCACTCCACTGTCCATACTGTGCGTCTAATGAATATTAACTTTTTCTGCTAATTAAATTAATTTAATTGTATTGTTTCTTGTTATTTATTTTTGGAGCCCTGAAATTAGTTTCCTATCTGACTCAATTGTTGGCTCTTCTTTGAAGAATAATACTTTTTACCCAAAAGTGTTTTTGTTTGTAATTTTTATGTTTTCTTTCTTTATTAGAAAATTGTGCCGCCCTAGGCGGCCCTCCACGATGACCGTGCTCACTTCACAACCTGACTCTACTGATAAATGCGTATTTTTGTTATGATGATGTCGGGGAAAGAAACACAATTTATAGATTGGTAGCCAAGACCTGTATATATTGAACTACCAAGACTTATACGACTTTAATTTATTTATTATGTGTTCTTGCGCGCGATCCTCCCCTTACGCGCTGTAGAATGTTATAGGCTTAAGTTGTGCATTGTTCTTCTGTATTCGGGATAGTTGGTGGTCATCCCGAACTAGTGATTTGAGGAAGAGTCAAATTAACAAGCAACCTCATACCCGCCCATATTTATCAACCTTGGTGTAGTACGTACTTCTGATTAAGTTTGACGTATATGGACAAGTGAATTACCGAAATTGTGCGAATGTTTCTCAACAGATTTTGATTATCATGCTGCGATATTTATAGTAAGACCACATTATTCAAATGTCATTTACTCTCATAATAAGGCTAGGCCTATATGTTTAAAGTGTTTTCATTTATACGTCATTCTTATCGAGCACACTAATCCTCACAATAATCCCAGTAAGCTTTTTTCTGTAATAGATTACGTTTGTTTATTCAACTGTATTGATTCTTGTTTATATATGATGCTGTATCAGGTGTCAGGTGTGTTGTGAAGTGTATCAGACTGGGAAACCCAGCCATTGTTTTCGCTTATCCCTCTTTCCGTACGCCCTTCCATTATGTAAACTTATACTACAGTAAATAAAAAGTATGAATAGTATATTATGTATGTTATTAAAAATAAATCCTCTCTCTCTTCCCCCCTCTCACCATACTCCTACTCTCTCTGTCTATCTATCTGTCTTCCTACTTAGAATGAATGATATATGTCATGGTCGCCTCCATTCCACTAGAGCCGGCCATGCATATGCCTGTTTTCTTTGTAGCAAATAGCACCAATCGTAAAAGCTGAAATATAGATACACAACATAGAACAGAACCACATAATAAACAACAACAAATACACCAACAAAATCATTTATTGGCACAGGTATGTAGATGATATATTACTTTTATTCAATGGCAATACAAGACAGGTTGAAAACTTCCACAAATACATAAACACAATACACCACAAACTAAAATTTACACTGGAAATTGAACAAAACAATAGTATAAATTTTCTGGACCTAACAAATAACAAAACTAACAATACACACACGTATAAAATATACAGAAAATCAACCACAACCGACATGGTTATACACAACACATCAAACCACCCAACACGACATAAACATGCGGCCTTCAACCATATGCTCCATAGACTAACTAAAATACCATTAAGTAAACAGGACTATAATGACGAACTCAACACAATCAAATTCATAGCAATAAAAAACGGATACAACCCTAATTTAATAGACAAACTACACAAACCACATCATAAACAAAAACAACAAAACACAAAATACCAACAACACACAACAAACTAAATACATCACACTCACATACCATAACTCCAACACACACAAACTCGCCAACACATTCAGAAAACACAAATACAAAATAGCATACAGAACAAACAATACCATCAAAAAACACATCAATGATACAAACACGGACAAAGACAAATACAACAAAACAGGTGTTTACAAATTAAATTGTAATGATTGCAATAGTTTCTATATAGGCCAGACGGGAAGATCTTTTTCATCTCGCTATTCTGAACACATAAAAGCTTTATCCAACAACAATATACATTCCGCGTTTGCCACACACATACACACAAAAAACCACAGCTACACCAACATAGATACTAATCTTGAGATATTACACTACTTACCCAAAGGTCGAAAACTTAACACAGCAGAACAATATGAAATATACAAACACCACACAACACAACCAAACAACATACTTAACGACCAATTACAGTATAAATCACAAACACTTTCTGACACAATTATACATAAAACTAACAATAATTTGGATCCCCGCGCCAATCCCCTTCCTCCACACACCATCCCCACTATACCTTTCAAAACAAAAACCGTTACAAGTTAATGCCAGTCTGTCTCAAAGCTGACGAAGGCGAACACCACGCCGAAACGCGTACGAGAAGAAAAGACAAGTAAGTTTCACAAGTTGAAAGTTTCAGTATTCTATATAGTATAGAGCACCAATCTTCTTTGAGACTGCTTAATTTTCAACACAATTATTCTTGAGAACATTACTGTCAGGACTGTTGGACTCAATTCGCCGTCGATCAGTTACTAAAACGTTAATTTTTTTCGCTATATATTTATTATGTTAATACAACTATTCTGTCGATCTGTCTTTGTTACTATAATGCCTTTCCAAGACTCTCTTATTAACGATTCCGCCTATCTATTAATTTGCTTTCAGTAAATTGCCCAAACCGACTCCGCAGTCCACGTTTCTGATGCAACGAGGAACAAAAATAATAGCCGTTTCTAACCAGTGTTTTGACATTTCTGATCAATTTTTAATATTGTCTCCACTTCTACAAATTACGCAATATCACTTTTTACCTAGCTGTAAAATTTATAGTTATACATAGTACCCACAGTGTGGTGCAATGGTGCAATTCGCACCACTGGAATTTGGGGGAGGGATTTTTCAGTGATTATTATTAAAGATTATTACTAAACCTTCCTTGCCAATAAGAATCGTCTTGGAAATAGAAGTTACATGAATTTAAGCCAGTTGCATAACCAGGGGCTCAATTACCGCCTTACAAGTATTAATTAGGCATACTAGAAAGCTTTTGGTATTGATAAAAAAAATAACATTAGTTTTTTGATTCAAATAATTGATTAAAAGCCTTTAGTTTTTCAAAAATTTCTGGATATAGCCCCAAGAATCACCGTTACTGGTGGTTATTTAATATCCCCGTATTGTGATCCCCCTACCCACGAAATAAAATTTGGAGGGGTGAATTTCGGAATACTTGGGGGCGAAATGCACCATGGCCTTTGGAGGGGATGGGCACTTCTGCTCACATCTGTGGCGATAACATCCGTTCATCTTTTGTTTGAGCGGCCTTTTGTCTTCTGGCCTCCACAAAGCCAAAGCTATGAGAGCTTTTTTTGTATTCGCCCAGTATTCATTCTCACAACCTCACTTTTATGTAAATTTTCACTTTTGGCTAATTGAAATGATAGTAAACATCCCGATTGTCTTGTATTTTGCACTCCCCATTTCTGTATACGGGAAACACCTCAGAAGCTTCTTTCAGGCTTTCCAGTGCTCTTTTGGTCAGTATCCAGGTTTCACTACAGCACAAGACGGGTCGAACAATACGTAGTTTTATATATGCGCACTTTTTGTCTGCTATAGGCCTACATCTATTAGTGTGTACAATATAATTACGCGCGCGTGCGTGTGTGATATTAGCTATTGCGTTAAATACAGTACATGCTTACATTGCCTATATGAGGTACATACTATATAAAAACAGGCACATGCGCACGCGTGCAAATGAGTTTGACATGACATACAAGGCGACTGTATTCCTGAGAACCATCATGTACTTAATCACGCTTACCAGTTTGAAGTGCGGATTGCTTGAAGATTCTACAGTTAAATTCCAATGACTCAACCGGTAATTTTGTGACTGATAAGTGTCAATAAATGTGATTCATTTTCAAGATTTTTACATCTCACATAAATGGCTATATATGTTGT
Organism: Magicicada septendecula; assembly: GCA_034769895.1. NCBI lineage: Eukaryota > Metazoa > Arthropoda > Insecta > Hemiptera > Cicadidae > Magicicada > Magicicada septendecula. The sequence continues at coordinate 429,078,647 of CM068368.1, read as the reverse complement.
TTCTGATCTGAAACGTTTTCTTCCGCTTTTGATTTGTATGTTTTCAGTTTCCTACACATATCCTTGGTCTTTATTAGTATACTTTACGTGTAATTCATATTTTACTGTTTTCTTTTTGTCTCTTTTTATTATATTCATTTTAGTTTTCAGTCGCTGTCGTATTTGTGATCTACATAATGTGATTTTGTTCTCTTTATACGCTTAATTTTTTATAGAATTTTAGAATTTTCTGTCGTTTAGTTTCAAATTTCTTGTTTCAGACAGTTTCTTTTGTTTTGCAGACGTCTGTCTATTCAATTTGAAAACTTGCACAATTATCTTTATTCAGTTTTATTTTTTTTTATATGGGTACATTTGTCTGTAGTAGTTTTTGTTTTGAATTGATTTCTGGTAGCGTATTTTGTTATCGCCGTATTATTTCAGTTATTCTGATTTAAAAGTTTTCCATGTTTATTTCATTCTGTTTCATTCTGTTGAATAGTCTGAGCACCTGTTAGCCAGTTTAACTTCGTAAGAACCAAATCCGAGTTTTTGTTTTCGGCTGTTTTTTATCTTGGATACTTAATAATATTATTGATCATACGAGTCTGTGATCACCGCTTATATTAAATTTATTAATCGCTGACACATATTTAATGAGTCATTTCTCTACTCATATCTATCTCATTCTGTACGGTTCAGTTTCGGCATCTCCATGTCTACTTTCAATATTCCTTATTTATTTAAAGCTCATTACTCCCCATAAGCCCACAAATGTTACATTCATTTCTCCAAATCTGTTTTCCAACAGACAATTTCTTGTCTTTTCTCTATCCTTCTGTATCACTAAGCATCTCCCATGATCACTGTACACGTTGTTTATCTGTGTAGATAAATACTTGAAAACTTCTTCTGCTTCACATCACATCTTTATTATTCACAAAAAGAAATCAAACCAAATAATTCTCATTTTTATCAAACTACGTATACTTTTCCAATGTGTGAGAGCGATTTCTGCAGTGTTGAAAGTGATATGGATCAAAAACATGGCAATGAGTGGTAAAAATTATCTACGAAGATGGGAAAGGAAAATGTTAAGAATTTATGATCCAGTCAAAGTGGGAAATACATAACGCAGAGGAGCAATGTTTTAGTTGTTATGTGGAGATCTTTGTTTAATGATACAAGTAAAGCAAGAGGCTTTATACATTAGATGGTTAGCAGCATATAGAACTTATAAAAGAAGAAGGAGAGGACGACTCAGAAGAAGATGTTCACCTGGAAGACGAAAGTGAGAAGATACTAAAAACATGCAGAATTGGAATGTCTGGGGAAAGGTTGTAGGAGAGGATCGTTCAAGGACTGTTGTACAGTTGTTGCTTACTTTGTGAGTCTTGCGTTTTCGTTAAAGGTAGCGCTGTACTTCAGGAAATCACGTCATTCTCCTTCTACTTCGTCGTGACCTAATTGGCATGAACCATCTATTTCTTCTTCGTTGTAAGGAACTAGTTTCCTGTCCTGCCAATGCCAAATACGTCAAAGCTCTTGAAGTTGGGCCTCCGGAATGGGAGTAACTAGCTTCGCTGTGACCTCGTGAAGGTGGAGTTGCTGGTTCAAAGGTCACAGACCACAGCAAAACCCTAAATACAAGTTTATTTTTACCAACCTCAAATAACAGAACCAGTTTCGTTGGCAATGTTAGCAATAGGTAATGTGGCGATGATTAATTATGTTGCCTATAGGCTAGGGGTGAAACTTTCAATTACCAATAGTATTTTATTTTGAAGTCTACAGATTAAATTAATTTTAACATTTTAGTTTAGTTTAATTGTGTGGTTTTGTAAGTACATTATGTTACATTTTTTGGGGCTCCAGATACCGTTTCTACAACCTTGTTACTTGATAGACCTACTAGTGTCACCGGATTGGCCGGTAGCTGTATCGGATTCGACCTCGTTGTTCTATGACCTGCCACTCTGCAAGTCAGGCTACTTCATGGGCACCATCGTCACGGTTTAACAGCTAAAACCTCATGAATCCATATCTGGAATCGCCCCTTATGGACCAGGTCTTATAACCCACCGCGCACTTTGCGTTCATATTTTTCTACAGTTTGACTCTTAGTTTTCTTTTGTTATTTACAATAATTGAATATTTATGTTGGCGGATGATTATTCTTTCTGTATTTTACGTGGCTGTATTACTTCCTACTCAGTCTATAAATTATAGAACGATTCAGTTAAGACAAGAACTATGTAATTTGTCACAGATTCTGTGTTAGAAATGTTATTATGAAGTGTCCCTTAGGAATTATGGAGATTCTCTCTCGGCCTGACGGCGATGGGAAAGCGTTGAGATGCTGCTCTGCCGATGGAGAAGGATGTTGAGCTCCACATTTCGGCACTCCCTCACTCTCGACTTGTTCGAGGACCCTGAGACACTTCACGGAGTTACGAACTCATTAAGAACAGATTCATCGCCCAGCCGTCAGACCTCAAGTTGGCAGTTGGAGGATTCGGATGGAAATGAGTGAGAGACGCGTGTGCGGCGAGCACAGCTAACCAGTTGCAAATTGTAAACGTCAGTGAAAACAGCTGGTTGTAGATACTTCATTACTTCGCTGCAGCGCGGCACAGCCTCGCCAGCTCGCGTCGCTGCCGCGCGGCTACCTTGACCTTACCGATTTAGTAGTGGCTTGCAGACAGCCGCCGTCGCGGCGATTCAAATGGAATTCATGCCGAGAAATTCAAATTTAAAATTTGCCTCGGCACAAAATTATAGCAAGTAACTAATTTGATTTGGCTACTTGAGGAGTGACAAGTCACAGGAAATGTGTGCAAGGAGGATATGAAGATTAGAATAATGTTAATAGAAGGATTTTCGTCAAAAGAAATGTTTACGTCAAATATTACTCGGAATTAATAAAGCATTTTAAAGGATTATATTATGGAGTGCATCGTTTTATCAGAACAAGAAAGAACTACAGTGTTTAAACAATGTACCGGTGCTGACTTCATGGAACTCTGTCCTTCGAAAAATCTTCTCCATAGCACTTTGTAAAAACTTTTTGGGTAATACGTCCTAGAAGACTGAAAGAAAACCAGTAAGGCTTTAAGACTGCGTCCACAACGTTTACACTACAATTAACTTTTTCAGGGTAAAATAAATTTTCTATTAATCTTCAAAGATAATAGCTGGATGGAAGAGACCTAATAAGCAAAGAACAAGAGGCAAAAAACGTAGGAGAAAAAACTAATTGTGGTGATACAGAAAAATTGTTAAGAATTAACAGGTGTAATAAGCTGAAAAGTGATAAGGATCTGGAACTGTTTATGGAGAACAGTACAAAGCGAAGATATAGACTCGTAGGCCTACACCATACATTGAAACAGTGTTTCATAAGAGGGTCAAACATATTGTGTAAACAAGTCCATACCGAGATTATCGAAGTAGGAACGGAGGAAGGAATGAACTATATCGAAAACAACTGGGCTACATGCAGCAGACCGTTGTAGAAGCGCAATGTTTAAATTACTTGACGCAGTATTTTACTTGTGTCGCAGTCAGTACAACTCCGAATAAAATCCATCTACTTTATAGTCTCAAAATCTCCCATAAGGAGGAACCTAACTCTTGACCCGAGACTTTTTTGTTTTGCTAGATCTGTGCTCGTAGCTTCTGGCATCGTCAGTCTGGCTCACACCATCTTAAACCTTGAGCTAGGGACAGCAACGTCTTATCTGATAAGGCAACCGACAAAACTGCGGATCCGAGCGATGTGTCCCACTGCTCCAAGGTGTTCTCGCAGAATCTGTGAAGGTCCAACCTTCTCACCATTGTCATCATCTGGCCAATGAAGGGTGGAAGTGACAAGACTTGTTTCGTTTAAATTACCTGTCCCTGAATCCCTTACTTGCTTGAAGAAAATCTTCCTTGTCATTTCTCTACACTTCCCTCTATACTCTATGGTCATGTAGCAATTGTGACAAATTAGAACTGCAGATATTGATATTTCCTTCTGATGAAATACCTTTCCACAGTATTGTGACTTTTCCGAACCTTATTTTTAAATAAATCGTCAACCTTCTACAACATTTCGTCATTATTCTTATCGTAATACGGAATCATCATTATTTCATCATTATGTACGGAATCTTCTAAAGTCTTCCAAACATCACACCCGTTTTCAGAACTCCTAACCGTTCGTCTTTCCCACATTTCAGTGCCGCACGGAACGAGTTCCGTACAACAAACTTTAGAGATTTTTGCTAGTTTCGAGTACAGAGACTTTTGAGTGGCGGTAACAAAATTTGCTTCCATGTACTGAGGCTGATGAAAGATCAGATCAAGAAATCTTTACCTGCTAAACTTCATACATCCCAGTTGAATAATAATTTAGGTTTGCCTTCGTCAGTATTTCCGTTCGCTTTTTTTTTACATTCCTGTACACTTCTTTTCCATCGGTTGATTCCTTCTGCTCATTAATATAGAATGATACGCGTATGAGGTAGTGAACGACGTATCAGCGGCCATGTCGCTGCACGCGTGTAGAGTGAAATTACGATGACAAGTAATTAAGAAGAAAATACAAGTTAGTGAAATGCTTGAATTAATTGAATTCATGCGCTTGCTCAGTCACGAGTTTGCAGCATATTAGTAATAATAAAAGTATTTCATTGCAAACTGTGATGTGTCATACAGGAGTGTTTTTGTTTATTGGAAACGCCAGCGTTATCAGTGTCGTCTAGGTGATTCGGCCGGCTTATCACGACTGGAAAATCATTTCTTATAATGAAGCTCGACAAGACAGTCAACGACAGTCGGTGAACAGTGATCAGAGTGTCGTCACCAATATTGTGTTCCAGATTTCTAAATCTTTGTGTAGTCTATTATAATAACAAATTACAATAAAAGGTAAGAACATATAGTACAATATTATTTATTTATAATCTGAACTATAGGTCTAGCTTTTGTTCATTGGGTAATTGTTTCATGCTGTATTTCACTTGCAAATACACTAGTCTTCGTTGTTACTTTACTTTATCGGTGTTGTAACATGCGTCGTTAGATGTGTTATAATTGTTTATACGCACCCCCCCCCCACACACACACAACACAAGCACACACAATTACATTTTGCAATAGGTCTTTCTGCAACTATTGATTTTCCTTCAACGCAAGTAAGAAATTACCTTATATTTGGTTAGATATACTTGAAAGCCTTATATGTGGCTTTTCTTCATTATCAGTGCCATGATATAAAGCTTTTAATCGCTTCCACAAAAGTTGTAAAATCAAACAAATTTAGTAGCTTCTTTTTTGTAAATAAGAAAGCTAATAAAAGTAGTAGGAAGAAAATTATTATATATTAATGCTAGGAAAAAGTGCTGTTACAAAATATAATTTAGATTCTTATAGTATTATTATATCTACGTTTTTTAAGAATATATTTTGAGTTATTAAATACATATTTCGTTAGTGTAATACATGTAACGTCTTTAATTGTTTTTTATGCTTTACATTTTTTAATATTGTTTTGCAGATATTCAGTATAACTGTTATTCTAGATTTGTGTATACGGATCAACCGATTGTAAGCTCAAGCATGTACTTAAGTTAGCGCGATACTATACAGGAGCAATCTCACTCCTGCGTGTCGATAATTAAAGACTACATTATTATTTTCCTTTCAATTCATCTTTTAATATGATTTTTACATATCCTAAAAAGAAATGATAATTGTTCCAAAAGACAAGGTAGGTTTGAATATATATGTAGACATAATAATATGAAATGTTGAATGTAGGTTAAATTATAACATTTTAAAGAAGGTATTGCTCATTACAGATATGTTTTGTGGACAGGATAAATATGGTTATGTAATACAAGAGAAAATGGAGTATTAGTCTCATTACACACATACATGCATGCATGCACACGCACATGCGCGCAGTTCTGTGTTTGTATGAGCTCGCGCACGTTTGTAATAATAACAAAATTATTATTTTCTATTAGAATACGTTGTAATTACCTAACGTTTTTTTATTAGAGCTACTTTTGTATTTAAGATCAACTTTCCAAAAAACTTAGGTGTTTCAATTAACATATGATGTTAATATGTAGGCTAATATGTTTCAAATAATATGTACATATTGTATTTACACTTTGTATATATGTTTGTAATTGGTTCAAATGTCGTTGGTTCAAATATCTTATTTTGTAAGGTACAAAATAAAGTTATCTATTGTAATCAGGGTTTCTCACGTAAATTCTAACGATAGCGCATGTAATTCTAGGAGACCGTTGAAACACTAATCTAGACGTATAACTGGAGTTTCTTAATAGTATAGTACATAAAATCATGACTCACAATAAGCACGACCATGGTTAATAAAATTTGGATACACTGAAATATGAAGAACTGTAGCCTAAATAACTGTGAAGGTCAATGATGGTGTAATTGACCATATACTGAAGTACGAGTAGGTGTCTTTAAATATTCACTATTTAGGTGGCATTACGCCCACGCGTACATTTCTAGTTAGCTTTCATAGTTCTTTCACTTTAATAAAATTTAGAATTCACAGACCGTAATAAACTAATGTCGATTATACATCATTACAATTAAGTTATACATTAAAAAAAATACAGTTTACTGCATATAGATTAGTCATCATATGGAATGCATCTTCAGAGAATTAGTAGCCAGTTTCACAATACATTTCACCTTCCCGCGGACATCCAATAACCAACTGCTCTATTTTCGTTTTGCCATTTTTGCACTGAATATATTTCTTAAGTGTGGCTGATAATTTTGCTGTATAATCTGATTGCAGCAATGACAGTGAATACTTCGAATTTTGAATCATTCCTTTTATTTACATCTGACAATAGTATTAAAATAGAAAATTATGTGTATTTACTACAAAAAAATAAAGAGATTTCATAATTTATAAATTAATAGTATTTAAAACACACACAATCTTACAATACCCTTTTTTATTAAGTAGAACGCTAAATATGTTTTTGTGTTGCAACATACGGTTGCAGCTTCAAGTTGGTTTATATCAAATAGATTAGCTTTACGCGCACGAGTCTGTGTATGTCAAGTTTTTAAATGTTTTATTACACAATAAAACAAGTTTAACGCCGAACCAATACGTTTAAACGAGGTAGGAAGAATACTTAAGCCTAATTCTCATAGTAATAAATATTTTAAACACATAAGAGTTGTGGTGGATGATTATTATACAAAGCGTACGGATAGATTAGTTAGCTTTACAATGTAATTCGTTTGCGCAGTCACAGCCACACCAATAATATTAAAATGATTAAAAAACCGAGTCTTCTATACAAGTTAACTTATTGAACAACTGTTAAATCTTAAACCACATTAACTAATCATCTGTGACGCGACACACTTAATCGTTTATTACTACTTAAAAATTTTTACTACGTAAAAATGCATTAACTTAACATTTTTGTTTTAAGGGGAATTTAAATGAATATATAAAGTATAATAAATTATAACTACTTATATTTCTTCAGAAAGTCCAACCTGACAGTGGATCTCCCCACTCTAACTGGAATCTGTATTTAGTTCTTCATATCAGACTGAGCGTAGAGTTAACCATATTACCCTGTCTGTATACCGTATGAAGCCTCACCTACAGTGATTCTAAGCCATATGTAATATACGTACAATAACAGGTAACTGCATTTCTCAATCGTGGTTGTCGTTATGGCGTGTTCTTCTTCTAATTATTTATCAATATCGTCGTGTTTTCATCATCATAGTCATCATTATCATCACTACCACCGCCACTGACATTCATTTTTGGACGTACGGGCAATTATAAGTCAATAGTGGGTTCACGCGGACGGCAACGGAGGTAATCAACTACTAATTAAAAAGGCATCATTTTAGAATTCAGTGATATTCAGTTCAAGTAGGACAACTCCTGAATTTTCATTAATAAATGGAACTGTCATGGCAATTGTGAAATTGACAGTACAGAGACAAAGCAGTATCAGACCTCTTAATGGTAGCCTCTGTCGTTACCGCTTCTGTCATCACCATCGACTTCACAACACGGCATAGCCAAGGTGCTCCCTGTTTCGCCTTCAAAAATCCTCCAGCCATCTATTCCTGGGTCTACCCCCACAACTGTGCACTATAGGTTTGTATTTCCAGACTTGTTTGGCCAGCCTGGAATCTGACATTCTTTCTATGTGTTCTTTCCACCGTTGTTTGTAATCTTTTAATTTTTAATTCAAGTTAAAAGCTTGTAACCCTTATGGCCTCATTTCTTACACGGTCAAGTTTAGAACACCTTTTAACTCCTCTAAGAATGCCATTTCCAAGGCCTGTATTTTACAGTCTTGTTTTTTTGGTTGTTGTCCATAATTCATACTCATAGGACAGTACAGGGACTGCCATTACTTTGTAAAACTTTAATTTTTTATCTCGACGTACCTTGTTTCTAAAAATACGGTTGATTGTTCCACAGATCGCTTAGAACTTACCTAACTTAACATCAGTATCATTATTTCTACCATACCCAATATCGTTTCCCAAATACCCTATAATTCTACCCTATAATGGAGAATGAATTTACTCCCCATAAAATTTGAAATTTAATTTACTCGCAACTTTCAAAGAACCGCTTTTGTATTTTTACAAAATTAGCTCAGCCCTTAAAATACCGGCAATCTATATAAAGCGCTGTATAAATAATTTTATTTATTTAATCTTTAATGTATGAACCATTATCAACTGCATTCCCCCCTCTTCTTTCATTCTTATTTCGCGTCTTCTCCACATTTCAATTAAGTTCTTTTACTTTTTCTTGGATGTGATCTATATAAGACGGTACTTGAAGTTCCAACTGTCCTCCGCACTGGCTGCTGGTTTGTTATCTGCTTCACCGACTCTTGCATTCTTTCCTATGTCAAGTCCATCATAGACGGTCAGTCTTAAAGATTCTTACCTATACTTTACTACAACAGACTAGAGATACATTTACTTATTTTAGCAAAAAACTGTTTGACTTACTGCAATGTGTACAATTTTTCTGAATGTAAAGAATAAAGGGCCAGTTTTATTTTACGTAATTGCAAACACTTGATGTAATTGTGAGTTTCTGGTAGCTCGTTTTGTTAATTTTTATGTTAGTAAAATAAAAGAGTATGTATTATAGACTAGCGGGCGAAATTGTAACCGGCGCTGTTAGGCGACCGCGCTGTTCCGTAGCAAGAGATGGCCTACCATTTATTGTTGTCCCGTTATATCAAAACTTGATTTCACCACTACAAAAAGTCTGGAAATCACTATTATTTATCTAATCTGACACATTTTAATAATTAACAATGACGTCGCATGAAAAAAGCCTAACACATTCCGCGCAACAGGATAAGATAACAAAAACATATAGGGTTTGTCAGTCAAGCAGTATTTGTGTAAAACAAAAAATAAAAATAAAAATTGAAATTACAACCGGCAGTTGGGTGGGTCGATTTACGGAATGAATCATCGTTTCCTTCGACAAGGTTTTACTGATAACACGCCATTTTGAAATTTTTATAAAATATACAATTCCGCCTTTATCAGCGTTCAAGAAAACATGAAAAACCAATAATTGCCTTTCTAAAATTAAACATTTGCTACGTGGAGTCTTATCGAGTCCACACCTGCATGTTGTTACCAGGTGGTGTCTGAATAATTGTGAATAATTGGCGCCCCGACGTCCTGACAGCCTGGCCTGAATCGCTTATAATTTGTGTCACGTACAATTACAACTCAAATAATTACTTCAGTTGAAAAGAAAGAAGAAAATCTAAATATTTGCAAGACGTAAGTAACTGTAAGTACAGCTTTTAGTAAAATAAATATGTTATTACTGGGTAATAATAATTTTTAACAATCGTTAAAATAGCTCTAATTACAATATGATAACATTATAACAGTGTTCACGCGTACTGTGAAAACACACACACACACACGAGCGTATATACTAACGTAATTTGCTTTTAATAATTGCGTGTAGACCTATATGTAAGTTCACTTTTCGCCTATGTTTCACACCAATTTGTCATTTCTTATTATATCTGCCCAACTGATATTCTCATTCTTCTCTAAATATACGTTTAGAAAAACTTGAAATGAACTTTGCCTTCTCACCCAGCGATCAACAGTTTGGCTTCATACGAACGACATTAAGTACCAAGATGCAATCGTAGCTCTTTGTTAATATTTATATTAATCTAATATTCAGTCCTCCAGTGAACAACAACAGGAAGAAAATGTAGCTTGCTGCTTAAGACAGACTGTAAGAATTAAAAACTTTACTCAAAATTCATTAAAAATTGAAATAACAGAAAAAACGTTTAAGAAGTTGGAAACTAACAAATTTTGATGATCTATACTTAAAATGAAGCTTTCGTAAGACAATGAAAAGGAGTACGTGAATTAAAGTAAAAGGGAAGTGCCTGTTCAGGTCTTAAATATGGTTCTGTAGCAAGTAAGAAATGTAGGCCTAATACTTGTGGGGGGCGTAGTCGTCTTAGATGCTAGGCAGTTTCGCTGTCAGTTGCTTGTTCTCTTGCCATTTGCTTTAGTTACTAACGTTTTTAAATTCTTCCCTACACCATATTATTCTTTTCTGTGAATATCGTATTCATGATTATTTTCAATTATGTATTGATGTTAATACTGTTAATATAATCTTGTTGGTACACTTTATTAGTTTTCACTATTGAAAACAATGAACGGAACGTTTGATCACAAAAAAACTAAAAAGCGTTTTAAAGCTACGTACATTGTTGATCTTATTGGCGTGTACACGTTATGTAAGTTATCCTCCATCATGTCTTCTTTAGGCTGACCTCGATGTACACTCCGTAACCGTTTCCTTTAAAGTAGGTATCGCTGAGACCGAAAATTTCGGTTTTCCGAATCTACATGTCACCTTTAGGTACACTTTTATTCCCCAAAAAGACATTTGATCTAACTAATTTGATTCATTTGTGTATCAAGATATTTTGAGTAACATGTTTTTGTTGACTAAAGATGTTTTTGGGAATTTATCCTAAAATCGACAGGTTATTTCCGTCTTCAATGTGCTAAGATATTGATCATAGGCCAGAGGATTTGCTTAAGATTATAACGGTTCCATTGCCAAAGAAGATTGATGCTAAACATTGTAAAGATTTTAGAATAATTAGTTTCAAAACTCACATTAGAAAGGCTATGACTACAATAATTTGAAGAGACTGAAAATAAAATAGACGAGAACCTAAATAATAACCAGATAAGTTTTCGAAAAGGAAAGGGAACAAGAGACGTTGCTGAATGAACTGGGTGTTAGCGACATACTGAACGAGTGGGACGGTACTTGTTAGAGTGAACTGGGTGTTGCTGACGAGGACAATGAAAAACATCGGAATCGACTGGAGGGATAGAAGGTATGTCAAGGAATTATGCTCAGGTAGTAGGTATTCAATTATGTCAAGGCAGAAGGTAGTAGTGAGAGTAGAAAATGAAAAAAACAAATGAAATCTGCAATGGGACGGGAGTGAGATGCTGTTGCATGATGAGGGCTGTTGCATGTCACCAACGTGCAATATTCTAATATTTACAGGGTTGAAGTTGATGAATGAAGCCTTAGAAGAAACGGATGGATTGATAATTGCAGGAGAAAGAATTACAGTTAATAAATATTCAGATGATTGGGTGGTTCTAGCAAGCAGTGAAAAAGACTTACAAAAAATGACAAATATAATAGTTGTAGCCTAATAGGAAAAATGTTTGGAAAGAAAATAATGTCATGAAAATTTAAGTAATTGGAATTGCTGAAGAAAAGAAAGAGATAATTTGTGACAACAGAAGAATAAAAACTGGAACAAGTAGATTCATTCAAATACCTTGGGAGTATAATCACTTGGAATGGAAGTTGTACACAGGATATTAGAAGTAGAATTGCACTTGGACAGATAGCTGGAATTGATGTAAAGTTATGGAAGAGATTTGCAAAGTGTTTAATATGGATCATTGTAATGAGACATAGACGATTAGAAACAGAGAAATGAAATATATGGTACGCTTTGAAATGTGATGATGGAGAAAAATGGAAAAGATTAGGTGGAAAGAAAATATAACAAATGAAGAAGTGTTTAGGAGAATAAATGGAGAGAAAAGTATTACACGAGCTGTGAGAAAGAGAAAAGCAAATTGGATTGGTCATGTTTTGAGAGGGAGCTGTCTACAGAAGTTACTAATTGAGGGAGAAATAAAAGGTAGGAGAGAGTGAGGAAGAAAAAGATATTATGTGTTGGCAGATTTGATAATGGGGAGAAATTATGAACAGCTGAAGAGAGCGGTACGAGATAAAACAACGTGGAGAATGGAGTTTAGTTGAAATCTGTCTTAGGATTTCAATGTGGTAGGATGATGATAATGTGCTAACCAGTTAGGTAAACTCAGGCTATCAGGAACGTCACTACTACCCCGTCTCCCTCTCTGCAGCGAACTGCTTACTTACTACACAGATCCTTGTCTCAACGTTGTAGTCGAGTTCAAGACGTCTTCATTCTGTTTCTGCCACATACTCTCCTCCCTGTAGTCGTCCGCAGTACTCTCTCTACTTACCTGAATTCAACGTCTCTCTCCTCTAGCTGCTTATTTGCCCTCATTACACTGGTCAACAACAACAAAAATAAATAAATAAATAATAAATACAATTTTTCTCTTTTCTTTAACAAAGTAGTCAATTCTAACCAAAAATGTGACGAGAAACAAGAATATTAATCGGGATACTTTTATTTACTCTTGGTATTAAGATATAGAAGCTTCGTGTTCATTAAATATACGCCTGTCGTTAGATTCTGTATCCGTGTAGTTCTTACCTATAAGTTGCGGGGTTTCTAGTTTTTGTTGTCTACTTCTGGGGGATTCCAACAATAGTCAGCAAGCATACATGCGTTCCACTTGCCTGAAACCTTCTTTCCATCGCTGAGACGTCTTAGTGCAAGCGCTCTTCGTGGTCATCGCTCACATTTGGTTTGGAAGCAGTCAAGATGTGAATCAAGAAATTGTATTTTAAGTTACATATTGCAGCCTAATACTTAGTATGCTCTCAAAAGTTCATCATCAGCTACATCGTAGTTTTCAACTCTTCGATTACTCAAAAAGTTGTCAACAATAGGTTTGAAGTCTCTCCAATTCCCTTCAATAACCTTATAAAGGTTTTGAGCTTAACAGTTCACAAATATGCGAGCCAGCAAAGATGATGTGGGAATTTGGTCAGATGTGAGAATTTCCTTTTCAAACATTTGACAGCTTCTCCTTCCGCATTCATTCCCAGTATAAATCATCAGCCCGCTTTAAATATATAAATGTGGCAGTATGATATTATCACGATCAACTAATGGAGCGTACTGGGTATTCTTGTTTCCAGGCCCTCACAATGTCCTTTCAGGCCAGCTTTTCTTATGTAGTGTGACAACTTGTTACGACTATCTCACTCACGGAGAAAGAAGCGTTGCTTGGTATAGGCCTACTCTAACTGCATTCCAAGTAAGATGACATATTTTACTTATATTTAACTCGTCTTTAACTTAGATGAGTCTATGAAAAGTGAATTATCCTCCATTCTCAAATCAATCATCAGACTATTTACATCACTTCAGGCAACAAGGTTGTTTTCCATTTTGAAAAATTTAGTTGTCTTTTTGTTGGTTTCTACATTCAGAAAGTCACCTTTTCCTCTAGACGATTCCACACCTAAAGCCTGGAGACAAGAAGTTCGGCTTTCTTTCGGCACAGTAAAGGAAGTCTACGTAAACAAAATCTATTGAATATTAACACTGTAATTCAGTGTTGCCAACCTAATTTTTAACTCAAAATCTTTTTAACAAAATTGAAATAATTTAGTACATTATAGAGGAAATTCCCGTTTTTCATTACAATGAGAGCTAGGTAAGAGATTTAAATATCAGAATTTTTTCTTACATAAAAATGAATAAGAATTTACTATTTTAAATTTGGAAAGATATTTCAAGTTGATCAGTGTTATTAATACCATTTAGTAAACAGTCGTCAACAGAGATTAAATCAAAATTTGTTAAATAGTGTTCTAGAACGTGTATGTTTAAAACCTGTCTGAAGATGTGTCATGCATGGATGCAAAAGTTGGAAAATGGAATAAGTACATATAACGAAGATTACTTGACAGAAACGGACAATATTATGAACATACCTAACCCTACATGTGTCTATGTGTGGGTGTGTGCGTGCGCAACCTAAATCTCCAATATATCATGAATCCAACAGTTGGTTGAGTATTTATTTAATCAGTACGAAAATCAATATAGAATATGAAATACAATTAAATCAATACAAATATGACGTATGACTAACGGGTGGAGTGTGAATATCTCGACGGTAACTTTAAAACGTAATCTGCTTGTTATCGCAAACACTTAAGAAAAGTAAGGCGATAAAGGTCAGTTAATATACATTCGGTCAAAGGTGTTGTGTTGACATACGGTCACCTGGCGATGAACAATCGTGGAGTCGGTGTGATACTGGTAAGTAACATTTGCCTCACAGTTGCAGACTGCCAGACGTACCACAACTATAATAGTCTTACCAGAATGTCATAGCTCAGTATTAAGTACGATACCAACTCATTATCGAACATTAAAATACAGTAAATTTAGTTAAGTGAAGGCTACGGATATTTATTATTTATTATGTACAAATTTAATTAAACATTTTTAAATAAATTACTATCCATTGCCTTTTTAAGATTTAGTCTACGATATGCTGCAACTTAGTGGCCGATTAAAAGCTCTTATTTTTCAACAGACTCAAGACAATAAACAGCTGATTGCTTCTTGGTTTGCTCAAGCCCTCTCTATCAGTTTTGAAACTCTTATTACCTTGTTTGTTCATAAAAATCACTAATTAAAGATTATGTTTCATTTTTGTGAACTAGCTGCATAAAAAGCTAGCCTAACAAAAGGTTTTTTTAACAATACTATAGTGTTATCAATTATTCCTCAATGATCAATAAATATTTGATTGTAATTGTTACTGTTGGCAATTAAATTTGTTTAACGAAGGAACAGACTAGCTTTATACGTAATTTGGTATTTATTGTATTCAGTGTTAAATATATAAGAATAGTCGATGCTTTTGATTTAACATTTCATTAGAATTGATTTTAAATTATTCGACAACAGGTATCGGTTCATTGACGACACGGATTTGCCTGAAACGACTTCCTGTTTAATCTGATAAATCTTTTTTTTAGTCTTGATTATGGACACAAACACGCGCCCATATAATTTTTTATGTAATGAACACTTTAAATTATGTTATAAATCATGAAATCATGGCTGTAAACGTTACATCGTTCGTTATCGATAAGTGTATCCAATTATAGTCTACGTGCCGCAATTCCGCCAATTTTCGTAATCTGGATTTTGTTCTGCCTCGCATAAATGAGTTATGAAATAATGTCTATTAATAGGCCGATATAAAATGCAACTATATGAGAGATACATTCTCAAGTCGATGTGCTGATTAATACTTACTTTCTCATGTCGTTATTGAAACAGTGTATAACTAATGTTTACCTTTACAAATTTCCAGAATTGTTTATCTATATTTACACAACAGTAAAATATTTGTAGGGCTGCACGAGTAGCCCTTAAACTTTCTTTGGGCTTTTTCCGTCATGGGGTCCTGAACACAGCTAAACGATTCATACACCCGTCAATCTTAGTACGTTATTTAGACTTACTAACAACTTGTAGGTAGGAATTCCCGCGTTTCCTCATTCTGCGCTACTAACACATCTTACAACTACAAAATAAAGATCAACAACAAGGTGTATGCAACAAATACCAATGAATATAGGCCTACAGTAGCCGACGATATCAATGACAAACAGCATGTGTGGGTCGGCTGTATCCAAAGAATGCCAAAATATTTACTTACAAATATTGAAATATTGTTGCTCACTAGTTTGGTTGGTCCGCTACTGAGACGAGTGTCTCTTCAGACTTCTCAACAAAGTAGATCTTGTCCAATTTATGGTATTCCTATACTTAACCTTCCAACGTGGTCTCCAACCCAGCAATCTCCTCGTCAGCCAAATTCCCTGCTCATCTACGTTTGACTTTCTTAATTACATAAATGTTATCATCGGTTTTATTTTTGCCGTAATCCATTTGACATATTGTTATCTCTCTTTGTTATTTCTGACATTGTGCTTTCTGTCATCTATATGCATCTATTTATATAGTTAATATATCTATTTCTAATTTAATTTCCGTGCACATTGTTTGATATTCCAGGAAACAATGGGTCTGTGCGTTGAGTTTTTTTTTTTTTTTTTTTTTTGGAATCTCTAGTCTGCGTTTCGACAAATGTTCCTACAGATTTTTTAATTTTTTTTGGTGATACAGTTTCTGTACAGTTTCATCTATTCTGTATAGAGAAAGAAGAGATGTTAATAGTAAACAATGAACAATTAACGGGATGCTTTGCCATGTTTAATCAACGAAACATTTATAAAAGGGACAATCCGTAGAGGAGACTATTCTGACATAAACTATTCATTTAGGTCGGTATACATTGTTTCGAAACAGAATAGAAAAGTATAAAATGTTTATGTTTCAGAAGACTTAGTAAACAATATTGTAGGATGTCAGTGTGCATATGTGTATGGGTAGGTGGGTGTGGGTGTTGTTTATAAATTATAAACCCTATATTTACATTGCATTTGGATAACGGGCAGTAAAACATGATACAGCCAGAACGCGAGGGTGCTTGCATAGTTTGTTTTCGTAGCCTGATAAACGGATAGTGCGTTGAATCAAATTACCTTTGCTCAGTATTAAATAACAGCAGGTGTATACAGTTACTGAAGCTTTTACCTGGCTGACTTAACTCAGGATTCTAAGGTGAGCTACAATACTGCTGAATTTTTTCGAATTTTTATAAATTAGGTGTGATTACAGCCTTTATTTGATACTCATTTTTTTTTTTAATCTTTACTCTTTCATCTTATAGAGTCGTATATTGATAGCTGCTGCTTTGAGTCACCAGTAGAAATAGTATTTAATCTAAATCTAATATGTATGTTTGTTACGGTGTGCAGACTGATCCACAAAACTCACAGGCGTAACGTACTTACTACAAACCAATCTCTGTTCGCGTTGTTTAACAACAATTTCGTTGAAACAACTAATTTTTCATTTATAGAAGATCGTTGTCTCCACAATTTTTGCTCATTTTTCTGAATTGATTGATTCTGTTGTTTTGCTTTGTTAATTTTCCTTCATAATATTTCTTTTTTTCTATCTGTAATTTAGTTAGTCTACCAACGGCAGGCTATCTTTTTTTTCTTTCATAGTTCATTCAGAAGTGACGTATTGCATATGCAATTCTTTTCCTATCGTCTTTAAGTCTACGACTGTACACCTCTAACTTTCTTACACATCCCAATCTCATATCTGATGTCTGTTTCCATTTTATCGTGTCTGTAACTACTAACATATTTTTACCTAATAGCAGTATCACTTTGTGAAACTTCAACGCTTTATTCCTCATCTATTAATAAGCGTTAAATGATACACACGTTCCTTAAAGTATTTCAGTTAGTTTTTTATACTATTATAGTGATTTAGATAAATAAGAAACATTCAAGAAAATAAGAGACTTAAAAGAAATTGCATTCTACGTAATAAGTATTATTAATTTTTCAATATGTCATTTCATATTAGTATATCTTACTCCTGTATGTCATCTGTTTCCATTCTTGTTCGAACATCGGTAACTCGTGTTGCGAAGATTCCTAGTGGCGCGTTACTATCGAATTCATTTTTTTATTCAGTACGTTATCAATATTTTATGTATTTCAAGCTAGTCTGAAAGTGATTTTGATCTAACATAAACTACTAACTTAATTTATCAGAGTTTCTCATTTATATTTATTAAAGCCCTTTGTATTGTGTACTAAAGGGAACTGCTCTCCTTTAACATTTAGTAATCAACTCTTCATACTAATTCGAATTGATCTTCTTTAGAGCCTTTCCTTCTAAGTCTTTATATCTGGATTTCCGTTGGCACTGTCTAGATTTTCAAGTCACTGTACATCTTACTGTTCCAAGACGTATCTGGAATGTTTCTTAATACTTTATCTTGAATATACCATAAAAAAGTTAATAGTGCTATTTTTTCTGTAACCTCAGATTCGTAAATATGACCATACGGAGTTTTGAATATAATGTAAGAAATAATAATATAAGCTCATGCAAGAGACATTCTTATTTTTAAATAAGGCGTACACACGGACACAATTGTAGGCATATATTAACTGCTGAAACTTTTGCTTATCTCCTATACTTGAAAAGTTAATAAAAGCTTATTTAATTGAGCCGAAAACTAAGTAACACAATAATTTTCTTCTCATTATGTTTTAAGGCGTAGATTGGTTAATATCTTCTTCCGGTGTCTTGGGCAAGGAAAACATACAAAACCTACTTCGATGAAAATTTCCTTTTAAAGTTATGAAACGATAGTAGCACGTAATTCTGCGAGTTAGCTTCCTCCTATATAATGGAAATAGTATAATAATAATTATTTAGGAACAGAGACTGTGGTCGCTTCTTTGAACATAATTTATGTTTTGGTTTATCAAATATGCAATCACGCAAAGACAACTATGAAACTCATAAAATATAGGCTAGGTGTCACACTAGTAAAGCAAAAACAACAACAATAGAAATAAGATGATAATAATAATAATAGTAATAACAATATTAATAATAATAATAAGAAGAAGAAGAAGTACAACAACTACAAATAACAATAAAACTTCAAATCACAGTGTTGCGAGATCCCAGATATTTTACTTTGCCAACATTGAAAGAAGGTTGGAAACATTATATAATAATACTGTGAGATTATAAAGTTGGAAAACTATAAATACTGTAATATTATAATCTAACATAACAGGATTTGTAACGTGTCCTTACTACGCGGTTGACTAAGTTATTAGCTACATGTACAGAAAATTAGAATTTGTGGGGAGAGCAGTTCTCCTTAGAACACAATATTAAGGCAATTTTAATCAATTATAATTAATAGATATTATTGCATCAGCGATCCGTCGACTATTCTTCTGAATTCCTTATTCTAAATATATTGTCAATGTATGCATATACTAAAAGGTGTCGGTGTTAGAGGATTCTTTGAATGAATAGTTTCTTAGTTTGTTTGTCTGTTAGTTTGTCGTTACTGAACCTAATTAAAAGTAAATCTTAACCCAGCTTTCTGAGTCGTTTAAGAGCGACGTAACCGCATGCATAACTGTACTATAGCCAGTGCAAACTTAGAAAACAATCAATGGGCCTAATGACAAAGCCATTTCTGATGGCATTGTTGCCACTTTACTCCCACTCCCACTCTCACTCCCATTCGCTGGTTATGACTATGAATAATATCAATTCAGTATACTACATGACCTTGTGCGTGCAGTAGACTGACAGTGTATTATTCAGTAACTGCAGCTTATGAAATTGACCTGTGTGTGCCGTTGGCATTTTGTTATCAGTGTAGGCCTTTGTTTAAGTGATACAAAAATGTGTCAACAACGCAGTTACATAGGCAGAGGTAAAAGAGCCATTGAAGTTGATAAGAGTTGCTTTGATAGCTGACGTTAACTGTTTCGGCGATTTAAAAATAAACAGGCGTCTGTTTCGTTGTTAAATGATCACACACGAGGGCGCGTTTAACTTACTGATAACTTCCGCTCATCGCTTCGTGCGAATGTGTTCAAACATTGCTGCATGCAATTTGTGAGAGAGTGAGGAGTGAGAAAGAGGGTGAGGTCTGTGAGGCGTGCGGACTTCTCGACCACAATGCAATAATGGCGTTAAGTTTGTACTGTAGTCCATAAGCTCGATGCTTTTACCTGAGGTTTACACATACTCGTGTAGCACGACAGCGCACGCCAGAAGAGTTACTGTGCATTTCATTAACGTTTCTATTAGGGCAGCCATCAAGGGCTCTTACCCATTACCCCCTGCAAGAATATCCATCCAATACCCAATATCTAGCACACTTTTCAGAACTGTGTAGAGCCTTTCTCTACAAAAAGTCTAGTGGCCTTTGAGAAGTTGTTTGACTTGAGTCCAATTTTTCTTATGTTTGAACCTCGTCTATTTGTTTATTTTGAATCAATTTATGTTTGATTAGAAATTTGTGAATGCATTGTCACTGTTAAATCTTTTCTGTGTTTCAGATGACTCTTTCATCGTTCCTCGGTCTCTGTTCACTAACAGTTGGTTCATTTGTACTAGGTCTTGCATCTCTGGTAAGTATATAGTATACGGGATATAGTATACTATAGTATATCTAGTAGTATATCTTTTTTAGTATACGGGAGTCATTTATAAGTAAACTATACTGATAAGTATAAATATCATGTAATGACTGTATTTACAATAATTGTGCCACATGGTTTGTCACTATCTTGACATGACGTCACAGACTTCCTACATTTTGTCGTCTTCTTCCTCTAGGACAATACAGCCAGGATGTCTTTACCTGGGGTTATAAAACAATCGCGTAAGTAAAATGTAATAGTAAGATTTTATTTAAGATATTTCTAAATACGATTCAATTGAAGAGCGATTAATAGACCAAAGAGAGTGCCACTTCGCGCTGTAGTGTAGACATTTTGCCACTAACCATTGTACTTTTTGTATCGGTTCGATGTTTGACAGTGAGTAGCAAAAATACTAATGGGTGTATACAGTGTTCATATAGTGGCTACACAGCCTTACAGGCTCAAGATGGCAGTAGACTACTATTGATTATTACCCATTTTATTTTAATTACTTTATTAAGTTGTAAATACATAGGATGGTTGTATAAATAAACAAATAAATTATATATCAATTGACAATAGCAGTTTTTCCTTCGTGTGAAAAATGCATTTTTGTCAAGCGACTTGCGCCCCACTCTGTATATGAAATCTGAGAAGTGAAATCTACTATTACTAAGGGCTGCTAAGCCCTTACAAAACACGAAGGATTTTAACATTTTATAATAAAAATATTCAAGTTCATATAGAGTTCCTTTGAAATGTATAATTAGGCCTATCTCAGCTTTTAATTTTCCAATAATCTTATCTAAGATTAAATTAAAAAAAAATGCTTCTTAGAAAATTTGTTTCTAAAGTGGGTTGCAAGTTACCTAGGCAGCTGCTTAGTCTGACTTGTGATTACACCTCAGGGTAAAGTCCCAAGTATTGCATTTTGCTCTCTTCAAACGTTTCCTCTATTATACGTTACGTATTCCAGCCGAAAGCGGTTCTTGCAGATTTTTTAACTTTATCTTCAATTTTCTTCTGTTCCTATTTACGTGTATTCATTATACTTGGATCTTTCTGCATTTTTATGACGTTGCATTTCTTTGCTTCTCTTTTCCTTTTTAATTTAAAATATTTAATAAGCTGTAGGCTTATTTCTACAAGTACTATTCATAGAAGTACAGGAGCTATTTCTGTTTTGTTCTCTAATTGTAATAGTTGTTTTGTAGAAGTAGAAATGACAGGCAGAATAATGTTCATTACACTACCTTACGATAATAAACGCTGATACAGAGAAACAGGAAATGATCACAAAGCAGCAGCAGCACACATTGTAGTCACATTTAATTAATCACTGCTTTATCAAAATTTTGATCTTCGTAACTATACAACAACTTACCCATCTTTAGATAATTCTACCCACAGGTACTTACAAGCTGTGGATTTTACATAAGAAATTTTAATGACATCATATCCGCTTTTGTGTTTTGCCTGAACCTGTTTTCTGGCTTGATCATTTGTCGAACAGAAAACTACCAACAAAAACTATATGTAAACCTGTAAATTTCAAGCGGACTAGACGAGGCATGTACAACGTATTACTAGTGGCCAAGTAACAAAGCCTTCTAGTTCCTAATAACTGAAGGAACGACAAAGTGTTGAACGGTCCTAGAAACTGATGTGTCAGTTCGAGTTATAGCGCATTAGGTTCAAAAAGCCTAACCACATCAGTAAGTACTTCTCACTGCTTTCGTATCCTTTACGTTAATTTTCGAAGCGTTAATTTTGTGCAACAAATCTTCATCCCCTCGCGTTTACAATCCACCCTACATTCTACCTGCTGTGTCCTCTTCAGTCGCTTAATATAAGCTGTCTTCAGTGTCTGCCCATAACCTGCCTGTTCTCTGTTTTTGCTGTCCAACATCTCAGTCCATATTCTACCGGTCTAATGACACCCTTAGATAATTTATCTTTTAACTTTATGCAATTTTGTAACAATTTTATTTTTTAAACAGCAAGATAATTTAGTGATTGTTAAAAATCTAATATATATTACAGTACTCGTTGCCACTCCTATTTAACCACAAAAATAAAAGTTTCTCCTTACGACTATTTGAAGCTCCCGCACACTGGACATTTCTGATTACTGAAGGAGGATTGTGATTACTGGGCTGGGAAGGAGATTTTTCTGTGTGATGTTGGTTAAGTTTTATAATGTTACCACTTACTCAATACGTTCGATATTGTCGGAATACAATTTTTTACTTTAAAACTGGCACTAAATTGTTTGTATTCAACTAATAAAAAGAGTTTGTTTTTGTTTTTAGATATACAACGTTATTCTCGCCATAGTCTACATAATCCATTACAATGCTGCAGATATAACAACCGGTACGTAATAGCATGATATTATTTTGGTAAACATTTAATTGTTGCACTGTATTTAATATTTATAATTTCTTTACCTCAAGATATTTTTCTCCTTATTTGTAAAATGTTTCGGGTATCATATTGTTCCCATCCTCAGCCTTCTTAATTTTGTATATTTTATATATATATATATATATATATATATATATATATATATATATATATATATATATTTCAATCACTTTCTGCTAAAGTGTCCCTAAAGAAAAAATACATCTTGAGGTAAAATAGTTATAAGTATTATAGTAATATATATATATATATATAAAATGTCTGTGTGTGTGTGTCACATATGATTTCTGTGTTCGTTCAGCAGACACGTCATTTCGGACCCTTTTATCGTACCACTATCTAAACAAAAACTTGAGTTTTATATTGAATCAACATTTTGTTATCTACAACATTTGTTGAATACAATCAATTTATATTTCAATATTATTATTTTCTATAACACATTTTATTACTTATATAAAACAGAAAACCTTTTACTTATGATTTATATTTTGCATAGACTGTTTTATGTAGCGTACTGATTATTCTACGTTGAGGTAAGAAACGAAGTTTCAATGTAGTATCTTTAATATCTGTACAGTTTTGTTAGGTACCAGAACTAAATAATATATAAATAATTGATGCGTAGTCATTTAAAATATACTCTATCTAAAAAAAACACATTATATTTTATAACATATTCAAAATAATAATGGCAATTAATAACGTTTTACATACGAAATGATGCTAAAATTAATTTACTAGTAAAATTCATAACCAGCCTGTAATCCTAATAAGGTAAATAAGTTCTGTAGAAGAAATATACTGTTACGTTTTACTTGAATTACCAGACACTGGGTACATTCAACACACACTGAACCACAAACGGTTTAGTAAATTTATCATTGGGTAGATACTACAACACTTTATGTTGTTGTTGTGTATGGCTGTCTATCAAAAATTAATAATGTGTTGCATTTATTACACTCTTTATAGGCGTCAGTCAACAAATTTATTCTCGATATACATCTCTAACTCATATTACAGACATAGTCACAATAAACTAATAATATCGAGTAACAGTTAATGTTACTGATCAACAAATTCTAAAAGAAATGTAGGTTGATGATTAGTGACGATTTGTGTGTTAATAAACAATTTTGTACATACATGTTTATAATCATCTTTGCTAAATAAATACAATGATATAATTAACTTAATTTTGTTAGACGTAATTTGTTGATAATTGACACCTTGTAAGTAGAGCTGAGATTTTCAATCGTGGGGACTTTCAAACAGGTCAATGACTTTCAAGAACTGAAGTTATTAACAATAAATAAATTGAAACACCCTTAATTAGTTGATGTGAGTGTTTCCTCCTCCTCGTCCGTCCTGATTCTCGTGAATATGTACTTCACCGATAATGATCTGAATCTGTCACTTTAAAAATTCACTACACTTTTCAATATTCACTTATGGAATTAACAATTAAATTTTTTTAGCAAGTAGTCGGGACTAGAAATAACTACGTAATCTATAATACACTGTATGACCTTCTTCAGCAAAACTGTACGAGTTTTAAGTAAAACTCTGAATAAACGTGACTTCTTAACTACAAAAACCCGTGACTTTATAAGTATAAGTAAGTGAGTCTGAGTTTACTTTCTAAGCCTGACTAACTAAAGTGGCGAATTTCCTCACAAATTTATGTGGAAGGAATTGCATACAAATTTCTTCCACATACCTATAATTTTCTGATTTCTCTTACTATTGGCTTTCATCCGATTCTCTACTATTGCCTTCCGCCCGAAACATCTTCTCTGATTTGTCTAAACCTTCCTCGCTTACACAATTCTCAGTATCCACTTCTAGACCTAAGAATGATCTGCACTCCCCTTCATAATTCTTTATTCGTCGTACCTGTTGTTAAAACTATCGAATACATTCACAATTATCACCTGCCAATAAACAATTAGTTACGGTAGGTGTACGGGTTTCGTAGAGGTAACCCTAGTTTACAAGGTGTCTGTCACCATGAAATTAGCTATGCATACACAGATACATTTGTGCGTGGATAAGATCGGCGAAGAATTTACTGTCGGATATACTCGTGGCAAGCCTTATTTTGAACTTCCCCATAAACACGTACATAAAATCCACACATGTTTTCCTTCAAGTTACTCGCCATGATTAAATATCATGTGTATGGGCTTGGATTACGAATTATCTCAGAATTTAGCGGCTTGTGACTCGGCAAGAATTCCGAAACATCGCCAGTCAAGTATAGTCACTTGTATAGCAGCCAAGTGGGTTGAATTAGAAGTGTTTTCTCATTTTGTAACTGTATCATATTTTTTAACTGCGATAAGCGTATTATTTTATCCTTGATCCTTAGTGAAGAGTAACAAGTTATCATACCATAAATTAGTTTCCTAAATTTTCCTCTCGCCTTTACCACTTGTACTTGCACTTTCGATTTTGTTATATTCCTTACGAAAAGCACTCCGTAAAGACTGTATTTTTTTCTTAATTAGAGCAACATCAGCTTTTATATTTTTTACATAACTCGATCAAAGCTTCTGTATTCTATTCTTTTCAAATTTCTACTAACATAATCCTTCGATTTAACTTGCCACAACGAAGGATATTGCCGATAAGCCTCAATAAAATCAATAATAAATTCTTTATTCATTCTGTGAAACACTGTAGGCTTTCTGTTTACACACTAAAAACAGCACTTTAATCAGCTACGAGTATAATCTTCGTGTGTGGTCTCACGTACGCAAACTCGATCCGTTCATTCCGGCAGGGATTTTAATTGGCTCCTAATACGGCTCGCCATAAACAACACTTTTGTTCGCTAACTTGGATTGCCCGCGTACTTGCGCGCAATGTGTCTGTGTATGCCTAGCGCACAGACTGTTTTGTACAATAAGTAAATTACAATATAAAACATTTCTTCGTAAATATTTGCTACAGACATGCTGACACAATGTCTTACTTACAAGAACTACTGTTGGGTGTTTGTTTTTTAATTAATTTCTTTAAAAAAAGGTGTTGACTACCGGACTCTCGTTTGCTGTTGACAAAGGGTGATTATGTCTCAGGATGAACATTTATTTTGTTAAGAGAGCTTTTTACTGACTATTCGGGCAAACTCACACATTGTATACGTTTTACACTGTATACGTTTTACAATACATTCAATAAGCAGGTTGTAAAAAGTTCTTCAATCCCAAAACAAGACGCAAAATCCCTATTTTTATTTTGTTTATCATACTCTTTCAATATAATATAAACGTACATATTTTTGACACAGTACTGAAAGTAAATTGTGCATTTCGAAATAGAATTATTTTTGTTAAGTTCCTTCTATCAGAACTGCTTTTAAAATTTTAGTTACATTATAATATTTTCCATAATTATTAAGTCGTACATTAAAATACATATTATTCGATTAAATTAATCTGTAATTAATGAGTTCCCACTAATGGGGTGTACTTCATACTCGTAAGATAATACATTTTTAAAATGTTTAAATGGAATATCTGCTTGTTTTAATAATTCTCGCTTAGCTGTTTCTAATAAACTATTTTTGAGATTCCTTTTCATGATAGCATTATTTTGAATAATTAAATAATTCAAAGACTTTTCGCAAGTTTTAATTATTCGAAACATTTCATTTGATGTTAATGTTAATTGACCATTTGAAACAAACTTTGTGAAGGATGAATGACCGTTAAAACTCGAGTACTCGAGTACTCTGAACAAGCAGTGTGCTATGCAAAAATTTATACATTCTGAACAAGAGATAACATTAATAAGTTTTCTTTATTATAAATCCGGTCGTGCAAAATAATATGTTATTAACATAGTGATTGTTTAAGTTATTTAGTTTACTTGCATACGTATCAATTAAACTATCTTCATCATCGTCCTCATTAACATCATCTAAGTTGTCATTGAGACGCCTTTTCTGTGAACGAAATTCAAAAAGTTAACAGAGTTCGTCCAGAAACTGACAACTTCCATAACCTTGATACTATTACGAAACAACAGTTTTCGCAAAGCTCACTTAAACTATAATGCATTCGAATTATTCTACACTACCTTCGATGATAAGAACAGACCTAGGTGAACTTGTGGAATCTTGGAGGTTAAAATATATTTTAAAGGATTCTCTGTTCTATATAGTAAAGTAGCGCTCATTTGTTTAATTGAATACACGCCAAATGAAAATCCTAATAAATAAGAAATTATTTCGTCTTATTTAACTGATAGCTCTATGAAATTTTTAACGTTCACCTCACTTTTAAAACCCTTGGTAAATAGAGTTATTGAATTAAATATGTTAAACAATAAATCTATGTTTGAGAATGACGCTCTCGAATGTTCCAGAGCGTTACGTAACTGTCGTAGCATATATTGTACTTTATGGTTATACTACCAGTCTGACAGAAAACGCTTTAAATATTTTTATGGCGTATTATAAGGTTAAAAGTGTGGCTAAACGGGATTATTAGTTTGACTGAAAACTGTTACCAAAGTAATTGTCTATTTTGTACTATATGACTTTTATGGTGTTGAATTTACAGGTATAAAGGTAACACTGGTCCTACTTATCATAGTGTTAGCACTAACTGCGCTGCTCAGTTTGGTTCTCTTCCTGGGGCTTAAAGCGGTAAGTTGTATTTAATTTTTTATCGAAATGAAATAATGTCGTGTATTATTTTCATTTAATTTCTAATATACGGTATATTATTAATTAATGGAGCGAAATTAGCTGAGACCGTACAATCACATTTCGCCTATGCTGGGTACTGCAAATAGCATAAGTTTGATCCTCAATTGATGTAATTAGATTTTTGAGTGGAATTACATCTGTATTGTGTACTTGGCCAAATAAAAAGCCCAGCCGAAAAGTTTTATTAATATAGTATTTTTAAGAATTAGTGTTTTTATTAAGCCTTTTATTTGTATTTATTTAAATCCCCATAGGCCTATATTTGTATTAAACATGTGTGTGTGTGTGTGTGTGTTTTTGTGGGTGCGCGTGGGGGCGTGGTACGCACGTGTGTATAGTTACCGATATACATATCTAAACACAAATGTGTGTACCATCTAGGTAAATTTATCTGGAATTTATATACGAACAATGTAGGTTCTTGGGAATACTCACTTTTTGGGGGAATTTTGGACGTATGCTTGATGATGGATGTGTTTGTGACGGTTGTATGGATGGGTTTATGGATGTGTTTATTAGCGGAGCGTAAGAGAGGACGCAGCTCTGATTCACACAGTTCATTCACCACATGTCGGCTGGTCGTTTTAGGCTGGCCGCACACTGAGCGACATTTTGTTTCGCCATAAAGTCTTTTTGGCCCATTGTGTTGCAAAGCGTCGCTGACGACTCTAGTGCCACTAGAATGTGTAAAGCGCCACATACTGGCTGCAACATTTTCCAGAGGCGTCGCGAGGCCCCTCGCGACCAATGACAAAGCTCCTTCAATTTATGTCTCGCGACAATACAGCTTGAGTCGTTCTGAACTGCGCGTGAGCTAGATTATACCCGGGGCAGTGGAAGAGTATTTAAAATGTGTTACCGAGAAAAACGTAACCAGGATGACGATCACATATCAATCGTTTTTTAAAACTCTTGTCTGGAATGTAAAAAAATTAAGCCCTTAAAGGCCAACGTTCTGTAGGCTATATGCTCAATGAATGTTTGGACTAACAGGAAAAGATCTCGACCAGCTTCTATTCCTAGCTATGATTACTATTATTGTACCAAGCAGTAGTGGAAACACTTATGCTGTTTCTCATCCCGGACCACACATTAAATACCCCCATGGATTACAGCAGTAAACATTTGACGATACCACGTAAGGACCTTTTACACCCACCTGCCGTAATTTAATCGGAAAAGAGGACAAGATTAATTTATTTCTCGTGTATATCTCTCTTCCGTGTTTTATCGGCAACATTGCCTAAGAGATTGTAAATTTACACTCATTCTACAATAATTGTAAAACTTTGGTGGTTCACAATTAGTTCAACGAGAAAACCATTAATTCCTCTTTTTGCATTTATTGGATGAACCCAGAATTTTCGTTCTGACTTCGAATACAAAAGCTGAACAAATCTCCAAAAGAGAGTGATAACTTCCTCCGCATGGAAAGCCATGCCTTTTATTTTAATGGCTGACACAAAACACACAATTTCACAGCTCAAAAACAACTGACGAGAAACTGTTTTGGTGTGAGTCTAATGTCTCCAACGTCTCTCTACCAAAGCGAGTTTTGCAACACGATGAGCCAAAACGGTTCTGTCGCGAAAGAAAATGTCGCTCCAGTAAGCGGGCAGCCAAAGACTGCTTATAGATGTTCGTATTACTGTCTACAGAAACCTCATTTATTGTCTCTGCGTATACATATTTATTATATATTTGTATATATGTTTGCCTCGATCAGTGTAACTAATCAAGTGCAATGTTACGTGCCGACTACTATACGAATTAAACGTAGGCGATAATTATAATTATTCTCAGTATTATCTATATTTATAATTATGTTTACGTTTGTTTAGGAGAAGTCGGGGTTAATTCTGATTACTGTATACGGCCATGTGGTTGATACACTAGCCTCGACCATCCTCACCATCATACTTATATTCATCTACTCGTGGCCGTTTGTGTTTGAACTTATTGCGAGTGGTAAGTAATATAGGAACACGGTAATTTAATAAAACTACATGATAATTATTTCAAAACCACAACAGTTACCGATCATGACTTGACGTGCCTCCTTGGCCTTCCTTGACCTCTCCATACAGCTGTGCAATATTACTTTGCTTGTGATCCATGAGATACCTTCTATCACTTTTGGATTCCGTAATCATGCATTTGTATCAAACGTTTTATCGTATTAACGGGGTCAGATGGGAAGTGAAATATCAACCGAAATACTAAGTGTAATTTTGAAGATTTTTCAAAAATGATTCCACAAACGTTCCATATTCTGAAATCGTCAGCACATCTTTCCGTTTGTACACTTTTTTCAAAATCCAAATCTATCACTATGACATACAACAACTTGATCCAACACCTCTTTCCTGGTTATTAACTTTTCCTTTTCATTAGTTATATAATTACTGTCCACAATTAATTGTCCCAACAGATGAACGCTTCTGATGAATTTCCCGGCAATATTTATTTCTCTTGTATTTTCCATACCTTCATAAAATCGTCTGAATTCTCTGCCAACAACCGAAAACATTCAATTACGTCTTGTTGTTTTACATTAACAAATGATGTAAAGCCTTACTCAGTAACGACACCACGTAAGGTGTTTCAAGATTTTAAGTTATATGAATTTCAATCTGAGGTAATTTTCTCTGTAAATTTTCAACCATGAGTTGAAATAGTTTGAACTAAAATACATTCGATACCTTGTGAGTGTATAAAAGATTATTTAAATTACTACGTAGTCTGGTTTGGGTTTTAGACCAAATTTAGTCGAACACGTTTGGTTGTTAGAACACGATTTCAATATTTTATCCATTTCACTTCTTTCATATGACATTATTGTTTTGACTCATTGATTTCTAATCTTATAACAAATTAACAGTATATACAGTAGTAACAAAATACGTATTTCATATAAACGGTGCAGTTGTTTACCGATGTTATGTAATAACGCAGTTCAAACTCCGGTGTTGTTTCTCGTAAACCTTTGCAACTTAAATTGTAGTCACTTGAATTATGGAGTCAGAAAACACACTCCAAAGTAACGTTGTTATTCTGACAAATCTGCGTGCTTGTTTTCAGCTATCTACATCTACGCCATTATGGTATTTTACGGGCTGTACAAGGAGATGACAAGTTCAACATTTCAACATTAAGCTAATGAGTAGACTAGCTTAACACAAGAACATCGTCAGAATCGTTCTCCAACATGGAGGACATCAGCCATCACTTGGATAATTAATTTATTAAATAATTTCAGGAACATGTTTTATATATTTAATAAAAAATTATAATTTAATAAGATGTGTGCTTTATTTTTGTAACTACTGAAATGTGAAAAAGTTTTTGTGACTGAAAAATACTGTAACTATTTTGTAAAACAATTTGTTCTATTTTTTACATCCACCACTAAAGCTCATTTTTATACATTAAGTGTCCTTTTTAGTTTAAATGTGTAATGTTGTACTTAAATATATATATTAAACTTCAAAAATAAACACAAACTGTCCATTACAGTTGGACGTGCGAAATTCTCGGTGTTTTACCGTAGGGTCTAATCGCAGATTGTTAAGTCTAGAAACGTTTAAGTAAAAGGAAACCATTTGTGGCCAGTATATTACAGGCATTGTTAATTAAATCTTCAGTATGCCGGGTAGTAGTAATTCAATTCTGAGTAAAAATAGATATTTGTAGCATACTAGAAAGTAGCGTGCTTGCGTGGTGGCGATGTGCGCGTAGATATAAGCCTGTTTTTTCCTCAAGTCGGTAAAAAATTACTTACCGTATAAATGACATATGTAATCCTGCAGTCACAGTGCGCCACGTGCAACGGCTCTGAAGGCAGCCAGTAAGAACATTAAGTAGATTTAACAATCTGTTAATTACGACAGAGGTATGAAGATAATGAAGATAGTCGTAATAATAGATTTTAGTATAAGAATAAGATAGTTCATAAATATATTTTCTATGGATAATGATGCTTCTATTAGTAATAACATTTAAAAATCTGTAAATTTGTTTAAGCAAAGTGTGAATTGTAACTGTAAATAGGCTTCTAATACAAATGTCATAGATAATGTAAATTACAGTTATTATTTATGGATGTGTAAAGGCGAGAGTTAGCTGTGTCAATACGGGTAAGGGTAAATCGTATTTCCTTTCTAACGATATGCATAGTTTGAACCTACATTCGCGATCAAAGATGCATGTGTTTCAAATGTCAGTGATAACAGTTTTTCCGCCCATTTCAAGCCGTAGTTTCAGCACCCTCAAATTATTTACGAATAAAGTGTACAAAGGGACACAATAGTTGGATTACATATTATGTCATTAGTTATGCATAACTTTGCTTCGACAGTAAAGTGTTAGGTCTGAGGAAGTGTTACTGACAGATACATGGTCAGACCATACTTTATTTCTTGTGTCGGATACAACACTTCCCCTTCCTACACTAACTGACCCAAGCATTACACTGTCTACTACACAAAAACTACACACGCCTTTTATAATATATTCGTTTGTAATTTTTTTATGTTGTTTATAATGCTAACTTGATATCTCATTAAGTACTTTGATGATGAACAATTATTGTACTGCTTTACGTCATTAAAAAACCGTCTGTCTCGTATATTAAATTAAAAAATAAGTAAATGTATTTGTGTGAGTGTCTGCGCCCGCTTGTAAACTTTCTTACAACTTGTGAAAATTACTTAGATTATATTAGGGTGATCATTCGCCTCATCCAGATTCTGTCAGCACAAATCAATCTTTATAGAAGTAAACGATAACGACACACGATGAATGTGCGTGAAGTCTTTCGATAAAATTCTCGTAACTTCCAGACTCAATAAAGTTCATATACTTTCTTACATATTTTCCATAAGATCTATGTAAATTTCTCCTCCATTAAGCGGTCACCTGTTAAATGTTCAGTCACCTGCAATACAATACAGTAGATAAATATATTTAGCAATTCCTTGACCTTTACTACGTTAAATAGAAGTTGATTTCTGAGCAAGTTGAACACGATTTTATTTTGTTGCTAGTGTGTATGATTGTTAGACAAGCTTCTGAGATTACACCTTTGGTTACTTACTACAGCTCATCACAGTTACCGATTTAATTGAATTTGATGCTAAAGTTTTCAGTTTTAACAAAGAGTGTGTACAGTGAGACATAAATTACAATGCCTGTGATTAACGCTCATCTTAAACTGAAATTAACGATTCTGTGCTTTGAGAGGAAAGGTTTGGTATTAGTTTGACGAGCTTCGAACAGCAGCTGCAAACTCACTAATGAAACTATGAACTACAAGGGTCTTCCTATAAAGACATCGACACCATTTCAGAATACAAAGCAATTAATTTGAAAACGTGAAATATTAAATAATAGCCATACTTACGGACGCTTCATAATAAATAAAGTGAAGTGTCATTTACTATGTGGTTTTTTAAAATGAAGCTTTGGAATATGTGACGGTGAGAAAGAAAACAACGCTGGCACCAAAAGCCGGTAGTATACGGATTCCCTGCGCCCTGTCACACAATCTACTTGCCACAGCTAACACTTACCTTGTCAGATTATTGTAAGGTGACACGTTAATGTGAGCAACGTTTTGTGTTGTAGCTTTAGGAAATACTTTTTTATTTTCAGTAAAACGTACTCAGTGGTTCGATATTTTACAGAAGTGTTGCTTTTTATTTCAAACATTCCCTATTCCATAAACTATCAGACCGTATAAGAGATTATGGATAATGGAAACCCGCAGTGTCGAATTAAATCAGTAGTACGCTAAGCGAGAGAGATGGACAGACAGACAGAAGGATGGATAGACAGACAGACATGTAAAGTAGATAAAGGGAATAGGCATTTCTACCAGACTAACGATTTTATTCGTATGCTTTAAAATATAACACACCGGTTACCTTCCGTTAACTCCCAGTCTGCAAGCAACGCAATTAGATGAAAGTTTACTGTAGTTTAAACAAGTTGAGGCAGCTCACAGAAAATGTCCATATGAGTTTACATAATAATTTAATTTCTTCTGATTGTAAATTAATATTTATGACTAGTACAAGTTACAAGTTTATCATTATGACTAGTTCAACATTAAATTTCGTGAATTTTAACACGGTATTCATATCGGTGTTTGTGAATCCATCATTGGCTGTATTCTTTCAGAACATTAAACTTTTAGAAATTCTGACTTTATGTCAATCAATGTTTCCTATTTAAAGAAATAAATTAATTGAAGTAGTGTTTAAAATAGATAGTTGAGCTACACTATTAAGGAAAACAAAATGTGTAAGAAAATTCATAATTAAAGAAGATGAGGAAATCTTGAATAAATCTGATCTACTTTCTTTTTAGGCAATTTTATTTTTTCCCAGCTGAGGCTAATTATTATTAACATCACTAATGCCTCTTACTTCTGATGGCTGATTGCTTATTCCCTTTTTCGACTTTATTCCCGATTGTCAATAAAGCCGAGGAATTACGAATTTAATAGCACAAGATGTGAAGAATTCGTAGTAAAACATATCTGTTTTTTATGATAGACAAAGTCTCGTAATATTTATCAGATTCAATGGTTTTACACTACATTTGTGGCTATAGCCTACTTTTTTAAGTTTCTGAGAAACTTGATATACGTAGGCCTATTCCTAGAGTGCCTACAAATTAATTTTTTATGGCAGCCATAACAAATATCATGAAATACCACCAAACCAGGAATATGGGAGGTAAAGTGCTGTGTTGTTCACTTACCATTCGTAATGTGCTGAAGAAACTAACTTTTACAAAGAATTCTAAAAACTCTGAGAAATTTTTTGTTTTTCCAAAACTCTGAATACCGAGTGAAACCATGCTCCTCGAATACGATAGGAAACAATAAGAAACAGTTTTTCCAGTTGCATCAAAAAGGTGAAGGGCTAGATCTATCGGGAGTATGGAAATAGCCATTCGTAAGTCCATTCACATAATAGTCCTACCTTGGCACTTCGGAACCATTTAAGAAACAATGAACGAGCACCGAAAGCATCAATGAAATCGAAGCATGATTCACATGTTAACCGTTAAAAATTACTTGCATTACTTTGCCTGAGGGAGAACCGGTAGACTTTCGGGTTACCTTGACTTTTTTTAGCACAGGCATGAGACAAGACAATAACGCCGGGGTATGTCACATGTTATATGATTTGAGCATCCAGTTTTTGTTGGTGCTACTCACTCATATTTGTATACTTAAGCTCTAGTCACACGAGGCTATTAGCACAGAAGAATATTCTTGGAACTAACTCAAACCTCTCATATAATACCGGTATAATTAATGAGTAAAATCTAACGTAATCAAATCTTTATAAGTAAACAATACATTGCAAACAGAAATAAAGAGGGAAGTCATGGATCATTCGAAGGGTTGCTTGTGAACGAATTTGTACGCATACTTCAGTTTTCTGTGTTAGTCTGATCAGTCCTTCTTGGTGAGTGGTTCAGTGGAAAATGCTTACACTACGTAAATATATATCCTCCAGTTTGCAGTAGATGGTGAGTCATCTATACATAAGACACATACACTATAGATATTACAACGGTACAATAACATAAATTTTATATAATGTAATTTATGTGGCCCCACGTTCTTGGGCGACCAACATTATACACCGACAGATTTTGTGTATACAAATTTAAATTAATTTACTTTGGGTAGCCCCACGCTTTTGGGAGACAAAATTATACAACAATTCAACGTATTAATTAAATGTAATCTAATTTTTGTAGTGGTATAACTTATACACATTTTTTTATAACGTGTTATATAAGTTTGGGTTGTAATCATAATAAGAGTAGTCCTTTTATAAATCGTAACATGTTTTAATTACTTTATTTGAACGAAATTATAAGTGAAAAAAAAAATAATAATATTTACTTCGCCATAAAATATTCATTATCAATTGTTTCAATGTTTGTTTGTTGCCGTACATTCATCATAAAATAAATCTTATACCTTATATTAGCAAAACTCTATGTTAACCATATCTTTGTTACACTATAAATTCTCGATTGCTCAGTCTGACTGTGTGCTTTATACTTTTGTTCTTATTTACATTATTATTCTATGCTTGTCATACATTTTAATGCTTTATAAAATTTTAAATGTACTAATCGAATCGTTAGTCTTCTTCTATATTTCCAATTACTTTACTTTATACATTTCGTGTGATAGTACACGCTGATTACTTTACACACTTTAAATGAACATTTAAAATTATTAAATCAATTGTTAATCATCCAAGCAATGATTTAAGTTATCTTAAAAGGTGTCCTCCAATCCCGGCTGTCACTGGAACTCCGCCTATCAAGGGAACATCTTACCTTGGGAATATCTTACCAAACTAGGGAAAAAATCTGAGTCTTCGGCGTCATATTTGGAGCGACAGTTCGTTCCGAACCTGCCCAACGACTCGGAATGCAAGAAGGAGCTGGAAGACGAGATTGAGGATTACCTCGACTCCCAACCACTGCCGAACCCCAAATCACTTGAGTGGAGGAGGTGTCGGAACGGGTTTGAACACTTCGATCCCGCAGGAGAACTGGTTTGGATAACGCTCTACTATGCCTTCCTCCCAGGAAGGGTGTTCGCTTCCTGGCCGACCTGTTTAATGACTGTATTTTGTTACTTTCCTCTGAAGAGGTGCCAGGCTACGGACAAGCTGATTCTAAAGCCGGCTCGTTGGAAACTTTCAGGCGATAGATCTTCTTTCATCCTCGTCGAAAGTTTTTGAACGCTTGGTACAGCGATGTGTACTCGGTCTCTTAAAACGGTTCCCGAGCAATTCGATTTACGAGAAGGACATTCCTCCACGCATTAGTTTACGTCCATAATGGATAAATTCGTCGAAGCTGCTGCTCGCAAGAACAGACGTTGTTGTATTTATGAATCCCGAGCAGAAGTTCGATCGTATTTGGTACCCTGACTAGTACATCCATCTTGTCAATAGTTTTCTTAAACGGAATATAATATTTTTTACACGACGACTATACTTTTACACACGAGTCCAAAAGGTTATCGAGGCTATGTTATCTATCTGTTCGTTGTACTGGATTATACTACAATTTTGTAAAGTCATCACTTATTAGGTTTACTTCTAGTTCTTCGTTAACGACGCCGTTAGCCCCGCAGGTTCCCGAGATAATCGACGGTACATTATGTCAATAGTGAATTAAATTATTGCTATTACCCTACACATAAATGAGAAAGGTGTTTGCATGTCAGAGATTGCGCAGACTGAGCTGTTCCCCTCTTCATTTACAAACGTCTGCTGGTCACACTTCTTTCACTGAACAATAATTGTCCTCTTTGTTCAAAGTTGCAATGTATGTGCGCGCCCGTTTATACATCCCGTTATTTCATTGCGTAACATTCAGTTGCCTAGTATCATAATTAATCTTAACAAATGTCTTTCATGAAAGCTGATCTTCCAGTCACATTTAAAACAGAACAATGATCACAATTTTGTTAAACAGCTTTGTTATCCACTATCTACTGTTTGTTATACATTTTGATATACACTATTTCTTAAGAATGCTTACTATGACTAATTAAAATCTAGATATTAGCAGTGATTTTTCGGATAGGCGACAGGTTCCCTAAGGTAGAGCTATCACTCTACAGATTGCGAGGTTTACAAACCAACCTGTGGCAGAAAAATCAACAAACTTAAGTCAAATAAAATTAAAAATGGAACTGATAACCCATTAACAGGGGAAAGAATGGAGGGAACGAAAAGTCAGGCATTTCAAGTAATCGAATTAACAAAAAAAACCTATCGATATTCTCAGTGTACTGTTGTATATTTTAAGTATTATCATATCAGTTTTGTTTTTGTATCGCTGCTAATTACCGAAATAGTTGTTAGGCCTATGTTCAAAGTTGTTATTTAAAACAAAACACCTTGAGGCTCCCTTTCGCTAGTAAAAGTGAGTTTTGGCTAAACTCGTCACTCTTAAAAATTGTAAATAGGTTTCATTTAGTAAACAATTAAACAGTATATAAATGGAACGAAATGTCCAAACGCTTATCAATCCCAGAGGGTATCTGAGAGTACGACAGAGGGTCACAGTACGACAGATTGTCAGTGACAGGCTTGTTGAATAGTTGACTAGATGTAAACTAGGTAAAGTAGAGAATTAATTTATAATTGTATGTAAAGAAGTTGTTAAAGTGTTAATGAAGAGTCAGTATTATAAAGTAACAAAGAATAGAATCTCAGAAGAGTTAATATAAAAGGAAATTAATTGTACTTATTGTGAAATAGAATAACTAGTAACATTGCATTATATCAAGTAATTGTCTGATGTTAGAATAAATCATTCTTTAGGTATCTTTTGAATTTTTCAATTCTTAATCGAGCAACGTACGCCTATTAAAATTTGCTTAGCCACTCGAGCAAATAGTAAACTGTAATTACCTTCGTACAGTTTGGTAACAAACGTGGTGTCAGGTGTGGGGTACGCCTGAAAGATACCCTAAAAGAAGATAGTGTACTTGTGTGGCGTGAGGTTCGCCAAAAGAGACCTCAAAAATTCCAAGACAGGAGACCCAAGAAAGAAGAAAGAAGTAAGGAGAAAATATACGTAAGTATAAGTTGTAAGTAGTAAGTAAGTAGTAAGTAACCATTATATAGCTAGTGTGGAACTCTTGATGAAATAGATTAACATAAAGTACTAAGTACAAGTTAAAACAATGTCTCTCGTGAAGCTAGATACCGCTCTACAGTTGATACCTATATATGGTGATGAAAAGAATGTAGACTTGCAAGCATATATCGACGGCGTTAGTTTTGTTTTACAAAATGTAAAGCCGGAAGAACATAATAATTATTTGCAGATCGCTAAAATCAGACTTGGGGGGGGGGGCGAAATAGGAGCCGCCGTACGCCGCTCAGATATAGAAACGTGGAATCAATTAAAAGAATTTTTACGTAACAGAACCGACATACAACAGAGCGAGTCATTTTTAGAAGATTAGTTAATTAGCATTAGACAAACCATACGAAAACATTCAGCACTTCGAGAACAGAATAGAGAAAATAGGACATAAATTAATAATAGCATTATGTAAAACCGGCATAGACAGTAAAATGGCCGAATTAAGTACTGAAAGGCGCATGCACAAAACTTTTACGAAAGGCGTGTTAGAACCGTTCAGAAATATTTTACTGAATCGAAAAACGAATTCATTCAATGATGCAGTTAAAGATGCCTTAATCTTAGAACTAGAATTAGAGGAAGATAAAATCTTTGATATACGTAAAAGAGTTGATTCCGTTAAGTGTTATAAATGCGGAAGAATAGGACACAAAGCCGTCGCTTGTAGAAGGGGTAAAGAAGTAAACGCAGTAGACAGCAAACGCGTAACCTGTTACAATTGTGCCAAAATAGGTCATATCGCTCGAGATTGTCGTAGTGCAAAGAAAAATAAATAAGTCAATAATAATTATCAAAATACTAACCGCAGATTTGAAAATAAGACAGCGGGAAACGATTTAAGCCTGCCGTATACCTCAAGCACGGTGGGTCGGAACCTACGAAGTCGGGGGATTACAAGGTAGCAACAAAGCATAGGCCTACCTAACTTTAGACATAGAAGAATGTGAAAACCGAAAGTGTCGAATTTTAGTGGACACAGGCTCAGACATAACAATTTTAAAAATAGCGAGTTTACGTGATAATGTAGATGTATATAGTAATAACAAACTAGAGCTTAATGGAATTAGTGGACGAATCATAACTTACGGGGAAGCAAATTGTCACGTTAGTATAGGTGACACTATCATGCAACACACAATTCACATAGTTCCGATGACATTTCAGTTACAAGCATAATAGGTATAGACCTCTTGAATAAATTAGGTGCCACGATAGATTGCGTAAACAAAACGATCAATTATGATAACACATCTGAACGAATTTAAACTCGATACACAACATTTAAATGCGGAAGAGAAGAGCAGTTAAACATGTGTGCTAATTATACCGATGTTTTTAGGAAACCGGGGCAGTACTTATCACACACAAATACTG
The DNA here is from genome assembly GCA_034769895.1 of Magicicada septendecula. Classification (NCBI taxonomy): domain Eukaryota; kingdom Metazoa; phylum Arthropoda; class Insecta; order Hemiptera; family Cicadidae; genus Magicicada; species Magicicada septendecula. Next base: position 429,039,033 of record CM068368.1, on the reverse strand, counting down.
TAAAACACGAAATTCCGGTAGACCCAGGTCAAACACCCATTAACGAGAGACCTTATCGATTGCCTGAATCACAGAAAAAGGTGGTAGCTGAACATATAGCCGAATTAAAATCTAACGGTATTATGAGAGAAAGTGTATCGCCGTGGAATGCACCTATCGTAATTGTTTCTAAGAAAAGTACTGATGGAAGACCTAAGACCAGATTCTGTACTGACTATAGAAGATTAAATGAAGTCACCAAGGGAGACGCTCACCCATTGCCGATCATTACAGAAATAGTAGATCAATTGGGGTAATGCGATACTTTTCCACTCTAGACTTATCGTCAGGTTTCCACCAGATAAAAGAAACCGATAAAGAGAAAACCGCTTTTAGTACTCCACAAGGACATTTTGAGTATGAACGAATGCCTGTTGGGCTAAAGGGTGCGCCAGCCACATTTCAGCGTCTCATGAACGATGTTTTACGATAACTAATCGGATCAATCGCTTTTGTATATATAGACGACATTGTTTGTTACGGAAAAAACCTCGAAGAAAGTATACAGAATTTAGAGACTGTATTCCAGAGGATGAAGGAACACAAATTGTTAGTTAACCCAGAAAAGTGTTCACTACTGTGCGATAGCGTAACTTACTTAGGGCACGTAATAAGTAGAGAGGGTGTATCTCCAAACTCTTCAAAAATAGAAGCTGTTACAAAATTTCCGATTCCAAAAAACGTTAAGGATTTGAAAAGTTTCTAAGGTTTAGCTGGTTACTATAGGTAACTCACAAAGAACTTCGCTAAAATAGCAAGACCATTAAACTATCTGTTTAAAGATAATATTGAATTTAAGTGGGGACAAGAGCAAAACAAAGCTTTCGAAACTCTAATAAACTATACTAACTAGTAAACCTCTTTTGCAATACCCTAATTTTGAAAAAGAGTTCATCTTAACAACAGATGCATCGAAAGAAGCTGTAGAGGCCATTCTATCACAAGGACCGATAAGAAGCGATAAACCTATAGCGTATGCCAGTAGAACTTTAAGTAAAGCAGAACAAAATTACTCAACAATCGAACAAGAACTATAGGCAATAGTACGGGCAACAAGAAAATTCCGTCCTTACCTATGGGGCCGGCACATCACCGTAATCACAGATCATCGACCGCTAAAATGATTAATCAGTCTGAAGGATCCAGGTAGCCGATTGATGGACAATAAAACTGAGTGAATACGACTTTGAAATAATACACAGACCAGGTAAAAGTAACCAAAATGCTGACGCACTTAGTCGTGTAATAATAGCTAAAGTAGATATATCGCCACAAGAAATATTAGCCAACCAGCAATCGGAAGATGAGATAAAAGAAATCAACAGAGCTCTGAGTAAATATGAGAAGGATGATCAAGGATATAGATATTACGTAGACAAAAGAAACCGTAGGAGGTTGGTAGTACCAAAAGACAACAGAGAAAAAATAATGAAAGCGTATCACAACACACCTTTCGGGGGCCATCAAGGCATTGACCGAACTACAGAGGTAATCAAGGAACGATATTATTGGAAAAATATGAGTCGCGATATAAAGAATTTTGTGCTCACGTGTAAAAATTGTAACGAGAGAGAAACTCCAGCTAATGATAGAGCAGTAGCACCAATGCAGATAACGACGCCTGTAACCAATCCATTTCAGAAGGTTGCGATGGATATAGTGGGGCCATTACCAAAAACTCATGCTGGGAATCAATACATCCTCACCTTTCAAGACCACTTTTTGTAAGTATCCAGAGGCTTTCCCCCTACCAGACCAAAGGGCCACAACCATAGCAAGAATATTTGTAGAAGAGATAGTGTGCAGACATGGAACACCAGAGAAATTACTCACAGATCAAGGGACAAATTTCACCAGTGAGCTATTCCGAGAGATATGCAAACTTTTAGATATAGAAAAACTACAGACTACTGCATACCACCCGCAGACAAACGGTATAGTTGAGCGAAGCCACCAAACAATAATGACGGGTCTGAGTCAATTCATTAGTAATGATCAAAAGGATTGGGACGTGTGGTTACCGTATGTCATGATGACGTACAGATGCACTTCGCATAGTACGACGAAATACTCTCCGTATTATTTGCTGCACGGGAGGAGATGCGATTACCTACTGACTGGATGAGAGAAGAAGTTCAACGGGATTTAAGTGAAGACGACTTAGTCCAAGAAATCAAACGAAGAATGCAGATAACTAATCAACTAGTGATAGATGCATCTCAACGCAGAAAAGAGAACAGCAAGATGCAATATGATATAAAGGCTAGGGAGAAAAGATACAACGTTGGTGACAAAGTTCTATTACACCAACCGTTAGTTAGACGAGGCCGAAGTAAGAAACTGTCTAAACCGTGGATAGGACCTTATACCATTATTGAAATAAATAATAGTGTAAATGTTACTATAAAGCGTAGTAAATTTACGCTAAAGGTACATGTAAATAGAATTAAACCTTTCAGAGAAAGAAACTAAAATTTCAACGTCTCGTTCCAGATAATGATGACATTCACCTTCGTGATGATACTACTGTCAGGAGCGCAAGGTCGACGGTACGACATACAACTCCTCAAGGATAACCAGGATTATACTTTGCCGAGCAGTACCAGTTTTTACTCACCTCAGAGCACTGGGTTATCGCTATAGGCACTGACCTAAGGGAACTCGAGGCTAAACTCAGCCAGATTGATTTAATGTGGGAGGAAACCGCAGCTCTGCGCAACGCCAGTGACTTAACGATTTGGGCTGGACCATACTTTGAAAAATCAAGGAACGCTTTCAAACGGACAACTAAGAGGGTTAAACAGTTATACGATATTGTTGGAGCTAGCGACATGATCGCACGATCTAAACGGGGAATCTTTAATTTACAGTTGGATTTGGGTTAAAAACGTTATTCGGGACTATGGATAGCGACGATGCCGAATACCTTAACGAAAAAGTAAGCACGCTTGACAGTAATCAACATCGCGTATACCAGCTAGAGAAAGACTAATTAACAGTAGTTAAGAATACCACTGCTATCAATCATACGATGCGCGACTTCAAAAATAACCAAGATGTTATAGTAGGCGAGAAATGACAGTTCTACCCCGGAAGTGACGTCATATGGCGGGAAATTCAAAAATCGTGGTGGTGGGGGTAGATTTCCGGTGCTGTGTGTCGTCGTGTGCAGAGTTGCGGATAGACCGAGAGGGTAGTGGTGTGCCCCACGTGCTTGGTGGGCGTGGCGAAGTTGTCGGCCATGTTGCCGGCTTGCGGCCATGTTGCCGGCTTGCGGCCATGTTGTCGGCGTCATCCATTTTGTGGGATTATGTGTGCGTTGATTGGTGGAGGCGTGGCCGCCGTTCGCTGTTCGCCGTTCGCCGTTCGCCGTCCGGCGGCGGCCTGGTCGTGGCTTGATGGCGGCCAGGAGTGGTGGGGTCCATCGTCCATTTTGTCGGCGGTGGCGGCCATGTTGTCGGTAGGTGCGTGGCCATGTTGGAAAAGCGGCGAGGTTGGCAAGTAGTGTAAGAGTGTGCTGGTTAAGGTTCGGCCACGTTGCCGATTCGTGCATGTGTTATAGTGTATGGGTATGTATATGTAAGGGGGTTTTCCGGAAGTGCGGCCATGTTGGAAAAGCGTCGGCTTTGCCAACTTGTGCATGTGTGCTGGTTTAGCATCGGCCACGTTGTCGAATCGTGCATGTGTTATAGTGTACGGGTTTCAGATATTTACACTGCCACCATTGTCCGGATATCGTCGATGTGAAGAGATTGAGTGAGGTGAATTGCATTGTTGCCAACTCGAGAACTGTACTAGCGTTGGTCACGTTGTCAACTCGTGCATGTGTTATAGTGTATGGGTTCAGATATTTACACTGCTACCGTCCGGATATCGTCGATGTGAAGAGACTGAGTGATGTGAATTGCATTGTTGCCAACTCGTGAACTGTAAATTTGAATGTTTGTGTGTGCTTCTGTGGTAAGTATATATTGTAAAAATACAAAATGCGCACATCATCAGTGTGAAACTCTTGTTGACTCGCTACTGCGGTGCAAAATTGAATATCACTTCACTTGTAAAAATTGATTATCACGCATTTGCGCAATTGTTCTGATTGACATTTCACTTATAAAACATGCATGATGGAAGGAAAAAGGATAGTTGAAAATAAACAACTAAGCAAAGCAAAATTTACATATATTGTAATCAAACACACACAAAAATATACAATAAACTACACACACACACACACACACACACACACACCCCAAACAATATATAAAGATGAATACAATACAAAAGTTTACATGTAATCAAACACGCACAAAAATATACAATAAACTACACACACACACACACATACACACCACACAATATATAAAGATGAATACAATACAAAAGTTTACAAATAAACAAAAAATTATACATTACATTTCAGATACAATATATATATATATTGTAATAAAATAAAATATAATTGTATTGAGTCTGTATGTTCTGTTTAATTGGTGTGGCTCTCGACGTCTTACTGGCCTGAAACACTTCCTTAAGTTTCCCAGCTGGTCGAGTCTCAATGGTAGCAAGACCGGTCGAGTAGCGTAATGTTGATGAAGAAATATATGTTCAGCTTCACCGAAAGTTTCAAAACAAAAATTGTTGTTTAAAAAAAAATTTGTGTTTTAAAAAAAATTATAATTAAAAAAAAATTATAATTTTATTAATTAATTAATTATAATCAATTAATTAATATAGGGCTGTGAAGTTTTAAAAAGTGTAATGCTCTTCTGAAAAATTTTATTGAAGTTTTGGTATATTTTAAATAAACTATCACCACTCATAAGATTGTCTTCAAACCAATCGATACTTGTTTACCTTTATATTTTTTAGGTTATCTTCACTTATAGGTGGTAAAGTCCTGGTAGATTATTAATTAGAATTATATTAGTGGTAATTAGAAATATTTATGAAATAAAGAACTATTTAGTGTTGAAAAGTTTTAATGTTTTATTAGTTAATAGCAATATTGACTCTTATCGATTATAATATCGATTCTCAGGATATCGATCTGGTTACAAAGTATATTATATAAAATTCATACAGGGTTCTTTAAACAGCCAATTATTATCAAAGTCAGAGAAATCGGGCTAATATTTAAAAAGTATAACGTTACAACAAATTAATAATTATTACTAAATACAGACATTGAATAGAAAATAATAAAATTGTTTTCACCAACAGCTGATGTGAACACTGAAGGGATTGAAATTGTCAAAGTAAGATGGCTGCCGTCAAGCTGGTCAAAATGTCGCTCGTTCCTGCTACGTTCCAAATAATGTATTTTCTGGCAGTATTCCTGTTCTGGTGTCTGCAAATCTCTTGTTAAATGTTGTGTAGTGCCTGGTGTAATGTTTCTGGGTTGTATTTAGTGTATCCATGTAATTATAAGTTCAAACACTTTTCCCGATACCGACACTAATACTTGGTTAATGTGTTATACAGTTTTCTGGTGTTTTGAGGTGTTTTTCGGAGTAGATATGTATTGTTCAGTGATATGTAGTGTTTCTTGATTGTTTCTGTTATAATATGAGACTTCTAGAAGTATTTTACAAGTCACTCGCGATTTCACAATAACGTACTATTCACTCCTTGACTTTACCGTTGTAAGTTAGGTTAGGCTCGTTACAAAACGTTTGTCATGTTAACCATTCAAATACCAATAATCAACTAACTCTTTCCTTCAGTCTCAATTAAACTCTTAGCCCATATAATATTATCCTTAACATTGTTCAAATATATTTTCACATCCTGTGCACACTTTAAAATTTCACTATATAAATGCCTAAACTTCGGTTATTTAGCAATTTTATTTACTAGATGTTATTTAAATTAATCTTTCAGTTCATTCGGCTTATTCCCAGATTAAATAATGCCGTTTTCTAATGTTTTCTGTCCAAAATTAGTAATCTTACTTTCATTTTGGTATTCTCTGAAAAGTCAAAACTAGCTTCCTGTCATCATATAAATTCAGCCATTTTATCAGTTATATTTAATATTAATAATCTTATATTGTATTGAAAGGTTTATATTCCCTTATTTTCTGGTAATTAATTGAATTAGTTGTATTCTGAAACATTATTCTGAAATATATGACTCCCATGTCCAAATTTCTGAGTTTAGTCATTTTCATTTTTATTTATAATTCTGAATATAATTTATTAAAATCTCTCTAAATGGTATGTGCAATTATATGGCATGATCTCTAGTTTATTTTGTCTAAACCCCTTTTGTTTATTTGCATTTAAATGAGCAATTTCTCTGTTTTGATGAAGTTTGGTTTCCATTCTTTTGGCCTAGGTTTTTTAAAAATTTTTCTTTACAAAAACTTTACAAACAATATATGATGTGTGATACCCTCTCTGACTTTTACATATAGTATTATAAATTAAACATGTTTTCCAAATTACACAATAACAATTAGTATTGGTTACAATAAAAATAACAGTTAAACAAATAAAGAATATTTTTAAATAAATGGTTGTCTTCAAGTCAGACATTCTACAACAAAATCCTTATTTCTAACATGGAAATATGGTTTACAAAAAAGGTTTTTTACTAACTAACATCTTAATTACTCTCTACTATTTACAAGTAGTAACTATTTTTATAGTTCTGATGTTAGTTGTATCAGACCCAAACAAATGGGCTTATATCTAATAAATTTTTAAACATCCTTATACTATATTCATAAAAACCTTACATCTATATTCTTGTTGCTAACTATTATTACAAGTAGGATTCTACAGTTTTTATACCGTCTTTTACACATTGTCTTTGGGGAATTGTACCCTGTCATTAATAAATAAATAGTATAAATTGTTCGAAAAGTATTATGAAATCTTTTTTTTCTTTTTGCATATAAAACAAAATGTTATTTTAAACCGATTTATGTTTTATAAATAACATATTCTCACAGTACACATTTCAAGTCATTGGAAATTGTATATTTCATTGCATTCAATGTTTGTGATTGCCAAGAATGAAACACAAGGTTCATTTTTTATAATACCCAAAACTATCACTGGTTCACTTTGCACTTTTATATTATGTTATTGCTAAATGGTCGTATAGTCTTATTAACATAATAAATTGGTTAGCGTTATACAATGGAAATTTGTTCCATGGGTACTATATTATTGTTTCATCTTAGTTCACAGGCAACTTTTACTTTATACACTTCTCTCTCTTAAATTTATATACATGTGGTTTTCATTTCGTTATACTTTTATTTTTAAATATTTATTTTGGGGATATAGGGATTTGGGTGTCTTTTATAAGAGCATGACATCTTCTTCAGGATGCTGCCTTCTTCTTCTTTCATCAGTCTTCTTTTCTCCTGCCTTCTGGGACTGGTATCTTCTCCATCTTCTTCTTGATGCCATCAGGTTTCTTGGGCTCTTCTCCATCTTCTTCTTTATTTTAGAAATACACAACCTATATTGGTTGATCTTGGCTTATTTTAGGGTTTCTATTCTATTTATTCTCCCTCGTTGTGGGTTTGGTCATATTCTGTACTGCTTGGTTACTTACTTTCTTACCTTCCTGGGTTATACCTTGAAAACCTTTGGTTATGAGACTGGTTTTGTATGACTCATCACTAGTAACTCCTTTTATTTTAACTTGTATTTTCTTTATAATAATGATTTCTTTCCAAAGTTGCTATGAATTAATCTATTTATATTAAACTTAATGCTTTCTTCCAAATTTAAATGTTATAACTTTATTATTCTAATGATCAATTGCCATTCAATATTATGCATACATCTGTCACGCTACAATATACAGAAAAAAACATTACTTTATTTACATATATATTACACATATATATTGTAATTATACAATAAACTACACACACACACACACACACACACGCACACACACACACACGCACACACACACACACACACACACACACACACACACTAAATTACAGAAAAAACATCATCACTTTTTTTTACTTTTTTTACATATGTATATATTGTGCACAGCCATCTGTAACAGACACAAAAACAATATAAGTGACGTATAGTTGATACGTGTAGGGTGGATTAAAATAATGTGTACTGTTACATACCTCAAAAATGCATGCGTGCATAAAATGGATGTATTGGCCTGCTGAACGCATACACCCGACATTGTGTACATCCCGGCGGCGTCCCCTCCAATGCCACGGTTTGGAACCAGTTGATGATGCACAGATAGTGGTAAGTATGTCCATACATTAAACCGAGGAGTCTCTGCCCCTCAGTATAATTTTCTTGGCACACACTACATGATGTGTGCCCTAACATACCCTGTATGTTACCCTGCAGAGCTCTCCACGGCTCCACCGCCACGTTGGAAATCTACTTCTCAGAAGTAATCTCATTGTGGCGGGCTCACTGTGCATCCTTGGTTCCACCGTGTCAATGATATCATAAAACACGCATGGTGCGTCTTCTGGAGGGGACTGCAAACGGAGATCCTGTCGCATGTGCTGTGTGTTACGCAGTTGTGGTTGAGGCTGATGAGGTTGTGCTTGTGGCTGCTGTTGAGGCTGTGGGGATTGTGGGAGTAGCTGTTGTGGTTGAGGTTGCCGTTGATTTGCGGTGCTTATCCACTGCGGACGAGGTTGCGGTTGTTCCTGCGGTTGTGGTGGTGGCGATTGTGGCGGTGTAATCGTTATCTGCTGCTGCTGCTGCTGCTGCTGCTGCTGCTGCTGCTGCTGCTGCTGCTGCTGCTGCTGCTGCGCTTGTAGACGAATATCACTGGTGAAAAAGTAAAAATATAAAATCATGTAAAAAAAAACGAAAGTATGTACACATAAGAAGAAGACTTACATATTAAATGTGATGACCGGTAATTGTTGTGTGTTATGCTCATCTAGATCAACATCATTATTTTCATCATCGCTACCATCTAGATGTACTGTTGTTTGATCACTGTCATTATCATCATCATCATCACCGTACATCATCTCATGATCATTGCTAAAAAAAAATTACACTTTTAATACCAGATGTAAACGCAATAGTACAAGTGAACGTTAATGAAAAAAAAAACAAACGTACCGACTCGTGTCGGCTTGCTGAGATACAGCAGCAGCAGCAGCAGCAGCAGCTGAACCGGTAGCATCACTGAAAAAAAAAGAATAATTTGAATACCGAACGTAAACGCATTAGTACAAGCGATTGTTAATAAAAATGGACTTACCGACTCGTGTTGTGTTGTGATAATGAAGGTCCCAATAATGCCTGCCGTAATCTGTGGGAACTATAAAAAATAAACAGTAAGTCAGTCGAATGTTATATTCTGTTTGTAATCGTTAAATAAAGAAAAATGTTGTAATTTACCTTCGAACCCGCCGCTGCTCCTCACATACTCTTTTGTATATTTTATTATCACTTTCGCTCATTCTGTAAAACGTAACAAGAAAAATGTTGTATAATAATTTGCTAACATAATAATGCGCGCGCGCGCGCGCGTGTGTGTGTAATGCTGAACATCATCCTTACCGTTAGTTATTGGTCCGCGTACTTTCTCTTTTTTGCCTTAGGACCAGCAGCGTCGTTGGTTATTGCACGTATCCTGTAATGCCCGTACGCGAGTGTACTTACACCGTCGTCCAGTACGTACTTCTTATCATCATAAGGAGACAGGGAATGTTTTGTTATACGTTGCGTGTACAGCTTATGATGATAGCTTCGTATACACTCAGCAGAGGTGAAAACCGTACGACTGTCAAAAAGACACTCGCTGTACAATCGATGCCGTAACCTTTTTTTTTATTGCCGTCCTTGGCACACCTTTTGCCACCTTTTTGTCGGTGCGGTCGGACATCAAGAGCGAGTAACACTTCGCCCTGAGTCCGACAAATTCCCTGATGGGTTTTCCATTGGTCTCATCCTTGAACTTCCCCACGACTTTTTTGTTGTCGTCGCAATGACAAGGATGATCCATGGGATAGTCCGACGTGTCGAAAAGGTGGAGATCCTCTTTCATATCCGAGTACACATCGTCAGTCCGTATGCTGTAAAGCAAACTGTTCGTGTCAGTCATTAGTAAGGTCAATCGTCGTCCGTACTTGGCGACAGCGTACCGATAATGAAAATCGTACATTATCAATTTGCTGACATCGAGTACTGTGAAGCCGACGTACACCGGACGGGAAAGGAATATCGTCCTGTTTCGTAAGGCTAGTCCGACCAAGTTATCGGTGTAGCGGATCATACGCTTTAGCCGAGGATTAGAAACAATTTTCTGTAGCCGTCGTTCGTTAAAAACTAGTTGGAAGTCTATTCGTTTCCTCACGTTCTCCAGCGATTTGCCATAGACGGCGTTGACTATCAGTTTGAAAAAATCCTTTTCAAAACTGTTGGTGGCTGCTGCTCTTTTTTGCGTGTTGAAATCGATAAACGGTTTCATCCACGCTCTCTGTTTAAAATCAACACCCTATGTATCGCTTTCAATTCTAGACCGAGACTCAGATACAATTTTAAATTTCGGAAATGGAGAACGTATTTTTGCTTGTCGTCCAAAGTTGTCAGCAACTTGGGAACGGACGACGAAGGCGTTTCCGATCCGCTATACTCTTTCGTATAGTGCAGTCGTGTGTGGAGTCGTCGAGAGTACGGTGAAAGTACGTCAGGATGGACACAGGAACGGACGGGCGCCAGTGGATAATCGGAATGGAGGTCATGAAGTTCGGGTGGATAGTGTAAGTCGACCTCGAGTATGTAGCCCATATCACCGTCATCGCGCAGGGTACGCACGTCCAGTGAGTTGATCTCGTTACGATCTAGCCATCTGAAGTCGGCGTAAGGGAGCGGTTGTGACATGGCTGCACCGTAAAGGTTGTTGCAGTCCGTGTACAATATGAAAGAGGTCGGCTTTGAAGCATCGTACTGATCGACAATTAGCGGGTTGTTGGCCTTGGCGTGGCGGTTGGGTACCATGCTAATGCCACCGCGAACGGCCGATTCGATAAAGAGATGCTGATCTATATCCGTCAACAGCTCCAGTCGCATACCGGTCATCTTTAACATCGCATGCCAAGCGACACCAGGAAGCGAGTAAAGATGAGCCGGATCGATCTGGTAGTACCGCATGGCCATCTCGCGGAACGCCTCGAAGACGTCGGCCAGTAGCAGCACGTCTGTTTTAAGATACAGATCGTGATATTCGCTCAGTGTACTGATTCCGAAAGTACGCCACACGTTCTGCGCGTGAGCGTAATCTTCGTCAGATACTGGCGATTCACTCAACCTGTTGAAAAAGTGTTCGCGTGCGGGCAGACGTGTTTCGTCGAATTTCTCGCTACCTGTCATGTAATCGTAAGGGTACACGCCCTTACGTAAGAGTAGCTCGAAGTGTTTTTCGAAACATTGCTTCGTTAAATCGAAATCCGCGCCGCTCGCGTGCAAGTTTCCAACAAGTGTGTCCTTGGACGTGTTCATAAATTGAAGCGTGTCTACGAAACGCAGACCACCCAACGAGACTGATACGAAGCGTTCGCTAGTGGTAGCGATACAAGCGAGATTGTCGTATTTACCCAACCCTTGTACTAAGTGATGTGCATCGTAACCTCTTAAGTTATGGAAAAAGACGGGTATGTGTCGTGGAGTCTTGAAGTTAAGGTTACAGATGTTGTGAGCTGCGCCCAGGTATCGTCTTGTCAGATGACAATGGTTGCGCACTTTGTCGTCCTCGGTCAGTGGTTTTTCACAGAGATGACATACGAGGGCATTTGCGAAAGATAACACATCACGGTCACTCATAGTCATAGGGACAACGGATCGGATGATTCTGAACAGTTCTCGCTCTTCAGCGACCAGTCTATCGAGAAAGGTGTCTACCACGTTCTCGCCGCGATAAACGACCTGGGGTTTGAAAATATTACGCTCGTAGTCGACTATGAGGTAGAAGAAACCTGAAGGAAGATGTAACGACTCCGTTGTGGTGGACGATGTGTGCGGAGGAGCGTCGCAGAGATGGCAAGGGACGATAAATGATTCAAAATCTGCGTATATCGCAAAAGGGACCTTATGGCAGTATGTGTAATTTCTGAAACACATCACATTCTCCTCCTCCTCCTCCTCCTTTGCTGGTAAACGAATTTTCTGTTCGTCGTACGGTGAACAGTGGGGGATATGTTCGGTAAGGAGTCGTTCTTCGCAGAATCTATGCAGACAGTAATCGCAATAAAAAGAACGCCCGTCGTGTTTGCTTGGTGAAGAGAATAAGCGACTCGTATTTTTTATTAAACAGTAATGTTTTCGATCGTCAGCGGTAAGAAGTAATAGATTAACGTGATGACGTCTGCCACTGGAAGGAATTATTCTTAAAGGGTAAATTTCATTTTCTTCGTAACCGAAAACATTTATAGAAACGTTAGGATTGTCTCGTTCGAACTTCACAATGTCGGATAGTCGGGTGGGATAAGTTATACCAGAAGTAATGCTACTGTGGATATGTGGCTTGTATTTGGATACGCGATCGTTGTGTGAGTGTTGTGGAAACAGAGCGGCCAACACTGACCATACGAAACACATTTGATCGCCTGTATTGTTCACGTTGATGATGGATTTAGTACGAGACAATTCAGGGGGTGTACGGATGAAACTGGAGGCGGTTAGCGGTTGGTATCGTGAGAGAACGAGTTCTAAGGAGATTATGTGGTCTAACGCCCAACCGCTACCCTCGCGTGTGAATTTTTAAATCGATTCAATGATTTTTCCGTACGAAGCTTCTAAACGATCGGGCAATACATCTTGGTCAGCGATCAGTGTCGTATGACATCGTCCGTGAAAATAAGCTTCAGTCGTCACTTCTTCGTCCTGGTCCGTGTCAGCGTTTACGATGTACTTGACAAATCTCGTTTTAACCGTTATATGCCACTTTATAGTAAGCAAACGTGTCAGTTCGTTTAGAATGTCCGTACGTAACGTATAGTGCATTTCATCAAAAAAGGTTATGACATCGTTGACGCATTCTTCGTCATCCGTGACAGGTTTGTAAACGTACGATACGCGCCGCGTACCGAATGTTTACAATCGACAGCAAACGACTGCATTTGTAGTAACAACAACAGCAACAAAAAAAAACACGAAACTATAACAATTACTTGCTCGCTTGAAGAACAATAGAAGACTGATACGAAGTTAGAAAATAAGCACTATTTTATATGCGACACGTGAAAGTTAGACTGCGCGAGACTCGAAGGTGAACGCTGGCAGTGATCGTCGCTCTACTTATACTATCTATGACGGCTGCGCGCGCAGCTATCCGTTCCCACCACCATGATACCGAACTATTGCCGTCAACGATCCCCCACTACCAACTGCGTGCGCAGCTATCTGCTCCCACTACTGTGCTTTATTTCATACCGACCAATTGACGACAGGCATCCCCACTACGGATGGATGCGCGCGCAGCTATCGCTGAGGAGGTGAAATGCAACGCGACAAACTAACATTCTTGCTTCAGATATGGACGTGTACACATATTCTTTTGCAAGCCGATTAAAAAGCTTTTATAACATCAGTCGTCGAGGTAACATTAAATTTTACGTTCATAAATTACCGAATGCGAACGTAAAATATTTTGACCTAGCCAAAGCCGGGTTTATTTACGAAGGCGATGGTGATGTTGTAAGATGCTGCAAGTGTAAAATACGAATTATGGATTGGGCGGTGGGTGATGATCCCGTCCATGTCCATAAGGCGTCAATGCCCACATGCGATTTCGTTCGTGAACACTTGTAGAAGTCGACGCACGCAAAAACGGCTCTTTTCAGAGCCGACATAAACTCATATACAAACATACCCGTTTAGGTAGTACTAGTAGTACTAGGTGTTAGTACTACTACTACTACTACTGAACGACAGTAGTCACTCCAAAAGTGTGAGTGAAGACACCCATGATAAAAAAAATTATAAATAAAAAAATTCCTCAAACAATATGCGTATACACTATAAATATCACGATCATGACTAATAGCGTATCACTCACATCGCAGATCATCGACACAATGGACGTCTATCGATACGATGATGGGAAACATTTCACAATAACAAAAGCTTCACGAAGCGCGATACGGTCCAGCTTATTTTCCGTGTATTTTGTGAAGAAAAGACGATTTTGCGGCAACTACTGTACACGTTACAAGTTCGGTGTTGACAGATATCACGCCCGTTGTTGGCGTCACATAAAAAAATCCGTGATTTGCCGCCGATCGTGCTGTTGATGATAGTCTCCGATCGTATACACAACAAATCACGGTGGCTTCAATTTATCGTAGAGTGCGAACAAAACAACGTACCGATAGAACTTGTGGTTTACGAAAAGAATATGTTCAAGTGTACCGTACGTCACGGATGGGATTTTCTTTCGCGTTTCCGTCCGATTCCTGAACTGTATAACGCCGTTCAACGCGTGCACGGCTTACACGATTCACACGGGTAGATGAACTACGCGACAGTATACACAGACATGCTCGCCTACGGAAGTTCGACACCACACGCTTCTTGTTGCATCGTCCTTACGGAGCGCACTATTCCGATACGTACACCGATGGAAATATACAGAAGCGTGATGATGATTTGTTAAAGTGCGCACTGGATCCTAGCTACAACGTAAGTTTTGATGTGCACTGCCCGCCGTCCTCGTTACCGACACTAGCGAGAGGGAAAGAGTTCGCGTTGGTGAACAACAAGGCGCAGGGATTATTTTCGGTAGCCTTTCTGAACGAGGCGTTGCCTACACTCCGCAAGTATTGCGAATACTTTGGTCTGCGGTATTCGCATGAACAAGGGTACGCGGTGAAAGACCGGCGTTTGTACGAACAGTGGCAGCATTGCACGGGCGCTATGGCGGACGAATTTTGGTTGTTGAACTCGTATCTGATACACCTGCATACGGAGTCGAGAAGTCAACGCCCAATCGCCGAACTAAAAGCTAAACACATGTGCGAGCGGTTACCTGAGAACGATAACGTCATAGTCGCGGAAATGCACGAGTACCGCGACAACGTTTTACGTAGCGTCATGTTTAAAGACATGAATTCTGTTAAGACTGTAAGAGCATTGGACGCGAAACAACACGCGCTCACGAGATACTACATCGGTATGAGCCTCGTGCGTAATGGGCGTATGAAAATCAGTTTAGCTCACGTTTTAACGTACTTGCGCAATCGCAAAAAGAACGCGATGTTCTTCCATTCGGTCGAGATGATATAAGTGGATGTGGAGCGGTGCCGACGTGACAGTCACGTGATGGAAGGTGGTCGTACCAGAACGGCATCGATGAGAATTACCTTCAGCACTGAGCTGACAGTTTACTACATTCCAGCGTATTGTGAATCGCGGTTCGCACGGCTACATGAGAATGAAACGAGCTGTGAAGAATATACACCAGAGTGTTCGCAAGACTATCGCGACGGAGCTGCACAGACCGGTAAGAAGGAATTTTCCGAGACGCGCGGTCGAGTTGAAGGGACTTCACGACTTGTACCAAGCAGACCTGGTAGAAATTATACCGCACGCAAAGGCGAACAAGGGATTCAAGTACCTTATGACGATGATTAACGCGTTTAGCAAGTACGCGTTCGCCGTTCCATTGAAAACGAAAACGCGTGTAGAGGTCGCACGAGCTCTGGAACCGATTCTGTGTGCTAATAAATGAAATATCTGCAGACGGACAACGAGAAAGAGTACTACAACAGTACCGTAGAAAAATTGCTGAGCAGATATGGTGTCACACTCTATTCCACGTACAGTGAGAAAAAGGCTTCCATTGTGGAACGCTTCAACCGTACGTTGAAATCGCACATGTATCGCGCGTTCAGAGAACAAGGTAATTACCGTTGGTTGGATATGTTACCGGAACTAGTCAGCACGTATAACAACAGTGTGCACAGAACGATTGGAATGAAACCGCGACAGGTGAACGAATCCAACGAACGTACGGTATTACGACGGATTCGCGAGAACACAGCGAGGAGCATCGATTATAAACGACCAAAGTTCAAAGTAGGCGATCGTGTGCGTATAAGCAAACACAAAATGACGTTCGCCAAAGGATACACACCAAATTGGACAAACGAGATATTCCTCGTTCACACAGTGCGTACCGGCAGCGTACCCGTCACTTATTCGCTAAAGGATCATACAGGAGAAGTGTTGAAAGGCGGTTTTTATGAACACGAAATCAGTAAATCGAAAGTTGGTGACGTGTACTTGGTAGAAAAGGTCGTACAACGTAAAGGCGATCACGTGAAATTCAGGTGGTTAGGATTCGATGGTAAACACGATTCGTGGATACACAAGAAGAACTTGCTATAACAACGATTCGACTCGAGGAAATAGAACCTGTATACATCGATGCGTTACGATGACAACATGCGCGCTGTGTACAGTGTAAAAGACATTGTGTCGCATCCTGGTTACGATGAGTACATCGTGAACACGACCGCAAACGACGTTGAACGCATGCGCAGGATCTTGACAGTGTACGAGTACTGGCAACGGGTTACCAATCGTGTGACGAGGTTCCGACTCGACGAAATAGTACCAACCGGCACCGGATTCGATCACTACAAAGAATGTGTTTGGTCGGATCCTAACTGTGAAACGGGTCCATACACATGTGTGTGCAGTTACATATCTGCCGACTGCTGCGATATAGTGCGACTATTAAATAGACTGTGCACAGAACGACAACATGAAAATATTGCAACAAGCGCACAGACTAAAAATAAAGGACGTGGACTATTCGAAATTGTGCGACGATGGTGGTGGTGGGGGTGGTTGTGGCAGAAAAAAACGTAAACACGGACGTCTCCTGCCCGATACCGTTCGTTCGATCATCTGCGGACCTTCCGCGTGCGGAAAGACAAACGTCATGTTCAACCTGTTGTTCGATGTAAACGGATTGAGATTCGCGAACTTATACGTGTTTTCTAAATCACTATTTCAACCCAAATATCAGATGCTGGAGACCCTGATGACACGACTTTCCAACAAGGAGTGGGTTATCACGCCTACAACGATAACGAAGAGGTACCGCCTCCCGACGAGGTCGATCCCAATTCTATTATGGTGTTCGACGACGTGTCTTGTGAAAGACAACACAACATACGCAAGTATTTCTCTATGGGACGACACAGCGGTGTGGACGCGTTTTACCTTTGTCAGACGTACAGTCAAGTGCCAAAACAGTTGGTTCGTGACAATGCCAATCTAGTAGTATTGTTCAAACAGGACGATCGCAACTTGAAACATGCGTACAACGATCACGTCAACACGGACATGAAATATGACACGTTTAAGAACATGTGCGCTGATGCGTGGAAAGATCGTTACGGCTTTCTCGTTGTCGACAAGGATTCTTCTATCGACACCGGCAGGTACAGAGTCGGTTTTGACCGTTTCATAGTAGTCGCACCTAACGATTAAACAAAAAAGTCGTCATACGTTCAGCTAAATACACATGTCCTGCTGTCAACGACTTTAGTTGTCGTTCTGCCGTTTATCGAGATGGACAACAAGAAGAAACGACTAGCACGTGATATCGACACGATCAGTGATGACATACGGAAGAAATACCATGCGTTAAAACATGGGATTCGTGAAAAAGAAGCAACGTTATCCAAAAGTTACAAACCGATTCTGGAACCGTTACAAAATATTTCGCAAGCGTTGCTTGAAAAAAAAACATAAAACAACAAATGAAAAGCCTATAAGAGTGAAAAGATGAAACGTGTAGAGGAAGAGGAAGAGGAGGAGGAAGAGGATCCGACGGGTGCAATTAGTAAAATCGATGTGGGAACACCATTTCGTTCCCGAACGAAGCCACCACGTTTCCTGAAAACGCCTGCAATAGCCGAAACATTGGACGATGATGATGATGAGGGCGATCCTAGTCTCAACAGTGAAAAAATGTTAGACACACCGGAAGGAAGACGTGAAGCACGTAGATATTTTCAGGACAAATACGACAGTGAATCGTTAGCGAACAAGTACATGCGTATGATCGTTTCGTCTGAACGCGATCGTCTGATGTACTATACGTACGGTGTAAGACACGAAAACGGAAAATGGATGATCGGTGATTCAGCGTTCGAAATCGAAACGGACGATACGATTCTTATCAACGGTAAACGATACAAAGGTACACCAGGACTCTACGAACTCGTGTTCATAAAGCATCCTAAAGAAAACGTTGTCAACGATTCGGATCGGAAAGCGTACAAAGATATACTGCGTGACACCAACGCGCACAAGCAGTATTATTTAGCGAACTCACAGGTGAACGCAAACAGATGTGTAAAGTATAAACGAATAATATCACAACTCTTTCCGGCAAAACGTACAGGACATGGACATAATAATATCGATACATCGTATATGACGCTGACGAGAAAAAAAGACAAAATCGATTACGTGCACTGGGACGATCCGAACGAACTGGTGGACAGATTGCGACTGTTAATGGCGTCACAGCGTGTCGGAAACAGCGGGCACACGAACGAAATCGTCTCCATAGTGGAAGAACTACATGAAGCCGACATCATCGTATAACAATAGCGATATACATCATCAACTGTTATTAGCAGCAGCAGCAGCAGCAGCAAAGCCGATAAAGTATAAATAATACCGTCCTACACGCGCCAGGGACATTCCACGTTTGATTGTGACAACATGGATATCGTGCTACTGTTTATTATCGTGTGCACAAGTGCCGTTGTCGCATCGAGCGTTAACGCTAACGATGTAGATTTCGCTATAGATTACTTGGTGCGATACGGATACTTGCCCGACGATAGTTTACGACTCACGGACAACGTCACCATCGATATAGACGCCTACCTTCGCACGTTTCAAGTGAATTACAATTTAACCGTAAATGGAGAATTGAATAATGAAACGATGAATCTGAAGCGTGCGCGGAGATGCGGTAACGAAGATTTCGTGTCGTACACCTTACGAACACCATGGGCGAAGAGACGTTTGTCGTGGCGGTTCTTTCACGGTAGCGCCAGCGCTATAGAAGCGTCGCGACAAGCGTTCGCTGTATGGCAGAATCATTCGAATCTGGAATTCGAATATCGACCCAACGACATAAACGCAGACATGGTCATTGCTATGAAATATTTTAAACACAGGAGTCTGACTTCCAGGTGCACGATCTGCGGGTACGATTTGGACGGACGAGGAGGTATACTCGCTCACGCTTACTACCCGCCCGATTTACCGTATAACACTACCGAAATACACATGGACTACTACTGGACGGTAGCGCAATGATTTTATTTTCTAGGTTGGCTAATCTGATTTATATCGCGCATCAATTTTTGCGTGGTTGAACTTTGCACAGTGCACATTCAGTTTTCTCGGCGTTCGGTTCGCCGAACTCTTCTCTGTCAATTAGTGTCGACATTGAATGTAGGCTTTAGGCTTTCTTATTCTCGCTTATGGCCAACTAGCGCCATAATTAACTTGTGTTCTCGCTTATGGCCGACTAGCGCCATAACTTCATTCTTACTAAATTCGTATTAATCTGCAACATGCAGTATTAGCCAGCCTCATTCAAATTTACATCTGTAATGTGATTATTAAAATATTAAACTTATTCGTATACAGTCCATTTCTCGTTATTTCTTAATTCAGAATAATTCACTTACACATTATCTCAATCACTATGGAAGACCAGCCAGCAGAATATTTAAACCAAGAAGAATACATTTAGCCCTCTCGGGCCCAATTAACTAACACTTCCTGTCCACGCTTGTGGAACATTATTTTATTCAACAGTTTCGGTCCACTTGGACCGGGACCAACCATATTTTTTGGTCCACCGTGCCTGGATTCCAATTAACATTTTAGTCCTCACGGTGCGCATCAACCATATTTTTTGGTCACTCCGGACCTGGATTTCCACTTAATATCTTTACATCTGTTTCTGGCCATCACGGGCGAATTAGCACGTCAGCTAATACGACCGTGGCGTGATTTGCGTCGCCATTTCGTCCGTCATCTTCGGACAACGCAATAACAAGTTCCTGCCGGCTGCAGTGCTTCAAAGTGGTCATCTCTGCCAGCTGTTCACCATCGTCACCAAGGAGCCGACGCTGTGGGACGTCGCCAACCAGGTACCACCAGCAACAGTAAAAAGGTGCGTAAAAAATGTCTGAAGAAGGCCTCAAGGTGCTGACCAGAAAGAGAGGCGGATTGAAATCCGCGATAGTGCGGATACAATCCGCGGTAAATTCGTTTGACATTCATTTAAGCACAAAACATTTTTTGACTGTAAGATTAGAAAGTCTTAAGAGCTTGGCCTCGAAGTACGACGAGGTACAGTCTGAGATAGAACTTATCAGTAAGGATACGAGCGCTGCTCAGGCAGACCGAGTCGAGGTTGAGGAAATGATATACTCAACTGAGGCAAACATTTTACAACTTCTTGACACTTTTAATACTCAGACAGTGCCTCCTGTACTATCGACGCCTATGCATTTAAAGCCGATAAGTTTGCCCTGCTTCTCAGGCAACATACTTGAGTGGCAACACTTCTATTCAATAGACCCTGATAACTTGCCCAGTTTTCAAGACTTTACGCATTTTTTAAACTCGCGCCGACAGCTTTTAGAAAATATAATGCCAATTGAATCCGGACAGCAATTCAACAAACCTAGCGTAAAACCAAACAATAAATTTGAGAAATATAGCTTAAGAAATACTGCTGGCAGCAATACCTTTAAAAATTATCACGCAGCGGCAAGGCATTTGTGCGTGTGTTGTAAATCTGACCACCCGCTTTACATGTGTAACAATTTTCGTACATTAAGTGCCGCTGAGCGGGGGCAATTGGTTGCAAATCATAAATGCTGTATTAACTGCCTTAGAGCAGGTCATTTGATAACAAATTGTAAAAGTAAACGAGTCTGTAAAATTTGTTCAAAGGGTCATCACACCTTGCTGCACGCTAATTACGTGCCACAGTCACCAGCTGCCAGCAGCAATTATTGTTCATTTAAATTACAGTGTAAAAACAATATTCTTCTATCCACAGCGGTTGTATATGTCGTTGATCAGGCTGGCAATAGGCATAAAGCTCGGGCACTCCTAGATGCCGGGTCCCAGATCAATTTTTGTACGAAATCATTTGCGAAAAGGTTGCACCTTAAACTAACCCGATCTAATATTCCAATTACAGGAATAAACAACACAGCGTGTTGCGCTACTGACATTGTTTCTATGCGTATTATTTCTCGCTATCAGAGACATAGTTTTGAGGCCAAATGTGCCGTCCTATCTAACTTAACTCATAATCTACCTTCAATCTCGTTTGACATCAACCGGTTTCACATTCCAAATAAAATTTTTCTCGCCGACCCAGATTTTAATATATCTTCACAGATCGACATACTATTAGGGGCACAATTTTATCTGGATTTAATATTAGCCAATAAATACACACGCGGACACAACTTCCCTATCATTCAGGAAACAAAACTGGGTTACATTCTGGCCGGCAATCTGCCCAAACACTGCCACACCCAGGGTCCTGCGGTTTCGTTCCTGACAAGGAACAATGACAGTCAAATTCTACAATCTCTCGAGAGATTTTGGGAGGCAGAAACAATCCCTGGCGATACCCCTGACGGCGAGTCGGCTGGCGAAGAGCATTTTGTGCGCTCTACTCAGCGCAACCACGAGGGTAGATTTATAGTGTCGCTCCCATTCAAATCTGATAATCCCCACTTGCCCACTTGGGGGAATCGTACACAAGTGCCGAATCAAGATTTTTAAGTTTGGAGCGTCGATTCAGGCGCGATCCCAAGCTCGCTCACGACTACGCGGACTTTATCAGGGATATATGGATCTTGGGCACATGACACTCATCGATCATGGCGCTATCAATTCAGGAGCGTCAAATATTTACTACTTGCCTCACCATGCAGTGTTTAAACATTCTAGCTTGACCACAAAACTGCGCGTTGTTTTTGATGGTTCGTCCAAGACTACTAATGGTCTTTCGTTAAATGACATATTATTAGTAGGTCCCAATGTTCAGCAGGATCTCTTCTCTATTCTGTTGCGTTTTCGCATACATAAGTATGTCCTGATTGCCGACATCGAGAAAATGTATCGTCAGATTCGCGTAGCTGAAGGAGATTGTCACTATCAACGCATTTTGTGGCGTGACTCTCCCCTCGAACCACTTAAGCATTTCGCTCTGCAAACAGTAACCTACGGCACGGCTAGCGCCTCTTTTTTGGCCACTCGGTGCCTTCTACAAATTGCTAGAGACAATCAAACTTCCTTTCCTCATGCGGCTTTAGCCATAACTAACGATTTTTATGTCGACGATCTACTTACCGGTTCGGACACTATCCCCGATCTAACCAAGCTGAAATCTGACCTAGGTGCGTTACTTGCTCAATATGGTTTCACGTTGCACAAATGGGCATCAAATGAACCCACAGCGGTCGCAAATCATCACAACTTTTCACGACCCCTAAATAAACAGGACAACGTGCGTACCCTGGGCATTCTTTGGAACAACACTGCCGATTCATTTTTGTTTGATGTCAAACTGTCTCCGGTCGATCATAGCATATCCAAGAGAAAGATTCTCTCAATTATCGCCGGAATATATGATCCGCTGGGTTTAATCGGACCAGTTGTCTTTTGGTATAAACACTTTATGCAGCGACTTTGGCTTTGTAAGCTTGGTTGGGATGAACCGATTTCCGGTCAGTCACTTTCGGATTGGCATTCTTTGTGTAACAAATTGAGTTTGATTGGTAAAATAATAGTCCCGCGGTCTATTCGTTTCAACCGTGAGGCGGTTACGGTTCAGTTGCATGGGTTTTCGGATGCCTCGGAGAAAGGGTTCGGCTGTTGTATATATATTCGAGTCATTTATCAGGATTCTACTGCTTCATGTCGTCTCCTGTGTTCCAAATCTCGCGTGGCTCCCCTACGCCAAGTGTCATTACCTCGCATCGAGCTCTGCGCTTGTTTGTTATTATCGCGACTTGTATCCAAGGTTATTGCTGCTCTTCATTCGTTTATTGATGGTGTACATTTGTATTCTGATTCTATGGTGGCTCTTTTCTGGATTCATGCGCAGTCTACGCGTTGGAAGACATACGTCGCTAATCGGGTTGCTGAAATTCAGCGTCGCACGCAAGCTTATACCTGGCATCACATTGATTCGCGACGCAATCCTGCTGATATTATATCTAGGGGGTGTTTCCCTGACGTTTTGCGCGATTGCTCGCTTTGGTGGCACGGTCCTGTCTGTCTGTCTCAATCGTCAGATTCTAATCCTGTCCCATCCTTCGTACCGGCCACTCCATCGTCTTCGGAGGTCACCGCGGAAGAGAAAACTGCACACAACCAGTCGCTAATGTCTACCCTGGCTGTTGACTCATCGTTGGACTTTTCCTCGTTGCACCGGCTGACACGTGTATACGCTTACTGTTTTCGTTTCATCAGAAATATTAGGCACTCATGTGCGGACAAACTTTCGGGCGATCTGACCCCTGTAGAAATTCATCAGTCTCTCAATTTCTTCATAAAACAATCTCAGTCGATCCACTTCGCAACCGAAATTAGTTGTCTTCGGAACGGATCTTCTGTTTCCATTAGGAGCAGGTTGGCTTCTCTCGACCCGTTTCTTGACACTTCTGGAGTGATACGCGTGGGCGGACGTTTGCAGCATTCCCAATTACCCTACGATTCGAAACATCCTATCGTATTACCCCCTTCGGGGCATATTACACGCCTTATCATCGAACGTGAACACATTCGTTTACTTCACGCTGGTGCTCAGCTCGTGCATCATTCGCTGCGTCAACGTTGGTGGATTGTTAATGCCCGGCTAGTCATCCGTTCCATTATTCGTAAGTGTCTCAAGTGTATCAGGTTTAATGCCACACAGCAGGTTCAGAGACTTGGCATTTTGCCATCCCCTAGAGTCACTCCTTCAAGGCCGTTTCTATTTTGCGCGGTTGACTATGGTGGTCCCTTCATGATTCGTCATGGCGGGCAGAAGTCTAGAACCTTTACTAAGGCATACGTATCTCTGTTTGTTTGCTTAGCAACTAGGGCTATTCACCTGGAATTGGTGTCCGACCTTACTGCGAGCGCATTTATAGCTGCTTTACGTCGTTTTATGGCACGTCGGGGTATACCTAGTCAGCTGTACTCCGACAACGGCACGAACTTCAGGAAGGCACGCACCATCCTACATGACATTTACAAGTTTTGGCGCAACAAGAGTGCCATCACCTCGATTAGGTCATTCACATCCTCTCAGGGGATATCATGGTCATTTATTCCGCCCTCCTCACCTCACTTCGGTGGCCTTTGGGAGAGCGGCATAAAGAGTTTGAAATTTCATCTGCGGCGCGTGGTAGGCAAATCTATATTAAACTTCGAAGAGTTCACGACCGTTTTGTCTCAGATAGAGGCATGTCTGAACTCTCGACCCTTATTTGCTATTTCCTCGGATGTTAACGACCCGGTGCCACTTACACCTGGCCATTTTTTGATTTGCGCGCCCCTAACAGCGATTCCTGACCCTGACCTTTCTCACGTTCCTGTTTCTCGTCTTGGTCGTTGGCAGCTGATTCAGAGGTTTGTCCGGGACATTTGGAAGGCGTGGTCTCGCGATTATTTGCACCAGCTGCAACAGCGTCACAAGTGGAAGTTTGCCAAAGATAATGTTTCCATTGGTGACTTAGCTTTGATTATAGAGGATAACTTGCCTCCATTAGCCTGGAAATTTGGCGTGATCATCGCCACATTTCCCGGCCCAGATAACTTGGTTCGCGTCGTAGACATTCGCACGCCTACGGGCACGAATTTATAATACATAAATTATGTCTGTTGCCAGCGCGAGACGAGATTTGACATTATGATTATAGCAATGCTACCTTATTCAGCCATTGGCTTATTATTCATTACGACCATTTGGTCCACATAATTGTGATGAATTGTCGCAATATTTTTGTCAATTGTGCGTCATTGCACGCTTCTAATTTTCATGTTTTGGTGGCCTCATTTTAAAATAGTAAAGGAGGCGAACAATAACGTAAGGGAATTATTATTTTGTTTTATTTTGAGGACACATAAATCAAATGTTCCAGCTTGTTAAGTTACAAGCACTCGTTTCAGCATAATCCTAATTATTTTTGAGTTAGCAACTGTTTGTTTGCTCAAGCAAGTATTAGTTTAATTAATATGCAAGGCTTATTATTATTTGTATTTTCGTATGTGGAACATTTGATTCATGCCTCATGTCTTCCTCACTATTGTGTACAACTTTGGTTACTTCTAAATTTATTTTCAATTGTTTCTGTAATCACAGTATTGTATGTTATTTAAATTATTGTCATTGTATTCGCATAAATTGTGTTTATGTAAAAACGATTGTAAGCGTCTGCCGTATGTAACTGCCACGTCTAATTTATTCATATTGTATTTTATATTTTATTCATTTTGTAAGTAAGCATGCACAATTCTTTATTTAAAACTATGACATACATGTCATAGCTGGGCTGCATTCAGCATCTAGCTTGCTCATATATTGTTACATATTGTAAATTCCTGAAACTTCAGGAATAGCATGTCTAGGTCATTACATGCCGCACTGCTGAATATACAATAGAACATGCAACTACAACATGTTCAACAACAATTTTGTTCATGATGAACCTCCGTTCATGTATTAAACATTGTATAATTATGTATTTTATTTCATGTTTTGTAATGTTACATACTGCACACTTGTGCCAGAAATATTGTTAACCAGACTTATTCGTATATGAAACAGCTGTTCGCCGACCTTAGCCTACAGTCGCCTATCTGCATGCTTATCTCTAAACTAGCGGCAGACTGCCGTTATCTAATCTCAACTCAAGGTTCAACTTGGCCTTGAAGCTAATCATGGTTAATAACAACCGTACTCTTTAAATCAAATTGTAAATGTATTATAATTTATTAAAATGTGTATTAAAAAATCTTTTTGATTTTTGACGGGCAGCTTATGGACGGTAGCGCAATGATTTTATTTTCTAGGTTGGCTAATCTGATTTATATCGCGCATCAATTTTTGCGTGGTTGAACTTTGCACAGTGCACATTCAGTTTTCTCGGCGTTCGGTTCGCCGAACTCTTCTCTGTCAATTAGTGTCGACATTGAATGTAGGCTTTAGGCCTTCTTATTCTCGCTTATGGCCAACTAGCGCCATAATTAACTTGTGTTCTCGCTTATGGCCGACTAGCGCCATAACTTCATTCTTACTAAATTCGTATTAATCTGCAACATGCAGTATTAGCCAGCCTCATTCAAATTTACATCTGTAATGTGATTATTAAAATATTAAACTTATTCGTATACAGTCCATTTCTCGTTATTTCTTAATTCAGAATAATTCATTTACACATTATCTCAATCACTATGGAAGACCAGCCAGCAGAATATTTAAACCAAGAAGAATACATTTAGCCCTCTCGGGCCCAATTAACTAACACTTCCTGTCCACGCTTGTGGAACATTATTTTATTCAACAGTTTCGGTCCACTTGGACCGGGACCAACCATATTTTTTGGTCCACCGTGCCTGGATTCCAATTAACATTTTAGTCCTCACGGTGCGCATCAACCAACTACGAATCGTGGAATTATACGAACGCAACCGAAATACCGGACGATCAGACCAGTTTCCTTCAGGTACTAACGCACGAAATCGGGCACGCGTTAGGACTGTCTCATTCCCTCGAGAGGGATTCGATCATGTACCCATTCTACGTACCACGCTCGGACGGACCGTTCGACCTGAGAGACGACGATATAAAAGGCATTCAACGCTTGTACGGGAAGCCGCCACCGCCGCCGCCCTCTACGACGACGACGTCAACGTCAACGACGACGGCGACGACAACACCGTTCGGACGACGGATTTATGTCGGCTAAAGAACGTTAATCAATTTTTAATAATCAACAGACACCTGTATATTGTGCACGATAACTTTTGTGGACATTGGATCTCGAGTCGAAGTGATCGGGTCCGCCGTTTCTGTTGACGGATTGGTTGACGTTCTTACCGCTGACGTTCACCAACGTTTCGGCGATGTACCAGAGACCGCGGACCGAAGAAGTGGTGCTCTTCATAGACAACTACGTATACATGTTCGATATACACAGTCTGTAGCCGGTGAACGGGTATCCGCGTTCGATCACAACGCTCGGTGTTCGCACGATGACGAAAATAAACGCTGCGATACACACGTACACGGGTCGAACCCTTCTGTTGTACAACGATATGTATTACGGCGAAATAGACGAGTGCACGTTCATGATCAAGAAACACGGATACGTTAAAGATCGTTTTGTCGGCTTACCAGAAGCCGTCGATAGCGCGTTCCGATACATCGACGGAAAGATTTATTTCTTCAAAGAGTGGGCGTGGTCTTATCGGAAAAATAGTTAAAAGCGCGGTACCATTCGTTGCGAAGTCAGTACCTACACTGATCAATTGAGCGGTGGACGTATTACCGGTGGAACTACATCTGCCCGGCTACAGGTTCTGTGGACCCGGAAAGAAACTAGAGGAGAGATTGGCTCGCGGTGATCGAGGAATCAACGAGTTGGACGAAGCTTGTCGCGAATACGATATCGCTTACAGCAAGTACAAGGACAACGAACGACGACGTGTAGCGGATCGCGTGCTAGCCAGTAAAGCGTGGGAACGAGTGAAAGCTTTGAATTCGGGCATCAGTGAAAGAGCGTACGCGGCAACCGTAGCAGCAGCGATGAAGGCGAAATCGGCGTTAGGCAGCGGGCTATGCTGCGGTGGTGGTGGTGGTGTGCGTAAACGTCGACGTCGCACCAGACGACGCAAGCCGGTTCGACGCACGATAATCAGGAAGAGGAGGACGACAACGACGACGGGCACGGGACGACGACGACGAAGACGGACCGGTGGTAAAAAGGCTTCAGGACTATACCTTCGACCGTACCGAAAAAACTAATCAAAATACCCGTGCGTCCTTTGTCCGATCGAGATCTTTATGAGTACACGAAACTATTGCGTATACCTTATTTCAGAGGCGTGTACATGCGCGACGCACTTCCTAGTACATCACCGTGGGAGAACGAAAGCGCGATCTTGAATCTGGACGACGCTACCGGACCAGGCACGCACTGGTATGCTACAAGAAGCGATGCGACAGTGTCTGGTACTTTGATGGATTCGGCAATCTGCGCCCTCCTTCGAGCTAATACGGTACTTTGGATCGAACGTGACCGACGTTCATTACAATTACACATGGAAACAGCCGTCGGACACAGTCATCTGCGGACATTTATGTTTAGAGTTTTTGACATCGAACGATCAGTAAACGACAAGATGTCTTCGCTTACGGTCACCGTCACAGGAACGGATCCGCGCGCACTGGTTTGTGATTTTTTTCCACCGCTTGAACTGACGGACGGTGAATGGTACGCGGGACTGCTGGACTTTACCACGTGCAACTCTATACCGAACGTGGAAAGCGGAAGAAACAACGTCTCTCCCGTACTAAAGGGAGCACGTAAAACGTTAGAACTCGTCAATATACCGACCGGTGTGTACGAAATCAGCGATATCGAAACGTACCTGAAGAAAGAACTAGCAGACCCGAAATTTTCTCTACGACCCAACAACAACACGTTGAAATGTAAAATTTATTGTTCATACGATATCGATTTCGGATGTACGGAACACACGATCGGTACCATGTTGGGTTTTTCCAAGAACCGAAAGTTAGAAGCGTATATATTACACACGTCGGACGCGCCTGTAAACCAGCCCGCCACCGGCCGCTCCTACGCATCGGGTATCTAGTCCCGGTAACAGCGCCAGCCAACCTACTCAGCAACACTCCAAATCTGTCCCCAAACCTAAAATTCCGCCGATTGTTATTCCAGACAATCGTAACTACAGGGAAATTCTCCGTTCCCTGCAGAATCTGCTTCCTTCGGCCAAATTCGAGGCCAGGTGCCAAGGCTCCTCGCTTCGAATTGCGGCCACAACAGTCCCGGACTTCCGATCGGTCCAACAGTTTCTTACCGATCGGAAGATCTCCTTCAATACTTTCGCGCTTCCTTCAGAGCGCGAAATTAAAGTTGTTCTTTCTGGACTTCCTTCCTGGACCGCCCCCGATACCATCAGGCAGGAGCTTGTCGCTTTAGGCTATTCGCCGACGGCGGTAAGTGTACTGCATGCTGGCAAGGGGGAAGATCGCCGTCCTGTGAATTGTTTTCTAGTGAAACTACTCAAAGTAGGCCAGTTCGAGGAGGTCTATGGCCTCCAAAACTTCCTGCACCTTCGGGTGCAAGTTCGTACTTTTGACCCGCGGCCAGGCCCCTCGCAGTGTTTTAACTTTCAGAGGTTTGGCCACTCCAGCTTGTTCTGTAATCACCCTCCGCGTTGCGTGCGGTGTACTGAGCCTCATCGTGGGTGTGATAAGCCCAAGACGGGGTTCACGGCCATTTGCTGCAACTGCGGCGGGGACCATCCGGCTAGCTATAGAGGATGTAGAGACTTTATATCTGCCATGAAGCTGCAGCGGACTCCTGCTCGCCCTGGCGCGCAGGCAGGCCGTGTTGCAGGTCCCCTCCCTAACCACAGACAGGCCTTCCCACCTCTCTCCGGAGCATCATCTCCGGCCCCGGCGGCAGTTCCGGCTGCTCCCAGGGCCCCAGTTTCGCCTGCAGTCGACGTTTCGGCGCCGCCTGCAGTCCCCTCTGTCCCGGCGCCTGCCGGAGTGCCCGGCCCTTCATACGCGGCTGTGGCCGCTACATCAATCCCGCCTTCCGCTCCTCGGAGCTCCAAACCGAAGCGCACTCGTCGCCGTCAGCGACAAGTTCCACAGGCCTTGCCTGTAAAACCTCAGCGGGCCCCGCCCGCCCCCAGCCATCAACCTAAGCTCCCAACTGAGCAGACCTCACGTCCGTCCCCGAGCCCTGCGCCATCTGCAACACCGGCCGAGGCCAGCCAGGTCTGTCTTTCGGAATCTCGGGAATCCTCCCGGGCCCCGGTGGACCCCCTGACTGCCTGGGCTGCAACTTTGGTAAACAACATCAGGTCTGCTCCAGATACAACCACAGTTCTCGCCCTGGTGTTTCAATCTCTGTCCACCCTCTTTCCTCTTCTTCCTTTGAATGGTTAGGAGTCTTAGGATCGTTGCGTGGAATGCCCATGGGGTAGTCCCCCGACGATCTGAACTGATGACTTTCGTAACGGAGTACGACGCTGATGTCGTCCTCCTTTGCGAGACTCATATGGCTCGCTACCATACCTTCAACCTGCCATCTTACATCTGTTTTCGTCAGGATCGTCCCCAGCGGCCTGGCTGTCGACCCTCGGGGGGGACAGCCGTCTTAGTCCACAGGCGGATATCCCACAGACCACTACCCCCTTTAGATACATCTCTTGTTGAAGGTTGTGCGGTGGCGATAGACGCTGGCGGATCGGAGTTGCGCGTTGTTGCGGCGTATCTCCGGCCCGGCCTGCGGCTGCCTCCACCGACCGAGGAGTGGGACGCTCTCCTCGATTATCCTCTACCAACCATTGTAGCCGGCGACTTAAATGCCAAGCATCCCTCCTGGAACAGCAGAGTAGCCAACGCCTACGGAAAATCTCTGTATCGGTTCGTCTATGACGACCCGGTACTTCAAGTCATCGGCCCAGAAGACCCTACTCACTTCCCCTTTTCCGGTCATCGACCGGACGTCCTTGACATTGTTATAGCCAAGGACGTGACCCATCACATCCAGGTCTCGTCAGTGTCGGATCTCTCATCCGATCACAATCCCCTTTTTATAACTGCCCGTGAGCTGTCAGCCTCACCCCGACCTCCCGCTCAGATTGTTAGGAGAGTCAACTGGCGATCCTACCATGATGAGCTCTCACGGCGGTTACCATCACTCCCCGCGAACCCGATCGTCACTTGTGACGATTTGGATCTCCGAGCCACTCATCTTCAGGAGTTGGTCCAAGGTGTCATGGATCAACACACATATGCTCTCGAGGTGAATCATCGTAAATCGGCCTTACCTGCGGAAGTA
The DNA here is from genome assembly GCA_034769895.1 of Magicicada septendecula. Classification (NCBI taxonomy): domain Eukaryota; kingdom Metazoa; phylum Arthropoda; class Insecta; order Hemiptera; family Cicadidae; genus Magicicada; species Magicicada septendecula. The sequence continues at coordinate 429,007,853 of CM068368.1, read as the reverse complement.
CTCCACGCCATCTGGCTACGGCGCAATCTCCGCCGCAGATGGCAAAGAACCCGTGATCCCGGCGTCAAAAGGCGCTTTGAGGCCCAGTCTCTTTACGTCCAGCAGCTACTGCGGGACGTAAACTCTGATCGATGGGACTCATACCTTGAGTCTCTTGAAGTCGACCACGCCTCCGTCTGGAGAGCGGCGAGTAGACTGACCCGCGAGAAGAGAACTCGCAACCCGCTTGAAACTCCGAACGGGGTTGTATCTTCATCGGAAGGCAAGGTTGAGGTCTTCGCCGACTGCATGGAGGTGCATGGAGGTGCAATTTACAGTTCACCAAGGCGTCTCGGACCCTGTCCACTCGGCAGAAGTCCGTGACTTCCTATCTGGACATTTTTCACGCCCTCCTGAAGTCCCAGCCCTCCCGTTCGACAGGGATGAACTAGTTTCATCTATCTGCCGACTAAATCGCCGTCGCGCCCCCGGTCCTGACCGGATCGGAGCCGCCGCTCTACAAAATCTCCCCGCCTCAGGCGTTGACCTCGTTCTTGAGCTGTTTAACTCCTGTCTCCGGCTACAGTACTTTCCCTGCCTGTGGAAATCAGCCAACATCATAATGATTCCGAAGCCTCGCAAGCCGCGCATGCTTCCTGAAAGCTATCGACCAATCTCTCTCTTGCCAGTCATCTCGAAGGTGTTCGAGCGTCTCCTGCTGGCTCGCATCTCGCCGCTGCTAGGTGGTTTCATCCGCAGCGAACAGTTCGGGTTTCGCAGAGAGCACTCGACCACGCTTCAATTGGTCCGCGTTGTTACGCACTTGTCAGACGCCACCTTAGGCGAGCGGCTACGGCCGCCGTACTGTTGGACGTGAGCAAGGCCTTCGATAAAGTCTGGCACGAAGGTCTTCTCTTCAAACTTGCCAATTCCCCTCTACCATCGCCCATAGTGTTTTTCCTCCGGTCGTATCTCAGCGACCGAACCTTCAGGGTGAGCGTCGACGGGTCCTGTTCTACAGTTCGACCCGTCGCCGCCGGCGTACCTCAGGGATCTGTCCTCGGCCCCGTTCTGTATCTTGTGTACACGCACGACCTGCCTGTCTTGCCCGGAGTCACGTTGTCTTTGTTCGCTGACGATGCTATGTATCACTGCAGCTCCCTGTCCCCGCGATTTGCGAGTACAAAGCTGCAGCGTCAGTTGAACCAGCTTCCGGACTGGCTACGGAAATGGCGGGTGACGATCAACACGGAGAAATCCGAGGCGATCTGCTTCACCCGTAAGTCCATCTCCCGATGCCAGCCCCTCTCCCTAGCAGGGAGGCCCATCGCCTACAAAGAATCGGTGAAGTATTTAGGCGTTCGGCTAGATCGTCGCCTTTGCTTCAACGCCCACGTGACGGAAACCCTTGCCAAGGCTCGCGGCGTCCGAGCCAAATTATCTCCTTTCCTCTCGTGTCGCAGCCGCCTGGCCATGCGCACGAAACTTACACTCTATCTACTATTTCTCAGGTCTGTATTGACCTATGCGGCACCCGCCTGGTGGTCTCTTTTATCCACCACCAACAGATGTAAGCTGGAAGCTTTCCAGTCCCGTACACTCCGATCCTTGACGTGGTCCCCTTGGTTTGTAAGGAACGACGTGATTCGAAGGGGTCTCCGTGTTCCTACCTTGACTTCCTTTGTCCGGTCGCTGGCTCTAACTCTCTTTGCTAAAGCCTCGACCTCCACCTTCCTGTACCTACGAACCATCAGTGCATCAGAACCACCACCGCCCATTCGGGTCAAGCGCCCACGGGCGCTTCTAGACGACCCGCCATAACGCCATCCTCTTTAAATTAACTAAAAAACAAATTGTAATCATCAGTCCTAGACCAGAGTATTTCACCAAATTGCCCTTCTTTCCTTCCTGCCTACCTCCTAGCACGCTGAGCCGGCTGCTTGTCGCTGTCATCAATCACTGGCACGGAGGCTCTCCGCCTCGCGGGGAGCGACCGACGCCCTCAGGGTGTCTGCTGACTGGACTTGAAACGGGCAACATCTGTTGCTCGACTCGGTACCAGCGGCAGTGCACTAAACAAATGAATGTTATACTCCCCCGCCTTCTCAGTTAACTGGTTGGCGGTTTCCTTTTCCAGTTTTAGGTAACCAGTCGACATTGTACCAGCACTATGTTTACTTCTGGCAGCCATTGGACACGTTCCAGATGCTGCAATCAAGCCACGGGTGCAAAGACACCCCGCATCCATAATGCAATGCAATGCGCCTGTAAACATGAACAAAGTGAACGTTTTGGAGATAAGGTGTAACGCTGTACAAGGTTCGTACAAGGCGGGACGAAACGAGCATATACTGCACTCGTTCTATCCAACGGTTGAGCCAGGATTCAAGATAGTCGAAACGCCTAGAAACGTCATTTATTTTCCGCTTAACGTACTACACTTGCGTAACGTTACAGTGTCTGTACACGATCAGGACGGTAATATTGTGAATATTCAAGGCGAAGTCATCACTGTGCGTATACATTTGAAACGTGTGTAGTAATCATGGGAATTTATTTCACCGATACCCCCGTGATGAAGAGCGGCGGCGGCGGCGGCGGCGGCGACGGCTCGCACCACAAGATAAAAGAGATCAACACGTTTGGAAAAGGTGTCAGTAGACGTTCGTCGTCGGCACGGTTAACACCAATTAACCGACGCTACCTGATTTCACTAGGATTCAAAGTCAAGAAAAACAAGTAATATGGCGGACAGCGGTATCGTCTTATCGGTTGAACGTCGACCATTGTTTGAAGACAACATCACGCATTACGAATATCATCCTCATGCACCGTACGCGTCGGCGTCACGATACGGAAATAACGATGAGATACGCATACCTATACTGCAACAGGAAGTCTTCACTTTACCGATGGAAAGTTTCCTGTACGTTGAAGGCAAGTTGAGCAAAAAGACCGACAGCACCGGTAGTGTGAACGTGAAAATGATCAACAACGCGATCGCGTTTCTCTTCGAAGAAATCCGTTACGAACTGGCCGGTGTGGAAGTGGATCGTACCAAGAGCGTCGGCATCACGTCCACTATTAAAACCGTGCTATCTGCCGGCAAGCAGGACATTGTTTCGATGCAAAACGCCGGTTGGGTTGCTCCTACAGCTAACGAACTAACACCGACCGGCAAACACGAGAAATTCAAATTTGCATACCGTTGAGGATGCTGATGGGATTCGCTGAGGATTTCACGCACGTTATTTTAAACATGAAACAGGAACTTATACTGTTGCGCACTTCCAGCAACGTTAACGCTCTGTTCTCGTCAACGGATGCGCCCGCTAACGCTGATATAGAACTGACCAAAATCCCTTGGATGATTCCGTTCGTGTACGTGAACAACGAAGTACGGATACGATTGTTGGATATCATACGCAAGGACCTACCGCTATTCTTACCGTTTCGTAGTTGGGAACTGCACGAGTATCCGGCTTTACCAACGACCGACAGACAGACTTGGACGGTGAAAACAACTACACAACTGGAGAAACCGCGGTACGTGATACTCACCTTTCAGACCGCCAGAAAAAACACTCTGAATAAACACGCAGACGAATTCGATCACTGCAATGTGGCAAACGCGAGACTCTTTCTGAACGACAAATACTACCCGTACGATAACCTGAACCTGGATATCGATAACGGACGTTACGCATTGCTGTACGACATGTATACACGATTTCAAAAATCGTACTACCACAGAAGTCAACCCAACGTACTTCTAACAACTACTGAGTTCATAGCAAAAGCACCGTTATTCGTCTTCGATTGTAGCAGACAGGACGAATCGCTCAAGTCTTCACCAGTCGACGTCAGATTGGAATTCGAGTCATCGACCAATTTCCCCGCTCAGACCGCGGCCTACTGCTTGATACTGCATGATTCAATCAACGTGTACACTCCGTTATCCAACACGGTGCGCAGACACAATTAAACGCTTACTATATATATATATTTTTTTTGCTGTAAATATAACGTTGCTTTTTTTAGAATGTAATGTGTGCATTATATGTATGTGATTTTTTTTTAATTAAAAAAATGTAATCAATTTTCGTGTATTTTTATTTTGTTTTAAATAGAATGTAATGTGATATTTTATTTAAAAAATGTAATCAATTTTCATGTATTTTTATTTTGTTGTAAATAGAATGTAATGTGATATTTTATTAAAAAAAAAAATGTAATCAATTTTCGTGTATTTTATTTTTGTGGAGGGGGAAACGATTATCCTCTCCTCCCTATTCTTCGCTCAGTGTTTCATCAGTCGTGAGTGGACGCACAAGATGCTTTCACATAATATCGATGATGACGATATCAATCCGATAAAGAAGTGCAGGTCATCTTAATTCAAAAAATCACATCTCTATACCCACGTTACAGAAACTTGGACAACCGTTTAAAGAGTTTTAAAGAATGGCCTGTATCGTTAACGATAACGCCTAAAGAATTATCAGAAGCGGGTTTCTTTTACATCGGATGCAACGATAGAGTGATTGGTTTTTGCTGTGGAGGCGGATTAAACAAATGGGAACGTTGAGAATATGCTTGGATGGAACACGCACGTCATTTCCCTGCGTGCTCTTACGTAATGTTAATGAAAGATAAAAATTTTATCATCAAGGCACTGGGTATCGTTACCGAAGCGCAAGCATCAACAGCAGCAGCAGTGACAGCAAAGGACGAACAACGCACCGACACGATCAAGGAGAATATAAAAAACGTAGAAGGAAGCTCGAATCGTGATACGATGTGCAAAGTCTGTTACACACAAAACGTGGAAGTTGTACTTATTCCCTGTCGACATTTTATCACATGTGTGAATTGCGCCATAACCCTACATATTTGTCCCTTAGACCTATATAGAACCGCATACACCGCTTACATGAGAGCGTATTTCTAGTTCGTTTTCACGCTATAATTTTATCGCCTAGTGAACACAAGGTTTGAAAATATATATGCTGCTGTGACAAAAGTGTTTAATCCAACCTCCGCTAATATCGCATACCTCAGTGTTTGAACAGCACGCGTTGAAGACGGACGCATGGAGCTGCTATCTCCGTACGAGTACATACGCTGCAGTGAATTAAAGCATACAGTACTGTACCCTATAGAAATTTTGTATACAGCGTTTTGACATGTAAATTTGTTGCACTGATCCGTGACGAAAATATAAGGTACAAAATAAACGTTCCGAACAAATTCTTTACGAGCGTTTCACAATATACAACGTGTCTGTTCCGTAAGACGGACGGATCTGCAGCGTTCCTAGTAACACCAAACACATTGTTTATAACGAAAAAAGGATGTGCGAGGATAAACTAGCAGTCATACTTGACTTTCACTGTTTCATCGACAACGATGGAAGCGAACTCGTTAAGGAACTAGCCGTTATAGACGTCACCGCATTTGCCAGCAGACATTGGATATGTAACCAATTACAAACCAAAACTTTAATTCTACACAATTGTGTATGCGTTTACATAATGTTATAATATAATGTGCTTACACTTAATTCATTTGATATAATTGTATACAATTGTATTTTTTTAATTGTCACTAATGTGTGTGTTTATCTCATTTTTTGTTTTGTACATATTTGTCATGTCATAGTGCACTTGTAATTAGTTTTACTTAGATGTATTTCGTACACCAGTCGTTCTCAACCTGGTGCTCGCGAGCACTGTAGTGCTCGCGTAACTAAAAATGGTGCTCATCATGGATGTATAAAAAAGTGCTCGCGAGCAACAGTGACCCCTAATTTTTAATTATGAACTATATAGCACGGCCGTACAGCTGTTGTCCACCAACAACTGAGTATAGCAGAATACTGTTCGGAAACTTTTGTTACTTCTAAGAGCACTACTTGCAATGGTTTCCGGAATTGTCCGTAGTTTACAAGCCGATACCGACTCTATTGTTTGCAGCTTTAAAAGGCAGAGACAGCCTACAAGGGGTTTGTTACTGTAGGCGCCAGGTTGTCTCATCTTGTAAATGGGCTGTTAAACACGTACTAGTACCCTCAAAAGAAGCGGTTATTCAAAATATTTTAATTTTATTGCCTCTGAAATCCCTAAACTTGGCAGCTTTAAGTACATTCTCAAAGAAATAGTCACGTAGCATTTTACACTTAGCTCAACCAATCAATATTCAGATTTTAAATAGAAATTTCGAAATTTGGCAATGAGACTTTAAGAGCAGCCACTACCATAGAGGTATATAGATAGAGGTGGTGAACTGGCTGAGAAACCGTCCGGCTGGAAAAGAGAGATGGAATCACTTAGGGGTCATTTCTGTCCTTTCCTGCCTCTAACGCTGAACTGACGCTGAATCAGCTGATCCGCGCGAGTTCCACTCTCGCGCATGCGACAGTAGACAAGGATAGAAATGACCTCTATGAATGTTTCTGCGTGGACATTTCCACTTACACGAGCGACATTTGTGACTGGAGTGACATAGTGTAGCGGTGTACACCAGTTTTGTGACGTATTTTGGTTGTAGTATTGCTGTTCTGTTATTTGTGAAATACGCGTAATTATTGTCAGTTTGCAATTTTCCTTTCGCCTCGAAGTGTATTGTGAACGTTCTTAAAAAAGAGACATGGATAAATTTGTAATACGAAAACGTAGTGAAGGATCGATACCTAAGTTACCTTCTTCATCAACCCAAGATTCCAACAAAAGTAGCGAAGCAAAAAGAAAGAAACTGTATTCTTTTCAAGGTAACTGGGAGACTGATTTTTTGGTGGTCACTAATGACGAGAATACCGGAGTTATTTGCGTTTTGTGGCATGTACCTTTATCGGGTTTCAGAAATGCAAATTGTCAAAGACATTATGAAACACATCATAGTGCGTTTTCTGATCAATATCCCACGGGATCAGATGCAAGGATACATAAAATCAGAGTTAAAATCACAACTCCAACGTCAACAGAAGTCTTTTTCATTTAATGTTAATAGTTCTGTTAACAAACTTTCAACCGAAGTGTCTGTATCTGTGTCTCATAAACTTGTTCAGCATGGGATGCCATTTACAAGTGGAGAAATTGTGAAGGAGTGCGTAGTTTCCGCAGTGACAACTCTCGCTGAAAGTATACCTGAGTAATACAGAAGTGTTTTGATTAATGCGGCAAAAAATGTGCCACTTAGTAATGACACTGTTGCCAGGCGCGTTGACCTCATCGCGGCTCAAATTAAACAAAAAGCACTCCAGAAACTTTCTGAATGTAGTTATTTTTCTCTTGCTGTTGACGAATCAACAGACATTGCTTCTTTAGCACAATTGGCGTGCTTTGTACGTTGTATAGATAATGTGGGAATTGTAGAAGATTTCTTTTTAACAATTTTACCGCTCCCGGGTACAACTACGGGGCAAGACATTTACAACGCTGTCGCGAATTTCCTGAAACCTAATGGCATTGACTTATCAAAGCTCGTGTGTGTGGTTACTGATGGCGCACCTTCCATGGTAGGTAAAAATAAAGGATTTGTCGCTCTTTGATGAACATTTTCCTCCCTTTGTTCACTATCATTGTTTAATTCACGTTGAAAACTTAGCCAGTCATCTCATATCTGTTCCTGAAATTTCAGAACAGTTAAAACTGATAGTTAAGTTGATCAAATTTTTGGTTTCTAAACCCCTGAATAAACTTGCTAAAAGTCTTCTTGCATGATTTATCAGCGCCACATTCAGAACTAATCCTACATGCGGATGTTCGTTGGCTAAGTCGCGGGGAAGCAATTACAAGGGTCTGGAAAGTTTTCGAAGAAATCAAAGCATTTATTTCTGCCAACGATTATGTCACTAAGTTTCCAGAAATATTCGGGGATGATTTCAAGATCAATCTTGCTTTCATGGTAGACCTATTTCAATATCTCACCGAGCTGAACAAACGTCTTCAGGGTCAGAAAAACACAATTTGTGAACTGAAAGAAATTATATTTTCCTTTCGATCAAAGTTACAAAGATTCCTCTGGACGGCAAGTAAAAATGACTTGGTTCATTTTCCTGAACTGGCACATACACTCTCGAGTCTTGGTCCTCCCCACTCGGAGTGTCCTAAAATTGTCGTTCTGGCAATTCAAGATCTGTTGAAAGAGTTTGCTACACGTTTTCATTTACTCGAAGAAAGTGAGCCGTTGTTTAATATGGTGCTCAATCCATTTCAATTCAATGTGGACTCCCTCAGAAAAATTCAGATTATTCAACAGCACAATCTTGGTCGCGCGGAACTTGAATTATTAGAGCTCAAGTCCTCTCAAGCTTTAAAATATCTTTTCGAAAAGAAAGGATCACATATTTCTGAGGTGCAAATGATAAAATGAAATTTTAGACATTGCGAAATGCTTCTCTCAAATGCTTGGCGATGTTTGGGACAACCCACCTGTGTGAAAAATGTTTTTCATTAATGAAATACATCAAGAACAAAGCACGATCAAGATTAAATGACTCACATTTGGAGGACTGTTTACGTGTGGCTGCAAGCGACTTCTCCTTACATATTAGTGAAATTCTGAGTAACATTCAGGGCCAAGGATCTCATTAGCCTGGTGAGTGTATTTATTATTATTAATATTATTAAATTTTCATTGTGCTCTCCCACTTGCCCCGGATTATGAAAGGTGCTCTCAATCACAAAAAGGTTGAGAATCCCTGTCGTACACAATTGTCATATTGCACATGTTTATATTTTGTAATTTTCACTACTGTGTGCACTTACATATTATGTATTTTAAATTGTAATATATTTTGATTACATGTATTTTAATTATTTGTAATGAAACAGTATTGCTTTAACATTTTTATTGTTTTTTAATTTCAAAATTTCTTCGAACATTAACACTGTTCATCAGTCAATATACAAGCTAGAACGAGTTACGTAGAACTAATTTAAAAAATCAATTTTATTAAACAATAATTGCATGATTATAATATACTTTAGAAATTAAAGAATATTTAAAAATCAAACTAACCTTGTACGAGTTCCAGTTGAGTCTCGCGACGAACGATGTGCCGCTGAGAGCAGTTCGGTACAGATTATATATAGTATCTCAAGGATGTACACGAAAGAGATGGTAACAACAAAAACTACCTCCCACACACAAAGTCACGGACGCGCACTTAGCTTGGCTTGCGTTCTGCTTCTCATTTCGATCACACGCTGTGATAACAGATGGTGTCAAACAGCTTGTGTGTTCTGTTATTAAAAAAAATGTATGTACTAATATGTTCACACGCTGCGATAAACAGATGGCCAGACAGACGGAGTCGATTACATCATCATAACAACTAATGCACACCCAACAACAACAAAAAACGTAACAGCTGCCACACACACAAAGTCAAAGACGCACACTTAGCTTGGCTTGTGTTCTATTTCACACAATAATTTATGTACGTACCTAACTTCGTTCACACGCAACGATAACATATGCTCAGACAGACGGCGGCAATTAATTATTACCATGAGCGGCTCGCGATAACAGATGGCCAGACAGCCGGAGTCGATTATATCAGCTGCAGCATATTCTGTTATTAAAAAAAAAACATACGACTATGGACAAACAGCATCATGATGTAAGAAGTTATAAATATCTGCACGTGTATAGGTCTCAGCGGAAGTCAACTGCCACTTGTCCTATACTTACCACAAAAGCACACACACACATTCAAATTTACAGTTCACGAGATGGCAACAATGCAATTCACCTCACTCAATCTCTTCACATCGACGATATCCGGACAATGGTGGCAGTGTAAATATCTGAAACCCGTACACTATAACACATGCACGAGTCGACAACGTGGCCGATGCTAAACCAGCACACATGCACAAGTTGACAACGGCGACGCTTTTCAAACATTGCCACCCTTCCGGAAAACACAGTATATATCCAAACCCATACACTATAACACATGCACGAATCGGCAACGTGGCCGAACCTTAACCAGCACACTCTTACACTACTTGACAACCTCGCCGCTTTTCCAACACGGCCACGCACCTACCGACAACATGGCCGCCACCGCCGACAAAATGGACGACGACCCCACCACTCCTGGCCGCCATCAAGCCACGACCAGGCCGCCGCCGGACGGCGAACGGCGAACGGCGAACGGCGAACAGCGAACGGCGGCCACGCCTCCACCAATCAGCGCACACATAACCCCACAAAATGGACGACGCCGACAACATGACCGACAACTTCGCCACGCCCACCAAGGTCACGTGGGACACACCACTACCCCTCCGGTCCATCCGCAACTCTGCACACGACGACACACAGCACCGGAAGTCTACCCCCACCACCACGATTTTTGAATTTCCCGCCATATGACGTCACTTCCGGGGTAGAACTGTCATTTCTCCCCTACTTATTATACTAAGAACCGAGGACTACCTTAAGTAATTGCAAGACCTAAATCTAAAAGGAATCTAGAAAGTAGAAGACGTCATGATAAAACGATCCAGGGCTATTGATGCTCTGAAATTCATTGGAATTGCGTGTAACGATATAGACAAAGAAGTAACTAGATTTTATCTAGGGATTGATGCTATGAGACACAGGAAACTAAGTACAATGTTAATATCACCTGAAACTCTTAGTACTTATTTATTTACTATAAGCATTAAGCTAAGAACTGGTTCCACACTACCTATAGTGGTTACTCCTCAAACAATACACTCGTATTATGAAATTACCGAAGCGATGGCTTGGCTTGTAGATGACCATATCATCCGAACTTTCCTACGAATTCCTCTTAAACATGTTGACCAAACTTATAACTTGTATGAAGTATTACCTATACCTAATCCTACTCCAAAAGCGAAAGAAAATTTCCTTTACACCTTCATTAATCCGGGAATGGATTTCCTTGCCATATCCATAAGTGAACAGCATTTCATTCCTATGACTCAGAGACAGGTAGATCACTGCAAGGGCAGCAGCGTGAAAATCTGCAATAAACCGACCGTTGTTAATCACCTAAGTTCCGGACTTGAGACTTGTGAAATCGCCTTCTATAAGGGAGTAACGCCGCCACTAAGCAGATGCGATACGAGGATAACACACGTCGGAACGTCCATGTGGATGGAGATTCCAGGTACATCAGGATGCATGTTTGTAATTCCGAAAGAAGAAAGTCTCATCGTCACCTGCCTTGGACCCGACGGACATCCAGAGCATGATGGCACAGAGTGGATACAAGGAACTGGAATGTTACCAGCTAAATACCAGATGGTTGGATCTACGTTCACCATTTACAGTAGAGTAGCCTATAGATCAGTTGAGAAACTTAATGTAAGTGATGTAATAAAAATATCTACCGCTAAAGCTTATAAGTTAAATATTAGTAATGAAATTATGCTATAATCTCTAAAAAGACGGCTAATGATAATAAAACCTTGAGATACGTAACTAATAGATTTCAAGATTTAAAAGCAGCCAGTATAAAGTTAATCATGTTAGATGACATAATGAAGCAATACGAACCTGATAACTACATTCCTGAACCAAGACACTATGTATCAATTACTGTTCTAATTATTCTTATAGGGTTAGCTTGGTATTTTAGAGTAGACAAATTGTGTTCTAACAAGAAAAGGAGACAGTTCAAACTACTTCCTATTACTTTTAAAAAGAATAAGACTGAGCCTACAGTAGATTTAGAAGCTGACGAATTAGACGATATGCCTTTAGAAGATAGGATAAAAATTAATAGAAGAAAATAAAACAAGGAGCAATAAGTCCTTATAGACTCATTATCCTTGACTTAAGGGGGAGGTGTTGTATATTTTAAGTATTATCCTTTAGTTTTGTTTTTGTATCGCTGCAATTACCGAAATAGTTGTTAGGCCTATGTTCAAAGTTGTTATTTAAAAGAAAACACCTTGAGGCTCCCTTTCGCTAGTGAAAGTGAGTTTTGGCTAAACTCGTCATTCTTAAAAATTATAAATAGGTTTCATTTAGTAAACAACTAAACAGTATATAAATGGAACGAAATTTCCAAACGCTTATCAACCCAGAGGGTTGCAGTACGACAGAGGGTCACAGTACGACAGATTGTTCAGATTGTCAGTGACAGGCTTGTTGAATAGTTGACTAGATGTAAACTAGGTAAAGTAGAGAATTAACTTATAATTGTATGTAAAGAAGTTGTTAAAGTGTTAGTGAAGAGTCAGTATTATAAAGTAACAAAGAATAGAATGTCAGAAGAGTTAATGTAAAAGGAAATTAATTGTACTTATTGTGAAATAGAGTAACTAGTAGCATTGCATTATATCAAGTAATTGTCTGATGTTAGAATAAAGCATTCTTTTGGTACCTTTTGAATTTCTTAATTCTTAATCGGGCAAAGTTCTCCTATTAAAATTTGCTTAGCCACTCGAGCAAATAGTAAACTGTAATTACCTTCGTACAGTTTGGTAACAGTACGCAAAAACTGTACTTTCCATAAGTTTTAATAGTTGATAACGTATGAAGTCAAAACGTGTGAAACCGTTTTGTCTGCTTTAAATGTTGCTGTTTACTTATTGCTAAAAAATCTATATGTAATTGGCGAGCGATGTGACTAAGCTAACACAAGAAAAACGTTATCTGAATATAACACTCGTGTGCAAACACTGTGATAACGCATTGACGATAATATAATGCTTATCGGCGGTGTTGCCCAGAAAACACAACGTGTTAAATTGTTATCATTTCGCTTTATAATTACTTTCTGCAAAATAACATAATAAATAAAGAAGTGTCATTCCGTTTTCTTCGCCAGGTGGAATATATATTCATTTATTCAGGTAGGTTGAGAATTATATTTCATGTTTAAGTCTGCCATAGTTTATATGTTTATAAGACGATTTGGTAACTGTTTAAAGATATTTTCTAGTTTTTGCTTGCACGTTATTTATCGTTAAATGTTAATTTTTAAATCACTGCACACGAGCACACCTGACACAGAACTGTGTGCATTACCTAACCGAAGCAAATAGATTAAGAATACGAGTAACGTAAACTCTATAAATGTTACTTGAATTAAGATTTTGATGAAACCTTATTTTAAAACATTCCAATTAAAACATTCTATTAAAAAATATTTTAGGTGTAACCTTTGTAAAATTGTATTTAATTTTTTATAAAAAATTTATCAAAATACCAATTTTCTAATCTGTCATATCAAAAAATCATTTAAACAGACTTATAACAGATTATCCAAAAATTGTAACAGGATATATTGATAACGGCCTCAAATAATTAAAAATTTTAAGTCCGTGAAGTACACACATAGGCCTACATCTTTGATTAATGATTTAGCGGTAAGTCTGCAGTGGCCGACCAAGGTTGATGAAGAAGAGAACCTATTGTTATTAATACTCAAGAGGTCGGTTATGTAAATCAGAATTTGGAGTTGTAGTACATTTCTGAGTTTAGCACTGTATTCGGATTAAAGTTTTGTTATTTTGTCATGTTTATGTAACGTATTTTAGTACCCACTAACATATGACGTTTAAGATTACTAATAGGGCTTTTTAACTCCAAAAGCTCTTCCATGATCTGTCGAGTGTAGCCTAGTAGAGTACTAAATTTAATATCGCCGTGAACACTGAATAGATGTCAATAACCAGAAACTTGTAATAAATGAAAGGGACAGTGATTATACTAGATTTAACTACTCACTTAATCTTGAGGTTATTAACGCAAAATCTCAGTAACGCATACTGATAAACACGTAAAACGTGATAGATGTTAAATAAAATATTAACACAAGTGTATACAAGTAAGTATGTGTTTATGTGCACACACACACACACACACACACACACACACACACACACACATGTGTGTTATGCCTATGTCAAAAAAAATTCGTTTTACATAAGGTACAGTAATATGTAATAATATATAAAATCTTGTCATATAGTTTGGTTTCTCATATGCTGTGTTATTATTGGCAAAACATTCAGTCCTCTGCTTCGGCTTATCCCGTGTACAGTCAGTGTTAAACAGCAGGGTCTTTCATTTTGCTCATCCCTAAAGAAAAGAGTACTCTGTCAATTACTTTTCTTTCAAATCTTCAGAAACGTTTGCGCTGCATGCTTTCTCTACATCTTATTCCCGGTATTCCTCTTCTTCTTTTACCTTCACAACAACTACCTTCGTAGACAACCTCTTATACTCACATTTATCGCCCTTCCCAAGAAGACGGTACCGCTGTCAACTACATTTCAGTAGTACATTAACATAGCCTGTATTTTTTTGTGTTCATTAATGATAACGTAAAGTTATATTTTGAAGATGTTGTTTATAAATCATTTTCAAATTTATAAATAAATATTTTTATTTTAAGAATATCAAAAAATGTATTTTGTTTCACTCACGACATACATAAACTAGAATTAAAGCTAAAATAAAAAATTCAGTAACGAGAAAGACGTAAATTTGAGGTTTACTATTAGGGGAGATCGTTGTACCTTGGGCATAGTGTACCTCGAAACATTGTCTAGTACTGTATAGTTGTGCTATCTACGCGGTTGAAACACATTACAGGTTGTAGAAAACGCCGCTAGGTAGCTCTAACGGTAGTTCTATTTGCTGTAGTGCAACATGTGTGTGTAGTGAAATAAACAAACTTTTAAGTGACAAAAGTAAATTTTTCGTTTCTGTTAATTCGTGATTTACCAGGGACATTAAAATGAAGTTGTGACCAGCACTACATACAGTGTGTTCAATATCACCTGGTGAGTAAATAAACATGCTTACTTCAATAGTTTTAGTTAACCTCTAACTTAGGCAGCCATATTAGTATAAATATGCACCCTCTTGTACCTCGGAACACACAACATTCTGTACCATGGAACTGTTCCAAGGTACACGACGCTATTGTTTCTTTGTTTTTTTTTTTTAGATTATCATGCCACGAAGTGAAGAGGGTGTTAAGAGGGCTGCAATTGATCCAGATGCTTTGAAGAATACTCTTCAAGCAGTTATGGCTCCTCCCGAGACTAAAATCTCAATCAGAGAAGCGTGCAAAATTTATAAGGTTAAATCAACCACTTTATCAAGACATTTGGCACAATTCCGGAACTCCGGAAGCGAAACATTTGATTATAAACCAAAATTGACAGTCGAAAGATTTTTTCTGATGCCGAAGAAAATAGTTTCATAGACTATATAAAGAAAATTGCACAAATGAATTACGGATTATCAAAAAAAGGTGTCCGAGAGCTAGCGTACAAGTATGCTCGTTCCAACAAGAAAAGTTATCCTGAGGTATGGGATGAGCATCAAGTTGCTGGTGAGGAATGGATGCGAGGATTCATGAAACGCCATCCAGATCTATCCATACGAACCCCAAGGCCTACTAGTTTAAGTAGAGCAACCAGCTTCAATAAAACAAATGTAAGCGCTTTTTTCGATAACATTGAAAATGTTCATCTTCGCTTTGGGCCCATTCCACCTGAAAGAATTTGGAACTGTGATGAGACGGGGATGTGCACGGTGCAAACCCCAGGCAAAATTGTGGCTCCCAAAGGAATAAGGCAGATCGGCAGTGCAACATCTGCTGAACGTGGAAACCTTGTTACGATGATTGCGGCAATTAGCGCAACTGGGAATACTATTCCCCCAATGTTTGTGTTTCCCCGCGTACACTTTAAGGACAGAATGATGCACAGTGCACCGCCTGGATCCATTGGTGCTGCTGTTCCTTCTGGCTGGTCTAATGAAGAAACCTTCGTACAGTTTTTGAGACATTTCATGAAATTTGTAAAGCCCTCTAAAGAAGAACGTGTTCTCTTATTCATAGACAACCATGAGACTCATCTAAGTATAGAAGCTCTTAATTTGGCATCTGAATCTGGTGTGGTCGTAGTTATATTTCCCCCGCATAGTAGTAGTTATACTTCTCACAAACTACAGCCCCTTGACTTATCTGTCTATGGGCCTCTGAAAGCTAGCTACAATCAGTTAGTAACTTCGTGGCTAGTCAACCATCCAGGACAAATTTTCGACATCTATGCAGTGGGAGAAATTATGGGAAAAGCCTTTCCACGAGCATTCACTCCAACTAACATAATAAATGGGTTCAGGGTCTGTGGAATTTTTCCATTAGATAGTAACATATTTTCTGATGAAGATTTCTTAGCTTCATATGTCACGGACAGGCCCGACCCATCTGCAGTTACGTGTGAAACTAATGCAGGACAGCCCACTGGTGTTATCTTAGGTAATTCTGACAAAGAAATTAGACAAACTGTGAGAGTTGACTTAAATTTGCCAGGGCCTTCAGACTCAAATGCTGCAGAGATAAACAAACACACACCTAGTAGGCCTAGTTATAGCAAAGGTATAGAGCAGGATCAGACTATGGTCGTAGTGTCACCAGAGAATATCCAACCTTATCCTCAGGCTAAGCAACGCAAAAATACGAACAAAGGAAGAAAACCAGGAAAGACTATGATTGCAACTGACAATCCAGAAAAGCTGCAAATAAAACTGATCAAAGAGAAAAAGGACAGTGTTAAAAGAAAGCTAAATATTAATCAAAATTTAACAACGGTGGCTAAGAAAAATAAGTCAAAAGATGGAAAATTTTTAAAAAAACGGGACTAAAAAGACGGACATTAAAAAGAAACGCTTCCCATCTTCATCATCTGAAGAAGACGATCCTATCCCGCTAGTTGAAACTGATTATGAAGACAGCAATGATGAAGATTGTCTTTTTTGTTGCGAACCTTACAAAAATGATAAAGGTGGTGAACAATGGATTCGCTGCATTTCCTGCCAAAGATGGGACCATGAACTTTGCGCAGATACTGGGACAAGGGGTTGGAAAACCTATGTTTGTGATTTTTGTTCAAATAGAATTTTGTTCAAATAGAATTTTAAAGTAGATTTTAAAATAATGTTGTATATTTTAAGTATTATCATTTAGTTTTGTTTTTGTATCGCTGCTAATTACCGAAATAGTTGTTAGGCCTATGTTCAAAGTTGTTATTTAAAAGAAAACACTTTGAGGCTCCCTTTCGCTAGTGAAAGTGAGTTTTGGCTAAACTCGTCACTCTTTAAAATTGTAAATAGGTTTCATTTAGTAAACAACTAAACAGTACATAAATGGAACGAAATGTCCAAACGCTTATCAATCCCAGAGGGTATCTGAGAGTACGACAGAGGGTCACAGTACGACAGATTGTTCAGATTGTCAGTGACAGGCTTGTTGAATAGTTGACTAGATGTAAACTAGGTAAAGTAGAGAATTAATTTATAATTGTATGTAAAGAAGTTGTTAAAGTGTTAATGAAGAGTCAGTATTATAAAGTAACAAAGAATAGAATCTCAGAAGAGTTAATGTAAAAGGAAATTAATTATTGTACTTATTGTGAAATAGAATAACTAGTAACATTGCATTTATCAAGTAATTGTCTGATGTTAGAATAAAGCATTCTTTTGGTATCTTTTGAATTTCTTAATTCTTAATCGGGCAACGTACTCCTATTAAAATTTGCTTAGCCACTCGAGCAAATAGTCAACTGTAATTACCTTCGTACAGCTTGGTAACAATAAGATTTTGAAGTATTTTTAGAAAAAGCTAACATGTTATCTTTTTATATATGTATTTCCAAAAGGGTGTGTTCTATGGTACATGACCATGTTGTACCACAGAACATTTTACATGCCATTAACATTATATTTTTTAACTGTCATTATGACTGTAAAATACAAAAATAATTACAGAACGTTGGAAAGGAATATTGAATAACCATCATCAGCACTTTTTAATTTTAAAATACCATTAAAAAAATTGAAAAAATTAATGTAAAAAGTGTCGCATGGTACAACAGTCTCCCCTGCGTTTTATCGCGGTTTAGTAACAATGTGAGTGCCAAACAATCTACATTCACTTTTATAGTTTCTTGAAATAAATATAATTTTCATTTTTAAAATCGCAGCATACAGTTCCGATAAGTTTTTCTTCTTAATTGCCTCACAGTGGATCCGCCATTATCTGAGAAATTTATTCTTTTTAAATAGATTTCTCTAAATACCATGTTTTAAGCTACACTGGTGAAAAAAGTTTTGATCGCAGGTTTCGGTTTCACTTACAGTTGGACATAACGAACTGTTGTAAACTGGAAAGGTATTTTTTTAGAGGTCAAACAAAATACTCCCCTGCCTTAAATTGTGTTACTGCCCTATTTAGTTGCAAATCTGGCCCCCGACACGTTTTTTGCAATAGGACCGGCATTGGTTTAGGGGATGATCCTTTTCCTTAATCAAAACTTCAAACGTGAAAGCCACACACTCGCGCCACGTAGCTGAAGTAGTGGGAATACTGTGGTTACTGAGATGCGCTACAAATCCGTGTGTTTGAGATTACAACTGGAATGCGTTGCACGCCGCATTGAAAACAAAACTTACAAACTGGCAGTATTTGTCTTTTGCTATAATAAGGGCATTATACATTATCAGCAACGAATGGACAGTTCAAATAAGACATATCTCCTCTCCTTCGAAGTTCTTAGACAGAAGGTAGAGTAAAATATCTCTTTAACTATTCACTTTTGTCACTTAAAATTTGTTGAACATTTGTAAATATCCTTTAAGAGTTGAGATTTTGAAAACACTACTTAGCGTTCGGAAGTGATGTATTTTGCTTATAGATGGGTTTATTCTCTTGTCCCTACCAAGACTCTGCAAACAATCTGAGCTAAGAAAAAGCTTTTTCTTAAATAACCTTCTCTTAAGATGATTGTTTAACGTAAAATTACGTAAATAATTTAATCACTCATTACAGAAAAGACGAAAAATTTACATGTTTTAAATAAATATAAACTAGACATTTTATAGGCCTCACGGTCCACACATGCTGTTTCTTTAAATGCTCTTTAATGTTTCTTATACATGTGGCAACGAAATAAAGTACCGACTTACTATATATAACCGATAACGAATACAGCAAACAGTACTTTGCCTGTTGACACACGGATTAGATAACGCTATCACCTTATCTATGGACACAAACTAGAATGACGAATGCAGTCGATCGATGTTTGCTATAACCTAACCTTTAAAATAAACATTTGTTTAACTGCGTAGCGAATTTATTTTCTTTTCACTATCACATTCATTACAGTAAAGGCAAATGAAAATATTAATGTACTATGAATAGAATTCGGTGTTATAATTGTAAGTTATTTGAAAACACGAAAATTATTTGGCTATAATAATTTCAATAAATGGTTTTCCGATTTACTTTAAGTGACGTAATGACTGGCTCTGTTGCAGTGATAAATTTGATCTTTACTGCTTACCGCCCCAATCAGCTTCTGTTTGATCAAGTAGCGTAGAGCAACTGAGATTGTCGTACCTTTCGCCAGAACGTGCACGACATAATGCGTAAAATTAATTGTAACAAATTTTTACACCATCGAACCGCAGAATTTTAAACATTATAGTTATTATCTGCGATTAAATATAACTGCCTAACTGCTGATGAGACTATAATAAATTATATTGTTATATTTAAAATGTAATTATTGAAACTATTTCCTTGATTCGACGTACAAGAATGACTAAACATTTGTTCAGTGTTTGAAACAGCAGTAGGCTGTATTCAAACAGCAGTATAAACAGTTCGTAGACGTTTTTTCCGATTTATTAACGATTAATATTTGGCATTGTGTTGAGGCTTTGGTATTCTAAGTAGCAAGAATCTGACATACTGTAATAGCCATCAGTAAAAACTAAATAATAAAATGTCTTTTTAATTTATACAATACAAGATCGCTCCTTCCTAATATATTGATACGACTGTCCCAAAGACATCGTCTTGTTCAGTTGAAACAAGTAACTAACACCAAAGAAGTCACTAATTGCAAACTTTAATTAAACACAAACAACAGCTAGAAATCAACAAAGGTGCTCTTATACAATAATTCAAGTTAAATCTGTCTGTACAGTTTCGCACTAATTAACACAATAATAATTACTTTCCACTAAATCGCAACAGTAATCCTGAACCGCATTTGAAATATCGCCTGGTGGATCTGAAATGCCCAGCAGCTGACTCTTATATATACTCCGCAGAGGTTCCAGAATAATTCCGTATTCCGGGCGGCGCGGCATGGCGAGCATAATTTGCGTAGTTACAGGCGTACGAACAATCTGTAGACTAGGTCAATGTCCGACCTTGAACACGACGTGCCGACTGCAGCGGTAGGCTGGACGAGAAACGTGTGGAAATGCAGTCTCGAATTATCAAAAGCGTTACGTATTTGTCTTTCATCTTGACGAACGTAGAAATATAAACGCGCTAGGACGAGACGGCAAAAAGAAACAGAAGCAAGAAGGAAAAAGTTGGCTACATGTAAGCTGTAATTAGAAACAATAATTTTTTAGTAAAATAAAGGGGAAAATCACTTTACTTATGAAAATACTGGGAAAATAAGGAAAAGATGATTTTACACAGCAAATTATATTATTTAATATTTTTTATTCATTATGTCGCCGTCTTGGTAACATTACACGGTGATTCTACCTTTCTCTTTTGTACAGCTGTTTAAATATTTATATGCTTAAGGATAATAGCTGTTAACTTTATAAGCAAAAATTGTCGTTTAAATTTCTGTAGACTGCAATAATGAAGGCAGTATGACGTTGACAGTGAGAACGTCACGTGACGAACGCCTCAGCGCAATGTTATGATACGAATTGCCCTCCTAACTTAACTTAGAACGACCAACTAAGAGAACAGATAGCTGATTATAATTTCTGAGACTCAATGTTAACAACAATTCGCAGCTGCGATGTAGTTGTGTGTGTGTGTGTGTGTGTGTGCGCGCGCGCGCAATGAAGATTGGATTTCTGCAGAATAAAACCGTATTAAGTGTAAATATCAAATTACATCCTAATTTACAACATACAGAAAATTTTACTAAATAGTTGTGAGAACTATTTAGAAATAGGAAAGTAGCCTATACAATAAAAGCAGAGGAATCACAAAGTTTTTGTTAAAGACTCAAAGCTTGTACGCAAAACACCCAATGAGAACGAATGAGTACTCTGTAAATGGCATAGGCGACGTTACTTATTGTACTGTATTTGGGCTCAACACAATGATCTGTTTTGACTTGAAGTTTCCAACAATTTTATATTCTTCTTTCCTATAAGTCTTAGGTCACCCCACCTGTGTACTGCTGATTTCCACTACTACTACTGTTTCATGCGTCTGCTTAAACTTCTTTTGCCCTTATAAACGTAGACGAATACTGTTTTTTGAATTCTAATGTTTTGAATTCTGTCAAAACATTGGATCTTTTTTTTTTAGTTTCATAATATTATCAATGGATGCAAATATTTTTTAATACTTCTCTGATATCTACATTCTTCGGACGTTATCTACAATCTTGGGATCCCCAAGCTGATTTCCAGAACAGAATTTTCGAATTGTGATTGCAACTTTCATCGTGCAGACTACACTTCTATAAATGACCACTGTTACTGCCTTAACTTTGTATATCTTTAAGGCAGTATCTTTGTATGTTCTTTCCGAGTTACCTCTTAAAAGGATATTGTTTGGTTCTGCTCGAAGGTATTTACTATACGGAATATGACTGGCTAATATGTATAGCGTCCTCCTAGGAAGATACTTATGTATTTATTGACGTAAGTACGTACTTTTTTATTTCTCCAAC
The DNA here is from genome assembly GCA_034769895.1 of Magicicada septendecula. NCBI lineage: Eukaryota > Metazoa > Arthropoda > Insecta > Hemiptera > Cicadidae > Magicicada > Magicicada septendecula. Next base: position 428,986,137 of record CM068368.1, on the reverse strand, counting down.
AAACAAAAGGACGGTAAGATGTACATTTCAATTGAGACTCTTAGTAATACTTATTCCTTTTCCCCGACATATATTTTTTGTAATGCATAACTGGCTAATATATGTAGACGGCTAAAGTTTAAACTATTGCTTTTATCTGTTTTTACAAAAAGGGGAAAATCATTAAAAATATTATTCATAAGCTGTTTTTGTTCTTAACTTAATCCTGAAAATTCTATATTCATTGGGTAAGAGGCACATAAAACACCAGGTTATATTTTGTGACCATACATTTTACAGCATATGTTTTATTTATAGTACATAAAGTATAAAAATGGAAAATATATAAAGGACGATTGTATAAACCCAGTTTCACGAATAACCAATGCATAAAATAAAAATAAATAGAACATACTGAGACGGCAAGGGATGAAAAGTAACAGTTTGATCCATTTTCGACACAAGAGGGAGAATAAAAATTACGTTTTGGGAACAAGTTGGAAGTGTGTGTCTAGACAATGATGATATATAACGAACAAAGAAGAAGTTCATAAAAGATGAATCGCGAAATAAAAAGTAAGGCCCAGAGCTGAAGTGAAAAAAGTAGAGAATGGAGCGAAAGTTAGAAATTAGCGTCGAGCGAGGTAGGAGGGCTTCTCACGAGACAGACACAAACGTTGCGATGTGTATGTAGGCCTATGTGTTTAGTTTATACCGCTGTGGATCACTAGTTACGAAACGTTCAGCAGTATACATCAAAGAGAAACAATAGTAAAGTAGTAAACAAACCATTAAACACAGAGAGTACAATCTGGCGCAGGCATGCGTAAGCGCGCGCTCACCGTCACGCTGTAGTAATTTTAATATTTGTTTTCAGCTAATTAAAACCAAAACTCGCAAACACACACACCCTATCCAGATTTGTTTTGTTTTTTAAATGTTCGTTTGACATAGTTGTGTTTATAATGAGCGACTAAAAATTGAGATGATGCGAATGAAGTAGTGATGTGGTTTCTAAATATAGGCTATCTGAGACGGAAGGCAGTGGTACGCTCGGTTCCCCTCAGAATAGTAGTTTTCCTTGAGCTACAACTGCAAGGTGTGCCGTGTAGAGTTTGTTTATACATGTGGGTGTATTGTAGCGTAAAAGCTGTACACACTGTGTTTGTATTAGTGGCGTGCCGCTGTCCAACTGGTCCTCTTCACTTATAGTCTACAAGGTAAGCTTGCAGTTGTTTCCAATAAATATTGTATTATTAGTTTTCGTTTAAACATACACACTCACACACGCGCGCCATCGTGTATATTACGTTATATATATTATAATATACCTTATTCGTATGGGTTTTTAGCCACACGTTGGTTGCGTCAATTTAATACAAACCATAGTCGTACCCTTTCAAATCCCAAATCGCGGATGCCAATTTATTATCTTACTGATGTGGTATAATTTTATTTCCCGATTTAAGGCGCCAAATTGTTTTATTTCAAAAACAATTAAAAGTCTTCTTCTTATTTATTTATCCTTCTCCCATATTTTAGTTTAATTCAACTAACCTTTGTCTTGTATTTTAATTTGAATTTCGTTCCTAAAAAATAGGGGTTACCAACCTCTATTTTCTGATAAAAAATTTCCACCTTGGCTATATAAAAGAATAAAATGTCATTAACATTAAACTAAATCAAATATACGATTGAAAATAGTCAATACTGTATTATTTCTGTAGTGTTTCTTATTTCTTTCTTTACTAAACAAATAAAATATTTTTATAATATAATGTTTGCTCCAGCTCTGATTTATATTTGCTCAGCGGTTGGCAATAGTGACCAGGGCCTTTCTAAATAAAAACACAATGTTTTATTTCGTTATATTAAATTTGTTGGGTTCTTGTGATTACAGAAAAATTAACAAAAGATCTTTAGAAAGTACAAAACGTCACATAAAACATAATTAAATAATATACAGGTTCTTAATAAATTAATTCTTAGGTTATATGATATGTGTTGGATCAAAGTTGGTGAATTTAGGTTAACAGTTCGTTTTAAGAGAAGATTACAATGTCCAATAATTTGATCAACATAAATTAAAAAGTGAATAAAGATATAAACTGATTGTCACTAGTTTATTCATTAATTGAGTGCTAAATAAAGTTTATTAGTGAGCGAAAAAGTGTCAAAGTGTAGACTAGTCCTCTTCTTATTTAGTTTTTAATTCAATTTTATACTTAGCACATTCCTTCATATCTGAGGTTTCACTTCATGTTCATTTTCTTTTATAATTTGTAAGACAAATTTATTCTTTCAATTTAAAGTGATTTTGTTTTAAATATTTCTTCTTGTCATACTATTACAATACATAGTATCATTTTAGTTCATTACTATCTCATTTCTATTATTATTTATTTCTTTTATATAATTATATTGAGCTGCATGGATTTTTTAATCTTCTCTTCTCTGAATCCAATAATAGACTAACGAATTTTTCTGTTAATATTTGGTTGTCAAGGCAACAAACCTAATACTCCTATTGGTTGAAGAAATTGTTTACATTGTTAGACATTGCTACTGATTTTTCTACAAAATTAACAAATATTTTTAAATTAGTATAATCTTTTTATACTACTATGAATTCTCAATATAATAACTCTATTGCATTGCATTTCTTTTATAAATTATTTAGAAACCAAACATGAACAGTTTCTGTTCAGTATTTACCAAGTTACTAGTTAACAATTTTGTTTTTATATTAATTAATTTATAAGTGATTCTTTTGGTATACGTTATATGTCTCGAAAGTTATATAATTAAACCTAATAGTATTACCTACATTTTGCCCTTAATTACTACTGTTATAATATCAAATTTTACAAATTTCTGTTTTTTACAATAGGCTCCTCATGCCTAGTCCAACTGATTTTCTTTAGACAGTTATTATAACAGATTCCTTTGGTTTTATGCAACTGAACTATTACAATAAACTGAACACAACTACAATAAATTAACATATAACATTTGATTATTCATAATCATTTTTAAAACATAATACTATTCTTTTTAACATGCTATGCACATGCTATTCTTTAATACATTACATACATTCCTACTTCCATTAACTATCATTCATTAAACATGCTTTCTTACCCTTATATACTCTTTTTAACACAAACAAATAACTATAACTATTACTTACCTATTATTTCTTTTTTTTTAAACATGAACATTAATTCTACCTATTTCACTTGTATAGGCTTATTATGCCTTATGTTCTTCACAGTATAGATTTTTCATTTTTTTATCAAGCGTTATTTATCATTCATTTTACAATTTATTCCTACTACTGATTTTCAGTTAGTATAATTTTCTTGGTTCTTTTATGCATTTTAGGAGTATATTATTCACTATTTTACTTTCTTTTATTCACTTTGAACTAACCACACAACTCACATTACCATTAAAATTGTGTATTTATTTTATAAGAGTTTTATTCTCTTTATTTTTTTAATAACAATATTACTTATCATTACTCAATCTACATTTATTTATTGATAGTTTTACATAAAACTACTTATACTTCTATTTATAGCTTTGTACTTCAATTATTATATTTACTATGTTATGATTATTGGAACAAGGGTTGTGTAGTGGTCAGAAAGTTATTCATTTTTATCTTTCCCTCTGCCAATCACTTGGGTTTTGTCATCGTCTTAGTCCTTGTCTAGTTTCTATGTCACTATTGTTACATCCTAATACTCCTATTCATTAAGTCTTCGATACTTTGATTTTCTTTATACCTTCAATGTTGTAACTTATTTTTCTTTTAAATGGTAATTTCTTCTTTATAGATGGGCTACTTTATGTAACGTTATAATATTCATATAACACAACATATAATATTCTAATACACGAATCCTACACATCTATATATCGAATAGCTGTCATCTCATATTTGTTTTATTGATGATACAATCATAAAATATAAAGAGGTGGCCTAGTTATTACATTATCCCAGACATACAGTACATCGGATGTTTGACGACAATAGGATCTAAACGTGCTTGGCATAATAGAAGATGTACCCTATAGTTTAATCTTGAATTATTATTTCCAAATATTAACTGGTATAGTAACAAATGTACCAGATAAAAAAGGGTACACAGGAAACTTAAATACAAATAATACATAAATAAAAACCGGGAAAGTATCGAATGTTTACCGTCTGAAATCTGTATGTATCTACTTAAGAATATGTGAACGTACCAAAAACAATTATTTTCAATTAAATTCGTAATATCTGTTAACGTACGAATTGTCGATATTATATTTGTTGTATATTATTATTAAGTCATACACTATATTTTGTCGTATACACTACATATGTCTATAGAATACTATAATTGTTTGAGTGTGTTTGTGTGTGTGTGTGTGTGTGTGTGTGTGTCCAATTGTTTCAGATTAATGTATGCACGCAAGTGTATATACATTCATGAATTTCTTTCAATTATAATGATTATAAATTTTTTTTACTTGCCAATTAAAAAAGTTATTGTGCTAGATTTACTTTCCACTAATACATGTTTTATGTCTTCCGTGGCTCAAATGTTTTAAATTATTAAAACATTTTAGCTTCAGTAGATAAACAGTACTCTTCTGAGATAATCCGTATTTTTCCGTGTTGTAATTTTTTTATAGTACAAATTCTTCTTAAAAACGCGTTTTATTTTATTTCCCTAAATTTTTATTATTTCTAAAAGAAAATAGTTAAGTGCGCGCGCGCGTAATTTTTTTTCCTGTTGTAAATGTGTTGGAGTGTGTTTTGTCCTCGATATTTTGACATCCTTCTTCTCTGATTTCTTCTTCAGGAGTGCGTATAAGTTTATCAAATTCATACATTTTATTAAAAGTTGATGTTACACGTTTATATAAAGGGGTTAGGTTCAATGCAGGTACGGCCGCATAGCCGCACGACACACTTATAAGACAATATGGGCAGTACAACGTCTATACCCCTTTACTTCCCAAACTGATGAACTCAGGTGCTCAAATCAGGGCTGAGTTAGCACAATGTGCGTCTTAGCGTGACATGGTAAAAGATTATAAAAAATACATACATTTGAACAAACAGCTCGTACACACCCAACTAGCTGAGAAACCAACTAGTGAGAAACCCTCGACAATGTCAAAAATATTATCATCTTTGTGTGTGTGCGCGGACGTGTGTGTGTATATGCGCTTTAAGTCTACACAAAAGCTTTAGTTATAATAACTATAGAAATTAAATAATTTATTGAAATCGTAGACAACGTAGAACTTAGTTTCAGAATAAATGCGAAAACGATGAATATGAGGTGATCTACACTGTGAAATGGGATGAAGAAAGATGAATGATATTGCGAAAAATAACGTACAACCACTGGAAAAAAGCCAAGTTTTCATTTTCCCAATCTTTTAAGGCCACAGCTTCTTCTCTAGTTATCCATCTCCACTCTTTCTTATGTAGACGAGTTTTTCTTAGTCGTCCAACACTTCTGATCCATGTATAGTGATGATTTCCACTATGTTGTTTTAAAGACGTCTGCCATCTTTTCATGTTATATTCCGACTCTAGGTTGCAGGATGAAATCGTGGTTGGATCTTCCATCTCTTGTATCCCTATGTTTTATTTTGTCATTACTCTACCTTGTTCGACACAGACGTTCCCACACAAAAAACAATCCCGTTTTAAAAGAAAGTGGTAAACTCATATTCGGTTTCTTTCCCCCGTTCTTGCGGACTGTTCCCTATGAAATTAGGCCTATCATTTAGTGATTTGTAACAAGCTTGGTCCTACTTAGAACTATGTATAATTGATGACACTGCGTGTTCAAAGAAGCCGTTCCAGATTTTCAGTTGGTAGTGCTCACACGTTTTAACAAGCCTATCTCCACTGTAATTCCTAACCTCCTCACCAGACCTTCCTACTGTCTGATTATCACCTTTCCACCTCACTCATTATTTAAATCACCCATAATATACGAGGTCTGACTGAGGTCTCTTCGGATGCTGTATGAGGAAGTATCCGATGACTTTGAATATTACAGGAACCAGCTGTACAATGCAGCAACTTGGTAGCCGATCAGATGGGACCTTCTGACACATGCATTCATTACCGTACTGGGTTATCCATTTAGCTGTGAGACTGTGTTGGGTAAGCACGTGTTGTCTGTGACTGTCGTATTCATAATGTGCAAACGATTAGATAAGCCAATTTTGTATTAAACTTTGTGCAAAACCTGAACCATTCGTCCCCAGAAACTATCACAAAAGTGATTAAGACTTTCGAAGAGGGCTCAACGAGTGATACATAGATAAAATTATGATACAAACGCTTTAAAGATGGCCGGGAATCCGAATCGAAAGTAATCCATGTTCTGGCAGGCCTTCAACAAGCAGAACGCCCGAAAATGTTGAATGCGTGTGAGCTGTAGTAAATAAAAATCGACGGCTGACAGTGAATTAGAAGGTGATCTGGGAAGTGCGCGGACTTTTGGCTGGAAGTGTTTTGTTGTGATCTAGTGAAATTACTTTCTTATTACTACTAAGTTTTAAAACTTATTATTAAATCACGTAACTCACCAAATGAATGATTTAAATACAGCTAGCATCAAAATAACCAGACTAAGACAATAATGAAGGACTATGAACCTACAAATTTTAGTACAAATAATGATACACAATATGTATATGGACATTCAGTTTTATTATTAGTAGTATTCTTAGTCATTGTAATTGTTATGATGAAATGTGGTATTTTTAAATGCATAAAAACTAAATTAAATAAAGGAAGATTAACAATTGAAAGTGATCAATGTGAGGAAGTGTTGAACTGACAGCGGCCTCGTCAAATACTGACACTCCAAAAAGAAGAAGAAGCCTTCGATTAATGAAAATAAGAGCGTAAATTAAAATTGTAAACCTAGATTATATTGTTAAATGATTTGTAAGGCAAATCATTTCATGTAGAGGGGAGGTGTTGTGACCTAGTGAAATACTAAACGTTTCCATTTGTTGAAAGTAGAGTATTTGGCTGAATTTAGATATAGAACAAATATGAACTGTAAATAGTAAGTAAGGCACTTTCAGTGTGAAACGTAAATAACAAATAAGGCACTTTCAATATGAACTGTAAATAGTAACTGGGGTACTTTCACGAGTCCATCAAAACAAGCTAAAGGTCATAGTTTCTCCCTCCCTTCAATGTATAAAAGAACGAGTGTCAAACTGTAAGTTTATCAGTCTCGATAGACTGCATACACGATATAGTAGATCAGTCTCGAAAGACTGCACATGCGACGTAGTTAGTAAATCAGTCTTGTTAACTGCAGGAGAGTTGTCAGTCTCGATAGACAGAAGCAGTTAGTTAATCAGTAGCATTAAAGTACTGTTGTTAATTTAGAAAGTTATTAGCACTTAAAGGGAATTATTGTAACGGTAAATTAATCAAACTGTGTAATAAACTTCTGTTGAATGAACTTGTGTACCAACACTTTATCGAGCACCGACTCACACCAACCACAAGCTCCCAACCGGCTCACCTCGATATACGCTAGTATATCCTGGGGTACAACAGTTTGAACAAAGTGTGTAGTAGCAAAATTCCTATCACGGCTGGTGCTTCCGTCTCGGGACCATTAGATATGTTCATCCCATTTACTCCACTCTCTTTTGGTCGTCTGTAACCATAGATAGCGCGGCTTTTGTATCATCTGGGCCAAATTAACCTTTTTTCTTTTTGGTATGAGGCGTTTACTCGTTTCCCTCGTCCTTTCTTATCCGTTCCATTATGAGAGTCCAAGCTTAGGAATAATATAGCGTAGTGTCAAAATTGTTATATTTTTATAGAATTGAGACAATATAATTGAGATTGGCAGGACATTTGGCTAGGTGATGAGATTGCAGATTATCACGAAGGTTGTTAGATTGCAGTTCGAAAGACATATTAAAGTCGCTTTGCAAGACAGGTGAATGACCTTCATAATTAGACCTACTGCAGTAAGTGGACTGGGCAAGACTTGCTTGGAATTCAGTGAAAACCACTGGAGTAGGCCTATGTCTTGGAGAAACATTGGCTCAAAATAGCCAGAGATAGTGATGTTGATGATCGTGGTAATGATATTTTTGTGAATGTGAGTATTTTGCTAAATTGTAACTCGAGGGTTTCACAATGCTAAATTGTGACTAAATTGCTAAATTGTAACTCGATATTCCACAATAATTATAAAAAATCAAGTATTGTAAACATTGGCATTTGTATCGCCCGAGGTAAGTCATCATCATGGTTCATCAAAGTGTCTGTTTTTTAATCCTGTACACATGCTTCTGGTACCCGTACTTATTATAAGTATGTAACAAACATTTATTTGAGAAACATTTGTAACATATAAATATGTTCATGTTATATCCCGTCAAGAAACAAGCATTAACTGTACAAGCTACATGAGTTTAGATTGGAGTCCGAAACACTCTTTTAAAGTCGCTTTGCGAGACAAGCGAATGACCTTCATAATTAGACCTACTGCACTAAGTGGACTGGGAAATGGTTTTAGTATTGATTGGGTTACCACTAGGCCAGAAATTAGTGACCATTAAATGATTTAATTATTCTTTGTCGCAGCCAAGGACAGCTATTTCAGACTTTGTGTGTGTGTGTGTGTGGGGGGGGGGGCCCGCACTTGTTGTTGTATTGATTTTATTGGTAAACAAGATTGTGTTAAAATAGTCACCAGACAAACAAAAATAAATAAATAAGAAACAGCGATAAGTGAGTTTTGTTCTGACCTTTTTTTTTACACATTACAGTAATCTGGGAAATCTTATCTGTCAGACATAACCGCATGGCGGAAGGGGCACAGGGATGATTCAAGGAATGGCGAAGAATTTGTCTTTTTAACGACTATTTTCATGCTTTGACATAAAAGCGGAAGGGGGGCGCTCAAAAATTTTCCTTTATTTTTTATGAATTGTATAAACTTTAGTAAAACCAAATTTCACTGTATGTATTTAACATCAAGAACAAATACATTTATTATTTCACTGTTATTTTGCCAGTACCTGATTATGTACTCTGAGAGCATAAATTATTTGGTACACTGCACAATGCCGGTCCTGTCCTGCGTTGTTATTCGTACGAGCTTCGAAATGAAACTAACAAATGGGCCAAAGTACTGGATCGCGTTATAAATGTTATTCTGACATTAGCAACTTCAAGTTTAGGTTCTAGAGATCACACAGAGAATATAGACCAGTCCAAGAGAGGAATGCAGTTATCGATGTTTTGAGTAAATACGATCCAGTGATGCAAAATATTGAGATATTGAGTGGTCCGAAGAACAGCGAGAAGTATATGAGTTCCAAAATTCCAAATGAACTGATTCAGCTTTTATCTAAAAAAATTGAAAATATTATTTTGAAACAGATTGAAGAATATGTTCAGTTTTTCTCTGTACTAATGGATACTTCACAAGTCATTAACAGAAAAGATCAACTGAGTGAAGTAATCAGATATGTCTCAATTTCTGAACATGAAGAAGGAAGGCCCAGCAGCTTAAAAAGTAATGAAAGCTTTTTAGGATATATAGAAGTGATCGATCAAACTGGTCTAGGGTTAGAAGAGATTTTAAACAGTCTTGAGGAGAACGTATCAATTTACGTTGTATAATGTTATTATGTGAGACGTATCAAAATAAGCTTCGAGGCGACTGCGGTATTAGCCATGTCGCTTCGCTCCCCGATCTCCCTGCCTTTGCCTACGCATAACCAACTGTAACTTGCGACAACGCTGATGGACGATGGGCGGGGAAGAGCTGTTACTATTGCGTAACCTCGAAGCTTATTATGCTAAGTCCTGTACTATAGTAGTTGCCACAGCCATAAGGAGAGGTTAGTATTTAAGAGTGGGGCCCGCAGTATTTTAGTATTACGTAAAAGTAGTAGGGGGGCAAATACTAGTGTTACGCCATTGTTTGCCACTGTAGTTTAACAGGACTATGTGAGTTTATTCGGACTGTTATAATGTTTTAATAGTTTCTACGAATGTTCAGAGCGTGACGCGTCTTCTGAGAGATTGATGGAGGTAGATAAAAAGGTTCAAGTTAAAACACTCTTTTCTTTTACAGTAAACAGGGTTTAGAACCATCAGAATGCTGGATAGACATAAACATCATCATGGCTCATCCTCATGGATGATCTACTCTCAGATGGATTTGAATCCAGAATTATGCCGTGACTATAAATGACAATGGAAAACTTAATCGTAAAAAGCGACTCAAAAGCAAATATAAACGCATACTATGGTAGAATACTTTTACAGGAACGGATTTAGCTGTAACCGGCATTTAAGAGACGTGCAGTGCCTTTACGCTTGCACTCTGACGAGTAATATAGTAAGAGTTATAGAGTTAACGGCCAATTTAATAATAAAATACAATCAAAAATTAAACTCAAAATATTCATAGCATGTGTAACTACTGACAGCAAATGGAAATGATACCCTCTGTTTCAAATTACCCTAAAAACTGCCGATTGTATACAAAATAACTACCGGTAGTAGTTAGCCTTCAACCGGCAACCCTGGAAGTCATATAATGTGGGCTGTAGGATGTAAATATTGTAGCCGCATGGTCTGTAAGTTGATCATATCGTGATATAGGCTTGATTGGTAAGGACCCTCCCTACCGCTAAACGCCCGTATATTACTAATATGTAGGCAATGACATCATGCTTGACTGAACGTCATCAATTATTATACGCCTACATGATCGAGTCATCACCACAAATATACTCAGAATACGTTAGTTGGAATTAGTCAGAAAATCATTCACTCTGTGTTTAGTTGTGCAAAGAATCGACAGAAACAGAGGCAAGTAGATAAAGACGCCCACAAAGTTGATAAAGGTAATTTGACCTTTGTTGTTAAAGTATCACTATGAGAAAACATATGCAAATGTAAATAGTAATTAAACTAATATCGATGACAACACGCACGAACTGATAACAAAGGTCCGAGAATAGTAAGCCTGTATCAACCACACTATACATGTCTATACATTATACATTCCAGGCTCCATAAAACAAACGTCTCGATTCTAAACACAAATTTTATAGATTCAAGACAATAATAAGACTAAAGTCAACATTCGTTTGGACCACACGCGCGCGCACGCACATACACACACACACACTTTTGAAAGCTTGCTCATCTTTTTTTCCGAAGACGAAGACAATTCAAAATTGATAAGGGAACGTGAGCTTTTGATAAACTGATAAATAACAACTCGGAAAATTGTGACAGTACATTTCAAAATTGTTTTTAATCTTGGATGATTGGCTTTAATTTTATTATAATTCATATAACGTACACAAACTTTTATTAATAAATTAAAATTACACATAAGAAATTTGTTTTTCTTCAAAAAGTTATTTTGACGATGACGGAAATATGTGTAGTGCGTCATATTATATTATTAAAAAATCATTTGGTATTACAGTGTAATTTATTTTTTTTAAATGCCAATTTTTATAAGAATATATATAAATAGGTTTGTTTTTACAAATTTAAATATAAATAAACTAATTTAATAAAACTACTTATCAAGTCTAGTCTCATTTTCATTGTCATAAATTCTTCATTTATTATAAAATGTTAATAGATATTCATTAAATTCTCTATTATAAAATGGCTTTCTTAAATTCTCTTTTATAATCTACTGTTTGAAGGACGAATCGAATTAATATAATTTTCATTCAAGAATCAGTCAGTTTCTCATTTCAGAATGGAAACATTTATGTTGAGTGATGGACTTGAATCATCCCACTCACCATATGGCACATGTGTGTACATGTGTTTGGTATACATCTGATGTAATAGTGACGTCCCCTCGCTGTACCTCATTTAAAGTCACTTGATAGAATGAGAGGCATGAGGGAAATATAATGCCAATTTTTCGCTCGTATTAGCAGTGTACACTGTGATACTTGCACATTGGGACACCACTACGTCTTTATATAATATTACTGTGAGTATACATTACGTATTTATCTTCGACTGTGGTAATATTGTTGCACGTGGAAACAAATGGCAAGCAAAACATTGGGAAAGAGACAATCTGCTGTCTCACAAAACGAGTTGACTGCCATGTTTACAGATGATGTGTTATACACAGCCAGATATAAACTATCCTTCATACAAAATCCGCGTAACCAGCACCTGTGGCGTTATCAGATTGTACAGAGTTTAGATCCACTTGATGTCAGGATTAATGAGGAAGTTCGTCATCCAAAGAGACATTTTCTCTTCAGTCAGGAATTTGCACAAAGCTTATTGTTATGTAGGATAGTGAGGCAACACAATATCCTGCGTCTCACCATATATTCCTCACTGATACTTCTTTTTCAGTGTTGTCCAACATCACGACACTTGTAGTCTGTGCAATAGATTCTATTATCAAGATCATGTTTACGTTCAACGACTTGTCAGTGTCAAAACAAGACAAATAAACAATAAACAACACAATAAAGAAGGAAATGCATATTATACTGGAAGCAGATTATTTTTGCATGCTAATAAGAAATTTCGATATTTGTTTGTCGGTATTTCGTGTTTGTTCGAAAACTTAAATTTTATTGAATACAATTGTTAAGACATTCTACTTACATACAGTAGGTGTACGGTGTATCGGATCTAGATGAACAGCTGGCCACGAGGAAACTCGACAAATTTTCAGTCGACAGAAACAGTTGCCAACCATTATGCCGCGAAAGAAATGTTCATACTTATGTATTGTAAGGGGGCACATGCGCGCGCGCATAGGAATGCATACATTAATATAAGTTTCATGGGGTGATTGTAATCTAGAATATGTATGTGTGTGTGCGTGTGTGTGAGAGACAGAGACGGATAGATAGACAGACAGACAGGGTTATGGTGAGGAATTGCTGAGTTTCTACACTATACCATAATCTTGAAGAATTTTCCTTAAACGAAGGATTATGACAACGCTTCCGACACGAGTATAGACCAAAATAGATAATAACAATTTTGCAAACACGCTGGTGCGCCGCAAAGTAAATTTCGGAATTTTTGCATTTTGTAAAGAAAGTTAATTCATAATTTCCTTTATAATTTTTCTATCAATTATCATGCCAAAACTTCATTTAATTATATTTTAATCATCATTTCCTTCATAGATAAAAACATGATTGGTTTATTTTTCATCAGGCAGTAAAATTAGTCACTCCGATCTTCATTAAACTCCCCACAAACTGTGTGCTTACAGCCCTGTTATAATAATAGATGTTTCGGGATGAATCGGTTTCTCATTCTGTTGAAATATCCAATAATGTATCTGAGCCTTTTTATAATGTTTTCCATCATGCAGGTCTCGCTACTGACTGTTGCTGTTTAGATGTGAAGAGCGAAACCTGTCCACATGGAGAAATATCAATCAGTAGCAGCTGTCTTCTCAGAATCACGTGGCAACAATAGTCTGTCTCCAATAAATTGATAACAACGACCAGTTGGACTAACAAAATGTGCCTATGAACTACAACGTGAGACGTTAGCTTAGAGTGATCCACTGAAGAAAGAATATCACTGCTATTATCTTAAAGACATATTCAGTGTCTATAAGACAGCAGTGTAACTACGAGTAGCTTATTCAAATGAATTGAATTAACAAATGAATTTTAATGTTATTGTCTAGGCACATTGTCTTGACGTATTATATAGATTAGTGTAGACAATATGTCAGCCGTAACTCAAAGTTTTCGCAGTTTGTATGCTATTAACTAATAAGAGACAAAATATAATTTAATGAGACATCTTCCTGTGCGAGCGGCTTCATATTGTTACGACGGTCTCAATGATCGTCGTATGGTACAGTGGAAACCAAATACAAGAGACCAATGAAGTCACTAATAACCAGCTTTAATTATCACAATTAAAAATTTGTAATCAACAAGTTATTCAACAAAATTATACTCGTATAATAATTCAAATTAAATTTGGCCACATGTCAACTAATAGAGTCCCGCACAATTATAACACAATAACGCTTCACCACAATACTTCGAACCTCACTTGAATAAATTGCCACTTAAACGCACAGAGTAATCGCCCGAAGTATACTGAACCGACAGACTGGATGCTTATACTGTATTTATACCCTGCTGAAATACCAGAATAATCTGTCAATTTTGGATTACGTGTTAAACAATTGCCTCTTACGGACGCTCTCGAATACACTAGAAACAGTGTCGTGTCTGGCCTTGAACGCATTTCGCGACCGGTGAAGTCTGGAACAGCTTCGATTGTTGACGCGTGATAAGTGTCACGTAATTATCTTTCATCTCAAAGTAGCAGCAATATGTACGCATACACACATTACATATTGCACACATTTGGCTCTGCTGGGATAGCCGAGATACTTGTAGAACGTTCCGTATTACGTAACAATATCCTTTAGCATGGTTAGGGGTCACCACTGCACTATCATTTGTCTTTGACTTTCTTTCTACTTCGAGTCTATTCATGTTTCAGTACTCTTTAACACTGTCTACACACTTTGAATATACATTTGTGTATGTTTCTTGAAAGTTTCAAGCAATGACTAAAAACATGATGAAAGTTATACAACAATTCTGATAATGGTTATCATGTATAGATCAGAAACACTAAGCTAAACGGCAGCTGATAGCTACTACTGTACTCATTTCGTCAGCTTACTCTGTACCTAGCCTGAAAACAGCTTCGATTTCCTCAAGTCAAAAGCTTGATTACAAACAAAAGTTCAGATCTACGATACTGTTTCAAATTTATGCCAAGCTACATTATCCGACCTATTGAAACAGTGGTCTTATCTAACGTGCAAAAGGGCAGTAGCGCGCGTTCCCGCATTCGGAATTGCCAGCCCACGATTCTTCTGCAACACGTTTTTCAGTGTCCACAACTTCATTATGCCGTACCCATGATTCTATTCTAATGGTATGTAGTTTCTAGTTTTTCAGTTTTTGTCAAAGGCATTTTCTTTGTTTTTGCGTATTCGGATTCGTGATTTTTCTTGATCAAAAACTGTTAATTAAAAATGCTGTTTAGCAGAAGGTTTAACAATTTTGTAAGGCAATTGCTAAAGTTGTGACTTAATAGTTTTTATTATTGTTATTTTCCACAAAACATTTCTCATTTGTAAAATAACGTCTTGGAAATAAGTGCCAGACTTGTCATCTGTTCTTCTTTGATAAGCCAACGTCGAAACGAGCCTGGTGTTCAGGATCCATTTTTGTTTGTATGTTTCACCTGCGTGCCTACTAATATTGTTAGCCTGTTATCAGTATGTCAGTCTCCTTGACCCGGCTTGCCACATTCATTGTTATATGTCAACCGGAAACCTACTTCCTGTAGAAATAAACAGCGTTACCATAGGTTCGATTATGCACACAGAATAATTGACTAATCGTGTTACTGTGTTACAGATGGGATTCATGCCTCTCGGATCATGCTGTGGATGTTTTTCTCTGAAAGGAGGAGCCAAATTTATAGCAGTACTTTGTCTGGTAAGATGAACTGAATTGTTGCGTTACGATTATTATGTGACTGACTTGCAGTGTACGAAATCCCGAATTTGCCGGTTAATCTCCACGTAATAAGAATCTGTACAGGTCTAATACTTTGGTTTTAATCCCAATCTCGACAGACATGTGCGCGCAGTTTGTCTGGCTTCTAAGACATATTTTCTCCTTCTTTAGTTTTCTTTGAAATGAAACAATATCGTAAAAGAACTTCAGGTGACAAAATATGTACGAACAACAACAAAAATATATTTTCCTTGTAATATACATATTAAACATAAAAATTATACAGAATACAATGTTACAATAATAATTAACTCATGTGTGTGTGTGTGTGTGTGTGTGTGTGTGTGTGTGTGTGTGTGTGTTCATTCTCCGCGCTGTTAAAGGACGATACCTAATTTTCTGCCTCAAACTAATCTTTTTTGTTATAAATTCATGTTTCTCTAAGCTCATATTTACCGCAATTTTTGAAATATTTGTTATTTTCCAGATGATTCTTTTCCAGTTTTGTTAAGTTACTTTACTGTAATGATAATATTTTTAATTCATGTCTAATTTCTGCATTAGGAGAGTTTGTCAGTTGCAGTTTATAATTTAGCTGTTGTTAAAAATGTTATTGTATAGCTGAAATGTTTCCAATAACTTTTCTTCTATTTAATTGCCAATGATATCATATAATGGTAGGTTAATTTTATAAAATCTGATGTCTGTGTCGTTGCATATGATTTTAACATTCTTACAGCCTAGTTGTTAATAGCCTACTGCTTCGGTCAAAATAATGGCAGTCGGCATCAGAGAAACTGTTATCATCAGTAGAAATGAACGTTTTTCTTATTTTTAATCCCTTTTATGTTTTGATATTTTTATTACCTTTTGTATTTCTTTGATAGATTTTTAAGTACATTTTACTAAATTATGTTTGTGCAGTGCATTCGTTTTGTCATATATTTCGCGCACTTGACAAAATTTAAACAAATTAGTTTGTTAATTTACATTTATTCAATGGTGAAGTCAAGCTGGTTCCTACTTATTTCACACACAACATATCACTACACACACACGCACACACATTACACTATAACACACTCTTAGTTTGTGTGTGGCGTGATTTTCAGGTACCGATCTGTTCTTTCGGCCTCCCTCGTCCACTGGTTATTTACAGCTTTCAATACCCATTTTTATATATTGAAAATATTAATTATTTATACTAATTTTGCGGTTTTTAATAAATTGCGTCAATGCACAGTAATGTACGTAGACGTACTGTTGTTTATATATATAAATAATGAATGCAGACCTCCTCTCTTCCCTTCTCTTGTTATCCCTCTATCTTTTAATTAAAACGTAAAGTTGTTTTTTAAATTATTTTCAATTTTTAAATAATTTAATGATTATTGTTTTTTTCACTTATTATATTTCTTACCAAAGTACGTTTACTATCTGATTAAATTCAATTTTTATCACATTTATCACTCACACACACACACACACACTTGTGCTTCTTGCAATTTTTTGTCCAATTTAGTATATTTTTGGTTCCTTTTTAAACCTGCCAAATTTAACATTTAACGTCTTGCTTACATGTTTTAATTAGATTTCTCAGTTTCAGATTTTAAACATTTGATAAGGCTGTTTATCATTTCTTGTGGTTTTCAATGTGGCTGTTCAGTTTATTGTGCCATGCTTCTACCGCATTATTCGTTCTTCAACGTCTAAGATAGCAGTTCCGTTAAGTCCTGTGGCACTGATGGAATTTTATAACCACGAAGTAGTTGAAGAATTCATTGAACTTTTCTTCTTCTGGAGCTCGACCGTGGTCATACGTACATATATAAATACATACTGTTACGACGGTCTACTCGATCGTCGTAGGTACAGTGGAAACAAAATAAGTACAAGACACCAATTAAGTCACTAATCACACCTTTAATTGTTATAGTAAAACAGTTCGTAATTAACAACACAGTGTCTACAACAAATCAAATGAAATTGTTCATACGCAATAAAATGTCCACTAATATTAAAACTCAACTGTATTACAATTATACCGTCCGAATATAAACGCCACACTTCACTAATAACTACTTGAACGTACACCGTAATAACCCGAACCGCTCTGTAAAATATATCGCACTAATACTCTCGAACCGCACAGTCAAAAATCTCGCATTGAACTCAAAACTAAGGCCGCGACGCGATGTATTTATAGCTACGCTCACACACCAGAAGCTTCCAAACTGCGTCTTATCTCTCGCGAACTACGTAATTGCTGCGGCCTTGACACAGTCCGAGCGCCCGAGCGGAGCCTGGCATAGTCGAGAAAATTCTCGCAAAGTGCGTCTGTAGCACGTACACCACACGCTTACATCGAGATCTTTCTGGCGCATTCGATAAACGCGTAGATTGTTCTGTGCTGTCGTAGCACTGCCCCCTCCTTAAGCCTGTCGTCCCGAACTGGCAAAGCGTCTCTAAATTTGTATTTAGCCAGGCGATCTAGGTGGACGACCTTGAACTTTCGCTGTCCTTCCTGTTGAATCCGATAAACAACATCGTTAATCCTTTTTTTTACAGTGTAGGGTCCTTCCCAGTTAGACTGAAGCTTAGGTGAGCGACCACGACGGAGCTTTGGATTGAACAACCAGACCTGATCTCCTTCTTGGAAACCCACACTATTGCTGCGAATGTCATACCGAGTTTTCATTTTATCACTGGCAATCTTGAGCCGTCCTCTTACCAAGCGATTCATTTCTCGCAGTTGGTTTTCTAATTGCGAGGAATAGTTCTTTGGCTCTTGGGACTGAGTCTCAGGTGATCCAAACATCAAGTCCCCAGGAACACGAATCTCCCGCCCAAACACCAATTTTGCTGGAGTCATGCCGGGTGTGTCATGTACTGATGATCTATACGCCATAAGGAATAGTGGTATACGTTGGTCCCAGTCTGTTTGGTTCTCGTCAACAACTTTCGAAAGATGCTGCTCAAGTGTCCTGTTGAATCTCTCAACCATCCCGTCCGACTAAGGATGCAGAGGCGTTGTCCTGGTCTTTCGAATTCCAAGTAGACGGCATAATTCTTTAAACACTCCTGATTCGAAATTTCTCCCATGATCCGTATGGATTTCCATAGGGGCTCCATAACGGCAACAGAAGTTGTGAACTAACTGCTTTGCCACAGTGGTAACCTCCTGATTTGGAATTGCGTAGGCTTCCACCCACTTAGTAAAGTAGTCACCTACAACCATGATGTACCGGTTTCCATCGTCAGTAACTGGGAATGGTCCAGCAATGTCTATGGCAATTCTCTCGAAAGGTTGTCCAACGTTATACTGTCTCATTTTTCCCCTGCTTCTGGTTTGTGGGCCCTTGCTTGCAGCACATATTTCACACGTCCGAACCCATTCCTCTACGTCGTGGCGAAGATGAAGCCAATAGAATCGCTTCCGTATGTTGTCAAGGGTTTTGTTAACGCCAAGATGGCCTCCAGATGTTCCATCATGCATCTCCTTTAAAACAGACTGCACTTTACTTCGGGGAACTATCAACTGCATGACCACGTCTCGTCCATCTGCACTTTCCCAAGCCCTTTTCAGCAATCCGTTTTCTAAGGTGAAAGATTCCCATTGTGCCCAGTAGCCCTTCAGCACTTCGGAACCATGGCAGATATCTTGCCAATCCGGGCGGCGACCTTCCTCTTTTGCTGTCAAGATCGGTCCAATGTCTTCATCAGTCATCTGTTCTTGTCGACAGTCTTGTGTTGTCCAGCCATCAGCCAGGAAATCTACAGTGATGGCTTGAACATGTTCACTTGAGTTTTGTTCTTCCTTTCTGTGGCAATGTCGGCAGTCTTCCGGGCATGGTCTTCGTGATAAGCCATCTGCATTACCGTGCAGGCGCCCCCGCCGATGTTGTACCTTGAAGTTGTACTCTTGCAGACGTTCGAGCCACCTTGCCAACTGTCCTTCCGGATTTTTAAATCTCAAGAGCCATGCAAGTGCAGCATGGTCGGTACGTAGTGAAAACTCTCTCCCATAGAGATATTTATGGAAGTGCTCCAAAGCTCTGACAATTGCCAACAACTCTCTTCTTGTAACACAATAATTTCTCTCTGGTTTAGAAAGCGTCTTGCTGTAATACGCTATTACTCGTTCTTCACCGTTCTGCACTTGAGACAAAACTGCTCCTAGACCAGTATTGCTTGCGTCTGTGTCTACGATGTACTTCCCTTCGGAAGCTGGAAAAGCGAGAATTGGCTGCGAACATAATGCAATCTTCAACGTTCTAAATGCTTGTTCACACTCTCTCGACCATTGGAAGTTTCGTTTATTTTCCGTTAGCTCATGTAGTGGTTTAGCAATAGTAGCGAATCCTTTCACAAAACGTCGGTAATATGAGCATAACCCCAGGAAACTCCGAACTTCGTGTTTATTCTTCGGAACTGGCCAGTCTCTTACGGTGTCTACTTTATTAGGATCCATGCTAACGCCCGCTGCCGAAACCAGATGGCCCAAATACTGTACTTCCTTCTGGAATAGAGAACACTTCTTCGGGCTCAGCTTCAGTTGTGCACCGTGAATTCTAGTTAGAACTTCCTTAAGGTTTTCCAAATGATCTCCGAAAGTCTTCCCGATCACTATGACATCGTCTAAGTAAACAAGGCAAGTTTTCCACGTCAGGCCTCGGAGTATCAGGTCCATCAATCTCTCAAATGTTGCCGGTGCATTACAGAGTCCAAATGGCATGACGTTAAATTGGAATAAGCCACTTGGGGTCGAGAAAGCGGTCTTTTCCTTGTCTTCTTGATGAAGACCCACTTGCCAATATCCACTCTTCAGGTCCAATGTGGAAAACCACTGTGCTCCGGACAACGTGTCGAGTGTATCGTCAACGCGAGGTAATGGATAGCAGTCTTTCTTTGTAACATCATTTAACCTCCGGTAGTCTACGCAGAAACGCAATCCACCATCCTTCTTCGCTACCAGCACTACAGGGGAAGACCAAGCACTTGACGAAGGTTCAGTTACTCCCTCTGTCAACATGTCCTGTACTAACCGAGACATCTCCTCTTGTTTAGATAATGGAGGCCTTCGAGGAGGTTGGCGTATCGGTGTTGTGTCCCCAGTATTGATGCGATGTTGCACAAGAGAGGTTCTTCCCAGTGACTGTCCCCGAACTGGAAAACAATCTTTGAATTCGTGTAAAAACTGTCCGAGTTCTTTTACCTCACCACTTGAGAGGTCGTTAGAAGATCTGTTCAATAATTCTTGCAGTTCCTCTGGTAATTTAGAAGTATCCGAAGAACTGGGTCTTCGTTGCGTTATTCCGGCTACCCAGGCCACAGGAGTCAATTTGCCTAGGAGCGTATTGCTTTGTAAAGTGGTAGCTTGATCCAAAATATTCGCCACTCTAATAGGTACATTTCCGGTTTCGTCAGGTTTTACTAAACTTCTGGCAATTAGTATGCCCGGTGTGCTGACTACCTGGGGTTCGAATATAGAGCACTGATTGCCCCTAGTGTCTACCGCAGTTCTAACCATGATGATCTTTTCGGAGTTTGGCGGAACAGTTACGGCCACTTGGTTTATGAAGTCCATCGACTTTTCTGCTGTCGTCATTGTTGATAGCATTACCTCTTCGCCTCCGATTCTCAAGACATTGTTTTTGAAGTCGACTATAAATCCGTATGCGTTCATAACGTCCACACCAAGAATTGCTTCATCCACAATGTCTGCAACAAGTACTTGATGATTAAACTCAAGTCTACCGAGGCGTAGGTGTATCTCCACTTTTCCATACACTTTTACAGGCCGTCCAGTAGCTGTTCGCAAGCTGCAAGAACACCAGATTGGCTTGAGATTTTTCACCACGTCGGGGCGCACAATAGAAACTGTTGCGCCTGTGTCAACTGTAATCGAGGTTGGCCTTTCTTGAACAAATCCGGTAACTACCAAGCTCCCGGTGTTTTTCTGAAGCGTAGAAATTGCGTATTCTCTAGGGGCTTCGTTCCTCCAGTTAGTCAGCACACGCCCCGTTGCACCGACTATTGCTCATTTCCCTGCTGCTGAATTCTAACCCGACAATCTCGTTGTAGATGTCCAGGTTTCCCACATCGATAACACTTCGGTCTTATGATTAACTTAGTTCTTAATAAGCGGTAGCTGAGTAAGACAAAGTACTTGAAAGTTTTTAACCACTGACGTATATTGCATGATTGAGTCACTGCGGATACACTATTACTTATTATGCATCATTTACCACAATGCAATGTCCTGGCAAACACGCCTTTGGTCAACCATGATAGGTCAGATGAACTCCTACCCTTATGTAGAACTATGGTTCTCTACCTCTGATTCGTTGTTCGCGTTGCTATCATGACGACGGTCCTCTCCACCTGCGCTCTGGGAAGATGCCGGATTCTGGTTGGTTATCTGGTATCCCCTCAAGTACACATCGAAAGGGCTCCGTACCTTTTCCTAGAATGTAGAGCAATTCCGCGCCTGTCGATCAAGCTTTTGTCTAAGTATACTCTGGAGGTCTGCTGCTGTTCCCACGCGAACAATACGTCGCATTTTGTTATTGTCTGACTTTCCATGACCCTTTTCCGTCAATTAGCAGGACACTGCGTGTCGTCGTTTCCAAGACGCCACTCCTGTTCCTCGTCATAAATATTAGTTGTCACCAGTAAGATGTCTTCCCGCTGTGCGCACACTCGGTCCTATTCATTAGATATATGTCGTTTGTTCTCATACAGGGTGAGTACCATTGTGTGTGTACTCTTTTTTTATTGCTGGTACGCTTCAAATCAACCTTACAGCGTGTGCTCGCTACAATTTCTCCGTATCTGGGCTACTGTGCTACATTACTTTGTCTAGTTTGTTGTGGGCTGTAAATCTCGGTTGAGTCGAGTCTGTCAAGGCGAACCTCACTTCCTACTGTAATGTTGTGTCAAGCGTACTCTTATTGTTCCTGGCAAGCGTCCAGTTGACACTTCGTTAAGTTGCTTCTTTATTTATTGCTTCTGGCCCGGGTTGGGGTGACTTGGCTGGTGTAACGTACTTTTGATCAAAATTTTAAAATTTTTGGTCATTACATTGTCCCAAAATCGGATTGGATGTTGGATCCGCAGAAGACATTCTAATCCGATTTCCGCGCTCTGAGTTTGTTGTGGGAGTTCTCCTTGAGAAGGTCACGGTCATTGACCCACTTTCCCCTGCTTGGCGTATACTAGTATATATTCCCTATATTTTGTTATTAACTGACTCCAGGAATTTATTGCCGTGCATCTGAGTAAGAATGAACGCATTTTCACATACGATGCATATATAAATAGGCATAAAATTATTTTATAATAATAATAATAATAGCTGTGGATACCTACGTTATCCATTTATGACATAATACATGAAATAATGATTCTTCAACATGAAATGTAATTAATTATGTATCGTCTTAATAATATTACGATAGTTAATGTCTTTAACTTATCTCAAGCATTTCAAAACAACAATTTATGAACAAGTAAACACATATATATATATATATATATATATATATATATATAAAATTACTAATCATCATTGAGCATCACTTACAATACGCATTACTAGTAATTATATTGATTAAGAAAGTATATACATTACCTATGAATAATTAAAGGTTCATTTCATATCATCATGATTATAGATGATTTTGCTCTATACTGCTCATATTTGAGTAGTTGATCCTACATCATTTAATTGCTTTATATGTCTATTAAAATGTTCATTATAATGTTTTAGCAATTTATTGCTGCACACCCGATCAAAGTTTTCGCATTATAAGTGTCTTTTATATTGAAATACTTCATTAATATTGGTCATTTCACATGTAATTAATGTCATTATATAGATACATCGTGACTTAAAGAATTCATGTGAAATTTTTTTAAATTACATGTTAACAAGTTACACATCTTATTGTCTAGCTAGTTGGACTGGTTTCACGGGACATTCAGCCTATGCGCGTGCTCCCTTCCCATGGTCCACTAACCGCTGACGTAACTTTCACTTTCCTGTGCGACTTGTATCTTCGGTTCATGATATTTCTTCAACTGACGCACGTTAAATTTCCCTCTTACCCTGTTGCTGTTATCGCAATCAGCAAGTTCGTATGTTGCATCGCCGAAGACACGATTAACCTTATATGGTCCTGTATACAACTCAAAAAATTTATCGATTTTTTTCATCGCGGCGTCTGATTGATGATAGGTTCTTATCAGCACCTTATCGCCGATAGTGAATTTAGTAATCTTCTTGTTATCGTTGATGCGCTTCGCATACTTCTCCCTTTTTTCTTTGATTTTTACGAATACATTGATGTTTGAACTGCCTTTAATGTCGATGATTTCCTTGTCTAACCACTTCTCCCATGCGCGGGTCGGTCTCTTTCCTAATTGCGCCTCGTGAGGGGTTATCTCTATCGTCTCATGGTACACTTCATTTATACACGTCTCGATCAATCTGACGTACCGTGACCACTTACTATGTTGGTCGTGTACAAAGATTCGGAATAGGTTTCCAAGCTGGCGGTTAATCCTTTCGGCTAAGTTTGCGCAAGGATTCCTTATCGCCGTATACCTCGGTTGTATATTCAGCTCTTTGAGTCCTTCAATCCATTTCTTCGCGGTAAACTGCGTGCCGTTATCAGTCAAGATGACCTTTGGTCGTCCAAACTCCGCACAGTAGTCTTTGATTCTTCGTAAAGTAGTGGTGGTTGTCGCTCTTCGTAGCGTGAACAACTTGACAAACTTCGTGAAATTGTCCACCATAACAAGTAGGTACTTAACGCCTCCTGTACCTGTTGGTGGAGGTCCATAATAATCGACACTCACGATATCACCTCTAGCTGAAGGTATCATCGCTTTGGTACCGCCAAACAGCATCCTGTTGTTTGTGTCCTTGTATTTCTGACATGTGTCGCAAGCCTGAATATACGTTTTCACTTTCTTAAGCATGCCATCAAGCGCGAAGTGCTCTTGT
This sequence comes from Magicicada septendecula, assembly GCA_034769895.1. Classification (NCBI taxonomy): domain Eukaryota; kingdom Metazoa; phylum Arthropoda; class Insecta; order Hemiptera; family Cicadidae; genus Magicicada; species Magicicada septendecula. Next base: position 428,961,542 of record CM068368.1, on the reverse strand, counting down.
AGAATCTTTACACAGCTTTTCGGGCCTAGGTGTCCGTACATTTGATGTATTTCTGCAATTAAGTTATTTGACACACTGTCAGGTATGTATAGTTTCCACTCACCTCGTTGTCGTCTATATAACTTATTGCTAACAACTTTATAAAATTTGCTTAATTTATCGTCTACATCATTATTCCTAATCTTAACAATAAGTATTCTGAGTTTGTCATCTTCAATCTGGTATTTACCGATATCCCTAATTATCTTACCTATGTGTTGATTCATCTTAACGACTAAATGATTAATTAAGTACTCGTGTGTTTCTTCGTTTGTCTCACCTTGTTTCGTATCGGCCGGGTATCTGCTTAATATGTCCGCAACTACATTATCCTTTCCTTTACAGTGGATAATGTCAAAATTGTATTCTTGTATGGCGAGAATCCATCTTGTAATTCTCGAGTTATTTAAGTGGCACTTGTGCATGAATGTTAAAGCCTTATTGTCTGTTATTACCGTTAGAGGTTGACCAAGTATATACATCCGAAACTTTTCCAAACATCTAACAATACTTAGGAGTTCTTTCTCCGTAGTAAAATAATTACGTTCAGCACCTTTAAACGTTTTGCTTGTGAAGGCGATTACACCAATTTCTCCTTCTTCGTCTAGCTGGTAAAGCTGGCCACCATACGCAAAATTACTGGCGTCGCACTGAATGTAGTATCTTTGGTTCGGCCGTGGGAACCGTAAAATTACTGTGTTTACAAATAAATTCTTAACTCTTTGGAAACAATCGTTTACTTCTCTTGTCCACGAAAACTTCCGTCCCCCTTTCAACAATTCGTGTAAAGGTTGCGTCGTTTCCGCGTATTTGCTCCTAAATCGGTTGTAAAAGTTGGTAAGGCCTAGGAAACCTTTAAGCTGCTTCGTATTCTTTGGTGCTGGGAAATCCATAATTGCTTTTATCTTATCATCTGTTGCTTGTATTCCTTTTGTTGTCAGGCGATATCCAAGAAATGAGATTTCTCGTCTAAAGAATTGTGATTTGGTGAGGTTGACGGTGATATTCGCTTTATTAAGGTTATTTAGTAATGTTTCTAAATGGTCTAGGTGCGTTTGGATGTTGTTGGAGTAGCACAAGCAATCATCCACGTAGATAATCGTGTTCTTCTTGACTTCTTCCTCGAGAGCCACGTCCAATCCACGTGTTAGCGCTGCAGAGCTGGTGCTAAGTCCAAATGGTGTTACTGTGAAGCGGTAGCACCTCCCTTCGTGCATGAACGCCGTGAAATCCCTGCATTCTTGCTTCAATGGGACCTGCCAGAATCTACTGGATAAGTCGACCGTCGATAAATACTGCATCTCTCCACATCTGGCCAATATCTCGTTTACCGGGGATACTCCTTCGTAATCGGGTACTGTTACACTGTTCACTTTCCTTGCATCAAGGCCCAGGCGAACCCTCCCATCCTTCTTGATTACAGTCACAATTGGATTGACGTACGGACTGGCGCAACGTTCGATCACTCCATATCGTAACATTCGGTTAATTTCATCGTTCACCTTATCTCTGTAAGCAAGTGGTACAGGCCAACCTCTTTGAAAATAAGGTGTCCTGTCCGTAACATGAAACTCATGTGCGTAACCCTTTATTCTCCCCGGGCATTCCCTAAAAACATTTCTATTCCTTACTAAAGTCTCCTTCAGGCGTTGCAGTATTTCTTCATCCACGCAATCTATACTCCCTACCTTTTCGTCGATGGATCGCAGTACTTCCTCTTCTTCTTCACTGGTTATCACTTCAATGTTCATGATCGGTATAACGTGCTCTTCTTCACCAGTTCCGTTCTTTAAGTTAATTACCTGGTTTCCGATGTCGATGCGACACCCAACTTCTTGTAGAAAACTAATCCCCAGTATACATGGTTTAACTAATTCTGGTATTATTAAAAACACACATTCATATCGAACACCATCAATCTCGATGTCACACAATATTTGCTTCTTAACTAATTTAGATTTATTTCCTACGGCACTTATGATAAGGGTATTCGTTACGGGTAGTGTTTCATACGGTCCGATGCTCTTCTTATGGTTGTTAAACCACGTCTCCGATAAACCGTTAATGAGGCAGCCCGTGTCAAGTAAGGCTTGCACAATTACGTCATTATTAAATTTGATAACAATCTCAGGACATTTTAATACTTGTTTATTAATAATTTCATCATCCTCTTGTAGCAAATCATTTCGTAAGTCTGGTAGTAGTATGTTTACATTCTCGGTCGGGACTCGGTCGCTCAAAATTTCTATCTTATTTACTAAGTTGACTTTTTTTTTTGCTGTTGTCACTATTACCGTTCGCTCTAGGGGTGGTGTCATTAACCGCTCTGATCGGGCCCGCTTCTCCTGGTGTAAACTGTACAGTGTTGATATATTGTTTGTTGTCAAAGCGACCCCTCGGCTGTCGGACGTTTTCACTTTTGTTGTAATGTCCCTCTCTCTCTTTCTCGGGTTCACTTTCCCTTCATTGTAGGGTCGATAATGTGGCTTACGGCTGCTTTCACCACTGGACTGGATACTTGTGTATTCGGTAATCAGCGCCTCGAAATTTGGTATGTTTGTGATACCGCGCGAGATCACGGCGAGCTGCAAATCCCTCCCAAAATGGCGGGATATCTTCCTGATAAGCTGTCTATCAGTCAATGCAGGTGATAGTTGCCGGCTTTCTAGTAAGATTCTCTCTACGTATTGGATGGCTGTGACCGGCCCATTCCATTCGTATCTACCTTACTCGAGGTTGTCGCGGATATTGTCTTGGCGTTCTTGACCCCAGTACTTCAAGGTGAAGGCTTCCTTGAATTCTTCGAACGTGGATATTTGGTTTCTTATGACACGCCACCATATCCCAGCGTCCATCTCCAAATGCCTCCCTATCCACTTAATGTCGCTGTTGTTGTAATATAGCTCCTGAATCTCTGATAATTCCTTCAGGAATTCCATCGGGAACCTATCAGTGCCATTGTATTTTAGTTCGACATGTGCATGCCCGTTAATCCTACTGATTATCCCGGACTCACCTTCGATTAGTTGTCGTTGCAGCCGTTCTATTTGAGACTTTAGTTCATTGATACGAGTTGTTTTCTCCCTGGTGTTTTCATCCAGTCTTCCATCTACCTCGTTAATCATCTGCTGTATTGTGCTGTTTGCTTCTCCCTGTTCCTGTTGTAGCTGTCTTACTGTCTGGAATAGCTCGACTTTCAACTCCTCCTGTTTCTTATGATTTTCTTTAATGTGTGTCTCTACTCTATTATTAATCTTCTTGATGCTTGTTTGTGTGTTTTGGGTAATATTCTTTAGTTCCTGACGGTCTATTTCTCTGGTTTCTCGTATCTCTTCGAACTTTCTATCGGTGTCGTTTTTTAACTCTTTTATGGTCTCGTCCTGCTGCTTCTGGGCTTCGTTTATCTTCTGGTCACAATTCTTCCTGTACTCCCGCATTTCTGCGTGCATTTGTGCGATCTGCTCGGCCACTTGTTGCGTGACTTCCTCCTTGTGCTTGTCGAGCTTTTCGCTGAGTATCTTGTTGTTTTCAGCCTGTTCTCTCCTGATCTCCGTAAAATTTTTATTAATTATTCTAAGGTTTTCACTAACTTCTTCCTTCTGTGTCCGCATGAAATCCATCAGTGAACGCAGCGTCACCTCTTCTTGTGGTTGTTGGGACTCCTGTCCCCGCGCTCTGACGTCTGACGCCTCCTCCGTCATTTGCGATTCGATTGGCGATTCTTCACGTTCGTTATCAGGTACACCCTGCTGGTTGTTGATATCGAAGTTCATAGAATCGGAACTACTAGTCGTCATTTTTGCGGCCTTACTTCGCGTTAACATCCAATCTAACTAGCCTTACACTAATAGTATTTTGTTCTTACAACTAACATGAAATATACATGCTTATTCTATCTACTGCCTGCTCTTTGCCCCACGTTGGGCGCCAATTTTATATACAATAATGTTTATGCAAATGTTGTTGTTTGCATAATTTAAGTAATTTGTGATTGCCGAACCCCACGATCTTGGAGCGCCAATTTTATTATACAATGTGCAATTATACTAATTTGTGGAATGTAATCATGTAATTACCCAATTAGGCTAGTTATACCAAATTAATTGAATTTACGTGATACATTAGTTGCCTTGATGCTAATGACTATGTTCATCAAAGGTTAGTACAATTGCTGCAATGAGACTCTAATAGTTGTATAAATGATATAAAATTTACTATAATTCATTCAAGTGACGTTAATGTCTGTTACTAGGTAAATTTGACAATAATGAACGCATAAATACTTAGTAAAATAAACACTTATTTATTAACATCATTCAAGTAAAGAAACTTCAATATATGGATATAAATTATGCCCTGTAAATACATTCATAAAAGAGAACATATATATATATATATATATATATATATATTATAATACTCTCTTAATGGAATAATAACTCATGGATATGATTTAATAACATAATGATTTAATTTGTGTAACATAAATTCAAATTATTGGAAAATTCCATTCGATACATAAGGTTGTCACAGGGTCGATATTTATCTCAGGATTTATAATTAAATAATTTTAATATATTTCGTGGGAATTCTTGTGGCTGCTACGAAAAGTTCCTTTGCATGTTGATTAATAATAGAGAGTACCTTTACAAACAATATATTACTTATAATCTAAAAATTTACACAAATTATATATTAAGTTACATACAAGTTTTGACGATATTCAATTTGTCCGTCTCAGAAAATAATGTAGTTTATTAATGTGTACAATAAATGTTTTCCTTGTAATCACTGTTAGCTTATATATTGAATTTGGTTGCACTTTAAAATGTTGACTAGTGATTAGTGTTAGTGTAAATTGTTATATTGTCTAGTGGTTGTTCCTTGTTGAAAAAAAAAAATATTGTCAAATTATACTTTACACATCTAGACGATATTCCTGAAGGGTTCCTGGTCTATTCTGAATATTTTTCTTGATTGTGTGTATTATTTGTTCATGAAAATTGTAGTGGAAGGATTATTATCTTCGATGATGGTCCTTCAGATCTTCTTTCACAAACGGGTTATCTATTTTTATATATTTTTAATTACCTCTAGACACGCACTATTCAACTGCTTTCCATCACAATTAACAATTAAGTGTTATTTCTTCTTTCTTTTAGTTACCTAACTCATACAAATTTCTTAAATTTTGATTGGTCATTTATGTACAGTTTAAATGTTATAGGATCAACACCCATTACCTACATTATATTTTATAAATTACCTTTAATAGATAATTTTATTATTATACTCTAATTATATATGCAATGTTTATACAATTATTAATTAGATAATTATAAACAATTTGATACTAAACATGCCTCAGTTTATAACTGTAAAACCTTATTAATTTGAATTTCTATGATATGTGGTGGAACAATTTATTATGGTTGATTGTAATTTCTACTTTGACTACCTTAGATAAATATATTTACATAAATTAACTGGTGACATAAAATCTTATAACATATAACAAAACTTTTAATAATAATAATTGTTTTTGACAGTTTTAGTTTATTTATACTGCTAAACTATTGTCTGTATGATAAACTAAAATTCTGTTTAATAATAACAAAACACTTCCATCAAAAATAATTACACTGTTTAACGGTAGTCTGTGTCGCTATTTCTTATGATCACACTCATTACTTTAAAGGTTTGTGTCCCTTTTCCTTTCCTTGATTATAGGCCTATATGATTATAATTAATACAATTTTATTATATGGATTAGGTATTCTTTATTGGGTTTGGATTATTATTCAGGGTAAGTTTATTAGGCCTACTAGGTTTATTTATTTCACTTTTTTCTGTTTACTGCCCTATTCTACTGGGTTATTTCTGGGTTTCTGGATAATATTATATAAGTCAAACCAAATAGTTTTCCTTTAATTTGCTTTCAATTATTATTTCTTGTTTCTTCTCTGGATCGGATTTCACTATTATTTACTATTCTTTTGTAACATTTGTTTCGTTACAAATTGCCTCCCTTCAGAAGTAATTATTTCTGAACACTTCATTAGGTGTGAGGACATAATTACTTATGTTATTTTAACTTTTCTTCCTCATGATATTTTTTCATGGATTGTTGATTATAATTGCCCTTGATCTTCTTTGAAATGGGGTCGGTTAATTCGTACGTGTTGTTGTTGTTGTTTTTTGTTATGGTGTAGGGTCCAACGTATAGTAATAATAATTTCTTTGATATCCCTTCTAGAGTGCTAGGCAATTCCCTGTTCTTTAACAAAACTTTCTCTCCTACTTCATATTTAATTATTTTACCCTTTATTTTCTGGTATTTATTTCTGCGTTTTTCCAGATTTTCCATCGCCTGATTATAGAATTTTAATTTATTAAATTGGTACGGTGGAGACTTAGGAAATTTAATCAATTCTTGGATCTCTCTGGGTGGTTGTTTTTCATACATGGCAGTGTATGGAGTGCAATTTATAGATGGATGATAAGCCAAGTTTAAAAAATCTTCTGTGGCTGATAAGTAATCAGGCCACTTCCTTTGTTGTTGATGACAATAAGTCCTTAAGATTCTACCAACCTCTCTCAGTATTCTTTCTGATGGATTGCTACTGGGGTGGTATACGGAGGTCTTATAGCTTTTGATGTTCAGTTCTAACAATGTGTTCTTCCATTTTCTGCCTCGAAATTGTGTACCATGGTCGGTAACTATTGAAACAGGTATTCCTATTTTTGGAATGTATTGAGTAGTTATTACTTCAAGAATTTTCTGCGTAGTTGCTCGACTGATTGGATACAATTTGATGAATTTGGTGAAGTGGTCCATAATGATTATAAGGTATTTATACCGGCTTCTACCTTCACTCCTAGGAAATGGTCCACATATGTCAATGAATAATTTTTCCAATTTTTGTTCTGACGATATAGGTATCATTACACCTTCCCTTCGTTCATTATTAATTTTTACCAATTGGCAGATATGACAGGGTTTTATATAATTTTGTACCTTCCTGTGTATGTTCTTAATATAACAATTCTCCTCCAATGCTTTCACTACCTTTACTGCACCCATATGTCCGTATCTTATGTGATATTCCAACACTAGTTCTTTCTCCATGATTCTGGGAATGATTACTTTCCAGTCTTCTTGGTTCAATGTATTTTTTTTAAATAAAATTCCTTCTTGTTCACAATAGAATTGGTTTATTGAAGAGTTTTGGTTCGCCATACGTTCCTTGATTTTTATTAATTTTGGGTCTAATAACTGATTAGCTTTGATATTTTGTAATAATGCTTCCAAATCAGATCTACTTTTGAGAATGTTGTACACCTTGATAATCCTTTCTTTCTCACCCTCAAATGTCTGGGTGTCCAGGTTTATTCGAGATAACACGTCTGCTATCACGTTTTGACTCCCTGGAATATATTCCCATTTGATATTATACTCCTGCAAGGCGAGTATCCACCTCGTAAGCCTTCCATGACTCAGCTTACAACTTCTTAAAAATGAGATGGACTTATGATCTGTTCTGACAGTTACAGGATATCCCAAAATGTACGTTCGGAATTTACTACAAGCAAAGACTATGCTTAATAGTTCCTTTTCCGTAACATTATACCTTCTCTCACAGTGGTTTAACACACGACTGGCAAAACTGATGACTAAATGGTTTCCTTCTGTGTCTTCTTGGTACAATACCGTCCCAAGACTGACATCACTTGCGTCACAGTTCAAAAAGAATGGGTGATCAAAATTTGGATGATGAAGGATTACTGTCTCTAAGAATTTATCCTTTATCTGTTGTAGTATCGCATCCTGTTCATGTCCCCATGTCCATTTGTTTTTGGAAGACAGCTGTTCCTGAAATTTAGATGTCAATGCGGAATAATTGCGTTGGAACTTCCGGTAGTAATTACACAGTCCTAAGAAGGATTGGAGTTGCCTCTTATTCTTTGGTTGTGGGAACTTCTGGATTGCAGTAACCTTTTCTTGTGATGGGGAAATACCTTGTTCAGTCAAATTGAAACCTAAAAATTGAACCTCCTTCGCTATTAATTGGGATTTTTCGAGTTTTAGTGTTATGTTGTTCTCTGCTAACTTACTCAATACATATTCCACCCTGTGACAATGTTCCTCCCAGTTGGATGAGGTAATCAACAGGTCGTCTACATAAACTGTGGTGAATTGTAGCGCTTCCTGACCCAATACCTGGTCCATACATCGTACAAAAATTGCTACCGAATTGACTAATCCAAATGGCAATCTTTTAAACTGGTAGTTTCTACCCTCGAAAATAAAAGCCATATATTTTCGACTCATCGGGTGCAACTCCACCTGCCAGTAACCACAAACTGTGTCCCAGGTACTGATAAATTTTGTACCATGAAATTTCTTTAGAATTTCTTCTATTTCTCCAGGTGACGTGCAATCATTTACTATATGTTTATTTATTTCTCGGGCATCCAAGCAAAGTCGAACCTGCCCGTTCTTCTTCTGAATTGCCACTATTGGGCTAGTATATGGTGATTGGCTATGCTCAATTATATCATTTAACAACATTTTATTAATTTCAGCTCTAACCGCCTCCTTCAATGAATATGGTATAGGATAGGATTTTCTGTGGAATTCTGCTGGTTCTTTAAATTGTATTCTACACTGATAGTTTTTTACTTTTCCTGGGTTTTCTGAAAATACATGTTTATACTTCTTATATATCATAATGAGATCTTCTACTTGTTTTGCTGTCAAATTATTTGTGCCTTGGTGTCTAAACTCTCTTATCTCCTGTAATTTACTGTTCCACAAGTCTTCATTTGTCATATTATAGATTATTTTTCTGCATTGGGTGTCATTATTTAAAAAATTTAATTCCCTAACTTGGTGATGGGTACGGTTCAGAGGGGCACCATCGCTTCCTATTAACTCTGCCGTCCACATAACACCTTCTGAGTTCAAGGACACCTTCTCCTTGCTCAAATCAATAATGGCTGAGTATTTCCTCAGCATATCGCATCCGATTAATAATTCGAATGGTAGGCCGATTGCAACCAAACATATAATATTAATTGTAACACCTTTGCTTTCTATTTCCAATGACACTTGTTTTCTCACTGTTTTATTTTGACGCCCAGTGGCACCTATTAAAATAACATTATTGACAGGTAAGATAGGTATTATATTTTTACTTTGTTTCTGTATTCTCTCCAGTTCAGCGTCGTTAATAAGTGATACATTTGCACCAGTATCTATCATTATCCGTGTAGGAATTCCTTCAATTTGAGCGGTTATGTATAAAATTTCATTATGCTGGTTGATTCTACTTGTCACCGTTTCCTCCAACAGTTCTTCTCGAAGATTTTTCAAATAATAATTGTAAATAATAGTAAGATTTTGATTATCCGTCCTTAAACTTTGGTTGTTGTTATACTTCAAAATTCTTTGATTTTCCATAATTAGCTTTTCATAATTAGTTGGTAGTAATTTGTTATTACTATATTTTTGAATTTGGTGGTTTTTGTACCCAGTAGTTAGTAGCAGTAAGGGGTCGCGAGGGTTTATTACTGCCTCACTCCGTTTAAATTAAGGCTATCATGATTATTTTCCGGGCATGACTGTTGATTTGCCTGGACTGGTGTGCTGGTTCCTGGTTGTTCAACCTCTCGGTTGTCTAATTGTTCACTTCCCCTTGATTCTCGGAAGTCCTCCTGGCTTCTACTTCTGACTCGGTTATAATGGTGACTCATCCCTCTGGGATTTCCTCTTTGATCATAACTGTTATTAAAACTGTTCCTCCGAGGTTGATGGTATCTCCAGTAATCCCCTTCTTCGGCACTGATGTAATTTATTCGGGGTCGGTACGAACGATTATTATTATAATTACCCTGATTATTATTGTTATTAACTCCTGAGTTACTCCTAAAATTATTATAATTTTGGTTTGTTCGGTAGTTATTATAATTATTATTTCTATTACCCGGATGGTAATTTTGATTGGGCCTGTTGTTATCATTATTGTTAATTGGGTTTCGATTGAAGTTTGCTGGTTGGTTATTATTTGGGGTAAAATTTTGGTTGTAATTACGATCGTTGACATAACTATTCCGGTTATTCATGTTATTATATTGATTATGATTCATACCATGGTTATTTTTTTTTGAACCGCACTGATCCGTTCGTTGTCTGCTTCTTTTGTAGTAACCCTCGTGTTCATAATTTTCTAATAAGTCAGCTATTGCGTGGACCGTTTTAATCTGGCTTCCCAGGCGTGCTCTGGCAATTCCTGTGTCATAATGGTATGCCATTTTAGTTACTAGGGATTCTTCTGGTATTCTTGGCTCTAGGTGTCTCGCCAAACACACCTTTCCCCAGAAGTAAGTAGTTGGAGATGTACCTCTATTTCCATCATATCTTCCCTGACAAATGTTGTCCCTTATAATATTTTGTATCGCTTCGGACCAGTATTTTTCTTTAAACAGTTTTTTAAATTGAGCGTAGTCCACTATCTCATTCCTGGTTGCTGTCCACCAGTTGTCCGTAATCTCCCTAAAATGCTCATCCAACATCTCTCTAATCGAGCTCCAGATAGTTATTCGATGTTTATTAAAATGTTCCTCGATTCTGGCCAGGAATTCCATGGGGTTTCTCCGATAATTTTTGAAATTAATCCCTTCTCTGGTTTCGTTTGTGGAAACATGAGTAATATTATTTGGTCTGGTTCTAATTAACTCAATTTCTTCTTGATTTTGGCGTACTTGACCAGTTAAATTGTTCATCGTAGTGTTAATATTGTCACACCTTTCTCCGGTTTATTTCTGTAAATTCACTAAATTTTCTTGTTCCTTTTGTATTCCTTCTATTTGAATACGACTATTTTCTTGGACTTGGTCTATTCTGGTATTTATCACTGCTTCATTTTGTGTAATGGTTTCGTTAGCTTTTCTCAATCTTTCATTAGTGTCAGCTATTTCTTGCTTCCTTTCCTCATCGATTTTGTCCATCTTCTGGTTAATTGTATCATTGACTTGTTCAATTCTACCATTAATTCTTCTTAAATTCTCTTCATTGATTTGTCTGAACTCTTCCTTCATTTGGCTATTATTTTCACTTATAGTTTGTTTTAAAGTTTCATTAGTACTTTCTTTAATACTGTCGATTTTCTCATTTATCCGTTTATTCTCCTCCCGGATTTGTCTTAAATTCTCATTATTATTCTCGTTTTGTTTCCTAAAATTTTCATTAGTTTCTTCTCTGTTTTGGTCAAATCTCTCCTCCATCTGTTTTATTAAATTTTCACTCATTTTCTCATTTTGTATCCTTGAGTTCTCGTTAATCTCTTCCTTCATACCGTCTATTTTCTCGTTTGTTTGTCTGTGATCTTCCTTGATGCTCTTCAAATCTTCCTTCGTTTGTCTGTTTTGTTCCTCCATTTGTTTTAATAAGTTTTGACTCAAAATTTCATTTTGTTTCCTTGAGTTTTCAATGAATTCTTCCTTCTGCTTCTTCAAATCTTCCTTCGTTTGTCTGTTTTGTTCCTCCATTTGTTTTAATAAGTTTTGACTCAAAATTTCATTTTGTTTCCTTGAGTTTTCAGTGAATTCTTCCTTCTGCTTCTTCAAATCTTCCTTCGTTTCTTCCTTATTTCTGTCCATTTTTTCACTCATACTATTCATTAACTCCATTAATTTTATAAGATTCGGGTCTCCCCTATCTTCCTTTCTTGCTACCGTCTCCACATCCTCCACCGATGTTACTTCTTTCTCTTCCATCCTGACTTCCTTCTCTGCCTCCTTCGTCCGTTTCAATGACGTAGCCCTCTTACGCATCTTTATAATTTCTTGGAACTTATAGCAGTCGCCAGCTAAAAATTAGGAAATTAATTTGCTTGATTCAATTTCTTCACTTAATATTCCCTAATTTCAGCCTCACTAGTTGGTGCGCCAATTTATAATACTCTCTTAATTTAATAATAACTCATGGATATGATTTAATAACATAATGATTTAATCTGTGTAACATAAATTCAAATTATTGGAAAATTCCATTCGATACATAAGGTTGTCACAGGGTCGATATTTATCTCAGGATTTATAATTAAATAATTTTAATATATTTCGTGGGAATTCTTGTGGCTGCTACGAAAAGTTCCTTTGCATGTTGATTAATAATAGAGAGTACCTTTACAAACAATATATTACTTATAATCTAAAAATTTACACAAATTATATATTAAGTTACATACAAGTTTTGACGATATTCAATTTGTCCGTCTCAGAAAATAATGTAGTTTATTAATGTGTACAATAAATGTTTTCCTTGTAATCACTGTTAGCTTATATATTGAATTTGGTTGCACTTTAAAATGTTGACTAGTGATTAGTGTTAGTGTAAATTGTTATATTGTCTAGTGGTTGTTCCTTGTTGAAAAAAAAAAATATTGTCAAATTATACTTTACACATCTAGACGATATTGCTGAAGGGTTCCTGGTCTATTCTGAATATTTTTCTTGATTGTGTGTATTATTTGTTCATGAAAATTGTAGTGGAAGGATTATTATCTTCGATGATGGTCCTTCAGATCTTCTTTCACAAACGGGTTATCTATTTTTATATATTTTTAATTACCTCTAGACACGCACTATTCAACTGCTTTCCATCACAATTAACAATTAAGTGTTATTTCTTCTTTCTTTTAGTTACCTAACTCATACAAATTTCTTAAATTTTGATTGGTCATTTATGTACAGTTTAAATGTTATAGGATCAACACCCATTACCTACATTATATTTTATAAATTACCTTTAATAGATAATTTTATTATTATACTCTAATTATATATGCAATGTTTATACAATTATTAATTAGATAATTATAAACAATTTGATACTAAACATGCCTCAGTTTATAACTGTAAAACCTTATTAATTTGAATTTCTATGATTTGTGGTGGAACAATTTATTATGGTTGATTGTAATTTCTACTTTGACTACCTGAGATAAATATATTTACATAAATTAACTGGTGACATAAAATCTTATAACATATAACAAAACTTTTAATAATAATAATTGTTTTTGACAGTTTTAGTTTATTTATACTGCTAAACTATTGTCTGTATGATAAACTAAAATTCTGTTTAATAATAACAAAACACTTCCATCAAAAATAATTACACTGTTTAACGGTAGTCTGTGTCGCTATTTCTTATGATCACACTCATTACTTTAAAGGTTTGTGTCCCTTTTCCTTTCCTTGATTATAGGCCTATATGATTATAATTAATACAATTTTATTATATGGATTAGGTACTCTTTATTGGGTTTGGATTATTATTCAGGGTAAGTTGATTAGGCCTACTAGGTTTATTTATTTCACTTTTTTCTGTTTACTGCCCTATTCTACTGGGTTATTTCTGGGTTTCTGGATAATATTATATAAGTCAAACCAAATAGTTTTCCTTTAATTTGCTTTCAATTATTATTTCTTGTTTCTTCTCTGGATCGGATTTCACTATTATTTACTATTCTTTTGTAACATTTGTTTCGTTACAATATATATATATATATATATATATATATATGAATCAAATTACAATATGAATTCATTACGTCGTTCGCTGAAAACATACACATACACAGATATAACACAATGAACATATATAAACATAGATAATCAACATATCAATCTTACACTAGTGGGTTCATTTCTTGCCTCAGATGAATAGCTTTATTTAAAATTACCATGATAATCAATCTAAATTCTCAAAGGGTGTTTTCTTTGAAAAGAAACAGGACATTAGAGTTCTTATGACAGTAATAACATAAAGATTTACTTGTAAAATGGATTATCCAATATTTCCATCGGTGAAACTCCTTCCCACTGATGATCCATATGTATAAGTTTGCGTAGCTTCGATGTCACTATCACTCAACACTCGCGGATCAGATTCACTCGCGGTGTGTGTGTGTTCCGTTGATGTCGGCCGTTACTATCAGAGTCTATGAAGTTATGTGTTGCGTGAGTACGTTCATTGTTAATAAGCGTGTATATATGACTGTCTATCGTCAAACCTCTTCTTGTATCTATATACGTTAATGTATTGTGTTTTAGATTACGTGGTGTATTGTTCCATTCGGTATTGTAACACTTCGCACTGTACAACGATACGTTTTCGTTGTTCGGTAAAGCATTAACGAAAGTTCTGCGAGTCTGTCATTAAATGAAAACTGCGAATGATTAACTTAGTTCTTAATAAGCGGTAGCTGAGTAAGACAAAGTACTTGAAAGTTTTTAACCACTGACGTATATTGCATGATTGAGTCACTGCAGATACACTATTACTTATTATGCATCATTTACCACAATGCAATGTCCTGGCAAACACGCCTTTGGTCAACCATGATAGGTCAGATGAACTCCTACCCTTATGTAGAACTATGGTTCTCTACCTCTGATTCGTTGTTCGCGTTGCTATCATGACGACGGTCCTCTCCACCTGCGCTATGGGAAGATGCCGGATTCTGGTTGGTTATCTGGTATCCCCTCAAGTACACATCGAAAGGGCTCCGTACCTTTTCCTAGAATGTAGAGCAATTCCGCGCCTGTCGATCAAGCTTTTGTCTAAGTATACTCTGGAGGTCTGCTGCTGTTCCCACGCGAACAATACGTCGCATTTTGTTATTGTCTGACTTTCCATGACCCTTTTCCGTCAATTAGCAGGACACTGCGAGTCGTCGTTTCCAAGACGCCACTCCTGTTCCTCGTCATAAATATTAGTTGTCACCAGTAAGATGTCTTCCCGCTGTGCGCACACTCGGTCCTATTCATTAGATATATGTCGTTTGTTCTCATACAGGGTGAGTACCGTTGTGTGTGTACTCCTTTTTTTATTGCTGGTACGCTTCAAATCAACCTTACAGCGTGTGCTCGCTACAATTTCTCCGTATCTGGGCTACTGTGCTACATTACTTTGTCTAGTTTGTTGTGGGCTGTAAATCTCGGTTGAGTCGAGTCTGTCACAGGCGAACCTTACTTCCTATTCTAATGTTGTGTCAAGCGTACTCTTATTGTTACTGGCAAGCGTCCAGTTGACACTTCGTTAAGTTGCTTCTTTATTTATTGCTTCTGGCCCGGGTTGGGGTGACTTGGCTGGTGTAACGTACTTTTGATCAAAATTTTAAAATTTAAAAATTTTTGGTCATTACACTACACACTCGGGTGATTCACTAAGCGTTCTTGACTTTGTCGTAACTAAGAATATCCACTGTACAAAACACAAAGTCTTCGTCGTTGCACACACACAAGTAATTCATCGTTTCAGTGAACTACATATTGAATAATAAAACACAGAGAGCATCACAAAATAAATCAACGACGTTTGCCTATATATATTCTAAGACTGGTTGGAAGAAAAGAGTAACGAGCCTCTGCATTCATGGTTAGCAGTTGTATGCTGAGCTTCCTGCTCAGAAGCGATCGATAAGGAAAAACGTTTTTACTATTTTCAACTACGAGTACACGATAAAAAAATGTACTTTGTTGATGATGTTGATGTTAATCATGAAGTGATTTCGGATTTATATCAGTTATCACTTGTTAGACATTGACTGTTGTTTGAGGGTAAAATAAATATTAATTTCCGTATAGAAGCTTGGATACGATGATGCAGCTATTGCGTGAAATCACTCGCAGCCTGGGTAGCCTGACAGCTCAGTAAGGCCAATTTTATTAGCTTTACAAGTTAAATTCTTATAAAATTTAATTCTTATGTTATGTGCTGTTTTATTTCTAAGATGAATCGTTGTATAAATATTCTTAAATTTATTTATCTTGCCTTTCATATCTGCATCAGGCTCATAGCTAACTTCATATCCGAGATATTTAAAACGGCTCACTGTTGTTTATAGTACTTTATAGTACAACAATATAGTAGTTTATTATACTACTATTTGTTTAGTATATATACTACTATATAATATACTATAATTTTAGTATAAGGACTATCTTAATTCTCACTGGATAATTAGGGCCTACCGTTAAGTACCATAATGTTTAGTCGTTTTCTCTGAAATTGTCAGTGAGTACTCTTTTGTTACTTCTTGTAACCAAACACATGGATCTTTGTAAATCATCCTCACTTTGTTGAATAATAACTGTCATCCGCATATTGCAGGAAACCTAAACGAATGGATTTGTTAAGCTGCATATTTTGTAGATTGAGTCGAGCAAGCTTATTCCTCTGCTATTGTTTGTGTATGTTCTTTCCTCTTTTTTATATAGAGCAAAATCACATTTGTACGTCTCCATTCTTCTGAAACTTCGTTTTCCATCCATCTATTATTTAGTATGTAGAATTCGTAAGTCCAATAATGTACCAATGTATTTTAATAACTCGACGATTATTCCGTTAAGTCGTGGTGCCTTTCTACTTTCCATTCCACCTCGTTCAGTTCTTCTATTGTTAACTTATCTAAACATTTTCCATTGTGCTTTCTTGAATATTCCTTATCACTTTCTATTGCACTGTCAAATTATAACTTCCTGTAATGATTTGTCCATTATTTTTCCTCAGGCATATTAACGTGAACCTTTTCTCTTTCAGAGTTATTCAATGTTTTCATCACTTTGCATACCATAGTCTGTCTACCACACAAATAGTGTTCCATGGTGGCTACGAAGCGTTTCCATGATTCTTGATGGGCTTGTTTAACAATTCTCTTTGTTTCATTTCTTATTTCATTGTATACTTGTTGTGACTCTTCTGTGGTAAGTGATATTTAACTTTTAAAGGTAAATTGAGTTATGTATAATATAATATATAAAGTATATTATAATTTTTTCTTTATCTCATTATCTAATTGTGCTGTCTTTCATTTGTCTATACTTCTTTTTGTGGCCTACCTTTTCCTTAGCTGCTTGCATTGTCATTTTTTTGATATTATTTCATTTTGACTCTATATCTTCACTAGTTCATATTACTGCGATGTACGATTTACTCTGTTCTGATTAAGATTTCTAGTACTTTCGTCGACCAATCCATAAACTTTAAAAACTTGTTTATTAATTTGGTTGTTGTCGAACAGTATTATTTTGCTTTTTCTATCGCTTATATTTGTGTATTTGATGCCAGAAGGAAATGATAACCCTTTTCTTCTCATTTCTTGTCGACATATACAGCCACGCTTTTACTTGCCCTGTATATTGTGTCTAGACTACTATAAAACATTGCATAATTCCCTGCATATGCAGACACTCTTAACTTTTTTTTGTTTCTTTTTGTCTCTTTTGGATCTGAGACAATCGGGTTCTGTGAACAATGGTGTGTGTTAGAAGTACATAGATTGTCGCAGGCGGAGATAACGTTGATAAGCAGAGAAATGGGGTTACTAATCGTAAGATCCCGTTACTTCAATGTTGAAGAACGTTCAGAGTTGTAGGCCTATCTATTATCAGAAAAAAAAGAAGAAGCTTGTAACAACAGTTTGTTCTTTCATTATAAAATACCAACCTGCTTTGCATCCTGTAGCATAGACTTTTGAAGACATATTTCTTATCATCCTTATAGAGGAGAGGAGGAGACATGAGTTACAATGATTACTTTCTAATGTAGAGACTCAGTATCTGTAACCTTGAAAATGGGTAGTGTGCACGGTCGTTGTTAAACACTCACCATAATATAGTCAAATGAGGTCTGATGCAACATAAAATATTCACTTGTGATTTCAGATTTTCTGTGCAGTTCAGATCTACGCGTATACGGTGACGACGGTCAGAATATGGCCACAACACCCTACTTCCGATTACCAGGGTAGCGGTGAGTACGTTTAAACACACATATTATTTGTTATTTTTGTAGTAAAGACACTTATTATGTTACTGTGTTCAAAGGCTTAGCGGGTACAACGTAAATAATTAATATAATTGAACTCTGATTTATGAGGTTTAACATTGTGAGTAAAAATTTATAGCCTATACTGTATTATTTGTTTATCAATGCTAAACACGAAAACAGATTTCATCTTCTTTGTGTAAAGTGCAAAATGATCTTTTACTTTGGAGCCATATATGTTTCACTTTTCGGGTAAAATAAAATAATCGTGTGTCATATTTTCTCATTAAAACATTAATTAGTGATTATAACAAGAGTTTTTATGATTGATAACTACATATTATTAATGTTATTATTACTAACACCAAACTTTCTCTCCCATTTTATGATACTGAATCATCAGCAAAAAAAAGCTGCTAAATATGGTGAGTAGTAGAACAGCGAAAGTTTGATGTTAGTAACAATTTCTATGAAATATAGAAAATTGTTACCAATTTCAATGTCAACAGAATCGTGTTGTCATTGAATACGTAATACTGCGAAATTCTACGTGATTAATAAGAGATTACTTAGCAATTAAAAATAAACATAACTACAGTTACGTGTTTAAAGTCTTTATCGCTTATCATGTGGCGAAAGACTAAAGGTATCGAGTGGAACGATGTCGTGCAGACACAATTATACTCCGACAGCTACTGTAACGATGACATGTTTGTGTTTCAGTCGCAGTGAACATCTTGCTGTTAATGGCGGTTCTGGCCGTGGTGCAAGCAATTGTCAGCGTCATTCTGTTGATTGGTGTTACCAAGGTAATTATATCACGTACAGTAAAAAATTCACGTATGTCTATAATTTCACTCTTGTTAAAAAGCGCAGTTGCGGTGGTACATTCCCATCCACAACTGATTGTTGAATTCGAACCCATTTGAGAGTGGATCTTTTTTATCGTGATGTAGGCCTACTCGTATAGCCGGGCTCTGTGATCAGTGAATCGGCCCCATCAGCTGGACATGTTCTTGGGTAAGCAGTATAGGTAGACAGATAGATAGAAACGTCTCTCAACGCCGTGGAGAGTGTGCATTGTCCGGGTCGCTGCCCGATGAACGTCAGTTTCATACGGTACAGCACGGTCAGGTGTTAGTGGTGCACACAGACTATGATGCGACTCCCCTGCGCACGCTGGGCGTGCAAGTAATAATTTGCTTGGTTTTGGTTGCACCGACCTGACTCCATGTCTGGGTGTGGCTCTGTTCACCCGCAGGAGGTTTGAACTGCACTGGAGTGGGCGTTAGGCGCGAGTGTCGTATGGCGTCGGCCAGATCGGTGTGCGGACGGCTCCCGCAAGAACCACTTGAATAGCTTGGAGAATACTGTGCCTGTTAGACAGCGTAGTGCTAGTATCCTAACATTTCCCTGTTCTTGTTATCCCAAGAAATCATGATAAGGGGTAACTACTACACTTGCACTTTACTTTACACTCCTACTTTTATCTAGTAATACGCATTCTTTTTCTATTATCACCGTGATTTATTATCATGCAGCGCGGTCATGTGTTTTGCAGCACACGGACTAAACTAATTTACATCCCGTTATAAACTAATCAACGTTTTATTGTAATTAATATTCATTAATCTGTAATTATTATTTTTTTGTTTTTTCCGCACACAAACAGAAAAAATAAATGCCCTATTCTCAGTCAGATTATTTATGTTGTGAGAACATGAATGTTGGTGAGTTGTCTTCATCACTCCAATTTTGTCATATCTTGTTGATGAACTGCTAGCTGTTGCTTCATGCTGCCGGTGTTATCATCCTTATCAACTTTGTTGTTTTCGAACCGAACGGCCTTGTTGAGCAACAGGCTACGACAAAGTTGAAAAATATCTTAATTAATTTCATATCACAGTAAACTAAACTAACATAACATAATGGAAAAAACAAATACTGTAAGTTTTACAGTAAACCATATGTGTGTAGATTTATGTTAAATTTACTAGTAATTACCGTAGACTGTACTAGTTGAAAAAATCGTTTTTAACTTAATAATAGACGTTTTACTTTATACTAGAACCTAGATTTACTTCACCATCACCATTGTATAGTTGCAAGAATTACAGATTAACATCGGTTCTATTGTCACATATCACAAGACTTGTCCTGTAATCATCCACGATCAGACTACTTCTCAAGGTATACTTCATTCTGATACTGTCAGTTTCCTCAAACTCGTTGATTATCTGATCACAGTGTGAGACTTCTTATTTCTCGCTTCCAGCTCTCGATGTACATCAGAGAAGCTAATTCGGAAGATTCTTGTCTTTCAGCTATTCAAGCTTTTACGCTTATGAAGTCTTGTATTGCCATGACTTTAAAAATCCTAGTGGTATTTCATTCCAGATCTTCTCCTGCAACATTTTTATGGTATCATGTAGAGTCTGCAACTGTTTATGTGACTGTCTGTCCAAATTGCAGTCTTAACAAAAATAAACATCTTACACGCGGTAACATGACACCGAGGTTTATACTCTTCCTCTAATTAGTTGGTTATCCTGCGAAACTTAGTTTATCTGATCCTAATTTTGTTTCGCAGAGGAAAAATTCGCTATCAGTGTTCAAGAAAGTCTTTAGCTTTGGAACAGAATTACACAAATGCCTAAGAAAGCATACTGTTATCATTTTGTCATACTTGAAGTATCAGTCAAGATTTGAAGTTTTTCGTGAATCAAATAGAGTAAATACAGAATTTCATATTTCGTACAAACCTTTTAGTGATTTTTAAATTGATCGCATTCAAGGTTTAACGTAGTGATCGAAAGGTTCTTCTAGCATTGCCAGATTTTTACTAAATAGTGTGGCACTTAGTAAAAATTATAGTAACAGGTTTAAAAAGTTAGCAAATGTTATTTTCGACTCTTTAAAAAAAAAAAGAAAACAAGGGAACAATTATAGTATCTTAAGGCTGCATAATAATCAAAGTACAAAATTTAACGAGAAATAAAATTCTTCTAGTAAACCTAGTAGACTACCAACGTTTTTAATTAAATCGACTGTAGACAAACATGGTGGTAGGAAATTTTAATTCTACTGCAACTACATAGACTTCATCATCATCGTCGTCACCACCATCAGCGGTAACAGCAGCAACTCCCCCACCACCATCATTATCATTAATATTATAAGACGTTATATTATGATGATTAATAAACAGGAAGTACAAATGTTATGATCATCGTTACATATTTATCCTTTGACCGTCTTATTATTCATTCTGACTTAACTAATATAACAAATCTATTTGCAGGATAAACCGAATTTCATCGTTTGTTGGGTCGTTGCTTATTCATCGCTGCTGATCGTTGGGTTTATTTTTGTGACTGGATTGGTATTTCTTGTAACAACATCATTCCTTTGGATTTTGTGTCCTCACGGTAAGTTGTATTGTAAAGTAAATAAAAAATTAATATAATAAACTTAGGGTACATAAAAATATAAATGCTCAGTAAATGTGTATTGCAGATAGTAGGTATGTAGTTGAATATTTGAGTCAGAGGCACCTGTCAATTTCTGTGACACCGTGATTCTTAATTAGTTACAGGCGCCTCGTTTATATGCTTAGTTACCGCCTGTCATCGAGTTTTGATACTATCCCCTGGCAGAAACGGTTCCTTAATAGTTGATACGGCATATTTAATCGTTAAAAAAATAACATTAGTTCTGTGATAGTCTAGAAAATTATTAAGAAAGAGGTGCTAGTTAATAAATAAAAATAAAAAGAAGAAAGTTGTATTTTTTGTGCTTATGCTGTGTCTGTTTTGATATTATGTATTTAATCATGACCTTGTTGCCGTAAATTGTTCTTTTATTGTGAATAATTGTTGAAGAACATTTAAAATTACCATTAATTGTTATTTATTAATTGATCAGCCATTATGGAGTGACATGGTACAAGAACTTAATCTACTTGTTTGGATATTGGGTATGAAACGCTGTCGGTATATGTACCGACAGCGCAACTACTACCAGTCAGTGTATTTGGGGAAATAACATAATGTGTCTATTTTTCCATATTTTCAGAGAAAATATAAAGTAAAAAATATGTTGTTGTACCTATATAAAAAGTTCAATTATTTTTCAACATTACATGTATAGTGTAAAAACTAAGTAATTTTCATGTATTATTCACATGATGTGAACAATGATTTGGGTGTTGGTGTCTCAGTGGTGATGTGTTTGTTTACAGTTGTGATGGTGTACTTCGTGTTGGTTGTCTATAGTCTGTACCGGCAGTACGTGGTCATTGCATTTGAACGCGCCGACAAAGAGCAACAGCAACACCAACAATCGTGATATTGCACGTCACACGGTAATATATATACGTATAGTTATATGGCTCGATTTGCCACACTCACAAATTCCTTTTACAGAATCACTTGTAATGATCCTCTACCACACATTTATTAGATGAAGTCATGATTCGTCCAGGCCCGGATTTAGGTGTCCTGCCGCCCCTAGGCACTGTTGTTAGCGTTAATATAAAACTAAATTAAATGTATCAAGTTCTTCCCTTCATTTAAACAACATTCTCTATTATGCTTTGAATATATCACACCTTCGAAAGAAAAGTGACACAAGTCAAAATTTTTCATTTTTGACATTACTAGCTCAAACGTACAGAAACGTTCAATTCTTTTACTGGTAAAAACGTCGCAATTCAAAACTTTACGCTAGGAAGCGCTAGTGTTGTTTTTCCTTTGGCCAGAAATGGGACGCCATCTATTTTAAAACGACACTACTTCTGTAGAGGTGGGCTAAACTGTTATTTTAAAATAATAGGTATGAAAATACCGTTCCAAAAAAAAACAGGTTTAAATACCTGTTATTACATACTTATTATACATAACTTATATTATCCTTGTAAGTAACTCGTTTTGAGTTTCCTGCAGGTCTCCTATGTAATATCTTCAAATAAATACACTGCAAGTAGGTTTATTTTCACCTAGATAAACCTATTAATATATTAATAAACCTACTTACTTGCAGTGTATTTATTTGAAGATATTATATAACCTATACTGTATAATTTGTTATACGAAATATATTGAAACTAAAAGTACTAACAGTGTTACTTTACACTGTGAGTGTATTAAACTATTATTGTTTAAAAGAAAATAAGAAACAAGAGAATTTATAGGCCTATCTCCCTTTGGGAATACCAATCTAAGTTTTCACTAGGAGTAAACAAACTAACATTGGTTAGACAAATCAGTTGCGAAACTCGGGGCAATGAAATAATTTAGAGTACACGTAATACCACAACAAATAATGTGAAAAAACATCAGAAACATATAATAAAAACATAACAGTAAGCCACAAGAGTGAATGAGAATAAATAAAATTTTACAAATAAAAATAATAAAAATAACTGTAATAAAATAAATATAAATAAATAAATAAAAACTTATAAATAATAAGCAACAACAAAAGTAAATTGAATGTATTACATACCTGGATAATCTTCAGATTCATTCACTAATGTACACTGAATATACAAGTCATGAAATGTCACACCTTTTACATTACAATCTGCTTCACTTAACACATTATAAATAAAATTAAACAATTGAATTGTTTTTAAAATACTGGGATATCAGTTATTCAAACACTATTTTAAATTCGCATTCAAAAATATCAGCTGTTGCACTTTCCTTGATGTTAATCGTGTTCTTCGTTCAGATATTTAAGGAACACGACTAGATAAAGTGCATAAATGTCCATTACAACAATCTCATCATTTACGTGAGATGTGTAGTGAAGTTAAAATCACATTAATAAAAAGTATAATATAGCCTATCAACATCAGCCACTCTATAGGTTATAACACAATATAATTCGTTATTTCAAAATTTACCAAGTTGGTGACTAGTATAATATATAATTTATTAGCATATAATCTGTATTATATATCTGCATATCACACTAGAATAAATGTAACATCAGGACGAATTTTTTCATTTATTAAAAACAGCTTCGTCTCTTTGCGCAGAATGAAGTATTCAGGACCAAAAAGTGGCTTCGTACTAGTTCGTACTCGAAATACTCGGAATACGCTTGTTGTTCCTAAAATACTAGGTGTTCCTAAAATACTAGGTGTTCCTAAAATACTACTGTTCCTCTGATACGTTTAGTATTTGTAATACTCGTTTACTTGTTGTTCCTTGTGTATCGGTGATACCCCTAGTATTTGAAATACTCGTGTACTTGTTGTTCCTTGCGTACCAGTGATATTTTTGTACGCCTAGTATTTGGCCTTGGCGTATTCGTTTACTTGTTACTTGTGTATAGTTGCGTAGGGGGCGTGCCTCGACTCGGAACAGCGAGGCCGCGAATAACAGGTATTTCAACTTTTCAGTCACTGTTACATCCGTTCCACAAAAATATCATTCCAAAATACCTGTTACAGGTATATCGGCCCACCTCTACTTCTCAGTAGTGATCGTGCTTACTAAGGGGGAGGTTATACTGTTTCTCTTGAAAACAGACACTTTTTGTGTTGTGACAGTGTTTATAATAAAAGTGCACATATAACTGTTTTCTTTTTATGGAAAAACGTCACTTCTTTTGAGTTGTGTCGGTTTTCTCGATAATATGTCTACCAGTTTTAGATGTGAGTTATTAGAAATATTGACTGTTTTTAAGTTGTGAGACTTTGTTTCATAAACTTAGTTGAATCGTTCATAGTAGTGACCTTCCACTATATATTTTCTTTGATTTGTGCCGTTTTTCCACATAAATAAATTACATATATTTTAGTTGTGTTTAAGAATTTATTAATGAACTAGTGTTTAATTTTAACAACATTTTTACAAAAACGAATTGATTTGATAATTAAATTAACAAAAAATATGAACAAACAAAACGGTAGCTCAGAATTAAACGAAAGTTTTAAAAAATTGCCAATCCGAAAGCAAGAGAAAACAATCCGTCGATTGTTAAAAACGTAGAAATCAAAAATGACTTAACATCTACAGTATCTGAGGCAAATGTTGTAACTTTAAATGTACCATTATTAACTACAGATGCAAATGCCAGTAGTTTTATGGAGCCCTCCACTTCTGGACCATTCTTCAAATTGCCTTCCACATCGACAAACACAAAAGATACCACCTTTTCAAGAATAAACAAGACAAATTCATCAAAAGAAATACTTTAGTGATGAAGAGCTTATCAGTGAAGAATATGATGATTCAGACGCTGATCTTCATTATGAACCAGAAAACTTTGCAAAAAGAAAGCATTCCTTCGGAAATAAATCGAAAGTACAAGCTAGCAATGAACAGATACACGAAGTCATATCCAACCAAGTCAGGCTAGTGGTGATAGTAAAAATAATGATTTAATTGAGGGTTTGTATATAGATTTTCTAGAAAAAAGTCCACAACTGAAAAAAAAGGGGGAGACTAAGATCAGTGAACAGAAATAAGTGGTTGAAAAATCATACACAACAACTTAAGAACTCTGGTCAGGCTTATGTGTCTTTATCAAAATCTAAGAAAGCGTATCCACAGAAGGAAATGAAACCTCCATGTGATGAAAAGTGTAGGCTGAAATGCCCAACAAAAATCAGCCCTGAAGCGCGTCAAGACATTTTTGAGAAATATTGGCAACTAGGAGATTTGGCACGGCAACGTGATTTTATACCTTCTCACATAGAAGTCATTCAACCAAATTATAGATATGCCAAACCAGACAGCAATAGACGCCTTAACAACGCGTTTTACTTTCAGGTAGATAACAAATGTATTCGTATTTGCAAACAGTATTTTAAAAACACACTAAATATTACAGACATGCATAAAGTGTTTCCTTCCATTACAGGAAAACATAAAAATCACAAAAAGACTGATGATGTAATTAAAGAAGACATATAAGGCATATAGAGTCAATCCCTAAAATAGAGGGCCACTACCTTCGGAAAAACACAACTCGTCATTATATAGAGGGCGGAAAATCCATAGCTGATCTTCATCGTGATTATGTTAATGAATGTAAAACATCTCCTGATGGAAACGAGCGCAAATTTGGTAACTATGTCATGTATCATACAATTTTTCATGAAGAGTATAACATTTCTATGTTTACACCGAAGAAAGACCAGTGCGAACTATGCCACTTGTTCAATACAGCCGAAGGCATTGATAAAGAAACGCTTAGTGCAAATTATGAAAGGCACATTTTAGAAGAAGATCTTTCATCCATTCACAAAGAAGCTGACAAGGAAGAATATAAATGATAATTTTGTTGTTGCTTGTTACGATCTTCAGGCCGTTCTTCCATGCCCAAAAGGTGAAATTTCACTTATGTATTGTAAGTCAAAACTCAATGTATTTAATCTTACTGTATGTGAGTTAATGATGAAGTTTCCTGTTTTCTATGGCACGAAGGAGAAGGTGGTAGAGGATCATGTGAAATCGCGTCATATATTTTGAAATTTATTGAAAATAAAACTCACAACAGTAAAGATGACGCTGAATTTGTTTTTTATTCAGATAACTGTAGGGGACAGCAGAAAAATAAATATGTATTTGCTATGCACTTATATGCTGTAGAAAAATACCCAGTTAAGTCAATAACACAAAAATTCCTGATCAAAGGTCACAGCCAGAATGAGGGGGACAGCGTCCACTCCATGATTGAGAAACAAATAAAAAAAGCTCTGAAATCAGGGCCCATTTATCACCCTGGACATTACGTTCCCCTAATCAAAACAGCAAGGAAAACTGGAAATTCTTACAAAGTATTTGAGCTGAGCCATCTAGATTTTAAGGATTTCAAAGATCTTTGGGAAAATATCGGAA
This sequence comes from Magicicada septendecula, assembly GCA_034769895.1. Classification (NCBI taxonomy): domain Eukaryota; kingdom Metazoa; phylum Arthropoda; class Insecta; order Hemiptera; family Cicadidae; genus Magicicada; species Magicicada septendecula. The sequence continues at coordinate 428,934,809 of CM068368.1, read as the reverse complement.
TAAATTACACCATTACCACTGGTAGTAAAAGAGTACTAATGAATGAAATAAAAATTGTGAAAGTGGAAAAGGAAAATCACTTAATACTAAAGTTCAAAACCACGTTTGATGAAAAAGAAGATTACGAGAACGTTTTGGTTCAAGGCCTGTTAAATGAAGAGGATGGAGAAGAAGATGAAGAAGGGATAAGTGAAGAACCAAATACAAAAAAAAAAGAAAATCAACAAGAAAAAACAGAAGAAAGTTCTCAAAGGAAAGTGTTCTGATGTGGATCTAAAACTGCTGTACCAGAAAAGACTCTCTATTCCTGAACGAAAGAAAAAAGACTTGCAGGACTTACTGTCAAAAAAAAATCATACTAAATTGCTACTCATGTTTGTATTCTTGCTACTCACTTTAAGTATTCTTATGTTACTGTGTTTTTTTGTTAAACATTTTATACATTTCATACCATTGTATAAATAAATATTTAGCTTTAAAATTACTTTGTGAGTCTTTATTTCTCATAGCTAATCAATTAGTTAGTGTAATTTTCAGAAGAAAAATTATACAACTCAAAATATATTTTGAAGAAATAAAATTTGTAAGATATAGCAAAGATAAAAGCAATTTCAACTGCATAAATATAATATTCAACATCTTTGCTAGTTAACAGAAAAAATTCAAACTTTCTATTGTATTTTACATTTATGAAATGGAGGTTTAAAGTTCTTACTTATTTTCATTTTGCTCTCCTGTAAAATTAGTTATTTTAGACTTGTGTTAATTTTTTGTTTCGAAGGTGCGATATGATCATGCGCAGTAGGGATTGACTTCTAGATCGAGGCGCCCTAAGCGATATCGAAACAAACTATTTTAGTCGGCAAAAAAGCGGACAAGAATTTCAACGAGTGTCCAGACGTCCAGACCTGTATAAATATGTATACGACCGTGCTCCGCTCCGACCACCGCTATTGATAGGCCCAGTGTCAATACCGTGTTATTCAAAGATAAAATTAAAGGTTATTTCAAAACCATTTTCTTCAATTTGGCCTAATGCAAGTGCCCAATACAAATATTGTAATTAAAAAACCGAGAACATGAAATTTTAACAAATAATTTTTGACCTCGTGCCGCCCCCCTGAGCCTGCCGCCCCTAGGCACGTGCCTAGTGTGCCAAGTGGGAAATCCGGGCCTGGATTCGTCCGTATACTTAGCAAAAGTATTTTAGTTGATTCACAAATTTCACAAAAATAGAAACATTTTATTGCACTCCACTATAATGTAATACTGCTGATAAGTGATTTTGAGCCGTTTAGCTCACGCTCAGATTGGAACGGCTCGTCGCTGACCGACGTTATGTCCTTCTGCATACTACACCACGTAAAACATGGAATATGACTTGAAATGGATTGTAGAATTACCATCCCCTCATATTACACTATCGTTATATTTGCTTCATACAATGTACAGTGCGATGTACTCTCAAAACAGGAAACTAAGGAAAGTTAGGTAATACATGTATTAGAGGGTTTCTTAGAATATGTGAAGAAAATGATAGTAAATTAGCCTTTAGTGGAATACCTCAGAAACATTATAGTAATGAAAGACACATAACTTTTAATGTTCTAAGCTATTCTACTATCCTTTCTGTACCTATTTCCAGGGAATCTTTCAGTAAGTGTAATAACTCTGTGCGGAAGCATACGTTGTGATAAGCAATAAAATGGTAGGCACAATTAGGGAAGAAGTAAATCAATCTAGTAGCGTTGACAATAACGATGTGTTGTTCTCTACTTAAAAAAACGACTTAAAGAAAGGTCGCTTCTTTGATTCTTTTGACAGAATTATTATCGACGTATCCTTATCGAGGTCTTCGAAAGAAAAAAATCTACTGCGGAAAATTATTAACATTTTAAGAGGAAAAAAATAAGTTTTCCAGTTCAATTTTGTCTGCATCTGGAATACTGCATGATCTGGGATTTAATTCAAAGAGCAAAGGAAATTTTTAATGGAAATTCATGATATTGCCACGGCTGGAATGAAATTTTTACGTAAAATGTATGAAATATATGAAACTATGAAGTATTGAGACAAAAAACCGTTTTTATTTACGCGAGGTCTGGATCAATGAAGATCACAGTAAAATATTAAATGAAAATCACATAGCCTAAGAAAGAATATTATTAAAAATTCCTGTCGGTTCATAAGATTCATAACCTGCCTCGTCGGATCATCAGAATACGGATTTGTAGCTGAGTGTAAGTAGGAATGTACCTCAGAGTCTAGTGAAGGATCTGGTTATAAAACGATAGCATCCGGTAAAATGAATGCTTATAGTAGGCCTGCATGGTAGCGATGATGATGATCATCATGATTATGACGATGATAATGAAGCACTTAATTTCTCTAAAGATGACTATACTGACTCGGAGGATGAGGATGAATTAGCAACACATGAGAATTAGCAACTCCTGTAAATTAATATAAATGAGAGCCTTGTAGAACAGATAATTATGGTAATTGCAGACAACTGTAATAGTAGGTCTTACCTCTTCATGTTACTCTACGATGTCCACCACTGTCGTCTGCAGAGTGCCCTGTATGACACTCCGTATCTGCGCGTCGGTGACAATTCCGGCGTAGCGGTCGCCAGGTGTATGCGGTTTTTAGTTTCTCGTCATATAAATTAGATGATACACATGCAAAAGCAACTTATTAAACTGACTGAATCGCAATAATATTTTTCAGTGTAATATATTTTGTTAACTTCTTAAAGTAAAATGAAGCAATAAAGCTATATTGTATTTAGTTTTACGGTAACATTAGCGTTTTTAGCAAATAGCAAATATGAATAATTTTTCATACTAACTGCACCATTAAATTTAAAATGCAGGAATTATTAGAAAATGTAGGCATACGTTGTAAATCCTTTCTTATTTGTTTGTTTTTCTATTTTCAACCTAAGAAAATTAAACATAAAATAATGAGAAAGTACTAATGAATCAATTTGTGTCCGTTCAAATATTTAAGACTATAATTGACTTTAAAATTATGAACAAGTAATTTTTTATACAAGTGATGGTTTTTCTAATTGATGATATTTGTTTTTAGCCAGTCAGTCTCTTCTTTTAGTTTTTTATAGTAGGCCTTTAGTTTTTTCTATTAGTTTTTTCTCATTATTAAAGACATAACAAATATTTTAATTGTATGTTGGTTACTGTCCAACAGCATTTTATTTTTGTTTCGATTTTTTTCTGTTTAAACTGACCTTCGAAAAAATCATATTTGAGAGTAACATTTGAATGGAACATGATCCATGGAACTTGATCTAAAATATTTTTATAGAGTTATATAGCTAAGTAGCAGTGTCGATTGTTGGAGAAACATTATTTTTTTCTGGGCGCTTCAATTGTATTTTGATGGAAGCTTGAAGTGTTCTGTCAAGGCAAGGCAATTGGTTACTGCGCCTAGTTGGCAAATTAATCTTGTACAGATTTACAGATAACAATGCGTATAAAATAGATTATTATCTACTTTCGGCCACTATATGGACGAAAAGTAGGTCTATAGAAACTATAATGGGGTGTTTTTCTTTTGTTACTATCATTTGGGATAAACATAAAAACTTTTGGTTCTATTCATTCAGAAATTTTCTGTGCACTAAAATGAACACCTGAATGTGATACGGAATAATGTAAAAGTGTGTAAACATTTTATATCTTGAGACACACCTTTCAATCCAACTGAGGAGGACCTCAGCTTCCCTACACTAGGCGCCTAAAGTACCGACGGCCTAATTCAACTGCTGCTGACGACAATGTACAGTGATTAATGACTGTAGTTACAATTTAGCGACGCTATCATTAACTACAAGCTAGGAGTCGAGTGTCAGCAAATCCACTACGGTAAAGGTAAGTTACTGATTGTTTGATTCACTGTTGCAAAACTGTGTCAGACATGACTATTGGGTCAGGTGTCTATGCGCAGATAAACGCTAGGCTTTTATGTTTTCTGCGTCAGTGCTACAGAACTCTTGTAGTTACTGCTGGGTCGAGTCATCGTTGTATGAAATGACCTGTAGATGGAATAAACAACATTGTGTTGTTAGAAACCCGTACTCATCCCCCCCCCCCCATTTCTCGTGTGACTACGACTCCTCGTCACTTCTAAACGGAGAAAAGCTACAGGCGTAGGTGGTCAGACTTAGTATGAATTACAACCGAGACAATCGTCTAGTTGTAGAACAGACACGACCGAGTAAGTCCTAGGTGGTGTTTCGTACATTTATTGTATATTGTATACCAGTGTAGCGCTGTAGCAGCTCGGTATCTTCACACCCTTAAAGGAGAAACTCCTTGTATTGCGATAATGGTGGGTCGTCGTCAAGAGATTGTTTGGCTGGAATTCCACGAATGCTATTGGCCGATGTAAGTACTATCGCTAGGAGAAAACTGCGGTGGAATTCTGTGCAATTACGGAAGCAGTAGGCTCCGACGAACAGGGCCATTTATCAATATGGAACAGCTGTGTCAGGCAGTGTTCAGAGAGAGGATATACTTTTAGCGAGGAGTTTGACAAGGAAATTAGTCGTATTTAGATAGTGTGATGTGTTTTACAGAGATAAAAGTGAAAGGATTGAATGTCAACAAAAAGATAGGAATGTCGTTGTCATTCAGTATACAAATACAATGAAAACTAAAATTTCAATATTTGAAAGTGACGGCTTCAACCTTGAAACTTCACTGTTTGTAGGTACCACGAAATTGTGACTCCACGGGCTCCGACATGAAGAGGAGGGTCCGGATTTTAATTCGATCCAGCTTGTAGCCAAAGCTAGGCTTACCACTGTGCCACTAGCCTGGGCCTAGAGCGCAAATCTCGGGGCGAGAGATGCACGCCTAGGAGAAAAATTCAAGAAACAACAAAAAATTGTTTGAAAGATTTCAGGTTAAAAAAAAGTATTTTATGCTGATTCGAATATAAAAACGTTAGTGGTTTTCAATGTTTTTTAATATACATAAATTTGGGACTAATGAGCGTTTAGAAAACCTAGATGGGGGAATTTTCTTGGTTTACTAGAATTTATTTTGATTTTGACCTTAATACTTTCTGAATTTCTGTCTGCTTTCCTAGCACAACACTTGAAGAATTATTGTGAGAAAAGCCTAGGAAATATATCTTGTCTGTCGAAAACGACACCTGAGAAGTTTCCCACACTCATGGCTGATAAGATTCTTAAGAAAATCACTGACGAAGCAAGAAAAGCCAAATATTTCGGAAATGTGGTGGATTCAACACCAGATATTTCACTTATGGACCAACTTATCTTCATAATTACGTATGTGGCAAAAGACGGGATATCAGTGGAACATTTTCTCCGTGTTGTCCGAGCGCGGGTCAGAAGTCCTAAGAAATCGTTGATTGCTATTTTAAAAGCGTTGAGTAAAATTAATCTAGATGTTTCCAATTGTATGAGACAATTGCATGATAACGCTTCTAACATGACTGGAGTGTACTCGGGCGTTGAGGCTCGTTTTAAGGAACTAACCATGTTCGAGCTGGATTCATACCATTTGCAGCCCAATGTATTAACGTTGTGAGTTCGGTGGACAGCAGAATCATGCATTGAGGCTATGTCATTCTTTGAACCACCCCAGCAACTCTACAATTTTTTTACTTATTCAACGCGTAGATGGAATCTTCTTCGAAAAAACAATCACTCGGTTTAACAGAATCTGTGTACAACGTTTTCACATCGCGCTATAATATTGTCTGATAATCTTCCAGGACACTAAAGTTTTAGATTCTTAGATACTGGTAGCTTGTAACGTGTAAGACTGAAGAAAATCTCAGTACTGTCAAGTGTCGAAATTGAATACCAGGCGCGTCGCTGGTACACTTGATCTGCTAAACTCCGGAAAGTAACATTAGTAGGAAAAAATGATAAAACAACAGGAATCTTCCGCCAACGAAAATAGTAAGAGAAATACATGTTAGCATCTTTTGTTTTACCCGTGTGAAATTCTTGAACTCAAAAGACTTACTATTCCTTTTTACCTTCTTAACATCCAATCAACAACAACAACAAAATGGGGAGAAAAGCCAAAAAGAAGAGAAAGGAGTTAATATATAAAATTTACACAAGGATGGTAAGAGAAGTTCCTGAAGAGAATTTAAAGGTGAAGGAAGAAGGAGTTGTGTGTTAAAGCTCACAGTGTTAACAGCAAAGTGGACTAAAGCATAAGAAAGGCTATTTTAACTACCTAAAAATTTCAAAAGTTTTTTTTGCAGAAATATAAAGTAATAAAAATGTAAATAAGGAAAGTATAATGTAAAAACAATCAACTCAAACTATGTTATGTAATTTGAAATAATTTTCAAACTTCTGCTTACTTTTTAATAAGCTTTATTAACTAATTATTTTCTTGGTTTGCACAAGAAATGTATATTAGAATTCAATTACGTTTAGATCAACTTAATAACAAACAAACAAAGAGAATAATACTCTCTAATGTCAATTCAAATGTTCCTAAATACGGAGTTTCGCATCAATGCTTACAAAAGAAACATTAGAGGAGTACTCATACATATCACGCGAAAATCTGAATTTTTTTGTTTGACGTTGAATAGTCATGTGAAAATTGTCATGTTTGACGTCTGACAGCTGAACTAGCTTGCACTTTTCCTGATCGGGTATGTGGACTCTACCTTGGTTCATAGAAACTAGCGAAACAAAGTGCAAGAGAGTTACGAGTTTAATGCAACATTGTCTTAAAAATTAATTGTTCCGTACAATTATTTTCTAACCGGATTTAAGAATATGTTCTACTCGGATTTTACATTCTCATGCTTACACAATAATGACGATAATTCAAGTGCTTAAATAAAATTATGTACAATGTAATATGTTTCCATTTCCATTTCCATTTCAAGTGTATTTTTTAGTTAATTAAAATTGAAACACTGATATTAACCATAATAATACACGAGTGTGTTTCATGTAACACTTCAGTCAGATTTGTAATGTCAACAAAAAAAGGGCAGTGTGCAATACCTAGATAGGTCCGGAAACATCTCGTATTCCGTCGGCTGTCCTTTTGTGTTTTTTTAGGATAACTTAATATCTCAAGAAGGAATTGAGACATCTTAATAAAGTTTGGTACACATGTTTAATAAATAAACATCAAAGATATTTTGTAATTTCAAGTCCAAATATATACTTTAATTTTTTTGAACCCTAATACCTCTCTAAATTTTGATTTTATCAAATTATTGCTTATTAAGTAAAATGGTAAGCACTTTTTGTAAACACAATGACATCTTGTTCATTCAAAGCTGATGATAAATAACTAAGTAATGGAGTAAAACAGTATACACATAAATTCTGACTACTTGATTTATTTGTGCCCGACTTAGATTTCTCCAGTATCGGAAAATGTATTTAAATTTATTACTATTTTTAATCAAATTAATTCATCAACAGTAATTTATGACAAAGTAAAAGATCGGTTTTCAATGAAATTAATAACTTTTAACAACTTTAACTACCCCTATTTACACATCGTAATTTGAATTACAGTAATTAAAGTTATTTGGAATTAAGAGAAATAATAATGGGCATGTTTTCATTTGTAAATCATCTGTTTGCCTTAGTGAGTTCAGTTATAACACGCATAGATATTATAACTATCTAAATAATATCGTCAGTTACTTTTCTTAAAGTCAGTTGTTCTTAAATTCATTTGCATGTGTTCTGTGCCCATTGATTATCACGTAATTGTCGAGAACGGCTAATTACAGTCTTGCTGAAATATCAGAAATGTGTCTCATGTATGAACTTTCAAACTACAAATCAAATATATTACTAATCTTACTACACCAGGATATCTTATAATTACAGATTCGCTTTAGTTCTCAACCAAGTATAAAACGAGTCATAGGGCCAACACCCTCCACGTGGCTTCATTTTTTAGGTCTACACAGAGGAATATATTGAACTGCATACACAAAATAAACCTAGTTATTTAAACCTTTTTTAGTTTTTTAAAGAATTTTTGAAGAATACTCGTCAGATTTAGTGGAAAAATTGGAAATAGCTGCAATAGAAACATCATCGTGTGTACAGCAGATTGAAGACTTCCTATCTGATGTGTGTGTTAATAAGAGAGGATCTGGAAGTGATATCGATTCTGTATTTTATTGAACAGAGACAACTATGCTGGTGGGGACACATGCAGAGAATGGATAGTGATAGAATGGTAAAACAGGTTTGGGAGGCAAAATCAGGGGGGAGAAAGAAGAGAGGAAGACCGCGACTGACTTGGGATGGAATGATGGGAAACATTTTGAGAGAAAGAGGCTTGGGCTAGAGGGAAGCGAAGACATTGTCAATGGATAGAGTAAGATGGAAAAAATTTGTATATAGAGTATAGTTGATGTACTTATCATATATTGATGTAACCCGACACCAATATGGTATAAGGGTATTTTGATAATAAATAAATAAATAAAACTATCTGATGTGTCTTAAACTACCCAATAGTCAAAGCGAGCACATTTTTGTACGAGCAGATAACAAACAAACAAAAATCAAAAACTCTAACATCCTTCAAACCTTGTAGATATAAACACACATTGACTGTCTATTTATCTCATCTCCTCTCCTCGCTCTCTCACACTCTCCCTCGCTCTTTTTCTCTCCCATCATTTCTCTCTCTATCTACTTACGCCTGTCTATCTATTTTACTATCTACTTATGTATATATCTATCTTAAACTTTTAAACACACACACACACACACACACACACACAATTCGGGAAGCCACTTTTTATTTGCCTACTTTTACTTTTTGAAACATCGTTTTCTAACGCAACCACAATACTTCAATTCTTTTGAAATATGGAAATAAAACAAGTGTGAACTGTAGTTGTAAAGGTGTAATATTGGTCATCAGTTTCATACACAGTTATTTCATATGTTGCAGGTGATAAGCAGGGAGTCGGCCGACTGGAACCAATAGTTGGGACTACTCGACTACACGCCGTTTGGAATGTTGTTATCATTGTCAATTAGAACAACATTTTTTTATTGGCCAGCAGCTAGATAAGAATTTTGAAACAAACGTAACTTCTGTGATAGATGAAATATTAGAAAAGTCAGACTTTACGTGAGTTACGTCTTTCACTGGCAGAAATTGTCCGTTGTTTCACTGCCGTAACCGAATTTTCTAATTGCCTTTATGCAACCCATTTGAAGTACTTTTGAAACTTTGTTACCTTCATGTTACAAATTGTTATTAAAATATTTGTGTAGTATTATGTTACGTAATATATACTCAAAATATACAATGGCTGCCCTGTATGTCTGACTTGTGACAACAGAAATTCCCATAGGCCTATGCCATAAATTAAGAGGTATAACCAGCTTTCCGTTTCGAAAAGGGTCGTTAAACCCCGTAAACATAAAGCCAGGTAACGTGAAAATTTACAATTATTACAATTATTGTAAATCTGAAAATACAATAATACAAAAATTAATACATCATTGTGTGTGCTCGTGCATGTAATATAAAAAAACACACAAGTATATTAAAAATTAAAGGAAAAGTATACTCGACATGGTAAATATTAATAGGCCTAATCGGTATAATTTAAATCTTTTTTTGTTCCCTACTCGAAGAAACAGCTGTACAAGTGGGGCTAAGTCTCTTCTAGTTGAACTGAGTTTTTGCAAACAAATTACAAAATTATAATTTTTTGAAATTGCCAATAATCATGTGTATATTTGTTAAATGTTTAGAATAGCAGTTCTATTTGTGAACCATATCCAAACTGTGGAAAATGCAGTTTTCACAATTAAGCTTCCACAGTGTACGCTATGAACATGTCCATGGGGTAATCAAAATATGTTCAAGTTTTATTCAAGTTTAACTTATGAAATATTGTTCGTAACAATTACGTGGATAAATACAGCCAGCAGCTCGCCTGCTTAAGTGGAGACTAGTTCGTCTCTGGCGGTGAAGTGGGGTGAGTTGTACTGTTAATGGAACTAATGCTCGAGGGAAGATAATAAAATGTTATTGATGAGATTTATGCGTATAATGTATGTGAGCTTAAGCTACAGAAGTTTAACCGTTGCGTATAATGTAACGTTTAAGCTTAGGTAACGATGCGTTGTAGCCTATACCATACATTCTGTCTATACAATTACCATCGCTACATTGTCCTCATTTGTCTGTCCCCGTATTGGAAACAGTCTTAAGTTCAGTTTCCAAAAATGTTTATGGAAAATATCTTCAGGTTTTAACATCTTATTCCATTTTAATTATTTTAATTATGAGAACACTCGGTGTTTCGATTTAACATTTGTGTACTTAGTAGTTCAACTGTTCTTTGATATTATAGAACTGTTGCGAGTATAAGTACCGTTAAAATTTGTCCACTTACTAGTCTTATATACAGTAATTACTTTGTAAAAAGTTCTTGGGTGTATAATACATGCGCTTTGTAACTTAGTTAGAACTTCAGAAATGTTCTAGTTTCTACCTCATTACATTGTTTTGAGTGCAGCATCGTGTCATTTGGGCGATTACATAGGCGAAGTGTAATGACCTCTTCCTTTTATCTTTTAAATCGTTTGAATTGGATAAATAAATTATACCCTTTTTAAAGTTTGTGTAGGTGTGAAACTGACATAGTTCTCACATCGAGTGTTCAGTTTCGTTGCTACTCTTTGATTTTATCACAGAAGAGAAGAAAATGTAGGCTATAGTGCTGATCATGAGGGTCCATTTCGTATACAATACGTTATTCTTCTCAATGGCAGACCTTAACGTATTACAAATATTTTATAGAAAACACTAGCTGTACTTCGCAGTCACGCCGTTATGCCATGCTTCTCTCCCACTGTCTTACAGCAAACTGTATCAACATATCAACGTCCCAAGGAAGAAAGGGTAGGAAGGTGCCGATGCCGCCGAGTAACATACTTAACTGATCCATCAGGTAAACAGACACATAGCAGATACTAGTCCATCGTTGTTCGTCACATCCTATGCTGAAGTGACATGTTGGTTTTAATACTTGCAGGTTTCTATTATTCTGATGTTCTAACAACAGATCTAAATATATACTGTTGTTTCCTATCTACTGTAGATTCAAATTATCTAGTGTCTTTTCCAGAATCTGTTGAATCTATGATCTATTCTTGTAGGGGATTAGGCAGCATCACTTATTCATTTATCTTTAAGTAATAAGCTTCTTTTCAATGTCATATGATAACTGGAAAAATAAACAACAGACGGGAGGCGAACTTCTCTCACGTTACTATCGTGTATATTGTCATCACCATCCCAAGTTATCGACGACTTACTTCACTAATTCTTTCCTCATCATTATCTGCTTTTTCTGACTTCCTGTTTTTCTTCTACTCAGATTAGCACTAAAAAACCATAAATGCTGTCTTGATACTAACTAGATTAAGAATTTGCGTTACAGGTCTACGTATTACAGTTGTGACATAAAAGTCTTCACACAAACAGGGGCTATTTTTAGTGATTTTTTTTTTATTTTATTAGAAGCAGAAATATTAGTAATTAAGCAGTTTGAGTAATTAAGCAGTATTAGACTTATCTGTGTGAGTTTTCTTTTAAGTGACGTTTTCCATCCAGTGTCGGTATCTTTCAATGTGATCCACAAAAAGCTTGTCATTAGTACTCAATGACTATACAAAAATAATAGTCTTACTCAGTACTAGGTTACAAAAATTGTTTGAATTAAAGAAAAGATAACTTTAAAAGACCAAAACCTAAAACTCTCTTTTACGTGTTAATTAATAAAATCTAAGCTATAGATTGCGACTATGGTGAAGAGTCTAACAAGACGTAGCCACCAGCGTACGTCTTCTGAAGGAGAGAAATTTATGGTCTGATGTGTCGAATGGGATAAGAACCAAATTAGACTCGTTTCATTCATGGAAATCTAATGGCGGACACCGACCTACACCTAATTACACTCGACGTTTAGAATCCAATGCGTCCTATGGATATTTAGAAATGGTTTCAAAATTTCAAGACCAATCTTTACCAGAGGCTTCACCTAATAGCTAAATTTTACGCCGCAGCTCGGTGGAGTGACAAGACCTTACACCTAATAGTGTCTTTTAATTTATGTAGTGCATAATGTCTTTTACGTATAATGTGCGAGAAAAGGAATTTATGTATGTACGGTGAAGAGAACACATGGTATATGAAACATGAAACTTCATTTACGTAATTTTATACATAAATTTTGTAAATGTAAATTGTAATTGTAACTTTTGTAGTACTATAATGTGCATTGTTAGATTGAGTTGATTACTAATCTATGTAAATATAGATTTATATATTTTTATAAATTGGTTTCACTCATTTTCCCTTACTCAAAATGACTTTTCAGATTTTGGAATAGAATTCATTAAGGTTATGAAAAAGAACTTAAAATTTTTATTTTGAATAAAAGTTGTTTAGAATTCAATAAATTCTTATCCAAGATTTAAAAAATACAATAGCGTAACACCAACATATATTTTTCTTTATCTACGATTGAAAGCATAGTGATAAATGTTCAGCTTTTGTATAAAGGAAGTTAAAATGACGTACGTTACATATTAATACTTGAATTTTCAGCCTATTCTGACGTAATAGCGAGTCAACAGACCACGATTCCCAGAGCGCTTAGAAAATTAACTAAAAATGTAACTGCATAACACATAGGACAATTTGCCACATATAGACAGTAACAGTAAAAGCGGATGTTTACCAAACTGTCAACCAACTATAACCTGTCTGTTAGGACTGACAAGTAGGCCCTAATCAAGTGGATACCGCTCCGACTTTCAAAGCAGCAAATCTTGGAATAGATTTACGTAGAAAATTCATGAAGTTTCATATACATATTGGTTTAATAAACAACTGAGCCATTATCGTATATGTTTATATATATGGACGCCATGGAAACAACGATTTTGCGAAAAAATATTCGTAAAGACTGTCACTCCACGTGATCAGTGCCGCTCTTAGCAGCCGTGTGCCGAAAATAAACCACAGACTCCTCAACCTATTCGTCACATTCTGTATAACACTGTTTAGAGTTCTAGAAAAAGGTTATTCAAATCAATTTCTATGCAGATTCACCAAGCTAGCTTGTAATTACCTTAAACCTTAAAGTGCAATTAAATAATTGAGACGATGTTTATTTGTTATTTAGTGTTGCTTATCACAATATATGTTGAACGAAAACCAAAAGCTTCTTCCTTTCATTTTTTTTTAAATCCAAGCGTCTTCCTTTCCTCCGAAAAGACACTGAATACTTTTGACAGGAGTACTTTTGTTTTTTGTACACATTTGACAGAGTATCATTCAACCTTGAAGAAAAGAAGAGACGAACCTGTGTTGTGAAGATAAGCAATTCACTTCTAAAGCTTTTAAAAAATATAAAGGTTTTGAAAACTTCCAAACTTACCTTTCATCCACAAACTTCAGTAAAAAACCATCTCTTAAAAATTCATATAAACTGTAAATATTGTACAGAAAACAAATTGTAAATATTGTATAAATGACTCTTGGCATTGTGTATATCAAACTATTAAAAAAAAGAATTAAACAAAACGCAAAAAAAAAGGTTTCCGAAACTATAAAAAACTACCTTTCCATGTTATTCTCTGGAATCGGTACACCGTAGCTAAATATCTCCTTAAAAAATAATAATAAAATAAGAAATAATCAAAATAAAAGTCTTTCTGCACTATTTATTCTTATAGTATTTTCCTTAATAAAATTTAAACTATTATAATTTAAGCTGATAATAGAGGCCTTGATACTACAATATCGCAAATAAAGAAGTACACACACTTATGTCAGAATTTAGCATTATGCATATTTGTGGAAAAATCAGAATCCCTATACATTAATTAAATAGTACTATAAGAATGAAGTATACAAACTACTTTATTTAGTATATACCTGTGTCATGTGTGTGTGTGTGTGTTTGTGTTATCATGTCGTTGATAACACACGCACATTCCAAGCAAGTGTTTCTCTGAGCAAATATCACTCTAAGCAAGTGTTCTGGCTGAAGGTATAATGCCACACCGTTTTAGTATCTAGAAAGACATCCGTATTGCTACACCGTAAAGCACATAAGAAAAATGTCAGATAGCAAAGGATAAACGTAAGTAAATTGCCACACCACAACCGCGCAGGACTCCTGGTATGTGTTGACCATTAATAAAATAAAAACCCTTTTCGTATGAGTTGTTTCATTTGATTTCCCACCGTAGAATTTCTAAGGATACACGTTTGATAAGTTATGATGGACATTTGCTGTAATGTAGTAAAATGAATATTGGTGCAGTAAAAATTTCATTTGTAATCATACCCGTAAAGAAATGTTCAATGTACCAAACAAATTAAATACTAAATTTTGACAATGTGTTTAGTTTTTGTTAAGTTAGGGTGAACGTTTTTAAAAATTTGATTAATTTATAAAATAGTAATAAACTTTACAGACTTTTGGACACGAGAAATAATACTTTGTGTGTGTACAGAAATGATTTATAATCGAATATAAATAAAATTACATGGTAAGAATCCTAGACTTTTCTTTTTCCATGAGGAAAATGAGGGGCTCCAACCTTGAAGCTATCCCCCCCCCCTAACAACAGATCCTAGTTACGCCACTATGTTCAACATCCATTATAATTTTTTTTTACGAATATTCCTTAGTATGACTTTGTGTCTGATTTATTGAAAAATATTTTCAATACCATTTGTACTTTAATTAAACACCCCTACAACCCTAAACGTAGTGCAAAACTTACTAAATAAACAGCAATAACCTTTTCAAATATTTTGTAGATTAAACTGATAATTTTTTGAAGTTTTTCCCATAGAATACGATGACACTATAGCTCTTAATGCTTACTTTGTGAAAATGTGCGAGGCATTAAAGCGAGAGGTAAGTTTTAGCATGGTAGCAGTTATTTTAATAACTAAAACTAAATCAGGTGATAACTGTTTTGAACAGCACATAACGGAAGCATAACGCAAACAACACATACCAACAGCCCTGTGCGCCGTGGTGTGGCAATTTACTTACGTTCGTCCTTTGCGATCTGACAATTTTCTTATCTGGCTTACGGTGTGGCAAACGTATGTTTTCCTAGATACTAAAACGGTGTGGCAGCTTTCCTACACGCAGTGTCCAACCCCGACTAAAGAGCGATTAGACGAATGCTGATGTAGTCTAGTCTCGAAAGTTTATCTTCTTCTTTCAGTACATGACGAACAGTTGTTTTACAACTCGCACTGCTGTCCGTCTATTTTGCGATACTCTTGTAATTACCAACATTGCTCTCTCTGTTTTCCTACATTTGCAACATTGACTGAATGCGGGGCCGTATGCGACCGCACCTTTGCACACAGGCAAGCGCCTCTTACCTCATATTAATAGTCACAATAGAAGTGCTGCGAAGTCTTTAACTCAGCCCGTATGATTCAGTCTCTGCTTAATGTTTTAGAAATAATGTACTTGTCGAATGATTAAGGGGGGCAGAAACGCATCCATGCTTTTGTCAGTACCTCGCTGACAAATGTATTTAAAAAATATGGACATAATATAGGTACAGTTACTTGTTGCTAGGTCTGTAGAAGAGAGGAAACGCAGAATTGAGAGAACGAAACATTCTACGATTCAGCCAAACACTGGTGTTCCAAACAAATTGTTCCTCCATTCGGGTCTAGCGAACAGAAGCCTTCAAGAATTCAAGAAATATTAATGAACTATGTTCGTAAAGCTGGCAAAATTCATAGACGTGTATTAGACGAAGAGAAACGCAAGAGAGATAGTACAAAATACAATGGCCGTTTACTGATGAATATCACTGGAATACTGTGTTTGTAAGAGATATTTACGTGATGTTAGACTGACTATACAGAAAGAGATGAAGTAGACGATTTGCCTACGCCTTTGGGTTAGCAACCTAATTGCCGTATGTGAAAAGCACTAATGTTTTCCAGTTTGCTTCATGCTAGAAAAAACCTATAATTACACCGAAACATATAAAGGTTGCCAGTCAGTTAAAGTAGGGTAATTTGAAAATGTTTTTGAAACGGGTACTGTTCTCGGCAATGTTTCGTGCACAGTGAAGTGAAAGCGGGGTCATAGAAACTTTCAAAGAACATATATTTGATTTTACCCACTGCCAAATATTTGTAAAAGAGACATTCTTGAAGAGCGATTCTCTTCAAGATGGTAGTTTCCCTCCGACCATAATTTGGTGGAGGAGGGGACTTGATTCAATTGTATTAAACATCCATTATGTAGGCCTGGTTTACTGAAAACGCAAAGTATATTTTGTCTCATAAAAGTCACCAACCTGACATCATTCTTCCTGCGGGATAAACCTCTTTTAATTGCAGCCTGCGGTATGTTTATCAACAACTATCACGCTAAACGGAAGCTAGATAAGGTGTTGTTTGCAAAACTCCCATGCAACATTTGCACGCTCAAGTACAAACGTTCACACACTTATCACTACCTTTCAACTAAAACAAAAGATATCCATACCATTATGGGAGTCGTTCTAGATGCGCGAGTGTTATTCCACCACTATTTAAAACAGCTATTTTGTATTTCTAAGATAATGAAGGTGACATATTTTTTGTTTTCCTAGATATGCACATTGTGGAGCTGAATACAGGATGTTCTGACAGAGAACGTAATTCTAATCTGATAGCTCGCCGCACACTAAACAAGCACGCATGTTTATATACAGTTTTTTTATAAAACATTGTTTGTACCAATACGTTTATCTCTACATAATGTTATTTAAAAAAACGTAACCCGTGGACCCAATGTGTTACCAAATCAAAATTTTTAAGACTTTTAGATATAAGGCAATTACAAGAATGTAAAAATAAATTCCCGAAAGAAGTAAATCTGAAAGTGAATTATGTCAATTTTTTGACACTCCTAAACAGACATTCCTAAATAGCTTTTATTGCTACTTAGTGATGAAACATTACATAAAGAATCGACATCTAATACATCCTTGAATAATCATTGAATAGGATCCTTATTGAAATTCGTGCAGAAGTGTGTAGAGTAGCCAAACTGGTAATGACCATCTCTGTGTCCAGTGTCTCAACTGAGAGATCATACTTTGTTTTAAAGCGCAAGAAAATCTACGTTCCCAACACTCGTGGTCAGAAGAGGGCGTCCTCACTTGCTCCCATCAGCACAGCAAAGGCTCTGTTCACAAAACTGCGACAAAAACCATCTTTTTACGAGGATGTGTTTGACATCGTCGCAAGTAAAAGTCAAAGCATTCGGCTCAACCACAAATAATAAAATAAAGGCTTCACATACTATTATTATAGTATGTATTTAATATTAAAAATGTAATGAATAAACTTTTTTTTATCAATATTATTTGGTGTAAATTTGTTTACAACGTATATGACAACGTATGACAAAGGAGGTCAAGTAGCGCCTCCCCTAGTTTGAGACCCACGCCTCGCCACTGCTAATAATGGTTCCTTTGATTACCGACGTTGGCAGTGATGAGTTTGGAATAACTCTGTAGTATTCCGACTTTAAACACTATCTTTGCTTGTATACGTAAATTTTTTTATTTTATTGGTTTTTGAAAGTAGTGGAGAACTGGCTGACAAAAGCGAGCTGATCAGTAGCTATGTTTCAAAAGTCATGTATTTTGTTTTTCCTTTTCGAAAATAAATAAATAAGCCAATAGGCTTAGTGCAATATGCGATACGTGAAGCAACGACGTCCTTGAAAATCTTAATAGTTCATAAAAATTACTTTACAAAACCCTGACTATTAAAAACCTCATAGCTTCTGTTACAAAACAAGAGCAAAAATATGAAACAAGAGCAAAAATTGCTGTGTAGGTATTTTACTCGCAGTTCGAACAGGTATTGAAAATTACTGGCGGGAAGGATAACTAAGCAAGCTAATTTCCTAACCTGCAAAACTGGGCATCTCTGTGTTATTTTCTCAGGGCGGTCGGTGGTATTTTCTATTGGCTTCCTCTTTAATACGTTAGACAGTATCTTTGTGTTTTGTGTTCAGTTTCTGCCTCGCCGACAGTCGATGTATTATTTTACATTATACATAATGTACGTTTTCGGGCAACTACATCCCCGTCTTGTCAACCATCAACAAGGCTCGTGGCGTCAGAGCCAAACTATCACCAATGCTCTCGCGGAACAGCCGCCTGGCTATCCGTACAAAACTTACATTGTATCTACTGTTCCTCCGGACAGTACTCACATATGCGGCGCCCGCTTGGTGGCCTCTCCTGTCGGCCAGCAACAGGCATAGGCTGACGACATTCCAGAACTGGACCCTACGCTCCCTCACGGGGTCCCCGTGGTTTGTGTGAAATTCCGCCATCACCGGGGTCTCCGTGTTCCCACCTTAGAGGTCTTCGTCTGGTCCTTGGCAACGAATTTGTTCGCCAAGGCCGGCGAGTCCCCTTATCCGCACCTCCAAAGGCTGAACAGCATGGAGAATACACCGCCCCCTCGCCGCGTCAGGCACCCTAGGGTGCTGTTAGACGACCCCCCCCCAAGTTCATCACATGAACCCCTCAGAAACGAACCCCCCAACATTCTGGCCTTCTGGAGACTGAAATAATCACCATAATTCACTACCTGCGCCTGCCGAAACTGTAGTCAATCATGCTGCGGCAGATTGGATTGGATTGATTTATTGCCGATTCGGCAGGGCTGTGATCCGGGACACGGGCTCCCGCGAGGTTGTGCAAATGCCTTCCTTGCGAGAGCCGACTGCCCCGGTGACGAGTCCCTTCGACTCGGCCGCCGCCTTCGGGCGGTCGAGCCTCTTGTCCTCGCCAGCGCGTCTCTAAGTTTCCGTGGGCTATGCCCTCGGAGACCACGAAACCGCGCCCAGGCGTGGCAATTGGCTGAAGCGATGACACCTGAGATCCCTTTCAGCACCTGCTTTGCTGATTCGGCAGGGTAATGACTTGAGACACGGGCTCCCGCGAGGTTGTGCAAGTGCCTTCCTTGCGGAAGCTGGCTGTCTCGGAGTCATTCCTTACCGTTTCGGCCGACGCCCTAGGGCGCTCGAGCCTCTGGTCCTCGCCAGTGCGTCACTACGCTCCCAAAGACTAGCCTGAGGGGACCATGGTGTCGTGCTTCGGCGGGACAATTGGCTGAAGCAAAAGCTCAAGCTTGCCTCCGTGGTGGCCATGTAATTTATCATGGACCCGCGGACTGCATCATAACTCCCTTGTGCAGAGCAAACGACCGCGCTGACCTGTTGGCACCTGGCGTTCATCAGGCCTAGGCCTGGACAACGCAAACAAATTAGGGCGCAAGACGCCCGCGTATCATCCATCCATCCATCAGTTATATCTACTTTTCCTCAGAACAGTACTCACGTATGCGGCGGCCGCGCCTCGCCTGTCAGCCACCAACAGGCGTTGGCGGACCCTTCGCTCCCCCCCCAGGGTCCCCGTGATTTGTGCGGAATTCCGCCATACACCGGGGTCTTCGTGTTCCTACCCTGGTCCTTGGCGACTAATTTGTTCGCCAAGGCCGGCGAGTCCCCTTATCCTTATATCCGTCGACTGAACTGCATGCACAATGCACCGTCCTGAACCTCTGTGAATCGTTCCAACAACTAACCTTCTGACATCCTTGAACACGCTTCCAAAAGTACTCCACCTTACCTGCGGCTTACCGACTCTGACAGCTCAGAGTCACGTTGCTCAGTGTGTGGCGGACGTGACAGAAATTGTTATTCTTCCGTCAGCACCTGGTTTTGCCGACTTGGCAGAGCTGCGACCCGGGACACCGGTTCCCGCGAGGTTGTGCAACGCCTTCCTTGCGGGAGCCGACTGCCCTGATGTAGCTCTCCTTCGTTTCGGCCGACGCCTTCGGGCTTCGAGCCTTTTCCCCCGCCAGCGCGTCTCTACGTTCCTGCGGGCGACCTCCTAGGGGACCATGGAGTCGCGCCCGGTGTGGCAATTGGCTGAAGCATGAAAACAACAGCGATGCTCCCATGATGTACATGCTTCTCATGTACTAGTGGACCCCACCTTAACTCCTTGTGCAGAGCAAACGACCGCGCTGACCTGTTTACACCTGGCATTCATCAGGCCCTGGCCTGGACAACGCGCAGAAATCAGGGCGCAGGACGCCCCGTCCATCTTCTGTCTGTCTGTAAGTAAAGAACACACAAGCCCATGAAGCACCTACTTGACAGCTTACAACTCTTAAGTAGTCACCGCATTCCAAGGCTGGAATGGCAGCGGTTGTAAACAACTTGCATTGTAAGCAGTCTCACGATATGAGTTACTCAAAAAGTTCACTGTTCTTTTCACGTAATCAGTATATACGTGAATACGTTTCTGCATATATATGTTGTAGCATGACAGATTATCCACATTATAATGAACGAAATAATGATCATAAATAAATTAAAATTAAAATTAAATCAAAGAAAATACAATAAAAAACGATTAAGGACCACAGTAAAGTGCAATCATAATTTGAAGAAATAAAAATAAGTTAAAGACAACTATGCAATATAAATGAGTGATAAAAAATAATACAAAAACTAAGATAAAGTAAAGAAAGTACCCAGGTAGGATAGGAGTAAGTAAGGCAATACCCAGAACAAACCGACATCCCTAATAACAGGACAGAAATTGGAAGAAACCACGTAGTAGAATAAAATGAAGTAGGGAAATACCCAAAGCAAACCCAGTAATAAGAAAAAACGAAACCCCAAAAGAGAGTATAATTAACTAATGAAAGTATTACACCAAAAAATAAAAATGTATGTAAAGTAGATATAAACAAAAGTGTCTAAAGGTAGAATTAAAAGTGAACCAGTGGAAATTATTTATGTAATGGAAAAAACAAATCTTAATAATCCTATATAAATAAGATTCTTAATCTTATAAGACTATAAAACTGATTAGAGATAAGATCAAAGAACAAGTACAAGTACAAGTTATTTTATTATATTAAATAAACTTCAAGTGTCAATGTTTAAATTCATAAACTAAGTGAATTAGTGCCTTTGTACAACTTTAAAGTTTTGTATTGAATACAGAAATGATATTTTATAGAATATTATTATGAAAATAAACTACAAATGTTTCTAAGTGAGTGCCACTCTTTATCTAATAACATTTATTAAAATGAAAATAAGAGCAGGGAATAAATAAGTGAAGTGACAAAGGGTACATCCCCAAAATAAAATAAAATCAGCTAAGACTGCACAAAATTTAGTTTTAAGAAATCATTTAATTAAGGAAAGGACAGATGTGTTGTTTATATTAAGGTCAATGAACTCTATACTTAAATGTTGGAAATAGAGTATTATGTTTTTTATTATTCCAAAATATTTATTATGTTTAATAGAATTAATCAAGACTGAAATGTCTGAGTTTGAGTACAACTCTTTTGTTTTCAAATATTTGTTATGTATTAATAGTATGGATTCAATACTAAATGTTAATTTAGTTAAGTATAAGAATTTTAATTAAGATGGTATAAGAATAGAAAGTCAGAAGGGGTATAAGCAAGCTGTATTAGTCATAAAACATTATATGTGAACAAATCTAAAATCTGGACAAATGGTGAATCTCAACAACCTTATAATTGACGTATAAGTAAAATAAATTAAGTAAATTGATGAAATTTGTATAATGTAAATCCAACACAATGTATTCTAACAGTACCAATACTTTATAAGAATATTGAAGAAATGTATAAAGGAATATTAGAAAAAAATGCAAGTGTAATAACACCGTAACCTAAGGGAAAGATTTAAATTAAAGATATAATTTAAAAAAGATAACTAATTCATAAAATTACAAGGAATTAAGGAAAAATAAACATTTTATTTCAATCAAGGATCTTGTCCAATAATAAATAACTTCATGAAGATTGTAAACTATTTAAAATGACAGGAAGTAAAATATTAGGCCTACCTGTAAAAAATACTGTAAATAGGACATTTTGAGATGGAAAACACTGTAAAAGTATCATATTTGGTATTAAATCAAGTAGAATTAACTAAAGAAAGAGAATATGTGTTAGGTATTTAATAAAATTAAATAATAGTAAAAATGTATTCATTCATATAATGTAAAAGTCAACCATGTAAGCGGAAATGATAGAGATTTAAAACAATGTCTTTTTAATGTTAAATTGGCTATGACGTTTCGAATAAAGAAGAAAGTTAAACAGTTGATTATTAGACGTTGAACAGTTCACATCAGAACGAGAGCTCGCGATATATTCACTTATAGCGAAGGGAGAAGAAAGATGGCGAAAATCAGCCAAGCCTATTCTATGTAAAATCGCGAATTTTAACAAAACTTTAAATAACTACTAAATTCAGTGTGAATTAAACAAGTATAATTATAAAAGTGAACTAATATTGAACAGTAAATGTGCAATAACCGAATTAACACACATAAACTATAATTCCGAATATTAAGACAAAATTTGCCATTATCGACCTTATGGTATGAAGTGAAATAAAAAAATTTTTCAACACAAATTACCGAAAAAATCACTGAACACTGATCCACGACAACTACACTATCACCAGAGGGATTAATCACTAATGCTGAGACGAGGAAACCTTGGAAAAACAACTTTTATTTGCAGAGAGTTCTTTGAGGTGTAGCAGCCGTCAACACCTGCGATACGAAGCAGCCATCTTTGCAATCCCATGATCCTATGCAGTCAACCGCTAGATTCGTCATCACAACGATTGGTTCGAACAACTTACTTTACTAAACATTATATATAAATTGATATCTTTGAATTTTTAGATCATTAAGCTTGTAATTGTAAGTGTTATACTTTCTAGACTTTGCCCTTTCTCTGATTATTCTAACATAACAGTTTAAAGAACCTGAGAATTTATATTAATAATTTGTATAAAAGAATTCGCTCGCCCTGAGAGAGTCGATTCATCAATCGATATAAAATCGATTATTTATATTTTGTCAATAAAAACCATTGAATGTTATAATTTTGAATTCTATTTATTTCTAAACTTATAAATAGAATAATATAAAACAATATTTGATACAGAACTACCAGAACAGCTGAAATTAACAACTTTAAAGGAGGACACACTTCGAGTAAAGAAAGATCACAAATCGATTGTTCCTGGAACAATCCTATTAACGCAGAATCATAATTCCAATTACGCAAAGTGATATAAGTTGATAAAAAAATAAATAAACGAATTAAAATTTACGCGAATACAATACCAAAATTAATTAATAAATAAATTAATTAATTAAAAAAAAAAAATAATAATAAATTTTTACAAAATAAATTCGAGCGAAGCCACATAAAGTATTATTACAAAATTGACGCTCACAACAGTGGGGCGTAAAATAAAGGATAAACAACGAGCGAAGATTCGTATATTATTACAATGTAAGAAATTATTTGCTGTACGTCGCCACTATTTACTCTATTTCAATAACTATATTAATTAGAAAAATTATATAACTATACTAGCGGACCCGGCAGACGTTGTCCTGCCCGAACGTTGGCTTGCCTGCTATTAGCGGGTTCAGCAAACGTTTTATCGATATTCGAATTTTCGATAAACTATATACTAAGTGACATTTGATATTAGTTTGACTTTTCAATCTTTTCGTTTCGTCATTGTGTGATTTGCTGTTGCCCAAAGCAAAATCAAAAAATGAGTGCAATTTCTCGTTATCCTGCGCCGTTCAATTCTCGTATCATGGCCGGACGATATTTGGTGCTTGTCATTGGCACATTGGGCGAAAGTGGCGGTACTTTTCGTGAGATTGGTGGTAAGTATAATAATGTGATTGCAAAAAAGATATTGCTGTTTTTGTATTTGTGTAAATGTTTGACAGTTTTTTTTCTTCATATGTATTAGCTGTGTGGAGAAGACTGCGTGGAACTCAGTTGGTCCGTGAGCTCATAATGGATCTACAGGCGACTGGAGATGTGGCGACTCATGAAAATGGACGCTTCTACGCTGTGGATCCACTGAACCATATGTACACCGAAGATGGACTGCGAGTAGCAGAGGATGTGACGCCTTACCAATAACATATGATGCAAATTTTGACGATTTTCATTTTGATTAAATAATAGCAAACAAAGAAAAAACTCAAATCATTTCCATGACAGTCATATTTTTATTAATGTAAAAAAAGTAAAGTATATTGAAATAAATGTTGAATCTTAATACTAAAAGAATTAAAGTTTGTTTTGTTTTTATCTTAATGCGAGTTGATGAACAATGTTTTTCGTCAATCCCTGAGGTGTATAAATGAACAAACTTTATGGTTTGCCAACGCGAGAACACGCGACATATAATTGGCCATGTGAGAAGCACGGATTTTCTAGATCCAACTCACAAATGGACATTGTTTGGCCTTGTGACTTATTAATAGTCATTGCGAATGCCAAGCGAATTGGGAATTGCAGGCGTCAGAATGGAATGGGCGAGTCTGAAGGGATCATTGGGATCCGTGGCAGCAGAACAACTTCACCTTGAAACTTGCCGTTCAAAATGGTAGCTTCAAGAACATTGCCCATGATTTTTTTTATGACCAATCGCGTGCCATTGCATAGCTTTGGTGCATTTAAATTCCGAAGCAAAATGATTGGTGAACCAATTTTTAATCGCAAGTTATGTGGTGGCATTCCCGGTAAATCCAGTGAATTCAAGAATTCAGCAGGATAGTTGACTGCTTCGTCAGGATCGGCAACAGTGTCGATCGATTTGAACGACATCTCATTGCCAGGCAATGACTGTTGTATTTTGAAATTAATAGCGTCAACATCGATATTTTTTGCGGCCAAAATAGCTCGTTCACGTAGCCACGCATGATTAATGTAATTAGCGCGCAAATCTGGGAATATGCTTTCAATCAAAGGATCTTTCGTGGCTACCATGTTGCAAAAATTGTCTGGCAATTTGACGCATTGTGTATTTCCATGCAATAGAATTTTTCCATTGCCAATGTTGAGCAATTGTTCGGAGAATGACAGTGCCAATGGATCGTTTTGCAGTTTAACACGCATATTTATGGTAAGGCGTAATGTATTGACATTTCGCCATAGGTATGATTGTTTCAAACATGCGTTAATTTCGTCCGCATATGTAGCGAGTGGAATGACCGGCAAAGTCTGTCTGAAATCACCGGACAGCAGTAGTAGAGCGCCACCGAAAAGTCTGGTATTATAGTTGAGATCTTTCATCGTTCTATCGAGAGCTTCAAGTGAATGCTTGTGGGCCATAGTGCATTCATCCCAGATAATAATTTTGCATTTTTGCAAAATTTTGCCATGCCGGAATGCTTCTTTATGTTGCACATTGCGTCTGGATTTGTGTGAACGTTCAATGGCAACTTGAGTGCTGAATGTGCAGTCCGTCCACCATCAAGCAAAGTCGCTGCAATGCCTGATAAAGCAATTGCCAACGCAATATGATTTTGTGATCGAATGCGCGCAAGTATCAGTGAGATGAGGAATGTTTTGCCAGTGCCGCCTGGTGCGTCCAAAAAAAAGAATCCGCCTTGTTTTGCTGCAATTGACAAATTAATTCGATCGTATATGTTCTTTTGCTCAGTAGTGAGCAGTTGCTCATTATTTGCAACAAAAGTAGTCAAAGAGGCCGCATCGAACTGTTGTTCGCGCTGAACATCGCTGTTAATGATGTCTGTTGCTGGGCGGTTAGGCGATGGCATACCGAAATGAATGAGTGGCATATTCGAAATGAGAGTGCAAATATCCTCAATCTTTATTAACGCCTCGTTATATATTTCCGGCGAAAAATCGATATTGGGATCTTGATCAGCGGTCCAAATGCGATGCAGAATGTCTTCGCTCATGGAATCTTTATATTTGTCCCAGAGAGCAGAAGCTTGCGACGGAAAACATGTCGTCAACAATATGAGAAGAGGAACTCAGTACTGCATCTGTAAGTGTGAGATCCCAATGGTTGTCATCTTCCAGCAAATGCAATTCGCGACACGCATCGTGGTACGTGTCGTACAAAATACCATTGACTGTTCGCAAGTATTGGAAGGACGTCGGTCCAGGAACGTTAACCAACAACAAACGCAAGAAGAAGCATTCGCGTTACTTTGGATGGACTGTGTATAATCGGCCTAATGTATATCCCATAAATATGCCGTCGTATCCTTGGACTGGAACGCCTCGCTTTCGTGGGTCCCACTTTTTTTACTGTTTGTTCCACGTGGAAAATCGTGGCACATCAGTATACATTAATGTCTTTGCGAATTGACCGAAAATACCTGGTCGGTTGCATAGTTCGAAAAACTCAGTTAGTGTGGTTTTTGGGGCAGTTAATGCTCGTTGTATAGCAGTCTCTTCAGTGAAATAAACACGCTGTCCATTTTCAAGGTGCACGGAAAAATGTATAACAGCAGGGTCTCTGTCGTGTATGGGAAAACTCAAAATGCGCCAAACTGCTTCATTGCTGCTAATGTATCGGCCCATTTGATAACGTGTTATTTCGTCGTTATCATTTACATTTTGAACAGCAAATACAGCCATATCGCTGCCCTTATGAACGTATTTGCAAATGTATTTGATGGACTTCACCGAACTGCAGAACTCAACGTTTATGTGTGCTTTGTAGGTTTTGGACAGCAATGGCGAATACGGAACCACCCAGCGATTGTTAATGTCAACCGGATTTCCACCGTTTGACATGCGCAATTGATATGATTGACCACCATTGTCTGTGTCTCTACGACGATACAATGGATAACCATCGATATTAGTGATAGTATCGTTTATACACATTTTTGGGAAACGTTTCGTACATTTTCCATTGTCCATGCACGGCGCCGTCATGTTGAGATCACCGCATGGACCATGGATCATGTTAGCGGTAACAATGTCAAACAACTCTTGATCGATATTCCGATCCGGAATTTCTGCTGAAATAATTTTATCAACTTCTTCTGGCCGTACTTTGTCGACCAACCAAATCAAAATATGTGCATGTGGCAAACCTCGTTTTTTCCATTCAACAGAATACAGCCAGCAACGTGTTTCGCCGAATACAGAGTGATGTGTAATCAAGTTCATCAACGATTTTAATTTTTGTTTGAAGACACGTGCAGTGATATCATGGCGATGCATTGCTGTTTGACCTGGCAATAACGAAATTTTAATTTCATCCCAGTTTGGATTGCACGTAAATGTAATGAACAAATCTGGTCGGCCGTACGCGCGCACGAAAGTCATGGCGTCTTGAATGTATTCTTGCATATGACGCGGACTACCAATATATGATGATGGAAGAATATATGCGGTACCGATGTCGTTGATATTAGTTGTTCCATCTACGTTACTGACAATAGCATCACGCAAATGAATGTACTCCTCAGAACGCAGCTTCGCTTGATTATACTTGATGTACCGTAATCGCTCGCTTTCAATTTTCGCATACATATCAACGATGTATTGATGAAACAGCTGGCTGCATCGGAGAATGTTGTTGTCTTCATTGGCACGAATCATCAACCGATATGAGTAGAAGTTCATCGCGCTCACTTTCTTGTTGCTTTCTGCACCTGCAAAGTAAAAATATAAATAAGACAAAAAGAAATTAATCGTACAGAAAAAGAAAAAAGAAAATAATGTGTAGATTGTACCTGTCGCTGGATTTCTTTGTTTGATGTTGAAATGATATCCATCTTCTCCTTCCCAAAATATCAATGGATATTGCAAAGCGTCGTAAGAACGATGACTGTCTTGAATTGTCTGCACCGTGTTATCTCTGCGTTGGATCCGTATATCTCGACGTTCGTATGCGTCGCCAACCATAACAACTGCAACTTCATTAACGGTTGGTGCATTGTATCGGCCTGCGTGCTCTCCAGATGGTACTTTGTCTGCTTTGATGACGATCATGTAGCTGTCGTTTTGCAGTTTCTTTGAAACGGTATTGAACAATTGGACCAACTGGTTGTGATTTCGCAAAAACGGTTCCAAAGTCGCCACAATTTCTCGCTCCTCCATCTGCTCGATGTGGTTGTATTGGCAGCGTGTGTTTATTTGTTGCTCCTCATCGCCCATGAAGTAGATTTGCAAGAATTTTGGATCGGCATCAGGCATTGACATTAAAGAACCAATTTGATGATACACTTGGCCCTGAATCTTAAACGTTGATTCAAAATTGCGACCATCCTGATTCTGAACGATTTTTGTTACTCCAAATGATGTCATTTGGAAGCAAGAATTCAATTTACGAATTTTACGCAAAAACAATTTTGGTTGAGGTGTGGCTCCAGCCAATAGTGTTTTCAATGGTACTGGCGGCGAATTCAATGGTGGCAGTACAACTTTTCCAGACCCGCAGCAGAAACCGGCCGATTCACCTTTGTATTTGAATGCATGGCAGTGTTGGCATTCTTTGTCCATAGCGCCGATGACAATTTGTGAATGTGACGAATAGTCGATGTCCGACTCATATTCGAACGCAAGGCGGAGAAGTGATGCACGTGTCAATGCGCTATGTACTTGCAGGCGCTGTCGTTCATGTGCTCTGTGTGCGTCGATGGCTCGTTGACGCGCCTGTCTTTGTCTCAATGCATTAGCTCGAAGGCGTTCGTTGAGTTGCTCTTGGCTTTCATTTGCACGTGTGTTTGCAACCTGGTCTCTTAAATTTGCATTGTCCGTCAATTGATCTTCTGCCGTTCTATTTAACCGACGGGTCCGGACTATTTGTGAATTCCGTGTACGTCGACTAATATTTCCTCCTCGTCCACGAAGACGTGGCACTGTTCTGTAATAAACACACAACACATAAATATAAGTAACTTATATTTGAATTTTATGGATGTTATAATTTGTTGAACAAAATTACATGTTGTTTATTTTCGATGAACCGTTTAACACTCCGTAAATTTTATAGAATCATCGACACAAATAAGCACTGAAAATGAAAAGTTGCAGGTTAGATTGATTGTCATTGAATGCACATGTATATAATTGAAATTCATGGAAGATCATGTAAGATGTTCACTTGAACACTGCACCTTACACATTTGCACAATGTATGTGTTTAAGTACACTTAAAAGTACACTTAAAACGTTATTTCAATATGTTTTGTCGATGAATAATACACTCAATATGCACGCAATTGTGATACATGGAATATCGAAACACAGCGAACAGAATTTGAAATGTCAAAACAACGTCAATTATTCATGAACTTATGGTTTTTTCATTTTAAAAAATATTGGGGGGTGGTGGGGGGGTGAAATTTTGTGGTTATATGTTCTGATATGCGAAAAATCTTAAAAAAATATAAAAAAAATGTTCGTCAAAAGGCGCCGTCCATATATTACGTCACCACAAAATTCGGCATTTTGGACCCCCTCCCCCCATTGTCACCATTTGTCACACTCGGCGAATCCCCCCCCATAATATTATGTCACCACGGTGGGTCAGACCCCCCCTTATTTTCCCTTCTTTGTTGGAAGTCGGCGATCTTCAATGAAAAATTACGTACCAGCAATTATAAGTTATTTCTTTATTACAACTACTTTTAAACACGTTAAATTAAATTAAGTACCGTATTTAATTTAATTAAAACTATTAAACAAATTAAATAGTTATTAAATTTAAATATTATAAATTAAAACACTTTTGAACAAATTACAAACAAATTAAATACAACAAAATCCGCAAATATTTTCTAATTTAACAGTACAGAAGTTTGAGGACTTACCTTCCAATGTGTCAGAATGACGGGGATGCAGTCGCAAATATAGCCCACTCCGACTTAAATGAAATCCGGCTTTCTCCAAAGCATCTTTTAAATCGTCGAGCGTCTTGCAGCTTCGCACCTGTTCAGATTGTCGTCTTACCTGGGCTCCCCCGCCGAACATCGCGAGATCACAGATTGCCTTTAGAAGGCCCGGTTGTTCCTCTTCGGTACGTGGTCTACCTGAAGCGTCTCTAGATTTTAGCTGTTTTGAAATGTCAGGATGCTCGCGGCAAATTTCGTCCAATTTCTGTTGTTTTTTTTTCTTACGACACGTTTTTTGACGCGCTGCGTTCGACTGCTTCCTTTTTAAAGAATTTTTTTCGCTGTTCAGTTCCTCCTTGAGAGATTCCAACTCTTTAGAAGAGTCGTCGCATGCAAGACCACTATCAATTTCATTAGGTTAAGTACAAATTTTGGCTTGCAAATTCGCAATCATCGTCTGATATACATCCTGGGAAGGTGTACGCCTTTTTTCATTTTCAGAGTCTCCGATCTCACATTTTTTAGGTGTATCACTAACTGTGAGCTGACTGGTCGGCGCAGCCGGAGCCGTGATTGTTGCAGGTGCATGTGTTGCGGTTTTCACATTAGCGGAATGTATAGTAAAATACGAAAACAAACCCTTGACTTTCTTATTAGTCCCTCTCACCAAAAGCTCTTTCACTTTCGCACTAATCTTAGCGTCAAAAGACGAATCATCCTTGCCGCACTCCTTTTTTGCTTCCGCCCAGAAGGTATTGCAGTCATTTTGGAGATTCACTTTCAGCCTGTCGGGGTAGGCCTTCTTATACGCGTCGAAAAGAGACTCGTAAAGCTTGCCGTGATTCATGTTACGAACGACCACAATGATGGTATGTATGATGGGAGTGAAGGCGTAGCAAAACGCGCGATAGGAGGACTCGAGACACGAAATCAAGAGAAGACTAAACAGACACGCTCGAAATCAAGAGAAGACTAAACAAAGAGCGTGCTCACAGCGAAGAACGTATGATGTGAGTAAACACGTGGTGGCCGAATTTGGGGAAATCGAGACACCGACAACACAGTGCTAGCAGCGAAGAATGTATGATGTGAGTAAACACGCGGTAGCCGAGTTCGGGGAAATCGAACTTTTGTGTGCGTGTGTTCTACGCCCCAGTACAAATTAGCGAAGAAAATGTAAATATTTAAACGCCTGTCTGCATAAAAAAGCGTTTTCTTTACAAAACTCATCCTTATAAAACGAAGAATAAAAAAGTGGTTACGTCACAACTGCTGAACCCCCCCTCCCGCCAAAGTGGTGACGTAATATATGGACGGCGCCAAAAATAAAAAAAAATTTCCTGGAACCCGATCGCAGCGCCACCTACCGGGTCCAATTGTGAATCTAAACCATCCAGGGACCCACTCAAACACACACACACAAAATTTCATCAAAATCGGTCCAGCCGTTTAGGAGGAGTTCAGTGACATACACACGTACAGAAGAATTATATATATAAAGATAATAAACATAAAATTAATAACTATATTAATTTTTGGCTGCTTTTAACAGTGCTTGCACTGCTTATGCGTCGCCGTTGTTTAAAAGATATCTGCAACCTTCATAGGTGCTTAAAACTTTCATTCGGTAAAACACATCTGGGGTTTGTATTAACATACCGTGATAAGTAAGGTTACGATCCACTCGAATAAGGATTGTAGGTTCTACGGTCGTTGGTAGAACGTTCTGAAATTTACTACTGTTCTTACGGGCATTAACATCATGTATAATACATATACAGAGTGGGCCAAAAGTCACTACCCATTGTGAGTTACTGAGTTACCCATTGTAAACATTAAGATAACTTTGGTTGTGATCTTCCCATCGATTTTAAATTACGCGTCTTTGGTTTGGTCTGATAGTTTCTTATGTAAACACTAGAGTGTAATTTTATCGACAAAGATGGAAAACAATTTGAGAAACAATTTGGTACCTCAGTAACTCACAATGGGTAGTGACTTTTGGCCCATTCTGTATATGTACATACAAAATATATACAAAATATATTCTCACGTAGGCTTGCGCAGCAGTTGCCCATTATGTTTTGAAGTCTCATCTGGTAAGGACGAGTCAGAAACGTCTTGTACGCCAACGTTTCACCCATATTACAGTGAGTATCCTCAGATATCCTCATATTTTTGACGCGGTCGATATCGTAAGAGACTTTAAAAACAAAATCATAGATATGTTCCTCGAAAATATTTTACGTCTACCCCTGAGTTAGTCTTTTACGTTCTGTTCCGAGTTGCTGACTACGTTGCCTTGATAAACACGCTTATCGTTAACGATGACACACTTTTGCACTTTTCCGTACGACAGGTTTTACAGATGACATAACTAGTCGTTATGTTACGACTAGTTTTACAGGTTTTACTAGTTTATAACTCGCGGAGTTTGTTGACATGGAGGCAAAAAATTTGGCAACATTCCCCGATTGCGCTTAGTTCTGTAAATACATCGACTGTGGAAGACGTCGTGTAAAAGACAGTGTCGTTAATTTTTCCTGCTAAGTGGCAGTTAGGGGCAGTCTGTGCGAGCAACTCTGCAGTTTGGACTTCAAAGGAAACACTTTGTCTGTGTCAACAATGCCACTTACACATACGTGTTCTGTTTTGTAAAGTAGGTTAGCTGATTCTAACGCGTTTCCGTTACAAAAAGAACCTAGTGGTCATTCCCTTTTATTATAAAGAAGAATACAAAATAAATAAAATAAAATGCTTTTAAATTACACGGTTTAAAAAAGAACTTTACAATTAATTTTTTAAATCAAAATTATAAATAAAATGTATATTAGTAATTACAGTACAGCGTCTGTTATACAAACTAATTGGGACCTAGGGTAGTTCTGTATAAATTTGCATATCCCCGAAGAGACAAAAAAAATGGTGATACAATATACAATATGGGTTAAACCACACAGTTATAGTGTTTAAAATACTTAATTCCAATGATTTAAACTTGCACTGTTCTTTAACACCGAAATGTTTAGAAGTACATTTGTAGGCTTTTAATGTTTAGACATAATAGGCCTACAAGTAATTTAGGCGTAATGGGAAAAAATCACTCGTTTTTCGTTGGATAATTTTCGAACATATTTTCTTTACAGCTAGGTCTCTTAGCCGTTTTAACAAGATAAGATCACTGTTTTTAAAATTATAGGTCAAAAACATTAAGTTAGGAACAGGAAAAATAATTTGTGACGCAAATAATTAGGGCCTACAGCATCCAATACGACTAACATGTTGCAGAAATTACTCTCTTCTTTGGCTTTTACCATAATGAGGAATTGTCCTTTTTCCCTACAGAATTCAATTGATGTAGGCTCCATATTTTTTATCTATTTTTGCCATCATAATAGTAACTTACTACACTCTTTCATTTCCCACTTTTCCTCGCCAAAAATCATTTCTTCCATTTAGTATGGTTTATAAATCTGACCACCGCCTGGTGCAGTAAGGACTTGTAAGATATTCCTGTACTGTTGTAGGGTTTTGTTTTTAATATTTTTGTGTAGTAGGTACTTACGTTCGTCTACATATTTCCTCATTTCTTACCTTGGATAGTCTCATACAGGACAAATCTACTGTTCTCGTTTCGATTCGTTCTCTTATCACTAGTGACACGTCTAAACCATATGCGAGTAGTAATACAATGTTCAGTACTATTATAACAGCAACATTTTTTTATGGAGAACTTAATGTCAGCTCTTTATGAGAAAGAAGGAAACCCAAAGAATGTAATAGATCTTCAATCCTAAAGTTGGTGTTATTGATAATATATCAGTTCATTTACAACCGGTTGTCCAAAATTTCACACATCAGGTTCATGCTTGCAGTACGGCCTGGCACTTGTGTACTGTATTACTTCTATTAACAGGCATCAGCAGAAGCGAAAAGGCGATAATTATTCCACATACTTACTAACCTAGTAACACAACAAGTCTAACTTTCTGTCTCTGTACACATTTACCTGTACTTGTAACCAAAGTAACTACGACATCAGAATTAACACGAGCTTGTGAAGGGAACGTAGATGATTTACTTAACTAAAAAGTATACGCCTATTCTACATTATAGTGTACGTAAAACACATTTGAAAAGACCGTGTGAATTGTCAACATGTTATTTTTAAAGAAGGTCACATTACTGGCTCCTCCCATTATATTGATTTATCCCAGTATTTTTTATATTTTTATTTTTACATTGTTATCCCGAAGATATTTTGAAATTTATTTACATTAATGGCCATGTCCTTGTCATCTGCATATGTCAAATCCCAAACTGGGTAACTGAAGTGTGATATAGGCAAAGGCGGGGAGGGGAGGTCTGTTGCAAACACTGGCAACACCGCAGTGGCCTCTAAGCTTATTATAAGTCTCACATAATACAGGGTGACACACGGGAATAGGACGTTTTTGAACTGCGTAGTACTGCATGCACGGTGGTGGGAGAAGGTTGTGTTGCCTAGACCTTAGCCCCTGACGCATACGACTGCTTCGTTTATTTCCGTAACTCTTCGTAGAGCTGAGTAAGGCGCGAATATCTAATTTTTACTTCCATGTTCCATAAGGAAATGGAAGTATGGTGACAGCGAAAAAAATCGTGTTCAAGATAAAGGCTGATTCTGATTGTACTACCCTCAAAACATGAAGAAAAGTCATTTTCGAAAAGTGTGTGTGTGTGTGTGTGTGTGTGTGTGTGTGTGTGTGTGTGTGTGTGTGTGTGTGTGTGTGTGTGTGTGTGTGTGTGTGTGTGTGCGCGCGCGCGCGTGTAGAATTTGTTCTATGGCAAACGGAAACAGCCGCAAATTCAAACAGGATCAAATAATTTTTTGCATACATCTCTGAATTGTAGAGTACTCAAGGCTTCTTGATTTTGGTGAAGATCGGTTAAGGGGAAGGGGTAGTTTACCTACAATGTTTTATGTTTTAACAAGGGTATTTTTTTTTGTGTCGGCTAAGTTTCCTTTTTTTTTTATTATTCTTTACATATTTCTTCACGCACTACATTATAATTTTGTTTTTATTATTATTATTATTATTATACTACATCGGTCAAAACGAACTCATTATAAACTTGATTAAATATTGTTTAACTGTATACACCTATGTGTATGTTCACAACACAGCAGCTACATCCTTACATCTCGGTGTCTATCGGGCGGATGCAAGCAATGTTTAGCGGCAAGGGGTCAGTAGCTGGCGCGGTTTTACGCACTGAGAAAATAGTTCCTTCTTTTAAGTTATATTAATTATTTACTAATTAAGTCGTAATACATTATTCTACCTTTTGGTAACGAATTATGAATTTCTTTATCTATTTAGTACGTATTTTCTTTAATTAAAGTAATTATTATTATTAGCTAAATAACACCGTTCTTAACGTGTTGGTACGGGACAATTTGCACGTTGTTGCATGAATCTAGGCATAGGTAAGGGGTGGATAATACTCTTACTTATATTGAAAGCAAATTTTTTATTTGTGCGATTTAAACATTATTTTAAAATCGTCACAATTTTATGTTTTAACAAGAGTAATTTTTTCTATGACGAACGATAACTACCGTAAAT
This sequence comes from Magicicada septendecula, assembly GCA_034769895.1. NCBI lineage: Eukaryota > Metazoa > Arthropoda > Insecta > Hemiptera > Cicadidae > Magicicada > Magicicada septendecula. Next base: position 428,899,373 of record CM068368.1, on the reverse strand, counting down.
TCAACCAGAATCAAATAAATTTTTGCATGTGTGCCTGAGTTGTAGAGGACTCAAAACCTATTGATTTTGGTGAAGATCTGTTGAGGGGAAGGGGTAGTTTAGCACCAAAGTTTTATGTTTTAACAAGAGTAAAGTACTTAATTTTGATGAATAAAGTATCCTGAAAAGAAGATCATAATAATCCACTGTAGAAACGTAGATGAAATATCTGTAAATGAAGAGGCTAGTAGAAGGGGGTGGGGTAATTCTTCTATAAATGAAAATGATAGTTGAAAGGAGGGGGTAATTTTTATTTATACGTCATGTGTACTACGTTATCGGCAACAAAGAAGTAGTTTGTTGTTAAAATTCCTTCCCGGGCTGTTGGCATGATATAATGTACAAATACAAAACCAGACGTTTCGGCAGTGCTATCGACTGCCACCGTCAGTGAAAATCGAGTGCGCTAACGTGAGGTGGTACACGTTAGAGACCACAGTACTGTGATTAAGGCTGACGAAAGAAGTAGTTTCTATGGAAATATTTCATTTCGAAAATGATTTTAAGTATAAATCTTAGAACATGGAAGTCATGTATGGTTCTCCATACCTATATTTACCCAATGCTACAAACAGGTACAAAATCCTCCGATGTTGAACTAGGCGGGAATTAGGCGGGTAGAACACACAACGTGCTGTTTAATGTACTGTATGTGTGTTAAGTAATAGTGTGTCGGTAATTATAGTATAGCAACACCAGCATGTTTGTAAATAAAACGTGACAGTAGTTCGCTTTTAAAATATTGCTTTACTGCTTCATTTTAATTATCTGTGCGTGTGTTAATTAACAGTGTGTGACAATCATCTATTATTTATAATTTTATTCTTTAATATCTCTGTGACTATCAAATAAAACTGTCTCCATAGTTCGTTTTCAACTTTAATTTCATTTAAATTATCCGTGGGTGTGTTCATCGAGTTTGTTATGTGATATTCATTTGTTAATTTTGTGTGTGTTCATAATCTAGCTTTTATACCTTTATAAAGTTTGGTTTATTAAAATGAGTGAGCTTAAACGATACTTACGATCGGAGTGCGGTAAGGATTGTGAAAATTTAGAGAATCTTAGCCACCATTCAAAATTACATCCCGAAAAAGTAAACAGTGAAGTGCCGGTTTTGAGGAGCTTGAAGTCACGAACACATCAATGTAATTTCTGTGATAAACAGTTTAAGCATGGATACACATCCCACGGTACAGGGTTATCAGACCCGGATAAACTTAATCCTCCCCCTTATGTGTTTTTGCAGCAGTGAAGGAACAAGCCTTACTTGAACACTTCGAATTACAGCACAACATTTCAGTGAAGTCTGAAATTAAAGAATTTAATTCCTTAGAAAGTTTTTTGAAGTGGAAACAAGAGACAGAAAAAGAAACGTTTTCAAGATACGTTAAAAAGCGTGGCTTTCATTCTGCCACCGACAGCACAGAGACATTATTATATAGCCTATGCCATAGGTCAGGGCATTTTCTGTCTGAAAGTAAAGGTAGTCGGCACTTAAAGTTACAGGGAAGTAACAAAATCAATGCTGTCTGTCCCGCAAGCATTGCGTCACTGAAAGTAAAGATGGTACCTGCAAGACTACATATGTGACAACTCATGTAGGTCATCTAAATGACTTAACCCATTTAGGTCTGACCGACAGTGAAAGATAAAGTCTAGCTGTGGATATTGCAAATCAAATACCACTTCAAGCAATACTTAATAAAATACGCGATTCCGTAACAGGCTGCAAATTAGAAAGAATTCATTTATTAACGAAGCAAGACCTGTATAACATCGAGCACGCATATAATTTATGCTCGAAGTTTGTGAGACATCAAGAAGATGGTACAAGTGTTTAAGCGTGGGTCACCGAGGTCAATTCCAGTGAACAGCCTTGTGTATTATTTTATAAGCCTCAAGGGGTCGTCAGAGAAACTGACCAAACTTTAAATAAAGACGATTTTATGTTAATTATAATGGAACAATGCACAGAGTGAAATACTGTAGAAATATGGTAGTGACTGCATATGCATTAAGGAAGTTCGATAGAAATTGTGTATCTTAAAAAATGTTTGATTCTCAGTATGTGTCAGGTTGCCAACTGACAACGCAATCAACCTGTACGAACATCCACGGAAAGAAACGAACATAAGCGAAGCAGTCGATACGCGTCGGGGCTAAGGTTTAGTGTTGTGTTGGGTCTCGTTCTCCTCCCAATGAGACGCCATTTTAGTAACAATGGAGCAGTGGACCCTGCAAGATCAGCTGTTCGCGTATGACAGTTTTGTTCGAAGCGGTGAGTCTATCACAGCTACGCAACGATTCTTTCGCTGTCAATTCATTGTTGGTCGACGAGGGGCCGGTCCGAGTCGGAACACAATCCTTAGATAGATGGAAAATTTTAGATCAACTGGGAACAGTATGAAGAAGAAGCTACCAGGCCCTAGACGCAGTGTAACGACACCGGAGAACCTAGGAAGGGTTAGAGAAGCACTGATTAGGAGCCCAAGACGATCGGCTAGATGACATGCAAGTGAGTTAGCAATCAACCGTGAAAGGGCAGGCGAATTTTACGCAACGATTTGAAATTCCACCCATACAAAATTCAAATTGTGCATTAGCTAAAGGCGGTAGATTACGGACAACGCGAGGACTTTGCTGTGAAAATTCAAGCGATATTGAATGAAAATATGCAATTGTAAATGAGTGATGAAGCTTATTTTCATCTGGGCGGGACCATAAATAAGCATAACTTGCGTTATTGGGCACCTGAACAACCATGTATTCATCAGTGTCTCTACACTCTCAACGAGTCACAATGTGGTGTAGTGTTGGCTCTTTTGGAATTATTGGACCGTATTTTTTTTTAGGAAAATGGCGTCACAGTCACTGTTAATTCGGCTCGTTACATTCACATGCTTCAAACGATCTTCAATCCAGAACTGCAAAGACGACGACTTGCCTTGAAAAATGTCTGGTTTCAGCAAGATGGCGCTACGGCACACACCGCGAACGATTCAATGAATGTTCTTCGACGCATGTTTCGTGGATGCCTCATTTCACGTTTTGGCGATGTTACGTGGCCTCCAAGATCTCCCGACTTGTCAATGTGTGACTTTTTCCTGTGAGGGTACCTCAAAACCCGTGTGTACGCTAACAAACCCCGCAATCTGGATGAGTTGTAGAATGCCATAATTCAAGAAATTGCTGCCGTCCCTCAAGAGATGTTGGCCCGTGTAATGCAGGATTTCCAGTGGAGACTTGAAAACTGCATTCAAGAAGATGGGCGTCACCTCGTCGACATTATTTTTCACAATTAAGGTAGACCTTAACGTACCTCAAATGGCATGTATTAAACTGTAATTGTGTGTCAATAAACCCAATTGAAGTTTAAAGTTTACTTAGTACTGGTTATTTAAAAACTGTCCGATTCCCGTCTGTCACCCTGTACATGTTTGGGCTACACCCTTTTTACCTAGATTCCGAAGAGCATACATCTGTTTACTGTAACAAGCATCTTCATGGTCTACGAAAGTTAAATGAATCACCAAACTGAATTTTCTCCTCCTCTTGATCAACCCAGACTTCGTCAATGGAGGAAACTAACTTGTTCCTCTAACAGTATGGCATGTGACACAGTGAGAAGCCTTTCACCTTTAGTACGAAATAGTGCGAACTCTTCATCTTTAGTGCTGCCCATGAGTTTTGGCTAAGCCTATGCATTATAAACATTTACACACACGCGCGCACGCGCACACTCTACATCACCAGATACCATAAATAAACTTCAACTAACTGCGATTCCACCTTTTCGATGTCATTTTCAAATAAATACAGTTAAATTCAAACAGAAACAATAATAGGTCTATAGAAAGTCTACTGAAACCAGATCAATTTAGTTTACGACAGAAACAATCGTATTCTCCATACGAACGTAAGGTGCTTCTGTCAATGGAACTGATCTGAAGTTGTTCTTCCTTAATTTCGTCATCCCAGGTAATTGAATTTCTGACTCACTTCAGTATTAATGAATTTTTCTTATAAGTTTTAATGTTAATAGACTTGTTATATATGGGTAGTGTGCTGCTTTTGAATGTAAACAAACGATTTTCAATAAAATAACGTTGTACATTTTTGTCAATAGATCGTTCGTGTGTAATCGCATGTACTCAAGTACGATTCCATTTTGGAATCGTAATATGTAATTTTGAATAACTTTGACAACGTGTTTTGTTTTATATTCACACCGACTCAACATGTATTAATGGCGAATTATTATCCTGTTGTTACCATACTGTTAATAGTGGGTTGTCAAAGGGTTTCATAATAAAATTCTATCTGCACCAGACACAGAGTAAATTAGCAAACGCCTACAAATCTAATAGACAATATCCCATATAATCTTATATTTCACGATCGGGGTTGTACTTTTACTTGGGTTCTGAAAAGACATGATCTACTGTCCTAAAAAATTCACATTAGACACAAATTGTAATGTTAACATTTGTCTCACAACTGGGATTTAACGCCATGGAATCTTCAAATCGTCGTTTAAAAAATAATTCGATTGCGCTCACGCAGAACGTCTTTCTAAAACTATTGAAAAAGCTAGGCCGCAAAGAACAGATGTTCAAAAATTATCCAATTAAAATGAGTGACTTGTTTTCATCATGCGTGTGACGCTATTAAGCATGTTATGCCTAAACATTAAAAAACCAATAAATATATTTCTAAAACATTTCCTTTTTACACTGCGATTTTCGATTTTTAATTTTTATATACTGCGTATACTTATTGTGTAATACTGTATTGTACTAAACTGTTGGAAGTCGGAAAGCGACTTGCAGATGGCTGTACACTTGTTGAGTCGAATCTGCAAGGATTTCGGATTACAGAGCTCCACATTGAAGACTAAGGTGATGGCTTTTCATGGAGTAGTCCCATACGAGCAAAAATTGGAGCCTATATGGTCTGTTCTGGAGCAGGTCAGTAATTTTGAACATCTGGGCGATAATGTGTCTGACATTACAAACAATGATGTAGTGAAGAAGCTATACAAGTTCAATCATATGTGTGGAACCATCACAAGAACTCTAAAATCAATTATTTTTATTTAATTAATTATTTATTATTTAAAGTACCTGATAAGTATTCATGTTTATTTAATTTCTTGGCCTATTTTCTTCCACAATCAGCAGCAGTGTTGCCGTATTTTTTTAAAGGTCTCTTCTCATTTATTGACTTCATCCTGATAATTGTTCGGGAGTTTCATTACATTATTTGAATTGTTTAAGCCACAGGTGCCATGAAATTCTATGAGATCTTCTTCCATTTTAAACACAGTTCTTAGCTATTCATCCGTTGGGTTATTAAGAGCTCCTCTTGATGTAGCTGAAAGCCAGTCTTGTTGTTTACTGGGCTACTTACTCGTTGGATGTCCACATTCGAAACTTGTGATATTTTTTTCTTGACTCTGTAAACCACATAGCCTGCTACATCTTCAATAATTTTTCCCTTGTCAGTGGCGGGTCGATTGCGGGTGGCCTGCTGTAGGTTCAACACCCCACTCAGATACGCACTGCTTTTGAGGGTAGGGGGTGGTATCGCCACTGACGATTGGGAAAAGTGCGTATCGATAGCGCGAACGGCAAAGGGTGCTTCCTTACTCCTAGTAGCTTATTGCGAACGGGTACCAGGGTGCGCAGTCCCTGGTCAATAGCCGTGTCGGACCTCTAGCGTCAGTCCGTGATGTCCGTTAAGTACACAGATGAACCTTAGTAGCATCGGGCTCGGGCCGCTTCTTCTCTCCTCATCGGCGAAGTGGCGTCCGTTGAGTCGTCCCAAGTGGGACAGAGCGAGAGGGGCAGGGATACGGCAATCTGACTAACCACTGACCTTGTGGGGTAGTGTTCCCCTGTCGCCGCCAGAAGGTGTAGAAAAAGCCGTAGACCTCCGAGGGACATACTGTGGATCGACCCCGGAGGTCGGGTCTGTGACCATTCTGGGCTTCGTGGGCCGTCGCGTTGATCAGCGACGTACTCAAAAATGGTACCACGGGATCGTGAGCCAGCCCGGCCGAAGGTCTTGACCCCACGGTGTTAACGAGTTGAGGAATGGTTTCGTGGTGAATATGGTTGACCCAGCTAGCAATGGCGTAGCTAGGCTTTTTGGCGCCCGGGGCAAGGAGATCGTCAGCCCCCTCGCCTTCACAATTGAAAGGGGGACAAAAGACCAAAAATGAAGGTCCATCCAGTGAATAAAGTACTTAATAAATGCAAATGTGTATATTTTTGTATGAAAGCACGTCCAGTAAATGTCTTAAGAATATTTGTTAAGTCAAAATTGAGAAATTACTTATTAAAATATTACCGGTATTCAGTTTGTATAGGCTACATATATGAGTAACAAATGTAGACTATATAAAATGTAGTAATATAAAAATGTATAACATAACAATGTTCTAATGAACATGGAAATTTCTTGTAGGTCTAAAGGGCATCGTGAAAACAATAGCCTAAAGCAACATAAAGTTCAACAAATAACTATATTAGAAGTAATAAAATAAATCACTTACCGTTACAGGTTAATGTTTCCGTCTTCTATTAATAAACACTTAATATTTATTTTAAATATTTAATAAATATTTAAAACAAAACATTTTAAAATATAACTTTCCAGTCTTAATTGCAGCAAAGTCGATTATTAATTCACTATAATCTAAAGGCGAAGCAATGTCCTTTGAATTGAAAGTATCGCTAGATTTGATACGCTGTCTTGAGATACTGTTGATCGTAGGTACGATTTAATCAATTTAATTTTATTAAACGATCTTTCACAAGAAGACACAGACACTGCTAAGTTAGACAATTTTTTAAAGCTGTTGCTAGTGTTTTTTAGGCTTCTAATCCCATTGAGGAATTGTATTGTAGCAGTCCCTGAGGTGTAAAGCCCATTTGTTCTCCGTTAACTTTTGCCCTTTTTAATAAAAGTATGACGTTTTTCAAGTCACTGAACAATTCTTCACTGTTTAGGTCGTGTGGATACAGTTTTGCAAGCACTGTGCACTTAATATTGATTTGGGAAAGCTCTTCCTTAAAATGTATATCCCCATCATTTATGAACGCCTCAATTTTACAGATGAACGCAAAGTGTTTTTCGAACTCTTTTATGTTAGAGAAACGGCTTGAAATTTCAACTGACTGTTTGTCCAAAATTTATATTAGAGAACGTCGCATTTCTTAGGGAACGGTTAATGCAGAATCATCTGCATACTCCCCTAGCATCGTGGGCTTCCTTCTTATCCTTTTTGTGATACTAACACCCTTCATTACATACCTGCTCTGCCTTAGAAATCACATTGTCACACAGCTCATTCTTCCAAACGTTTAAATTGTCCGTTAACTTCTCCAGAAGTGTCAATGCTTGAATAAAGCTTATTCCTTTAGTCTGAAAGATTTTCTGGATTTTATCCATAAAAGGAAGAATATCTGTCCAGAAAAAGAGCAAGGTCAGAAAATTAAAGTTTTCTATTACATTAACTATTAATGCTGCACCTTTCCTCGTATCAATTCTTTTAGTCGGTGTATCATCCATGGTACTAGATCCAACTGAATCTTGTAACTGTACTTTGACACTTTCACAGTTTGAAGTATTCACGTCGTTATCTTTACTGTATTTATCAACAGCCTCGTCGCTAACAACATCCATTTTATGATCGCAAGTTGATTCCTTGTTAATTGTAATATTTTGACACTCAGGGTTCGATTTTCCTTGAATAAAAGACTTCATAAACTCTTTGTAGCTCTTAATCTTTCTCCCCGCCTCTTCCGAAACTGGACGCCACTGAGTTTACATCATTTCATAGCAGCTTTAAATAAAAAAAATAATAAAAAAATCGAATTTCAGTAATTGTATTAGTATGATGACACACACCTGAAATATTATAGGGATACCAACAAGTCGCACGATCAAAAAACAAACCGCACAGTTAAGATACTCATCAATGACCAACACGTTCGCTGCGTCGAACCGGGAAGAATTGCACATACGTAGCCCACGTAAATTTTTATACGTTTGCAAATAATATATTCGTCTGTATACGAATGGCAGTTAAGATTATCCATACAAAGCTAATAATGTATGATTATCTGTTCTCCTTTCCAGCACAACTCACTACAAAGTCACTACAAATTTGTTATCATAATGAACCGTAATTACGATGCTTGAGCACAAATGGACTAATACTGTTTATCACGCAAGGTTTATGCTTCTTTTACGAAAGGAATAATCATACCAAAGAAACAAGTTGTTTGTAGTTTTATAATCTGGAAACGACTTTTTCAAGTTTATTCTTACTTTGCCGCCTTCCTGGCTATGCCGCCCGGGGCGGCTGCCCCTTTGGCCCCCCCTAGCTACGCCTCTGCCAGCTAGGGTAGATTTTCCCTGAAACTGGTGTTTCTGGGAGTTCAGGATGTGTTCTGTCTTGTCGGTATCATATCCATAAATTACGTCGGCACTCAGTGCAATAAAGTCATCATGTGAGCAGTTCTCAGTTGGTATTGTAATAGCGACGTTTCTGCTCAGAAGAAGAGATTTAATTCCTTGACTTACTGCTGTTGGCAGTGGATGATCATAAAGTCCTCCCAGGCTTCTAATTTGTAAAATTTGGATTCTGGAACATCTAGTTGCATCTAGCAGACATCAAATACCCGTTTCCTTTGAACTGTAATTCTTTGTAAAGCCCTTGAACACTACGGATAGATATAAAAAAGCCTGACTAGAAAGGGAGTAAACGAGATTTTTACGTCACTCCTATTAACAAACATAAATTACTAAGTCTATTTAAAGCTTCATCCTGTTCCTGTAAACAGGTTCCGTAGGCGCTTTTCATGTTATTAGTAAGATGATATGGCATTCTTGAATTTAATACATCGAATCTAACCTTAACAGTCTGTTCAAATTCTACTACATTACATTGTCCTGGAAGGAGGTATCCTATATCTGCAGCTACAGTACCTGACAACAATTCCGCAACCGTTCGGCGTTTTTTCGTTCTGTGTCTGTTACAGAGTGAAGGTAGGAGTAACCTTATCAGTAAATTTCAGATCCCATTATTGTGAGTTATGTTCTTTTTTGACAAAGTGACCATTAGAAAACTTATACCTCTAATTTAATAAATGGTTTGTCAAATGTTTAATATAGGAGAAACATTACAAAAAGCCCAAATTTGCAATCACTTCCAAAAGGACTTTTTACACTTGTATTATCTTGTGTTACACCAAGTTCTGATAAAAGGTTCCGGTTTAACGGCTGTTAAACAAGCAAACATCCGGTTTAGCGGATGTCACAAGCAAATCCGCGCTCCCGAAATCCTGTCGACTCTACCATTTTAATAACAGTATAAACAATTTCTTATCCAGTGCTTTGACGGAACCGTAACATATTGGTTGTTCCTACTTGCAACTAAACTACGTTTAACAAGAACTTGAACATTTGTATGCGGCTCTCGAATCATATCCTCAATGCTCCCAAAATCTGTAAATACATTTACATGTGCTTTCAAAATATTGAAACTTAACTCCAAGAACCCTTGACGAACTAGAAACTGGGTAAGGCGACGTTTTATTGTAATTTTGCTAGGGAGTGTATATTTCAAAATATCACGGCTCACAAACTTCAATGCTTTCTTGAATATGCACCTTAAAGCAAACACTTTAAATCTTTCCTCTGACGATCAGTTTGCAAATTTTCCTTGGTAATAATTTTTGTTAGCAGTTTGTCTTTGTCTTTCAAGAAAGTGAGCTCTGTTTTCACAGAAGTTAATTCTTTGTACAAACTTCTTATTGCTCTCTTTCTTACAAAGCAAGCAGATCTTCATACTCATTTATATTCCCTACAACTTCTCAAGTGTTATTTATACACCATTAGGTTCATTAGAAGAATACTCTTGCTTTTATACTCTACATTAATTATTTTCGCTCTCCTTCGGAACCTTGAGAAGGCTTTCTATTATTTTTTTGAGATTCCCGTTTTTGCGCTTCAGTAAGTCTTTCTCCGTTGTTTGAAAAGCTGACTGATGGAATTCTAATATGCAGAACTGCTGCTGGTTTTAAGTGTTTTATACATTTTAAAAGTAGAAGTTCCGCTCTTAAATCGCATTCAAATTCATCTTCTCCAAAATGGTCATAGCACACACGAGCATAATCGATCCAGAAATCGTCTGAATGTTTACAAGCAAGTATCCACGTGTTTTGCAAGTGTTTATGTTTTGGAAAGCGGTGAAATGAGAAATCCTTTATCTTTAGAATTTCTTTCATTATTATTGTACCCGGCATTGTAACTGCACAACAAGGCATTTTTAATTCAGAACACAACACAACAAAACATGAAATAAACACTACACACAAGATAAACTAAAACAAAAGCTGAAAAACACTGTATATGAAGTAGCAGTCAACGGCCGACAGTTGCACCAATGACGTCACTGACGCGGCATGCTACTGTCCAACCAGCTTGTGATACCTACCGTGTACTGTAAGTGCTGTGACTTTAACGAAATCCCATACCAGTCGTATTCAAGCGGCCGAAATGAGACTTCTCAGGCACGTGGTAGGATATACTGCTGAAGACCACAAAAGAAATGTCGATGTACGGCAGGAACTGAATATTATGAGTATACAGTATATGATAGGATTGCATAATATCGGCTAGAAGGATTGGAACATCTTAACCGAATGGACGACTGCCGTACCCCCAAACAACTATGGCATTACAAGCTGAAAGGATGGAGAGGTATGGGACGTCCGAAGAAGCGTTGCAGTGATCAGCTCTAGCCTATCTGCTTTGGACCGGAACAAACCATTTTTGTTTAATTCTTGCTGAATATGATGATGATGATAACTAATCTGTTTAAAAGATTATGTATTTGAAATGCTCGTATTAAAGAAACCGTAAGTCACACAATTTTAATATAGTTTAAACACTAAATCCAGCCTCCTCATGTTATACTACCCTCGCTTCCGTCAGCTAGGATAAATGACGTTCTACCTATACTTATTTAATTTGATGCACACTCTGGAACAATTGGCATCATATAGTCTTATAGGCATTTAGTAACCAGAACAGACGTTCTGAAAGTTACTGTAACATAATTTGAAATTACTTAAATGTATCTTCTAAACTGTGCATAGCCCATAAGAAAAGCTTAGTAACGAGGAAACATTCAATTTTATAGTTTTAAAAGTAGGTAATTAAACTTCTGAGAGCCTCGCTATTAAAAAGTCAAATCTGCATTGTTGTGTGCTGTGTTTCAGAATTTTCTTATGAACGATGTATTAATTTGATATATCAATTTGTAGTTTGTAATTTGAGCCCCTTCTAGTGGTCATGAGATGTATATTGATTTTCAGTTCGATCCTCCGTAAACAATCGTAGATTACGTGTAAGGATTCCATTTAACTATCAAAAATTTTCATTAGTAATGTTAATCATAATTTGCAAACCCATTTACAAATTGTTATTTATATTCGGCGTTTTACAAAATCTATAAATATATTTTATGGTGTATACATTAGATAACCATGTATACATAATTTTAACAGCGCACAAGCTCAAATTGAATACCTCCTTTGAGGGTCGGGGAGTTTTAATAAGTCATGGGCCACAAGGTAGCAGCTAACCTCTTTTGATCAGTGCCGGTACTTAATTTCCCTGTACCACAGACCTGGCGAGCTGAAATGTTTTTGATCTGCCTGCTGGATACGCGCCCATGAGAGACTACCAACACCACACGGGTGACGAAAATTCGAAGTAACAAACAATGAGAAGACGTTTAAGAAGCAGATTACTAATTATACCTCAGGAAATTTCATATAAACAGAGGGACAAAATCCTAAAGAACTCATGGCCAAACATAGATTAGAATCAAGGAATATAGGGCTACCGTATTATAGAAGAGAATATTCGTAAAACGACAAAGCGTTAAGCATTTACAAATATCTTACACTCAAAGGTGGGAACAAGCAGAAGTTTCTGGAATCTGCTTATTTTCGCAATGCAATCAATGCAATCTTCCCGTCGTTATGATTTCTGATTTAACGTTTCTGTCTATCGAGGTGTAACACAGACATCTGTTTCGCTTAGTTCAAACGATTGTTTACAAGACTGTCATTCGCTGTAGGTAATGTATCAAGTAGGCCGCCATTATTCATTTGCCGATTCATTATAAACGAATTTTTCGAACCCGTATAGCATCTCTATATTATACATCAAACCTTTTAAAATATTTATTTAACATTTCCATAGAGTATACTACTAGCTCTTATTCTTAAAGAATCTAAAAAGCGCTCCCTACATTAGAAGCGTACGAGCATATGTCAGTTTTCCCTGTTAATGATTTTTCAAAAAAATAAATGAGATAATAAAATTTTTGTTATAAAAGGTAACCGTTTGTTTCTTTGATGTGTGGTTAAAACTTCTATTAACAGATCCTTTAAATTATTTTGATAGTGCTGAAGTATTACATTAAATATTAATGATCTTGATTAAATTATATCATGATTTATAATGTTAACTGTGTATTCGTTTGAACTATGATCTTTAGGCTAAGGTTTCTTTTTTATAACAAAGTCAAATTTACCCCTCTTATAGGGACAATCGACTGTTCTCTCAGAATTGCAACTGCGACAAACATAATCGTGTCACCGTTTCGTTGGTTGTTGGGTTTTACCAGATGCCTTTGCTTCTGTCGCCAAGAAGCAATGATTATGGGTAACATAACATGAAGACTTTAGGCCTACAACGATCTGCGGATTAAAGCAACAGGAGTGTTTTTATTGTATTAATAGTTCGACTGAAGCAAACTGTACAAAAAAATCTTGAACAGAGGTCTGCGCTCATGGAATAATATTTATGCCAAAGAAGTTTCATAAATGTTTCTTAGTAATTTTAAGAGATTGTGTTATAGTTAACAGTTTTAAATAGCACAAAAGTTACATAGTTTTTAGATTAAATACTCAATATTTTCAGCCGGACACAACAATCACTACACAGATAATAAGTACTGTACTTTTATGTCAGTGTAAAAGTTAAACAATTCTATACTTCCCTTCTCATATTGTCAATAAAAGCATACAGGATCGATCCCATGTTTTCCTGTTATTTAAAAAATATTTGTGAGTATTCTCTGTGTGAATGTGTGTACAAATGCGTGTTCCTGTCTTCCCAAAACCATATGACTATTTCATTAAACAATGTATTTGTATATTATTTAGTGTATATTTTTGTTTTGTTATAGTTAGGTAGTAATGTCTATCAGCCGTGTATCTTGTTTAAATCGGCACATTTAAATTAAAAAATGTATTTTAGCGAAAATTTGGTTAACAGATGTTTAGGCCTACTATTGTAAACTTACAACAATTTTTTAAATTAATTTTGAAAATAATATTTTCTAAATAGTCCTTTTGGGTTGTGGTGCCGTCCCCTTAAAAATAATAATGTAGCCTGTAATATGATTTTAAAAACGAGTTAACGTGAAATCTGCATATTTGTTTTGTACTTTTGAATTTACCTCATACAGACAGATGATTGAGAATATAAACAGCAATATTTTTGTGTTACCAACGCTAGTTAAATAAACGTATACAATGTGTCACAAGGTAAGCTTTTGCTGTTTATTATTTTGTATATAGTCAAATAGAAATCAGATATTATAGATGTTTGTAACTTGAAAATGTCCATGCCTTGAGAGTATAATATGATATCTACATTTACAGCGTGTAACGTTAACAAAAATAAATTAAAAAAATGAAACTTTAGATAGGAGAAAAAGCCTTTGACAATAATTAGATTAACAGTTATCTTAACTCTATAGTAATTAGAAATATTTGGGGAATTTTGAAGAAATTTTGATGCAATACGTGCATCTTCAGATTTATACATTTACAGTTATGAATACGGTTTTAAATTCCGCCTAAATAACAGCTAAAGTACAGCCAATATCTGTTTTGATAACCCGTGAATATTTGCTTGCCTATCCTGTGTGAGTTTTGTCTTATGAATTAAAAGAGAACATGTGTAGACAAAACATAGGCCTACTCGTATTTTCGCCAAAACAAAAAGAAAAAAAGTACTCACAGGTCTTAATTTGTGATGCTTTAATGAAATCCTTTTCGAGATCGTACTCTTTCTTTGAATTTAAAAATCACATGTGCTTTTGAGAAATTTACGACTTACATTCCAGACAAAACTGAAGACTGGAATGTAATTTATAATTGTTAAAAGATCTGACAGGACTCATAGACTTTGTATGAAATTGGATGTTTGTTATATTATGTATTTGTTTATAAAACCAAATGTATTTGACTAGGCAAATTATTAAGTAGCGCACGGAAAGAACCTAGTAAGTCTCTCAGTTTATCAATTATTTTCATAAGCGAAGAATTACACGCTTTTATTTTCAACAAAACTATCGTACGGGGTGGGTTATTAACTAAGACGGGTGTTAATATTTGTTCTCCATTCCAAAGCATCTAATTTGTAATACATTGTTCTTCTCTTTTAGACTAATCCCCGTCACAGGTTTAATTTACAGCGTTGGCTCTTATGGGACGAGTCGCGCTCTGTCTTACCCATGTGTTTCTCCTACTATACTTCTTTCCTTTTCTGTCGTTGCAATGTTGCCATTCGTACCAAATATGAAGTATAAATGTTAAAGAGTTTTAAGTTTTATTGATGTTCTACATGCTATGCTGCACATTTCTGTATAATTTACATGTCTGTAACATAATTACCTTCTTCATAAAAGAATATTTTAAAAGTTTTTATCCACAAGTTAGAGCAGTGTTTCAATCAACCAGCGACTGGTGCCCTAATATAAGGGTATATGGAGTTAATTTTTACCACGTTTTATTTACAATAAATTTCCTTTATTATAAACACATTTTAATAGCCAAAGCACAATAAATAAAATTTTTATTGATTTTTTATCTATGTAAATAAGTAATGCCGTCAGTAAATAGTCTAGGTTAATTGTAATGCTGACTCTAATATCCTACTTAAGATGTTTTGGGCTGTATATACAGTTATTTGTGATGTTTATTCCCGTCGCTTCTGGGGACAAGCCAGCCATTGGCGCTAAGCTTTGTCGCCAACTTATTTCATGTTAACTCATTTTGTTAATGGCCTTTTACAATTAATAATTAAAAAAAATACTTTTATACAAATTTCGTGTTAAGTATTAAACAGACAACTGTAACGTACAAAATGTGTGAGAGAGTACTCATGAATAAAGTCGACAGGAACAGCCGTTCGATTGAAGACAAACGAACACGCGTTTGTGTTCAATTGAAAAAAACACGTTTTTAGAAAGTTAAACATACTATTGTGTAGTCACAGACCCTACTAATGAAGGTTGAGGGGGAAGAAACCATAAACCCCGTAAGACCCACCCTTACCCCCAGTAAAGTGTCAGAAACAGTTGTTTTTGCCATTCTATTCGAACACAGTCAGCAGCGATCTGTTCTTACATTTATATGTTTGCTTCTTGTTAATTTATTAGTGTCTGAATTTTTGTGTCAATTTTTCTACAGTGAAGTGTAATATGTCCAAGGTGGGTTAATTAGGTTATAAGACGGATAGTTTGTAATTTCAGTAATGGAATCACGTGTGAGAAAAAAGAGACAGGTGCTATCAAGATGGCTTCATCAACGGTGCTGAACTACCTTTCCCTTGTAAGAAAAACACTCCAAATGAACATGAAGAAATGGATGGTGAAACCTATGAGAAGTGGTTTATGGAACAACTACTGTACTTCCAAACTGTCCACGAAACTCAGTTTGTTGTACTGGACAAACCAAAATACCATTCAAGATATTTAGAGCAAATACCTACAACGTCTTGGAGCAAAGGCGGCATCAAGAATTGGCTGGATTTACACAATATATCTTGTGACGAGGATTGCCTAAAAAGAGAAATGCTGCATCTAGTTCGAGAACATAGGCCAAAGTATGAAAAGTACGTAACAGATGAGAAGTCAAAAGACGTCGATGTTGAGATTCTGAGGCTTCCACCATACCACTGCTAGTTGAATGCAATAGAAATGGTGTAGTCTCAAGTTAAACACCATGTAGAGACACACAACACAACTTTCAAGAGAGACGACGTAAAAAGATTGATATATGTAGGATACCAAACAGTTAGCCCCTAAAATTGGAGTAATTATGTAAAACACGTCAAGAAAGTAGGAGATGATATGTGGGAAGTTGATTGTCTGCAGGATGACGTTGAAGCCCTTATCATTAGACTCCCAACATCATCATCACCTTCACCTTCTGAATCTTTGTCACCTCAAGTTTCAGAAAAATCAAAAATGGCCGGATCATGAACATCAGGGATGCAGAAATTCATGGAAGGCGTGGAGCATCTGGACTCCACTGGCAGTGAATAATGTAAGTTGAAATACAAAAAACTTTTTTGGTATGTTGTATTCAGGCTATATGCAAATGTTTACGACTCAAAGTTTTTATTACAGATTTTACGTATTGCACAGATTTTACGTGTTTTTATTAGGTACTAATTTCATGAGAATTATTCGTATATTTATTTAATTTAGCACCAGTATAATTTTGGTAAATGATATAATTTACAAATTGTTAGCTTTATGCTCTTATGTTAGAAGCACTACAAGTACGTACTTTGTAACTGTAGAGCAAAACAGATAACATGTGCTTCCATTAAATTAAAGTTCTACTCTCTGCTTCAATTTGTCTCATTCGTTGCTACACTCTATATTGAAAATTTTTCATTACCACTTTAACTGATCCTCTGGTTGGATTTCGTTTCACTCACATTTCTTCGTAATATTAGGGTTATTAGTTTTTATATTTATTAGCGTTTCTTGAGAAACAATTCACTTTCGAATTCACTTCTTTGCGAGTCGATAGAAACTGAGTTTGAAGTATTGTTCTCATAGAAATCCATTGATCCATAACATGAAATATCTTGACAAAAAGAACCTAAGTGTTTGGCAACAAATGTTTTGTTTACATCTTAATGTGATATTTTACTGCTTGTGAACTGCCCTCGTCGAAACTTTCACTTCCCTTTGTATTCCTTTTGTAAGGTACCGTAACGAATTATACTTTGTTCACTCACTACCCTCTGTCGCAAATTTCAAATTCGTATAACAAAGTTTTTTCACCAACACTAACAAAAACACAAGGTTACGCGACTATCTACAAATATTTCTAAAATGACAAGAATTTCACGTGTGATTCTTCTTACAAAAACATATTAAAAGTGTGAGTTTTATAATTTACTAAGTCTATGTGTGGTGGAATATATTTTTAAACGAGATTAATCGCTAACAAAACGTTGCCTATCGCAAATATTTTTAGTTGTTGAAAATGTCTCTGTTATTACTAAAAACCTTTGTTTTATAGTACATATAGATCGACTACAACAAATTATAATATAACATAATTACAATATAATCTTTTAATTAATATAATATGATATAACTAATATAATATAATTTATTAATTTGTGCCTTGGATTTAGAATATGGTTAATGGGAACATGATTTCAAAAAGTAGTAAAGTCGGTCGTGGAAGAGTCATTCATTTCTGGTTTGATGTTCTGTTTTGACCACTAAACAGTTTCTGATTATTTGAATTGCTTTAGTGGGATTAATTTCATTTGAACAGTATGTTTATAAAACCACTACTCATTGTTTTAATTTACTAACTCCCTTAGGTCCCCACCGCATTACTCCGCTAGTGGGCATACGCCAACAATTAGAATTCCTTTCTTACTCAATAATTTAGACCAGACCAGTGAGTATGATGCCTAGCTACTAAACTATAGGGGTTGTTTTCACTGAGTCAAATCAAGGCGCCTTCCAGTCCCCTGGTCGCCAAGCCTGTGAAAATGAGTATTTAAGATAAAATCCTATGGGCGGCTTAAGCGTAGTGCTAGTCACACTACCTTCTTCTCGTGACTCACATAAGGTAGTCTACCCTGCCTACCTCCTGAACTACTTCGTATTATATATTGTATTTAATAGTACAGTAGTACGTATGTATACGTTGCGATAGTATGTGTATCAGAGCTTCCAATTTGGTTTTAAATCGTGTTGTATAACTTTACTTTTATATTTCATATTTCACATTATATTACTATAGTATCGCGCGCGCGCGCGCGCGTGTGTGTGTAACTTTTGACGTCATTTTAATTTTTTCAAGAATAAAAATTTTTGGAGGTTTACAATTCAGGATTACAATATTACAAATATAATTATATTATATGGCCGATATTTTATATTGTTTGCCCACACCGCTTATTCATTGGATAATACAATAACACCTCCAGTTATAAGTAAACCTCTTTTTTGTGATTAATTTCATGTTATTTTCAAATAAAGAACTGAGTGATACTACCTCATGTTACTGTTGACACATGAGTATTTACACCATAAATAAAACACTAAGATTTGTAGTCCCTCATTGAAAAAGGTTCACTCCCTGTAGCAGTAAATCGACGTCGAAATCGGGTGACTGTACTTCACACGTCTTCAATGTGTGGATTCCACTATCGCCACACACGAAGTCTGACAACAGCGTGGACCATTTAACCAATGCTGTGGACTATTCTAAATTAAATGGGGGATGGCCATATAGATCACACTTTATTCGTCTTCACCACATGCTATTTTTAATCGTGAAGGTCGCGGGGAACTCATGTTTTATTATGATAGGGTGGTGTTGTCTTTTCAACAACATGTGTTTTGTATCTTATTTCTTTTTGTAAAAGTCACGTTTCAACAGTAATTAATCAGCATGATTGTGTTTGAGACTTCACAGGCCAGTAAAGGCTGTATCAGTCTAGAGGTAGTTAAACTTTCTTTTCTCTAGAAAGTACATTAATAGGTTTTTTTATGGCTAACATAAACTTTTTAAAACTTCCAGAAAAAGTATAGGCATGTCATAATGTTACAAAATCTGTTCACAGTGACGGCGTGACTACATAAACTCAATAATGCACACACAGTATTACTTACCTTTATGTAATTCTGTTAGGTGTGTTATTTTCTTAGGAACTCTACAGTGGTAGGGTCACCGTTAATGTTTAGCCAGTCAGTAAACACATTAGTAAATGACAGCACATTCTTTAGGAGCAACCACATTGTTTATTGACATTCAGGATACTAATTGTTTCGCCTCTTCTGTGATGTGGCATCGTCGCTGAGGATTCGCGCTCATAATCCGGGAACTCAGATACCCAGAATAACTACGACCATTATATCTCTATACAATAGAGGTTAACGCATGTGTGGGCAGTATTCTAGTATAAAATCTGACCACAGTGGCCGGCATTAGAACGAAGGCCTTGCACAGTCTCGATCTTCAGCGAAATGTGATTATACAATCTTGGCTAATTGCTTCTCCAATTTATAACTGGTTATTTGTGGTGATGCCGTTTGTGGAATCGGAAGTTAATTGTAAATGGCCTAAGTTTTGAAAGAACCTGATGCCGATGTTAGTGATAATCACAGCTACGTAACTAATTAATAGCTAATTAATAGTGCAATTATCTTTTTAGTTGTTAACGTCGATACACAAAATAATTAATAATCCGTTGTTACAGTGTGCCGTGCCAAACGTGCGCAGTTGCTGTAATATCATGTCTCTGTCAGACGGTTCTATGGTGTTATCCATACTCCTACTGGTTAGTAATTTTACATGGTAACTAAAGTTATTTATACAATTTTAAGATTATTCGGATTATTCATTGTCATTTTCACCACAGCTACTTCAGTCATTGTTCATTCCGTATTTATTAACATGCTGATTGCTTTTGGTTGTCAGTATATAAACCTATTTTCAAATTGTACTGAAAAGACTGCACATTGTGCTCCGTATATATTCTACACATACAAACTACAACGCTGTAATATCACGTGTGAAAGAGCAATTAACAGTAATTAAGAGTATCATACAAATTAGATGTAGGCCTACATTGTCAAAGAGTTAAAATCCCCATTCAAAAAATTAGCTGTACGTTGTAAAGTAAAATTGCTTATATGTAACCACGGTAAAGTAAATAGTTAGCCTCGTAAGATTACATTTATGTTTTGTAAATTTTGTAAACTTAAAATAAACTTATGTTATTTTCAGGTGCAGAACGTTATCGCCATTTTACTTGTTTTGATCGGCGGGCATCGAATTGAGGAACTAAGTAAAGGTATGTAAGTAATACTGTCGTCCTTTAACGAATCGAGCAATTTCATTACGTAATAGGCTACACAAATGTATAATACACAATGTTATTATTTGTATAAATTGTATAGATGACTTGTGCGTTGTGATGATCTTCAGCGTACGGAAGTCGACAGCAGACAGTGAAACGATGACAATTTTTTTTTGACAGATTTAGTAAATATCGTGTCACCTGCCCTCAGACTTTAGGAAGATAGAATAGTATACCTCTCTCTTACCTTCTCCCGGCTACTCAGATCAACTTATTTCCTATACAGTATCCTGTTTATTAGGAAATACAAAACCAATAAATAATATAGAGTAAAATCATTATAGGCAATACAAGTAAATGGATAATGAATTAATTGTTAGTATTTTTCATTTAAATAGAACTAACTTATTTCGAACAGTACACCCGTTATTTACACAGAATTGTTTGGTTTCAATGGTAAAGCCGCAGTAACGCCACCCTCCAGTTCACACTATAAAGCGTTAAGTTGGTGCAATGTGGTCTTTGTATGATATTCTTTTACAATAACACTTACAGTACTCTGAGATTGCACGGAGTGAATTTAAGATAGTTCGGTATTCATCGCAGTTTTCTTCAAGGCTTGGGTTCCAAATTTAAAGCTGTTGCCTGCACATTAAAAAAAGAAAAGTGAGAGTGTGAAACCAAAAGTATACCCGAGAGTATAATATGAGAGACAGAAGCCAATGAATGGAGACTGCGCCCCACTGTGTCTCGCTACTCTGACGTTCGTGCCGTGTGAAACATTAAAAAGTCTGTAGTACTTAATTCTATACCTACGTCCCATTTAAATTGAAGTTACTATTGCATTATGTGGTCAACACTATTAAAACACAGAGATAAGTTTTGACAAAGAATTTTACAGATGATAGTCAAAACCACGAAACGATAAACGATTGATCGATGAAGAGCTCATTTTCATTTATTACCTTCTATTAACAAAACTTCACAGCGGGGTCTCACAAATCCCGTAGTACTTCGCGAAAATGTCACAGCGTGATACTCTGCCCTTGGTATTGGCACAACAGACTGCGTAGCCATTGTCTCGGTCCTGAGCATCGGAGATGTTCATCCTCAGCTGCTTGAGATTACTCAGGACACTGTCCCTCCAGGTCGCATTCTATCAAGAGAACCCATGTACAGCTTTTCCCTTAGAATTACTTAACCATACTTTTTCGGAGACGATAAAAAGGATTACTGTTACTGTTACCAAAGTACATTACGTTCACATTTTTAAGTTCTATTTAGTTACTGAACTGCTCGTCGTCTAGTAAATAAAGAAATGTTTATCCAACAATTTGGAGTTATGAGTCATATCAGAATGTTACGAGTTTCCATGATAGTTTTGAAGAATTTGTCTCCTGTCCATGTTATCATGTGATATGGGGACGTCGTGTGATCAGTCAGGTCAACTAGCTTTTCAGCACACGACTTCTTTTGAATTCAAATGTTCGGTGAGCCACACAATTCAGGAGTTGAAAAACCAAATCTAGCTGGAAGTTAATCAAATTTCTGTGGGTTAATTAAATTAATAACATTTCTGGAAGTTATGGAAGTTAATCAAAGCTGCAAAGAGTGTTGGGTGACTATGCAACAGATTTACCAAATGCCTACACATTATGATGATTATCTTACTTTTTAAATGCAATACGATGTTGTCAGTTCTTTGATGTGTAGAATTGGTTCATATGTTTAGAAATTAGATAAATAAACAATTTTACCGTTCATTAAGTTTTTAAGGGTTCAGCTTACGCGTTCAAATGAGAAGGACGTACATCCCGATTAAGAGTGCCCGGTAATGATTATCTTGTTACCTGTAAAACAGTTATTGTGCTTCGCTTTCATGATTTTGAGTGTGTTTGTACTTTCATGACAATCTGAAATTAATTATCTCAGTGTGTGTGCTTTGTGTTTATTTTTGCTTTAGCTTAATCATTAGGTCAGTGGGCCATTAAGCGTTTGGTATTTCTGTGCCAAGTACTTTTCTTATCTCTAGGTTTGCGGGTACATACTGTTTGCAAATCTATCAAAACGGGGTCGGAAAAAGGTCAATGTTATGATTAGTCTTTCAACAAACATACAAAACACATTTTTTGCCGATATTAACATAATGCGATGACATTTGATCCATACAAACATCTTGATACCGTATTAATATACTACCCATCAACAAATTAACTTCCAACCGTCCAATAAAATTGATACTTCGGTTAATCTGTATAATCTTTTCAGTGTCAACAAATCCCCAACTAATTACATCCAATCCAGCTGTTTTCCACCAACTAACAAACAATCGTAAAACGCTAAATTTATTAACAGAAACAAAAAAGTAATTTGCTATTTAGATTCGTGCAAAATATTATCAACCAAATATATCAAGAAAGAGCGTAGATGCTTGCTATTCGAGATCTCCACTGTTCCGTAGGCGAAGACGAGATAGACGAAGAACTCGCGTGAAGGGCCACAGAGTCAAAAACATCATGAATATCAGGGACAGACTCATGAAATATCCGCTCATGTTATACGTAGACCTAGAACCGCAACCAAACGGTAAAGACGTCTTCAGTTACTTAAATAAGATGAAATTAGGGCTCGAGCCTCCACATAAAAGTGTAGTAGATGGCATATTAATTATTAATGATTAATTATTAATTAGCCATCAAAATAAAACCTTAACTAAATTGTAACGTGACGTGGTATTTTTGTAAATTTGAATTTTTATGATTCTGACCCAAAAGATTAGAAATGTCCTTAATACACATTACGCTCATGATCATTTCAAATACGATTTTTGTTTATAATTTGCAATTGGTTGACCTCTGGTGGCAATAGATGCATTCAAAATCTAAAAGTCGTTATGCACTTCTATCTGATGGGCCGAATTAATTTTTATACCAATTCGAATTTTTGAGCTCACGTCAAATATTCAGTCAAAGTGTACAAATAGTTGAATTACTTGGTATTGTTTGTAGACATAAAGTATATAGTGGTCAGTGAATTATATACCTCAGGACGTTTACTAGTTAAACAAATTAAAATAGTTAAAAAGCAAACGTCTGCCCGCCTCATCGCGACATAACTCTTCGCCCACGTTCACACTCCACCAGTCTTCACTACACTGTATAGACACATAAGAGATTTTCAGACTTCTCCATACGCATCTCCATATTCTAAGCTCAATTAATTCTGTTCTACGTATACGATCGCCTTAAGAAAATTGTAGCTTTGTAGTACACTATTGCAAAACTTGTGTTTATCGATGATTAACTATTTTCCTTCACTGAAAATGGGGAAGATGTGCTAGACGATTCCAGAAAATGTTTTCTATCTCTCTCTTTCTGTTAGCTTCTTATCTTTCTGTGCTACTGTAAAATACATGATTCATAGAATTTTTCTGTTTGT
This sequence comes from Magicicada septendecula, assembly GCA_034769895.1. Lineage (NCBI taxonomy): Eukaryota > Metazoa > Arthropoda > Insecta > Hemiptera > Cicadidae > Magicicada > Magicicada septendecula. Next base: position 428,875,667 of record CM068368.1, on the reverse strand, counting down.
TTTTGTGGTTTTTCTTTTCGTATTGCTAGTCTGAAGCAATTGCCTTTGAAACGATTCTTTGTTTTCAGAGTAATGTGCGGTTATGTTCTTTGTTTACCAAAATATTGGAGTACATTAACAGTGTACTAGGTAAACGTAACGTTATCAGAGTTTCTCCAACAATTCATTAACCTCCTTAAATAGTTCACGGACAGTATTACATTTCAGAACTCTGCTTGTGACCAATATATCAAGATTCTGGAAACGACGTCTGTTATACAACTTAACGGTCTACTTCCACAAGGCAACAGAATGTTTCAAAAAGATGTAACACCAATCCATGCTCCAAAGCGTTTTCAAGAACTTAGCATATGTTCGTCGCTGTGATCCGTAAAACATTGTTTTAATGGGACTAACATAAAAATCGGTATGGAGAACCATACATGACTTCCATGTCCTAAAATTTATATTTAAAATCATTTAAATATTAATTAAAAAAGTGGATGCTTGAGTTCTGAAGAAATTACGTATCAGCTAAAATCGTACCACCGTGTCAGGTGGATTAAGACTATCCTCAACCTTCGTGAGGAAGGACTGTACTTTTGGATAAAATGTCTGTAGGTCGAACGAAGAGCAAGCTAAAGGTAGCTGCGATCTGATTCCTGTAATGAAATTGGACTCTCGCTGCGAGGGGCCGAGGGATATCTATAGTGTTATCAAAGTCTTTCCTGTCAATACTATACTAGTCATTTTTCTTTTTTAAAATCGAGTTTTGATTTCTTTCTTTCCATTTGTCTTCTGATTTCCTGAACGACTATTCTGTTCACCCGTATAATTATAAATTTCTCAGCAAAACACTTCTTCCTTAATACGTTTGTGTCTCCTGTTTGACACCCACCATTCTGATCCATGTAGTAACGCTATATTCCACACAGGCTAGTAAATAACTAGCCATCAGGGAGGTCAAAATATTTTCAAGGAGGGGCAAACAATTTTCCAAAGGAGAAAAATATTTATATATTTTTCATACATACACACATGCACATATTAATTTATAATTCTCATATCATAATAGAAATAAGTACACAGATTGTATTAATTGCTTTAATACAACAACACTGCCCAGCGATCCACAGGAAGCAAATCGATGTCCACGCTGGACACTTTTTCGGCTTGCACGCGTTGTGTTGGTGTGGGTTTCGGCACTTTCCATTAGAAAAGTGTGCAAACATAAGAAAATAAACATGAGTGAGGCCAGAAATAACGCGAATTGTGTGTGTGTGTGTGTGTGTGTGTCCTGCCGGCCTTTTTATTGCTGTAATCACAATAATAAAACTTTGGAAAAGTAAACATTACATAATTGAGATATGCTTGCCTGCCAGGAACGATATATTTTCACTCATATGTGATTTAAATTAAAATGTAAAATATAGAATTTTGTTTCCATAAAAACTACTTCCAATGAAATGAAATGTTTCCATAGAAACTACTTCTTTGTTGTCAATAACGTAGTACACATATATAACTTATAAAAATTTACCTCCTCCATCATCAACTACCATTTTAATTTATAAAAAAAATTACCCCCTCCACCATTCAACGACACTTTTCGTTTATAGATATTTCATCTACCTTTCTACAGTGGATTATTATGACCTTCTTTTCAGGATACTTTATTTATCAAAATTAAGCACTTTACTCTTGTTAAAACGTAAAACGTTGCAGGTAAACTACCCCTTTCCCTTAACCGATCTTCACCAGAAACAATAGACCTTCAGTCCTCTACAATTCAGGGCTGTATGCAAAAATTATTTGATTCTGGTTGAATTTGCGGCTGTTGTCGTTTGCCATAGAAATAATTTTCTACACACAGACACACACACACACACACATACACACACACATACACACTTTTCGAAAAATGACTTTTTTTCATGTTTTGATGGTAGTACAATTAGAATCTGCCGTTATCTCGAACACGATTTTTTTCGCCATTTCCTTACGGAACATGGAAGTAAAATTATGAGTATTGCAAATAAAGATACGCCTATTACTATTAATAATAATAGCAACACGAAATTTGCACAATTTTGTATTGTATGCTAATATTTTCAAATTTTCATTGACAGGGGAATTAACAACACCACTGCTCATCACATTGGTCGTCCCTTATATTATCAACTGTTTCTTGTGCTTGTTTCTCTTGATGTCTGTGTATCAGGTAAGTTGTTTATTGTTTAAAAAGAACATATATCATTATGTTTCACAAACATCATATAAAATGCTGAAGGCATTGACAGTTCGTCTCCTTCCACCTTTCTCTATTCCTTTTCTATTTCGTACGCCTGAAGACCATTCTGAGCACACTAGACTTAAGACAACATTTCTAGGTTTGTTATTAGTTTTTCCCCACTCAATAAGAAGTATCTGAATCGCACTCGACCATTTACGTAATATTCATATTATAAAGAAGTAATTGTTTGAGTAGTGCAGTTCAGCTAGTCATTCGTTCATTCCATGGCGCTATGGTCCTTGCAAGAACTTCGGCCTTTACAGATGGCTTAGTTCTTGGTTGGTCCTAATCCTCCAGTTATATTCTTCCTTTATTGGCCCATAGATTCCCCGCAAAATTTGCTTTTCCATCTACTAATTCTGTTTCCTTGATTACTAGATATTGTTCATGTCGCTGAGCCATACGTAACAACTGGCTTCACTATTGTTTTGTAAACTGTTTCCTTGATTCTCAATAACTCAGACACTACTGTATGAAGAAAAGTGCCTATAACCTTAATTGAAGGCCATGAAATATGAAAGATATTTATGTCGTCTGTCTATATTATTAACAGGCGTCATACATTATTATGATTTAAAAATAACATACATTATTTTTACTACCATTAATTTTTTAAGAATAATATTTAAACAAATATTAGATTTAGAATTTTAGGTTAATTTAGTGGTGTCGTTCAAATAATGTTTATTTTACCTAAATGACGGGAAAATATTGAATTTAACAAGGAAAGACACATAAGGCTTATTACAAAAAAAAAGGTTTCTTTAAATTTTTTTAGGACGAATACTTTGCGAGATATGATTGTTTAAGTATGTCGGTAAACTTAACTGAATTTCTAACTACACAGGCCAGCACTGAAAGGATCTAAGGAAAGACTTTGTACCTTGGGCCACTTATAAAATAATAAAATGTTATATTAACACAGACACTTGACTATTTTCTTAACTGATTACTTTTTAAGCTTTATCTTTTTCTTTTATCTTGCTAATGCGGTTATTTTGTAAATTTCACCCTCCCCCAATTTAAATTAGCCATTTTAACGTCCCTGTGTTTTACAATATTTTTTACCTTACTTCCATAAGGTAGTAAACAGCTTCATTACCAAGTCTACTTTCAATTAGTTTCCATCAGCGACCTCAAACATTTAAGTATAAAATTTTCAACAAGTTATTATTAGAAGAGTTTGCTACAAAGAGATTTCGAGCATTTAGGTACACTTTGAACCCTGTACTACATAACATACTAACGAAAATTTAGCAACTGTACTTCTTACTTATGGTTTCACTTAAAATTAATTTCTGAATATCATAAGAAAAAAAGTTAAAAAATATCCCTATTTTATATATTTCATCCCCTTCAAATTGCCCCTTTTGACTGGCCCATATGCTGTAAAATACAGTCGACCTTAAATTCTTACTCAAAAGTCTGAAAACGTAATTGTACATAATTTCATCAATTTATTCCGAATAGTTTACTAAAAAATAATTTTCCGAGATTTTAAGGGTTGTTTTATTTCCAACCTTCTGAAGTTTTTCGTGGGCCTAATATTTTATTAATAATTCGTCTTTCCAATATTTCTAGTTTGTCTAAATTATAATTCAATGCTAGACATTTACTTGCATATAGGCATTCTGGCCTCACTAATTTACTGTAATGCCTTATTTTCGCATTTTTAGATAAATGCACTTTTTATTGTAAATACCGTATCTTTAATTATACCATATGCTCTTTCCATTTTATGAATCCATTTCCTTGATTTTTCTAAACCATTCTCTTGAATTATTGAACATAGATATTTAAATTTTCTAACCCTCTCTATTCGACCAATATCTATTAGAAGGAATTTTAGCGCATTTTTAATCTTCGTGAGAAATTTGGTTTTTTATGCAGAAATACGTAAACCTGTTCTACTGGCTATGTTCTCTAAAAAATTAACTTGTGTTACTGCAGATGTCATATGTTCAGAAAGTATTGTTCTTAAGTTTATTAATTAACATAGTTTCTTTGTAATGTATGAGTAAATTAGGATTTGCAAAAGACCGACACCATTTTAGTAAAAGGATTAAATAAATAAACAAAAACCCAATTGTTAGTGGACCTATTGGTTTCGTATTCAATACTACTGTACTGCTGATTGACTGGTTACTTTAATGACTTTCAAATTTGCTTTGTTTTTAGCTTAACAACATTGTTTTACTTCTTCTATTTGAATACGTTTACGTTATTCTTTCTTCGCTTTCTCCATCTGAGTTTATTTGTTTCCTCTGCATAATAATTCAAAATCAGGGAAGATAAAAGGTAACAATACTTCAATAGAAATAAGAAGAACAACGATATTATGAAGGCAAACGAACAGTATTAAAAAAAAATCGAAGTAGGAAATGATCCATTCAATCAATTATGAAAAATATAAGCTTAGGTAAACAGAAAATATGGGCCCTGAAACGTACATATAAAAACTAAGATCTTCGTAACTATAAAAAATGAGTAAATTAGTGACTACAAACATGTTAGATACAAAAAAGTGCTGAAATATCGTAACATTTTCTTATTTTTTATTTTTCTTCATCTTTGTATCCTCAAGGAAGATACTTTACGTTCCTCGATCTTCCAAAATTACACGCTTTCCATGGATTACCGCTTCCAAACTGATTTCCTTTAAACGGAAATTTCTCTTCCGTCATTTTCTACAGCTTCCGTGGAGATGATTCCTCTCATTAATTTTGTTAAACCGCTGATATGAACGTGATTCGATGTTGCATATGTTTCAGTTTATAGATGACTACGTTTATAGGCCTCACGGTATGGTTTCAGGGGCATTCCATTACATTTCATTACAAATCGTTATTTGTTTTTATCGTTTGGGTGACTGGAGCAATTTCAAGGAATTATTAACACACTCATTTCTTACCTTATTTTTCGGATTAATTTCAGCTGATATTAGGTATGAACATTAAGTTCGTATGTAATATATAGTCTTCTTTTATTCGTACATCCATTTTAAAGTCTTGCTTTTCACTTTGAGAGTCACTTTACTATCTTATTTTACCGTGAAGTGTATGTGAAGTAATGTACGTTTCATTATAACTTTGAAAATTCGCGTAACTTGCATTTCATGCCTGAAGGTTTTTCTTTCTTATTGTGACACATGCATCAGTCTTTCCATTTCTTTAATCCTCCTGTTTTGACTACTACTTGCACACATATGTAATGAAAGTATAGTGTGACAGGCATAAGACTAATTTCACTAATGACACTTAGTAATCAGGTAATTTACGTAGAAACATCTCGAAGTACAGTGCTCACGATAGGTCCACATCACTTCGGAGACGTCTACCGTCTACCCACTACTAGGAAAATCTAATATTGTATCTGCAGGCATTTCTAACGTTTTCCATACATACTGAAACTCTATGCCCTTCTGGTTGCCAAAAGATTCCCAGCCCCTTTGAATGTCCATATTTCACACTGTTGTACGACAGTAAACAAAGTAAAAGACACTAAAATGTTAAATAACTAACCTACATAAAGTCAATGTATGTACAATAAAAACTAGATAAACTAATCAGAATCAAAACACATTGCTTATTTGTTTATTAGTGACTTTTCAATCTGTGTTGTTCTGTTACCTGGCACGATGTTGTTTTAACGGCTGGCGGTACTGTTTGCTGACTAGCAGACGTCTTGCCCAGTTACGTGATTCCACCAGTGGAATACTTATTGGACTCAGTGTTGGTATTTCTGTAGCGGGAGATTACGGGGTATTCCACCGCATCTCCTCTCTTTCTTCTGTATTCTCCCGAGATATTTATACATTCAAAATTTTTCATGGACGATTAATCTCGGACTCTGAGAAACTTAGAACACGTCGACGGAAATGATAGAAAGTTAAAGGCAGAAGATGGGCCGGGACAAACACTTAGTATCGGAAAACCGAAGCCGGTGCAATAATACATGTACCCAGTGAATTCATAATAAACATATCGTCTCCGAAATGGTGAATGTAGCGACTAGAAAATGACTAGTACAAATGAAACCGGAATTTCCGACTTGAAGGAAAACGTCCATTACTCGACCGGACATCTCAGCAACCGGAAAAGAAAGCCAAAGTTTAAACTCCGGTCGTGAGAAACTCAGAATCTATCTAAATGTTTTTATTGTATCTAGATTTTTAAAAAGGAAGCGAAAATCGTATCCTGTAGCGACATTTTCAAATTCTACAAGGCGTTTTTTATTGACACTGTTATTTACTGTCGAATGTGATACATTAATTCAGTTTCTCTTATCCATATTAATGGTGTCTTTTCTTGCTATTTTTATCGCTGTTATTCAGAAATTATTTTCGTTCCTTTCCCCAGCTTTCTTTTTAATTTCCTACACTTTCCAGTTGCTTTACTAATTTTCCATAATTTCATTAAACGTTTAAAAATCATATGTTTTATACCTCTCTTTTGTATGTGTACAATGTGATTTTTTGTTTTATAATGTTTCTGTCAGATGAGATACTATTACTTCCAGAAATATCATTTCTTTCTTTATATAGGGGAAATACTGAAGAGGAAGATATGCATCGAAATCCAGAGTAGGCACAAATTTACAGTTGAAATGTTGCTTAATTGATGACGGTATGAATGGAATATATTTGATTATTTTCAAATGAGGAAAGAACAAATTTAACTTTCGTTCGTGACTGCACGTGTATCATTTCTGAATCGGCCTCACAGTCACTAGAGTCATAAATATTCTATGCCTACACTCCGACAAAGAACAGAATGCTTTAAGAATGCGGAAGAATTGAAATAAATACTCTACAATTGAAATTCTAATGCTTTACAAGATCCACAAACGACTCTGTGAAGTAAAAGTTGTAGCAACAGAACTCTTTAAAGGTTTTTGCGTTTACCTCTTCGAAGATCCTCCATTATATTCAAATGCGCCAGACGAATTATTACGCAATTAAAAAAATTATTTTTGCAAACATTCAGAAAGCATTTACGCTTCGTACTTGATGCGGTAGCAAGAAAGTGATCAAGCGTTCAGAGATATTTTAGATAATGTCTCTACTGGCGTTTTAACGCCTAGTCAGTGGGCAGAAATCACTCTCATTTCAGAAATTGTTAAAGATGTCATTTTTTTCAGAGATAGAAGAATATAAGGATGGTATACGACTATTTCTAACAAATGAACTCGTCACGAACTACGCAAAAAAATTCTGGCCTGGAGTAGCGCAAAAATATTACTCGGCGAGGCACGGATAAACAAGCACAAGGTTTATCAGACGTCTGTATCTGACCATTGGTTGCCGTGTTATGATTCCCAAAAACGTGCGGGATGAAAATTCTTTCATTTTATACAGGACTAGCACTACTACCCGTCGCGGCTTCGCCCGCAAAAAGAGTACAGACTGATTAAATAACAACTTCCTCATCAATGCCATACATAGTTTAATACAATAAATTTACGTGATTACTTGCTATCTCTCTGACATAGTTTGATCTGGCTGTTATTATTATTTTATACATATAACCCTGGATTCCTTTGAACATAAATAAAAATAACATAGAAATTACAATTATATTGCCTTTGTGGCCTAAACAAAACAAAATTACTACAACTTATCATTAATATTATAGTTTTATATAACATATTGCGAATTGTATTTGTTTCACAAATTTGTGAAATGCAATGTTTTTTAACTCTTTCACATAACATACTATGTTCCACTTTGTACACTGCACTTTTATAATTACACTTAGTATTGTTTTCTATGGTTACAGTGTTTTTAGAGTACAAAGGTTCTCATAGTTTGATACATAATCCCAATATAACATAATTTTTGATAACATAATTATAAAAAATCATAAAATAATCATAACTTAAAAAGTAAGTTAGAAGATTTTCAGTTCCTTAATTACTGCTATGATTTTCAGTTGCTATCTTTCCAAGACCTCTCTGTAAACAACATTCCTGGTTTTCCTTTTTGGCTGGAGGATGACCAAGCTATCAGATGAACTGACTCTCGAGCACGCCACGTTCAACTGGCCATGGGAGAAACAGTCACTCCTGAGATCCACACCAGCCACTTTTAAACTCTGTCCCTGCGCCTTATTAATCGTCATAGCGTAACAAACTTTAACCGGGAATTGCAGACGTTTAAACTCAAAATGGTAATCCGATGGGATCATTGGAATTCGGGGGATGAAGACAGTTTCTCCCTGACTGACGCCTGTGAAAATCTGGGCTTCAATCACGTGCTTGTACACATTTTTTACCTGAAGCCCAGTGCCGTTACAGAGTTTGGGTGGATTTAGATTGCGCAAAAGCATGATTGGAGCACCAACCTTAAGGCAGAGGACGTGTGGTGGGATTCCTGGTGGATCGAGTGTGTGCAAAAACTCTACAGGATAATGGACCGCATCTTGTACCTCCACTACCGAGTCAATAGATTCATACTTCATGAGTTCATTAGGTAGCTTCTCTAGTAGAAGATTATTGATAGAATTGGCTGAATCGTTGGTTGGAGTAAGAATAGCCCATTCCTTGAGCCATGATATACAATCTGCATGTTAAATCTCTTACAACGGAGCAAAGATTATTCGGAATATTTATTTTTCCATCCTCCTCTTCTAAAATCCTTCCATCCCCAATATCAAGTAATAATTTATAAAGCTCCTCTGCTCTCAAATCATGTTGAAGGTGGACACGCATGTTAACTCTTAAGGACAGTATTTTGACATTAGGCCATAAAGTGGATGACTTTAGACAGGCCTTAAGTTCATCCGCACGTGTCCCTCATGGAACAACGGGTAATGTTTGTTTGAAGTCACCAGCCAAAAGCACTGTAACTCCACCCATAAGGCTTTTGCGGTCTCTAATATCCTGGAGTGTTCTGTTCAGAGCCTCAACGCCTCTTTTATGAGCCATAGTGCACTCATCCCACACTATTAATTTAGCTTCACGAAGCACCTGTGCCATATCACTCTGCTTAGAAATATTACAAAGTGCAGACTCAAAATGATTCAGGTTAAGGGGTAACTTGAATGCAGAGTGAGCAGTCTTTCCTCCTTCAATCAAGGTAGCTGCAATACCTGATGAAGCAACTGCAACTGCGATATTCCTTTTGCGCCTAACTGTGGCGAGCAACAGATTTATCAAGAACGTTTTCCCAGTGCGGCCAGGAGCGTCCAGAAAGAACAATTTCCCAGAATCACAATTAATACTGTGAACGATTTCGTCATAGGCATCTTTTTGTTCTTGATTTAATTTTGGAACATTTACAGCCACTGTCTCAGTCAACCGAACACAATCATAGGACACTTCGTTCAGGTATTGATGGTTGCTGATAACGTCTTGCTGTCGTGATGGTGTTGGAAGACCGAACTCTTTGAGTGTTTTACCCGACATGGATATGACAGTATCCTCAAGAAGCTTAAGGCATTGGTTGTAAAAAATGTTCTGGCCTAATTGGACGTCTCCGCGCTCTCTTTCTATTTGCCTTCTAACATCTTCCGCAAGACTGTCTCGGTATTTCTCCCACAATTTTAGGGGGTCTGCCACTTGGCAGAATACTAACATTATGGCAAATAGCTCACGAATTTTATTAGGAGAGTCAGAGATAGAAGCTTCTTCAAGAGTACGGTCCCAATGGGCATCATCCTCCAGCAAGCCAAGTGCTCTACACGCCGCTTGAAATGTTGGCTGAACTACCCCTGCGATAGTTTTTAATGCAGTAAATGATACAGGACCGCGGATCTCAAGTAAGAGGAGGCGTAAATAGTAGCACTCAGCATTGCCAGGATGGACAGTGTATACTCTACCCAACACCTGATCTTTTTTTACCCCTGGATAGCCTGTCACAGATTTACCTTGCTTCCTCCTGCAGAATTGATTGCTTTTCCATACGTAGTAGGACGGAACTTCGCAATATAAAAGGGTCCTTGCGAAGGCATCAACTTTACACAGGTCAAAAAATCCCAAAAGTGTCGTTTTTGGAGGATTATTTATCGTGTCAATGACATTGTCTTCCGTAAAATAAACTCTTTGACCGTTTTCTAGATGTACGGAAAAGTGCATAACAGGAGGAAACCTTTCATGAATAGGGAAGCAGAGGATGCGCCAGACTGCCTCAGAGCTGCTGATGTATCGTCCTGTTTCGTACCTTGTCACCTCGTCCAGATCTTCAACGGTGAACGCTGCTTGATCAGACCCTTTATTCACATACTTGCAGATATATTTGATTGATTTGACAGAGTTGCAATATTCAACATTTATGTGGGCTGAGAATGTGCGAGACAGGACGGGGTTGTACGGAAATACCCAGCGATTGTCAAGAATAACCTCATTGATTTTTACTGTAAATCCGCCGTCTGCCGTCGCCGTCTGCGATACTTAGGATAGCCATCCTCTCCTGTCTGAGTCTCTTTTAAGAATGGCCGTGGGTAATTCTTTGCACAGGCGCCATCCACCATGTATGGTGAGTTCCTGTTAAGCGGTCCACATGGTCCGTGAATCATATTTGTCTTGACAATCTCATGGAGGGCTGGATCTAGGTTGGGATCAGGTACTTCAGCTTTGATAATTTTATCTATGGACTCTGGCCTTATCTTCTCCTCCAACCACAGAAGGATATGAACGTGAGGGGGCCCACATGGTGTTCTCCAGAAGGCTTCATATTTGCTTTAATAACTACCTGAAACTCCTTCTGGTCCTTGGGAACAGAATCAACAGCATCCTTAAAATCCAAAATATACTTGTTGTGCTCATGAAGTAATTTCTGCAGCTGGCTAACCAATCCTGGCTTGACGCCAGGGTATATTTCACAACGGATATCCCTCTCTTTGTCATCATCACCAACAAAGTATATTTGGAGAAATGAAGGCTGTTGCTTAGGCTCAGCCATAAGACTCCTTATCCTGTGATAGACCTGGCCCTGTACTTTAAAAGTTGGCATAAAGTTTCCTTCTTTTACCTCTTTGGCTCCAAAAGACGTCATTTGGAAGTATCCGTTGTACTTCCGGGTAGCAGGAAGAAAGTGCTCAGTCATTGCATGCTGGTGATTGAGGAGACTGTGTAAGGGTTCAGGATAGGGCTCAAGGAGAGGAAGCTGGACCTTACCATTATTGCAACACAAACCAGGAGTCTCATCCTTCCACTTCAGTGCACGGCACCAGTTACATGGTGACCGAACTCCAAGCTCAACGAACTTGTCCGTGGAATAATCTGTTTCCGGTTCATATTGAAATCCGGACAAAAGTTTATCCCAGATCAATAATCTATTATGTGCTCTCTTTTCATTATATTTTGCAGAAGCTACTGGATTGATATGGGGGTTATTAGATGCATATTTTTTAACAGCCTCCCTATGAACTGTTGGATGACTTTTATTGTATTTTTTTACGGCCTCCCTATTAACTGTTGGATGACTTTCATTGTATTTTTTTACGGCCTCACTATGAACTGTTGGATGACTTTCATTGTATTTTTTACGGCCTCCCTATGAACTGTTGGATGACTTTCATTTTATTTTTTTACAGCCTCCCGGTTAACTGTCGGGTGACTATCAGTATATTTTTTGACTGCCTCCCTATGAACTATTGGGTTGTTTTTGGCGTATTTGGTAGCAGCTTCCCTTACTTGTTTTTTCCTGATTGCATTTGTAAACCTTTTTCTGCGTTTTTTTCCTCTTTTCCCTTTGACTGATGCTACAGTCGAAGCAACAGATTCGTCTGAACTTGGACTGGAGAGGTCAACGTAAGGAGAAGATTGGGACTGGGAGACAGTGCAAGACAAATTCAGTTGACATTCCGCTGGGTTATTGGTATTCGGGGATTCGGACAAATTCAGTTGACATTCCGCTGGGTTATTGGTATTCGGGGATTCTAAGTTAACTGTATTATGTGTTGATTCGGCCAAGGGAATTAAAACATCAAAATGCCCTTCATTGAAATCTCCAGTGAACCGAATTCTTTTGACTCCCTGAAATGCCTCCCCAAAAATAGCAAGAATAGAGCCACCTTGAAACACCTGAAACTCATAAGGAAATATTTCTCCAGCAGCCTTGAGCTCGCAAGTAGTCCCATATGTGTACGGCCTAGACATTACGGCGAGGTACAGACGTTTGGTACCATAAGCAGCTCCAGACCGCTGGTGAGTAAAGCATTTAAACCTTTGCCAGTTATTGGACACGTGATTCACTATTTCTGCACGAATTTGAGCGGCCCTTGAAACGTCGCCGTGCACCAGATAGGACAGGGAGGAGAAGAGACACGCGCCGTCACCACTTATCTTTACTATTCGGTAAGGAATCTGTAATCCGTTGCTTATTATATACTCAATTTCCTCGTCCATTTTCTACTTTCAAAATAGAACGTTTATTTAGCTAATAGGTATCAAAATTCGTAGCTGCTTACTTAGGTACTTAACTAAAAAAGCGAGAGCGCACAAACCGGTCAGACCGACTGACTTAGCGTAGCGTAGGTAATGTTATTTTATTATATTCAACATAATAATGTTAAATTAATATTATGTTATTATTATTATTATTGTTATGTTAATGTTATTTTATTATATTTAGCATATTGGTCTGTATCAAACTTTACATAAATTATGTTAAAATTTGTATAATCTGTAATATTCAGTTGATTTTTTGACCGCTAGAGCGCAGACTACGTTTGTTCACTGACAAAAAAAAACACTATTTACTTAGTATGGCTATAATGTTATTAACCATGTATTATTAACCAAAATAATGAATTTACAGAGATGGTGCTGTTTCTAGTGTTTTAGATTTGTAGTTGAGGTGTAATTTAGTTAACTTGTAAACAGAAACGATCTCACCAAAAGGTTTTCAATGATGACGTCTGGATTGAGCTGATATTAGCAGAATTTATTGTTTGTTCATCGTTTTTCTGGTGTGGATCAGTTTATTCCAATGGACATCTCGGATGTAGTGTCTAGTGCTGACTTGTTTTCTTAATTTAGAAGTGGTTAATTCCGAATATTCTTTGAAATTTATTTAACTTTTATAGGACATTACACTTTTTCATCTCACATTGAATTGCATTTAACAATTAATATTTCTTGTTAGTCAGTTACTCCTAGTAACCAATAAATGTTTATACTTTTTTATTAGGTAACCTAGATACCTTTTTGTAAATAGGCTAATAATTATTGTTATTATTTTGTTTCTTCTTTTAGAAAAATCATTCTTTACAAATTTTGGTTTTAGTTAAATTTCATTTATATACGATTTTTCTTTTTGTCTTTACTTAAACTTGTCTACTGACTTTTTCGAATTTAATTTCTTTTATTTTAGTTTATTTATGATTTAACTTTTAGTGAATGTATCACTACTCTGCCCTACTTTTACTTGGTATCTCTCTAGCAAAATACCCGTGCTTCGCTACTGAGTTTCACGTTGTACGTAATTGTACAATTATTGCTCGCTTAATAGTATAGGATTAGATAGATTGTACAAATTCTCAACTCTTAGTTTGTTTATTTACATTCATAGCAACAGCTATTTATTATTTATTTCGAGAAAATCGTTAGAGCCGTTTCCGAGAAAAAAAGGACATACATTTATTAATTAATTGAACTTCGAAATTTTCTCGACTATAAGAACCTGCAAACAACGAAGTTTTTTTCAATTTAAAACAATGATTAAAAACTCAGGACTAAATGTATTCGGTGTTTCCAGTATACTGAGATGTCAACCACTTACAGTGGATAAATTTCAGTATTTGGTTTTTTGCCCCTTAGGAGTGAAAGTTTGTAAAACCGTTTCTTAGTGAGCACCTAAGACCTATGATGAAGCTATGTTCAAAGTTTCATTGATATCCATTCAGTGGTTTCAGAGATATCGTGAAACCAGAAGGTTTCAGAGTTATCGTTCCGGGGAAGGCCCGTCGGACGACTCCCGCGCTATTTCCTACGCGGGAGACTTCCACCGATGCTATGGTAACCAGAATCTATTCTATTGGGTTGCCATAGTAACCAGATCTAATAGTTTTTTAAGACCCAAAGGACCCCCCAGAGGATCGTATCGAAAAAAACACCTGTCCTATGTTGGTTCTCCCGTTGCGTAAAATATTTGTGCCAAGTTTGGTTGAAATCGGTCCAGTGGTTTAGGAGGAGATGTAGAAGACCCCAAAGAACCCCCCAAAGGACCCCATCGAAAAAAGCACCTCTCCTATGTTGGTTCTCCCGTCGCGTAAAATATTTGTGCCAAGTTTGGTTGAAATCGGTCCAGTGGTTTAGGAGGAGATGTGGAACATACATACATAGATACATACATACAATGGGGGGGGTTTGCCCCTTAGGAGTGAAAGTTTTTAAAACCGTTTCTTAGTGAGCACCTAAGACCTATGATGAAGCTATGTTCAAAGTTTCATTGATATCCATTCAGTAGTTTTTGCTCTACGTTGATTCTATGTCAGTCAGTCAGGCAAACTTCCCCCCCTTTTTCCCCCTTTAAAGGTCGAATTTCCAAAAATCCCTTCTTAGCGGATACGTACATCACATAAGGAACCTACATGCCAAATTTCAAGTTTCTAGGTGTTATAGTTCCGGAGATTTCGTGATGAATCATTGAGTCAGTCAGTGAGTCAGTGGTATTTCTTTTTTATATACAGTATATATATATTAAGTCAATATCGAAATCAATACAAGTTTAACTTTGAGAGCAGTATTCATAAGAATTTTCTTAGCATAACACATATTTTCTGAACTTCATTTTTTTTTCAAATAAATATTCTCAGTCCTTTCTTAATACTTTTCGTATATTTATTTTTACTCACGCACATCGCTCAGTCATCAAACGTTAGACGTTTACCTAGGTAATTTTATTTCGAAATATTCGTATTCACAAACTACCGA
This sequence comes from Magicicada septendecula, assembly GCA_034769895.1. Classification (NCBI taxonomy): domain Eukaryota; kingdom Metazoa; phylum Arthropoda; class Insecta; order Hemiptera; family Cicadidae; genus Magicicada; species Magicicada septendecula. The sequence continues at coordinate 428,860,519 of CM068368.1, read as the reverse complement.
ATACATGAATTTACTATATGTAATTGTTATTAGTGTAATACCTACGGTACTGCAGATAGGTGAAATAATTGTGCCTTTAATGATAGAAGCATACAACTTGGGGCACATATACTACATATACTGTATGAAGATTTAATTTTAGATATGAGGCCATCTCAGATTTCGCCTATTGCAGTAATGGCGGACATTCAAAATGGCGGCTTCTGAATATTATTTATGTGCTCCTTTTAAATGTTATTTGATGATGTTAAATGACAGCTATTAAAGCAATGGCGAGTAATTGTTGTTTTGTGCATGTAGTTTGCTATTTTTAATAATATATACCATATTTTATTTATAATATATTTATTTATATTCTATTTATAACAAATGTTGATGGATTATTTAATGGAAATACTAATACTGCATTGTCTGTATTGTATAGAATTCTGATAGATAAATACATAATAGATTAGATTATACATAATAGATTAGATATAATAGATAATAGATTAGATTCAAAATCTGATATCACTCAGTACAAAGAGCACCACAAGCACAAAGAGCGGTACACTGTAGGGCTGCCTTCCTACATTGACACTATCGTGTGCAGCCTTTCTTGCAGCCACATCGTATGAGTTCCCTGCATGCTTGCGAAGCCTCTGGTAGGGTTGTCCAAGATATTTCCCATCCACCTTCAACCTTCTTCTTCCAACCCCAATCACCTGGTGACGGGAGCACTGGGGTTGCGACCATCATTTGAGCCCAGCAGTAACCAGCCTGGTAGACAGCTCTCTTTGTATGCTGAATGAGAGCATCTTGCGAAGGAGGCAGATTGTCAATTGCTCTACCTTTCTGAGTAAAGAGGTGTTTTCTTGCATCATTAACACATTTGTCGCTGCTAGTACGGTCATATAGCAAAACTATAAATCTCTCCAATGGTTTCAGCCTATCTTGTACAGTCTGCTGAGTAGGTCTGTCAGCCAATGCACAAAAAGTAGCGGTGATATCTTGATATGCATTCCAGGTGTCCCATGCGGTCCTTTTGCCTCTTCCTCCAAAGAAGGATACAGTGTCGCACCCAGTTATTGCGTGAAACAATGGTAAGGCAGTACAACGATCACGACCCAAAGATCTTGCTAAGTCATGCGCGGCGAAGATCCGGTAGTTCTTTCCCACTCCAAAAGCAACCCAAAGTTCCTCAATGTTTAGACGTTGTGCTGATAAGATGGCAAGAACTAAAACATCGGTGTCCACAGTGCGTATTTCGGCTTTGGTATATCCTTGCTGCACAGCATCACATAAATGAAGTAGGATTCGAGTGTCAGCTTCTTCATGTGTGCATGGAGCCAGTCCTAAGACATCTTGACGATTTATAGTAAGAACATCGCTACCAATTGTGGTAATCACCTGCTTGTCCGTGGAAATAGCTGCTAATGTTGTAGTCAAGAAAGAGAACAATTCAGTCTTATTTTCATCAACCCGGAGAAACTCCTCCCAGTTTTTAGGAAGTGAACTTCTTGGTTCAACACGCTTTCGAACACCTTTTCCCCTTTTGCTGCGTGTGTCACTCTTCAAGCTGTCAGGCATGTGCACGTCCCAGATGATATCTATCCTTCTTACATGTTGAAGCTGAGCTTTGATGTAGGGTATGAATACAGTATTGGCATAATCTTCAAATGTTTTTGCCAATCCTGGTCGCAGCATGTTGACAATTGTAGCACCGTCAATGATTGTAATTTCTGCTGTTAGTTTGGTAGTGCTAGTAGGTGCGAGTCCTTCAAGACAAGTCAATAAATCTGACTTTGTTCCGGTTCTTAGACTCCCCAACTTCGACAGTGCTGGAGGATAAGCTTGGTTCTCGTGTCTAAAGAACTCGTCCAAATCTCCATTACGTATCTGTGATGCACTGTACAATCTAGAGAACAACGAGCAGTCATTCTTCAGTGATGTCAACTGTAACTGTTTATTAGACTTTTCACGAACTGGAGGACGGCTGAAGAGGTGTAGGTTATTCCGCTTAATAGGATCTGATATACGTTTAGTTTTATTAATAAGCCTCTCGCTGACATATAACTCATACTGTTCAATTCCAATTTTTTCAATATTTAACAATGTGTCTGAAACTGCCGTATGTACAATATTTCTGCTGTCAAGTACCAGAAGATCAGAGCTGTTTTTACTGAATGGGTTTCCCAGATCTTGCATTACATGAGTCAGAGACTTGACATCTTTTGCAAATGTCATCTGTGAATGCTTGTTAGCTTCGTTGTGACGCTCATCTTTTTCCCATCTCTCTGTCTTGGTAGAATTAAATTCTTCAACTAAGCAGGCCATCTCAGGTCCAGACACCATCCAACGAAGCAGAGCTTTTGAGTTTTCTGTTAGGCCTACAGCTCCTCCATCACCTTTGACTGATGCGTTATTTTGTTCATGGACCTGATCAATAGCAATAGCAGAGAATGCCCTACTTGATTTTTTGGTGATAAACTTTTCTTTCATGAATTCTTCATAGGTGGCAAGGTGAGTCTGTTTAAGCGAAATCATGTCACGTAAGTGGACACGAATCCATCTCGCATAGTGAGTATGGTCAAGAGAAAAGAACCAGGGAACAATACTGGATAGCGCCTCTACATAGAGCTGAAAATCTCCTTCTCGTATTGTTCTAACAAAAGTCAACAAAAGGAGTTCTAGTTTTAGAATGATAAACCAGAATCTAAATTGGGGACATACATCAACTCTTTCTTTACACCACTCTTCAAATGACTTAACTTGACTGCTATGCTCTATGTGTTGGCTGTAGTCAATGTAAGCCTGCTGCATAAGTAAATATAGGCTACTGGCTGCGATTTGATGAGCCCTGCGGGTACGAGTTACATGGGAACCCTTTACAAATGAATCCGCTTTTCCAACTGTTGTAATATCAGCCTGAACAAGTGCTTCAGTCCATCCACTTTCATCCAAGAGATTTCCAAGAACCTTGAGAACTGCCATCTCGATATGAATCCCACCAAACAGTATAACAAATTGACCTTCACCATGAGTTGTTGGCCAGTTCCACTGGATTTGTTTTGCCAATGCGTAGAGTGGCTGGTCAAATGCAATGATAGGAATCTGCCCCGGATTAAGCCGATCAATTGCTGTCTTAACAATATCCATTGAATGGCGAATCATGGCCACTGACGTAGCATGGTCTGGAAATAGAGGAAGCAACGAAGAAATTGTTAAATCACATTCTTTTGGTTTATTGACAGGTTGACTAGCGTTGTATGCTGCCCAGGTGATTATTTCATCCCCTTGTAGGTTGTCAGCAGCCAAAACAGTTTTTATATGCTTCAGCCAGGTGTATTCTTTAACCATATCTTTCGACGACAGTTGGTAGTCAACAAAGTTTTCTTGTACTGTTGGCAAAGGACAGTCAGTTCTAATAGCAGGAACAGGGGGGTAACACTTGTCTAGCTTTCAGGAAGATGTTTGGTTGCCTTCACGACAAAAGGACTTGAAGTCCTAGTTCGATCAGTCCCTCTGGAATTACCATCTGGATGTTTAAATAGGGATATTCCTATACCATGGAAAGAATCATGAGCTGTAGTAGAACTTGGATTGTGGTCAATATTATCAACCGCACTAGTTGTGAAAAGCCCTCCTTTTAACTGAAGAGGAACGACAGCATTTTCCATGTGATACAGATGACATATTTCATTTCCAAGTTCTGATGAAATATCTAGCACTCGGTCGTATGATATGCTTAATCCGAGCTCGTGAAGGTCCTTCAACTAGTTCACGCTTGCGAGTTTTGTATGAATTAAAATACCTAAGTATACAGGCAAAGGTGTTTCCCGTCTTCGATTGTGCTTGTAGACTGTTCCAGAATGACACTCCCGACGTCTCACCAAACTGTTATACATTAGTAACTGTGCAACAGTAAGGATAGGTTGTGGTATTGTTGAAACACTTGACTCTGCTTTAATATTTGGACCATTCGTAACCATAGCAACCAGTGCTAACAGAGATGCTGGTACGGAGTCTTCCTGACAGGTTTTTCCAAATGATCCATTGAAGGGGTTTCCATTTTAAAGATGTCTCTTCTAACTATATTTGCTGCTTTAACAAGATGAATAGCGTCACTATCTGCATCGTATTCACAAGCTTTCTTCAGAGCTAATCCAACATCATTATTAAATATTAACATCACATCTCGACCTTGCTTATGTGCTTCCATGTCAGGAAAGTATGCAAGTACTCTGTTTTTTAGTTTTGTGGAATGAATGCGCCCTGATAGATCACTGCCTAGTTGTTTCATCCTCATGCTGTACAGTTTGCATAGATCAGCAAGTTTAAATATGGGTGCGATTTCATTGTCACTACGAGCATCTTCGATGTATGATATAAGTTCAGCAAATGCAATACCATGGTTAGTTTGTTCTATTTCAGTTTCTTGTGTGTTCTTTTTATCTCTTGCTCTGTTATATAATGATACGAGGCATTGAACATGATATATGGCATTTAATGGAATAAGATCACCGGCACTCAGTTTCGCAAGCAGAGGCCTGTCCTCCAGTTTAAGGGCACAGTGACGAACACGAGCATCTAGGCCGAATGTGGATGCAGTACATAATGAACTTCCAGCTTGAGCAGCCTGTTAACAAAAAAAACAAATTGCTTTTGAATTCACTGAACTATTCCCTACAACATTCTGGCGGGTGAATTTCATAGAACTATTTGCATTATCCGCAGGTTCTATCTTCCTTTTCTCAGCTCTTTGAAGTTTTGTTTTATTGAACTTCAATCTGCATGATTCGTGAAACCGAGCTTTATGTCGTACCAATGTTGCCTCGACACCTCCTGCATCATCGAGACGTGCCAGATTTATCGTCCTTGGTAAACATCCTGCATTACTAAACCGCACAAGTAAATCAGAAATTGTCTTATAACCAGTTCCCTTTTCTTCACGTTTACTGTCTGCTGGACACCGAAGAACCTCAGACTTGTCTTCTTGACAGATAAAACACTTGTTCCACTCTGTTTCTTTGAATTGTCCAGATGTATCAGTATTGAACGGATTCATCAGCTTATGCACTACATCCATTTTTTTATCTTATTTTTCTTCTTATCCCGTCACCTGAAAAAAATGTTAATATGTAAATATAATGATATTTACATATTTATATTTATAATGATGCACACATATTTATAGCATCAATTCATGTAAAATCACATATAATACGCTATTAACAAAATTAACATTATCAAATAACAATAAAAAAGGAGCACATAAAATATATTCAGAGGCCGCCATTTTGAATGTCCGCCATTACTGTAATAGGGGAAATCTGCGATGGCCTCATATCCAAAATTATACCTTTATATATTTAGTATATGTGCCCCAAGTTGAATGCTTCTATCATTAAAGGCACAATTCTTACAATTATTTCACCTATCTACGGTATTACCAACATGCAAACGTGTGTTTACAGGAGAGACCTCGATTTATTTACTACTGGCTTTGGTGTTTCATCGCAATGCAGTGTACCGTATGCTTCGGTCATATGGCGTTCTCGCTTTTTGTGATTGGCTGTTCTAATTTCCTCATCCTCTGCCACATTCTAGTGGCAGTCGAAATACGTAAGTTTCACAAATTATTTACCATACGTGCGGGCGAACACGCACGCACGCACAGACACACACACACACACACATTTGTATGCATATATTTATTCATCTACCGTAATTATCTTCAGATAAATAGGATATTTTTACAGATAAAAATGTTTCATAGCTGTTTCGGGCGTAGTTATGGTTTTGGCATTGATGCGACATTCTTAATCATTTTACAGCGTCCAGGTCATACCCACTAGAAGGAGAGAAAGCAGAACCGGCAATTTAAATTATTGAAATTACTGAATTGTTACATTCCGCGTAACCAAACGCGCTCAGTGACAGTGAGTCACATCTTGTTACGAAAAACCAGCGCAGATTAGACGTCAGAAGGAAGATAAGGGAGCGACTGTCCAGCAAAGTAACAAGGTAACGCTGATGGAGCAAAACAACACTGAGGGTCTTTGCTGAACTCAAAAGGAGAAGGTATTCTAACCAGAAAGCGAGAGATGAAGGCGAACAAGAAGTTACCTGAAACAGGGAAAGATGAAAGTGTGTTTAAAAATCTCTGTGTTAGGGCGTAGGCCAAATTTTTTGAAGAGCTGTATACGGCGGCCCTCAAGAATCATCTGAGGATGTTTGACCCTTTTATGTGATATTCCCTCACTGATCATAGACTGTGGACATACAAAAAGAACGAAACTAGGACGCCGCGCAGTGGTGAAGACGGTACAGATCAAAGAAGATCGGTCTGTGTAGCAACTCTTCGAAATCGACTCCCCTGCGAATAAACTTGCTTTTGACAAATCGAGAGAGTCCCGATGAGGAATGAATTGGAATGGTTCCAACTTACACTCGTCAGAGGACTATAATAGGCGAGTACTGCGTAAATGAGAACAACTCTTGGAAAGAGCAGGTTCTAAGTGGTAATAACGTTTGGGCGCAATCGGGAAACATTTTAGTTCGCTAGTCTTTTTAATACTGTATAATCGTTGTTGCTCAAGCGATACTCAAGTCGAATTATCAGAACTTCATCATCTGTTTGTGCTACGTCATTTTTTTACTTTGTAACAGTTTTACAATTATAGTTCCAGTTAGTAAGATATGTCTTATCGTTATTATAAATGCTGTGTAATCCAGCATACCCCATTGAACTAGGTCGATTTATACCTTGGATCGTATCATCCTTTACCGGAGTTACGGCTAATACATAGGCTATTGCAGGTCAGAACAGTAACTTACTTTAAAGCGTTCTCTATTTTTGTTCACTCATTACCAACGAACGTTTACAGCTCATTTTATTTTGCTTGCAGTGATACCTTTAAATACAAAGCACAAGTAATGCATAGATTTTCTTTTGAACATAAGTATTGATCAAATCGTAGTTCCTTTGGAAGTTTCTGTTGTAAGAGGTAATAAGTATTATGGCTGTTTTTTTTTTAGACGTTTTTCCTTTGTTCTGTGCGTCTGTGCGCTTAGATACTACAGGTAGTCTACTGACAGTAATTTACGTATGTATGTTTTCAAACATCATATCTCCTTTACAAACTTTGCCTAACTCTCTTTTGAGACCAAGTGTATTAAAGGCAATAGAAGGCTTCGCCGAAATTCATACATTCAGCTGAAACAAAACGAGCACCAAGGGAGAGAATTATGCTATTGTATGTTTAAATGACAAACAAATATTTGGTTGTTTAAGAAGCTGTTTATTAGACTAACATTATTCTGCTATTGCTTCGAATGATTCTGCAATATAATAAAACTGTTTATTATTTCTGTAAGAACGATAAAGCCAGGAAAATATTTACTATAACGTTTACAGCATTAGTAGAGTAGTACTTTCTTGTAACGAGTACATTTTAGTAGCTTATTTCAAAAGTATAACAAACTTAAATAGTCTTATAATATTCTATCCATGATCTGAAAATTAAAATTGATAAACTATTATTTTGGATGTTGAATTATTACCAAAAGTATATTGAACCAATCCCATCTTCACCAGCATTTATTTCATTTATACTACGCCCTAACATTCCTGTATATAGGAGTAATGCTCTCCCAGCTCTCAGGGAATCACGAGCTGAGACTGGATGGTAGCTTCTAGAAAGAGAGACCGATGTCACGAAATGGACCTGCGTCTAAAGCAGATCATCTCAGATTACTCCATGGTGATCGTCATTTCCGGCGTCAGGACAGGTGCAGATCGAGAGAAATAAACACATGAAAAATTTGTATCACTACAACCAAGAGGACTTGGTCGGAACGCTTAAGTTAACAGTCAAAGAGATCTCCACTAGTCGACAAACACCTCAGGTCTTGCAGTCTCCAGAATATGTAAAATATTGTTTGGAGTTTCCTGGTTGCTATACAAGCCTCATTACCAAGGCTGCTTTCAATTAGTTTCTATAGAGTAGTTTTACATCCACGCTAGTTGTTCGAAAAGGACTCTTCTTGTCTCAAAAATCACTTCTAAAAAAGTTTATAGAGTAGACCGTTGCTTTAGCTGCTCTTGTAATGTAGCGTGGCATAAGTTGGAAACCCTATTGTGGGGTCTAAATTTTTTGTTCAAACTTAGGATATCAAGTGCTATGATAGTAGGTTCATCATTTAGGTAAGAAGTGGGTAATAACGCAGTTTGCCTTGTGAGTTGCCGTACATCCTATACGAGCAAACAATGCGCAGGTTGTTAATTCTTTGAACGCAAGAGAACGAGAATGCTATGAACATTTTACATCAGCCTTTTTTCCAGATTAAAACAACAACACCCAGACACACAAGTTTGTAAAGTTCGATTTAGTGAATTAAAGTACTAAAGTTACTTACGATATATGAGTGGGGACATCGTGGTGTATCAGACTCTTTACTCTTTACAATATTACACTGTTGCCAGGACCACAGCAATGCGAGCTTGCACACATAATACAGTATTGCTAAACATTACATACTGTAAAATCGCGCGGACCTTTCAAATCTGTGAGTGCAACATTTCCTGGCAAGTAAAAATGGATATAAAATTCTACATCCGCGTAAATAGTACCCGTATGAATTTAAAACTTATTATTATAATGGTAAGATAAATACAAATAAAATAAGGGAACTTTTAAACGGAAATACGGAACAGTAAACTAACTACGAAATAAACAATTTCTTGCAGAAAATATTAAATAGTGCACATATATAAGCATTGTAAACATCATGCATAACGCCTGTACTAGGCGCCGTAACCTGGACCATGTCGCCATGTTACTGCTGTGAACGCTGTAAAACTAATTCATTTGACAACATGCTATTTGTAGCGTCACCCGCCTTGCTGTGTCCCCGTTCACGTATAAATTGTAGGCTACAGATAAAGTAATTAACGCGTTGTTTTCGAAACAATTATTTTGTGTTCAGAACAACTGTATGGTTGTGAAAGACAGGAAATCCTGCGACTGTGTGTATTGTTCTTTTTGCTAAAACCGACGCTTATGCAGGTTGAAACAAAGTCTGACAAGTCTGGAATGGCATTCCGCAAAATCAGGCCTGTCGACTTACACCATACTATAAATACCACGGACAATTTTTAACAAGGCAGAAAGACTGGTAATAACGGCGGGGCGACTTAGTCACTCTGATTCTCGACGTGGAAGCGCCAGAATTGTCGTCACCATCATCATCATCACCCAGAGAACAAAACACACAAAACGATCGACGTGGGAGCATCGGAATCTTCATCATCATCATCTTCATCCACTGAGCAACACACACACACACACACACACACACACACACACACACACACACACACACACACACACACACACTCAAAAGCGATCGGTGTAGGAACGCCGGAATCTTCATCATCATCATCATCATCATAATGCAATGAGCAACATACATACACACAACGATAACTTCGCCACGGTAACAACGGTGAAAACAAGTGAAAAATTAACAATGATTTAATAAAAAACAGACAGAAAATAAACAGAAATGTGAGATAAATAACGGAAAAATTAATATATAATTTCTATGTAGTGCAAATATAAAATTTTAAGTAATAATTATAATTACAATATGTAATTTTAATATACGTTTTCTAATAATTTTTTTTATTTAAAAATTGTTTACAATAATTAATGTTTATTGAACTGAAGCAAATATTATTTTAATTAAAATACTACAGGTAACTTTTCTTTTTACGTAGTATACATTTTAATTTTATTTTTGTATATTGTTTGCAATATTTAAATTAATTATTTAAATTGAATATGTCAGGTCATACACACTTGGCTGAAACATTTACATATTTATATTCATGTATGTGATTAATATACGTTTGTTGTTTCCTTATTATTTATATGTAATTTATAATATGTAATATTTATGTTTTTACGCTTTGTAAACAGCTTTTTGAAAAGGGGGTATTTAAATTTATATTTCCTTTTCAACACTTAATCTTTATAAATAATTTTTGTTTAATAAACAAATGATTTTCTTGTCATATATTTAAGTAGTTATTTCATGTCACTAAAATCTCTCTCCTCTCAACTAACATCATGATTTTATTGCGCAACAGTCAAAATTAAACATAACGCACACAAAATCCTACAACTTAACCGGTAATTAATATAGCCTACTACTGTTGCAATCATACTAGAGTGTTGACCATACTTTTATTTTGTCTGTTTCAAAACCTATTTCAGGATGGATCCAGGTAAAGGGGGAAAAGAAATAGAAAGAACAAAAAATTTCTTTTTAAAAATAGAGTTAACTTTATTCACTGAAATACAGTTTTTGACTGTTATTTAACTACTCTTTTTAGTGTTTTCAAATAAAATTAAGCCTGTCAGATTAAGATAAGATTATTTTTCGTCAGTACGATAGTGAAGAATTGAGAAAAATAGTTTATAAATACTTGAAAGAGGATTTCCCAATTTCCTACTTGTGTATCAGTCCCTACCACGTTTATAAATTTCGGGATACATTTCCCAGTGCACTGAAAATCTATTGGAAATTACGTCTTTCATTCTAATACTTTTTAGCTTTAGGAGCAATAAACCAACGAAAAACGTATCCCTATGAAATAAAGAAAATTTACGAAATCTGTTCTTGCAAAAGAAAACGCTTTAGTATAAAAAAATATATATGCGTGTGTGTGTTTAAGGGTGCAGCCGTTTCTACTCGTTTCCATAGACGAGTTCATCACTCTGATAGTTAAATTACTGATTGACGTGAAAAATTCAACACATTACACAGTTATGCCTTATATGCAAGTGTGCAGCTTTTATTTTCAGTGAAGGTATAAATCGAAAAGAAGTCTCAAGAGTCAAACTTGCTATGAAACGAAATGACGGCTACACCCATTGAACTATCTCCAATATACCGCCTGTATCGTGTGACATTTATTGTTTGTGTTGACAGTTACATCGCTGTATACCATCGTTATAGTGTTCAGTCTATACAGACTGATGACGTCAACTACTCCGGACGACAGGCATCAGAATGCAGAGTCGTGTCCTGGACGCGCCACCGGAAGCACAAATGCTGACAAGTAAAATTGTTTTAACTGAAAATTACATTTATTCTAATAAACAAAGTGATATGTTGTGTTCACTGACACGTTTGTAGCTTATTAGTGCGAAATGTGCAATGTATGTGTGCGTCTTCGTATGATACGCAACTGCAGTGTTTCCAACGCTTGCTTCTAAAATTACCTTCTGAGGCACAGAAAACTACCCATTTTCAAATAAAAAATACAATTCACATATGTCATACCTTAAAAATAATTCATACCTTAAACTAATATCTGAACTTATCACGATGCTGCTGTACGAGATCGCAGTACTGATTCTAAGGACCTACGATTTACGATAATACTGGTATCTGATCAATGTAGCGTTAAAAGTTGCTAGTAATCTTTTCGCTACTTTGCAAGTTTTCACCAAAAATAGCGTAAGTAAACTGCAAAATTGATATTTTTATTACTATGATTTGATAAATCAATTTATGATTTTATAAATTGATTTTTATACTATGTTTAATACTTAGTAATGAGAATTAAAACACAGGCGCACGCACACACACACACACACACACACACACTCTCGCGCGCGCACACATTCACATGCACATATATTTTTTGTTAAAGAGGCCTCTTCGTTTTCTTCGGAAGGGCCAAAGTTTCTACATCCGTGCTTGTTTAAAATACAGTACTACTACTATAAAACATGATACGGTACGTGTTTACGAGTCGAGATGGTAGAAATTATCTTTTACGAATAAAGCAGAATTCGTTTACGTTACGACTAATTTGTTGGCTACGACGATACTGGTTATCACATATGACTGTTACGTTAATGATGCACGTGACAGCTAAGTAATTCTGTGAAGCACTGAACTACTGAAGGACAACACGTATATGAACCAAATATCTAAAGTAATTGAACAGTTGTAGCTTTATATTAATACATCTGTAAGAATATTAACCAATATAACAGAATATTAATGTATTTTTTTTACATTAATTACACGCGTTCATGAGTAACCACCAAGATGCGTCGCTACAACCATGCCATAAATTACCATGCGTAAATTGCTACTACCACCAAGATCTGCGCCGGTGGCGGCTCCAGCATTCACATCGGCGCTCCTTCACCCCAACATCTAATTGTCAATATTTCAATCCACTAAATCTTTTCGTTCTAAAGTTTCCTCCTCAACTCTAGGTCTCGATTCCATAGCCTTTAAAATTTTTTGTTTCAATCCGAAAATGTTTTGATATTAACGAACTTTATTTCGTGAGGAATTCAGCCTCAGAATTAGGTTTGACTCTACAAGTGACCTTCCTATTCGAATTGTTGTTGTCCACAAACGATGCTTATCCTACTACATGCAGTTTACGCTAACAAATACGTTCCTGATCTTTTCTACGTATTTGCTAGTATCTGCTAACCCTAATCATTCATTTGTTATTAGCCCTCTTACGTAAAGAAAGTTTTTCTGTTTATCGACCTGGTTTAATTAATGTGTCCATGATTAGGATTTCAAAATTATGTCCATCAGTATAAAAGTTTAGATTATAGCAACAATTGAAATGTGAGGTTCCTATTACTTGATGGCGAACGGACCAGAGGTATAATTTTTCTTGAATGGCAGAAAACTGATAGAGTTGGTTCTTCTGTGAAAATGAAAACCAGAATTGAAATAGTTCGTCAGCAGTTGTTGTCTTCACTATCGCTACGTGTGGTCGATGTTCCTACACAATACAAATATGTGAATACCGAATATCCACACGAGAACAAACAATGAATAAAGTAGAGACTCTAAAATGTGACTTTTTTTCTATGGTTCTTAACATTCCACGAATCCAGAAACACGTATTACGTCAAATAAATGTGGAAACGCTCAGCTATCCGGGCCGTGACTGGCGTGTATTAATAATTTTGTTTATAGTCGCAAAATACGGCCGAAAGCAATGAACAAATTATTACTAAGAGATGTCGGCCTACTATGGTTATTGACCGTTTAACTATAACTGTAAGTTTTGTCATGACAATTTATAAAAAGTCAATGGGAAATAAATTAAGCGTTCTACACAAGAAGTGGGTTACCTTGAATGTGACCGTTTCAGGTATACAAGAGGCACATGGAAAATAGGTGGCGATTTCGAAAATATAACTCTTTATTACAACTATTATCTATTTACATATTTTACTTTGACAACTTATGGCCAGTCATTATAATTATTTTTTCTCGACGTAAAACTGTAAATTGTTTAGTGTCTATTTAGAAATACCTTATTTTCTTATCTGTTTTGTGTAAAGTTAAAATTATTTATATGATCTCAGTATCTATCTATACACATTCGTAGATACCACATTATAAGATATAGTAGCATACCAATAATTGTTTTATCTAAAACTTAAATTCATAAAAAATTACAATAACATTAATATAGTATACCGGTAATATAAATTATATTACATAATATAATTATAAAATTAATAATATATATAATATATATAACGTACACATAATTATAAAATCCATAATAATTAACACACGCGGTGTGTTGTGGTGTGTGTGTGATTCGTGCCTATATACCATTGCTAAATATCTTAAGTTTATTTCAAACGAGACAATGAATTCTACAAGTTTAGTGCATTGTAAATGATTCTTACTTTATGTAGTGTATATGAATAACTGAATTTAAATTATATTTACTTTAGATGTAAGCACGTTATTTACATCTAATAACCTGAGGACAGGTAATGTTTACACCCATGTAAATAAAACATTTCGGAAACAAAACATTGTTAAACGCATTATAAAAATATTCACATATCTATGTAGATGCACAACCTGACGTTCACATGAAGTTGAAATGTTTTGTTTTTTCACTGAGTTTACTGTTTTGTTTTGCAAAAAACACTCGACAAGTCTATCTGTAGACAGTCCGTAACTTCTAGTGTTAGGCTGTGTTGATGTCTCTATAGTAACTGTAGACGACAAACAGGAAGTAGATAGTTACAGCTGAAACAGTGGAACATTGTAGATATTAGGTTCCGTTCATGTCTCTATAGTAGTTGTAAACAATAAACAAGAAGTAGATAGTTTCAGCTGAAACAGTGGAAGATTGTACATATTAGGCAGCGGTTGATGTCTCTGTAGTAGCTGTAGACAACAACAGGAAGTAGATAGTTACAACTGAAACAGTGAAACACTGTACATAGTAAGTTGTGGTCGGCGTGGAAACAGTACCTACAGACGACAAGAGGAAGTAGACAGTTAAAACTGAAACAATGAAACACTGTACATGTTAGGATGCGTTGATGTAGTAGCTGTAGACAACAACAGGAAGCATAGTTACAACTGAAACAATGTAACATTGTACATATTAGGTTGCGTTGATGTCTCTATAGTAGCTGTAGACGACAAACAGGAAGTAGACAGTTACAACTGAAACAATGAAACATTGTACATATTAGGTTGCGGTGATGTCTCTATAGTAGCTGTAGACGACAAACAGGAAGTAGACAGTTACAACTGAAACAATGAAACATTGTACATACTAGGTTGCGATGATGTCTCTGTAGTAGCTGTAGACAACAAACAGGAAGTAGACGCTTACAACTGAAACAATGAAACATTGTACATATTAGGTTGCGTTGATGTCTCTATAGTAGCTGTAGACAACAACAGGAAGCATAGTTACAACTGAAACAGTCGTACACTGTACTTATTAGGTTGCGATGATGTCTCTATAGTAGCTGTAGACGACAAACAGGAAGTAGACAGTTACAACTGAAACAATGAAACATTGTACATATTAGGTTGCGGTGATGTCTCTATAGTAGCTGTAGACTAAAGCAGGAAGTAGCTACAACTGAAACAATGAAACATTCGAAACATTCTACAGGAATTCTGTCCAGATATGCCGGCTAGTAAACAGATACGGAGTTGTCAACTTCATAATTCTCTCACGGTCAACACGGTTCCCACATCATAACCGCTACGTCTGACATACAGTAATTCCTGGACGTAAAGACTGTTTTTGTGGTTGGTGGAACTAAGAATCAAACAAATGGTAATCTTCCATTTATGATAATTTGTCACGGCCGTAAGGAGCGATCATGAGGGCCGTCGATTGAGATAGCGAAAGTGATAGAGTTTTGTAAAAATTGAATATTTCTTTGTAAAGAAAAATATTTATTCTTCTTATGACGTTCCAGCACTTGTAGATTGTATATAAATAGTATTAATTGTGTAAACTGAGAATAGTTTGAGTTAAATTATAGCTGATTCTGAAATTTATTTAGTTTAAGGAGATTAAACGATTAAAATTACAATATTATAAAAGAAACTATTCTTCAAAATAGTCTAATGCTTTATAGTTGATACAACAATTATACTATTACAAATATTTGCATGTAAAACAACACTGTCATTGACTTTTTAATTTTTCTGCCTTAATTTAGGTTGAAGAAAATTAAAACATGTAGGCCTACGTGAGATAAAATATTACAAATTATAAGTTTATGTATATCAAAATGGTACTTTGAATAATTTAATAAATTGTTAGTCGTTATGATAAGTTTAAAATTTGCAGGTTTATTAAAAAGCCACTGTGTTATTTCAGTGGTGTTGTGGCAGGAAGGGGCGCCAAATTCATGAATGGTCCCTAAAATAAAAAGCTTGGGTTGCCTCTGTAACAAATTGTATTATACACACTTTTGTATTTCGTAACCAGAAAGTTTATCAATTAGATATATTACGTTCATATTAATACTCTCATCTTTTACACACACACGTCAACTTACGTTATAAACACAGCAAAAAGGCAATTTCGAAAATGATATATTGTAACTCACCATCATCATCTTTACAACACTTCATAGGCAAGATCCTGCCTGTTCCGCTTTCAAAGATCCTGCAGCCATTTCTTCCTGGGACTACCCAAACACCTGTGTCCCATAGGTTTGTAGGCCTATTTCCAGACTTGTTTGGCCTCTGTAATCTAACATTCTTTTTTAAGTGTTCTTTGCACCGTTGTTTGTAATCTTTTAATTTTTCATTCAATGTAAAAACTTGTATCTTTTCTTATGGCTGCATTCTTCAAATGGTCAAGTTTATAACACCTTTTAACTACTCTTAAGAATGACATTTCCGAGGCCTATATTTTGTTGTCTTGTTTCTTGGTTATTGTCCATAATTCACACTCATAGTACTGTACAGGGACTGTCATAACTTTGTAAAACATTAATTTTGTATCTCGACGTTCCTTGTTTCTAAACAATACGGTTGATTGTCCCACAGTTCGTTCGGCACTTACCTATAACGTAACATCAATATCATTTCCCAAATAATTAAAGTGGCTCACCTTTCGGAAACTTCTAGAATTCGATCACTAATCTTTTTTTTTGTTCTTAATGGCTCCATACCTCGAAATGTCATTGCCTTTGTTTTTCATATTGTATTGTTTGCAAATCTGATGAAGCTTAAAAACAGATTTTGGCAAATCAGATTCTGTATTTTGAAGTACAAGCAAGTCATCAGCAAACAACAGCACAGTCAAATATCTGTCTCGTGATAACTTAATAACAGGGTCCACTAGATGTTTCCATTTCCTGACTAGATCGTCTATATAAATGTTAAAAGAGTAGGTGATATACTGCACACTTGTCTAACACCTTGATTGACAGATATTCGTTGAGGTAGCCTACAATTATTTTTAACAGCTATTCTTGTTCCGTTATATAGGCCTTGTATAGTTCTTATAAGTTGTTGTGGGTATAGCCGTTCTTCTAATATTTGCCACAGCGAAATTCTATCTATTCTCAAAGTCAACAAAAGCTACATGCGTTTGCATTAAACTCTCGATGCTTCTAACTAGCCCTGCCAGTGTGTGTTTCTACCAAGGCCGCGCTGAAGTATCCTATAGAATTTTCGAGTGCTTGTTAAGGACACATATTATGGAACACTGCAGACTATAAATAGCCCACACCTGCCGCTTAGCTTTCAGTTTACTTCGGGCGATAACTCAGTGCGTTTCAAGTGGGTATTAGTGAAAAGTTATTATTGTGCGGGACTCGACTGGTTGACAATATTATTGCGTGTGGACAAATTTAATTTCAATGATTGCACGAGTATAATCTTGTCGAATAACTTGTTGATTACAAACTGTTAATTGTGATAATTAAAGCTGGTTTTTAGTGACTTCATTGGTGTCTTGTGTTTTGTTTTCTACTACACCATACGACGGTCAGGGAGATACAGTTATAACAGTCATTCCGTTTTCCTATCTTAAAAATAGACACCACCCGAGCAGTTAACTAATCTTGTGGAACCTGTTGTATTTTCCAGCACATATTATAAAAATGTAATAATCCAACTTTAAGCAAGATACCCCCCTAATCAAATAATTCTGCGTTCAAACCATCCTGTCCTGTTGCTTTTCGATATTTAGTTCTTCCAATGGCTTCTTCAAACTTGTCGATTTTTATTAAGTCTCCCTCGTAGGTAACCGAGTTGTTGATTTCCATATTACTATGCTCGGCTTTCACATTATCATTAGGCAAGAGAGCTTTATAATGATGTATCCATTTATGCTCAGGAATGATTTTCAAATGTGCTGTATCATTTTCATTTTTATTCATGCCGTTTAGCATTTTATATGCTACAAGTTGTCTCCCATATACATCATGTTCAATGCTCCCTATGATTCATCATGTGCCTGTATCACTAAACCCTTAGTTCTGTTTCTTTTTTCTTTATAGGTGTCTCTATCTTCATCTGTATTTAGTTGGAGATACATGCGCTATGCCATTTTCTTCTCTTCTCTTGCTTTAGAAACTTCATCATTTCACAGTCTAAAACCTCTTCTACTACGTCTCTTCCTCTTTTTACCTACTGCCGCTTTTGCTGTTTCTTCTATACAACCTCTTATTCCTCCATTCGATTTCTATGTTCTTGTCTGTATCCACTTGCTGTAACTGCTGATTTAAATGAGTTTGATAAAAGGTTTAAATACTGTCATCCTGCAGCGGGTATATTTTAAATACCTCCTCATTTGAATGCTACAACAATCTCTTCGTCACTGTCGCTCGAATGGTCATCATCACAGTAGGGACACGTCAGGTAATAACGTAGACACCGCGGCCGACAACTTGTAATAAACAACACAATTAAAAATGTTTATTTTTATTCAGAACTAATTATTACACTACCTACAGTTTATTCGATTAAAAACGATTAAGTTTTGAGCAAAAACTCTCATAAATATCTACGTTACACAAGTTAACTTCTGAAAATAACTTATTAAAGAGACAAGAGCGCACATTTGTAAGTTTTTAACTTTGTTATTTGCAACGGTATAAAAAATTTTAAAAAACATTAATTAAAACCGGAATAGTGTTCCCGTGTCCGACGTTTGCCACTCGAAAAGTTGTTGGCATGTAGCTTAGATTGTCAAGGATAAATCTTTCGTTAGACCACTCCTATATCATCTAGCATCTGCGTAACTTAGTGCGACCTTAGATCGTGTATGCGGTTTACTGAAGAAATCGGAACTTAAAACTGAATTTTTTCTTAATGGTTTTCCTAAAGCGTATTGTCAAAGAAATAAACTGCCACATTGGCCAGTTACTGCAGTAGCTATAATCTTGCATGACTCGCGTTCTAAATTAGGCGTTGACTGTATTCATATTACGATGTATTTCACAACTGAAACCATTAGAAGGAACATAAAAATTGCTGCTGCACTTCCCGCTGCTAGGCCCCGGAAGTGTTCAGCATACACACAAATAACATAATTTAATATCTAAGTACACCAAAGTGCTCAAGACACTTTTTCTGTGTTGTGACTTACCTCTCAAGTATTTCTATAATTAATATAATTCTGTAAAGGGAGGAGGTGTAAGTAAAAGAAATTGTTGAATGCGTCAATCTGTGAGCAGAGTCGGTTGCGACCCGTTTATTTAAAAAACATTGCGAGCCTCAAAATTTATCTAATTATGTGCCAGTCAGCAACGGTCAGTACTGAGCTATTTTTTTTTTTTGAAAAACTGAATATAAAAAATGTTAAATGCTAAATATGTGGGTGTCGCATAAATCAATGCTAGTTTACAAGATGTGTTCAGCGTACACGCTGTGATCTACTTATAAATTTCTGACACTTTATAAAATTATTTCAGACACTTGTAAGTAACTAGTTTGTCTCGTTTTTTGCTTCGTGATTATACAACACTTGCCACCGTAAGTTGTTAAAAGTAAAAATGTTACTTGGCAATCCAGATAAGTCGTTTTGCAACCTGCTGTATCTGGTCGCTACGGCTGCGTGTTCCTCAGTACCTGGTTTGAACCACTGCTATGTCTGTGCTGGAAGATCGTGTAAAACTGTACGAATTTCGTGTTCTCGTGTCTTCGGTCCGGAACGCTGAACCAAGTTTCGAACTTGGTTATTGAGGCTCCCAAACTTGACGAAAGTCCGGCGACGGGCCGCTCAGCTCACAGCGTTTGATGGGAGACTCACGAGATTTTACAAAGCAAGCGATAGGGTTGGTAAAGGGGAGGGCGTGACGTCAGGGCGTCGGGCAAGGTACAATACGCGGATTGTTGCATTCGGCAGAAGACGAATGATTACAACAGACTCCCCCCCCCCCCCGAAAGACAACCGTCGAGTGCAGTGACGGCGGTTGTCCAATGTTTAACTCGTCAACAGCACCCAAAAGAGACCACGCAAGTTTTCTCAAAATCAATCAAATTAACAATCAACACTCCCATAAGGACATGAACCGTCCAATAACTCCGTGACCAACGAGAAAATATAACCCCTTAACACTATCACGTTAACAACAATAATACAAGCCAACACATACTCCAGTAAATACTAAACGACAACAATAAACACAACAACAACAACAACAAAGCATAAACAATTGTTAATCGGAAGTATCTCAGACAAGCACGTCATAAATGGGTATCCCCTAAACCAACATCCCGTGGATTAGAGTCTCGGCAAAAGGTCTCCCGCGCGCGGGGAAAATTCAGGACACTATCAAATGAAATCGACTTCGATAAACCCTAGACATTACATACACCAACTTGGATCATTCCAATTACTCTATACGGCGTTTGCCGCTAACTAAGGACAATTTCGAGAGACGCCTTCAGTCTCCTTAGAAGCGTCGCCTGTACACAACAACGCTTCGACACCGGAAGCGGACGACAAGGAGGTGATCAGTCTCCTGTCGCTCACCCAGCAAGGGGAGTGAAGGCTATAACATCTTAACTTGTGTTATAACGTAGGGAACCCGCGTTAATTGGTTATGCCAATTATACAGGCTGCCTTTCGTTGTGACGAGCTGAAAATTAATCACAACAAATAAAACAATTCTTATATCAGGATATTGGGAAGGGGAGACTGTTGATTTATGCACTCAGTTTACTCGGTACTCAGATGACATCTCTTTATTACATTATGAGATAAAGTTCTCTATTTAAAGTTCTCAACATATATAGTTTACAGTATAATTATATATATTACTCTTTCATAAGGGCCCTCAAAATATGATGTACATCTATTTAATTTATTCCACGGATCCGGGATTGAATATATATTAAGTTAATAATGGTACCTGGCCATATACAATATTGAAAATTGAGCCATTTGAAGAATGGACTTTATTAATCTTTCAAAACAAGAAAACTTTTAGTTTAAACATTTACTCTTTTGCTATAACCAGTGTTATTAGATTACAGACTACATGTTACATATAATGTCTGTCTTTTAAAGTCTTAAAAGTGGTGAGTTAAATAGTCTTTTGTGGGTAACAATTTTAGTAACTCATAACCATGGAAGACAAGCCTCCATGTCACCTGGTTTTCAGTATTTGCTGCAGAATTGGTTCTTCGGTCCTTGGTGGGTTTCCTGAAGGTCTGTCGTTGCCTTAGTATCCGGTGACGGTGAAGTTCCTGAAGTCTGTTATATCATTCGGGGTGAAGTACTCTCATCTTAGGCGACTGTAGTAATTCTTGTAGGATACTCTCATCTTAGACGACTGTTGTAATTCTTGTAGTTATAATAAATAAATAGAAAGTTTGTTTCACAGTAATACACTTCACATGATTATTGATTAGTTGAATATCACCTTCATGTTTGTAGTAATGTATGAATTACATAGTTTGTTATTTATTCATTGAGAGAGAGAGATGTCATCGCCGCACAAATTTAGTTATTTAAATATTCATTGAACCAACCATTCACATAATTATACACGCGTCGCGAACCAACGCTGTACGCAGCTTACGGCGTGAGCGCTCCATTGCAAGTGGGCAAAAATAGTTAGGGGGAGAGTAGTAATCTCGCGACAATTACTAGTCAACATAAAAGTAGTTCCATGTTTCTAATTTAATTAAAGGACTAAAGTTTGATTAAATAATTAAATAGAGATATTCTTAGTTACAGACGTTATCAAAGTACATTACAGTGGTCTTATTTAATTATTTAAATAATAACAAAATTTACAATTATATTTAGTTTGTTTAGGGGTCAGAAAACAAGTTAATTCTGGTCAGTGCCTGTATATGCAGGATTAATTAACAAGCTTTACCCTTTCTGTACAATTGTATTCCCGTTTATTTTATTATTAGACTTTTTATTAAATATTATTATTATTTAATGATAGCAATAAGATTTAGTTTAAAATGTGAGATTTTATTAAAATTTTAAAATTTCTCAGCTTATACATTAACAATTTAATTAATTAACATATTTTTTTTTAATGAAATCGTCACAAGGCAATATGGCAAATTTTAGTTTCTGAATGCGCAAGGGAAAATCCTTACTATGCCGACACGGCGGCGTCCGGGGCATGGTGGCCATCTTCATGAAACGCGGGTTTCAAGGAACTAACATGACCTTTTTTTACGTGAGACAAGGTCTCCGGGTGTCCCAAATTCACGGTCACCGGAGTTAGGAAATCGATAATACGGAAGGGACCCGACCATCGGGGCATCATTTTAGCTGTAAGTTTGTTCGCTCCCGAACTAAGAGGATGGGTCTTACACCACACCAAATCGCCTATTTTAAAATGACAAGCCTGACGATCCTTATTGTACGCGTTAGTAGCACGGCGGTGAGCTTTCATTAAGTGGGACTTCACCGACTGCCACACTACCTGAGTATCTTCCGCTGCCTCGGGCGAAAGGCTCTGAATATCCCACGCGCAGGTCAGGGGAGTGGACGGAGCGAATTTAAACATTACCTCAAACGGGCTTCTTCCAGTGGATTCATGCTTTGCAGAGTTAAAAGCTATTTGCAGCCAGGGCAGGGACTCATCCCAAGAGGACTGCTTCCCCGAATGGAAAGCTATAAGGGAAGCTTTCAGGTTGCGATTGCAGCGTTCCGCCAGCGAGGGTTGAGGGTGATAAGGGGATAAGGTACTGTGTCTAATGCCGTGGGAAAAACAAAAATTGCGAAACAAATGAGAGCTGAAACAGGTAGCGTTATCCGAGATTATGTATTTAGGAAAGCCAAAATTCTGAAAAACATAAGTGTTCAACGCCTGCACGGTAGCCGCCGAAGTGGAATCGCGCACAGGACACAACCAACAAAACTTCGAAAACGAGTCCACAGCTACCAGGATAAATCGATTTCCCTTTTTACTCCGGGGCAATTTGCCGACGTAATCAATATGAATTTTTTCCATAGGTCTGTTTCGGAACTGAGGATGACAGAAAACCTATTTTTGTGTTTCATGCGGGCTTGCTCATTTGGCATACGTCGCAACGCTGGACCATTCGCTTCACATCCCTATGACAACCGGGCCAGAAGAACTGGTTGCAGATTTTACTTTTCGTTTTAAAAAAAACCCAAATGCCCTCCCATGAGGGAGTTATGGAAATACTTAAAGACCATGTCCCTTACCGCCTTCGGTAAGTAAACCTTATGAGGCTTACCCGTTCTATCTGTCGTACATAAAACCCCCTTCGACAGACAGTATTTGTCCTTGCTCGATCCTGACTCAACGTCCTCTATTATTTTCGCTACATCGTCATCCTCGCGCTGCAGCTGATGCAGGTCGGAAAAACTTAAAGGAAAGTTGGATAGGACGCCAGCACACAGTGCCGACGTATCCTCATCGCCTTCCACGTTAAACATTCGAGACAAGGCGTCGGCTACGGGATTCTGCGTGCTCCTGATGTGGCGCACCTCGAACTTCAGCGAAGTGAGTCTGGCAATCCAGCGCCCTAACTTGCCTAACTGGCGCGGATGTGAAAGCAGCCACGAGAGCGCCTGATTATCAGTCTCCAATACGAACTCTCGGTGCTCCAAGTACTGTCGGAACTTCTCCACCCCAAATATAACCGCTAAACATTCGGACTCGTAAGCGGACGACGCTCTCCTTTCTTGTGGAGTAAGCACGCGGGAGGCGTACGCGATAGGCTGACGCACCCCCTCGATCTCCTGCAACAGCACGGCGCCGAGGGCACAAGAGCTTGCGTCGGTTTGGAGGATAAATGTCGTGTCAAAGTCTGCCATGCGCAGGACGGAGGGCTGGGTAACGGCTTCTTTTAAGGCCACAAAGGCGTCGTGATGTTCGTTTCCCCAAAGGAACTTTTCGCCTTTTCTTCTCAATCGGTTCAAGGGTGCCGCGATTTCCGAAAATTTAGGGATGAACTTGGAGAAATAGTTCACCATCCCGAAGAAACGAGCTACGCCCTTGGCGTCCTTGGGACGCGGGAACTCCCGAATGGCGCGGGTCCGATGCCTAACCTCCAGGTAAACGCGTCGATTTTCACCCGGCACAAGGCTTCCAAATTGATCTTCAAATTGCCGTTGCAGGCACTCCTGCATACTACGGCACTGTTAGTCCACTTCAAGACGCTTCGGGTGTCTCCAATGCTCTCGAACAGCCGACGCGACATAATTGTACGTACCGACCCGGAATCAATCAGACCTTTCACGGTTCTATCATTAAAAACTACTTCCACCTGGGGCGAAAACAGTTTGTTCTTAAACAAACTCGCTAAGTTTTTTCCGGACCCCAGATGTTCCTTATATAAGTCGTGCGAAGTGACTCTTTGAGTCAACATTCGGCTCATTCTTCCGATGGTCTTGCGACGACGTTTTCGGGGATTCCTTTTGGACGTCTTGCCGACAAACGAACGACACCGCCAGATATAGTGCCCCTTTTTTTGCACAGGTAACAAATCGGGGTGAAAACAGTCCCGAAGGGAACGCGGTCACGGCCAGTCAGGTCAGGCTTAGGACAGATAGTTGAGAAACAGTTGCTGACCGTACTGTCTCTCAATACGCGTTTTTTGTATTCGTGGCCTTCAGACGGGGACAGTAACGTCTCTCGTGCCCTTCTTCCTTACAATGGTAACACCGCCTCCGGTCCTCGCGCGGTCCGGCATTAGCTGGGGGGGCAACAGGGCCTCTATACGCGGTAGTCCGATCGGTGAATTGGAAATTCGCCACCTCTACGCAGATCTTGTCTAGATCGGCAAACGTGGACGGGCGGCTGCAGAACACGAGACAAGTTCTCGTTTGGGCGGATAGCCCCGAAACGATGTTATCAACTACTTCTCTCTCAGTCACGGGTAGTCGCAGCACCTGGGCCGCCTCTTTTATTTCGGAGATATAAGTCGACAAAGGTTCTCCGCGCTCTTGGGCTCTTAAAAACAGCTTCTGCTTTAAGGACAAAAACAACCGATCGGAAATGAAATATTCCAGGGCATCCTGGTGAAAACGGTCAAAGTCATCGGCCGCCAGGTACTTGGCAAGTCGATCGCCCAAAGCCCCGTTACAATAGGGCATAAGCAACGCCAGAAACCCGGCCTCCGAAGCCGGAAAGCACCTTTTCAGTCGCATAGCTATTTTAAAAAACTCTAGCAGAGTTTCCACACAGAAACCGTCTGCCTTAGGGAGACCGCGGACTATTTTTTCGGCGGGGTGAGGCAACTTGCTGTAACAACAGCTGGTAGGCAACCGCGAAGGGTAGGTGTTTGCTTCGCTCACGAAAGGGTTCCGCTCGAGTCCGGGAACGGCAGTCCCTAACGGGGCCGCCTTATCTTCATATTGAATAAGCGGTCCAGCGTCAGAACGACTGCCACCCGGCGGGGCTGGCTCCTGCGGGCTCACCTCTTTTTCCGCGACGGGACAAGTCTCGCTGTCCGCCAAAACCCTCTTAACCTTTTCCCCTATAGAGAGTATATGTCTCCGGGAGTTTGCGTCCCCCGATGATTCCGCCCAAGACTCTAACAACTTTAACCGGCCCTCAAAAGCCCGACACCTGGCTGTAAGCCGTTGATGGTCGGTTCGGCACTGGGACTCGCCGATGTTTGTAAGGTCGACATCCAAAATATCCGATATCAAGTCGCATTCTCTGCACTCATTCGAAATGTCCAACCCCTCGAGGTATTTAGTGTCGGGGGTCTTCCCTTCGTGTATTACATTACGTAGGCATTTCCGCAGTTCCCCTACCGTCCCATTTTTTACGACACCACGAGCCCTTAGTTCAAATAATAAATCGTGCTTTCGCAGCTGATCAATGTCTCTGAGTAAGGCCATATTACGACCGATAGCAAAATCAAAACATAGAATGTGAAACGATAAAGAAGCAGCTGTTTGATGGAATGCAGATAAGACGTGCACAGGTTAGCCTTATCTGCCAGACAAAGTTCAACTAGCGGTAGCGGTTTTCTACTCGCGAGCCAATAATTTGAACGATCTGATTTCACGACAACTTACAGCAAAGACCTGCTCGCGACAAAATTGTTAACTACGCATATAACATTTAAAATACATAATCCTATACAATACAAAATTCTATACAAAATTTCACGTGACCAATACCGTGCAATACAAACAATACAAAATTTCAACACACACAACATCAACAAAATTACTCTTGATAACTATGGCTTATAACCCATTAAATTGAATTAAATACTTAGTAACCCATGGACCAAGGAAAACTCAAAATAACCACGCTCTGGCTACCACTTCTGCTGTAGCACTTCCCGCTGCTAGGCCCCGGAAGTGTTCAGCATACACACAAATAACATAATTTAATATCTAAGTACACCAAAGTGCTCAAGACACTTTTTCTGTGTTGTGACTTACCTCTCAAGTATTTCTATAATTAATATAATTCTGTAAAGGGAGGAGGTGTAAGTAAAAGAAATTGTTGAATGCGTCAACCTGTGAGCAGAGTCGGTTGCGACCCGTTTATTTAAAAAACATTACGAGCCTCAAAATTTATCTAATTATGTGCCAGTCAGCAACGGTCAGTACTGAGCTAATTTTTTTTTGAAAAACTGAATATAAAAAATGTTAAATGCTAAATATGTGGGTGTCGCATAAATCAATGCTAGTTTACAAGATGTGTTCAGCGTACACGCTGTGATCTACTTATAAATTTCTGACACTGTTATCTATCGAAAAGGTTTATAAAATTATTTCAGACACTTGTAAGTAACTAGTTTGTCTCGTTTTTTGCTTCGTGATTATGCAACACTTGCCACCGTAAGTTGTTAAAGGTAAAAATGTTACTTGGCAATCCAGATAAGTCGTTTTGCAACCTGCTGTATCTGGTCGCTACGGCTGCGTGTTCCTCAGTACCTGGTTTGAACCACTGCTATGTCTGTGCTGGAAGATCGTGTAAAACTGTACGAATTTCGTGTTCTCGTGTCTTCGGTCCGGAACGTTGAACCAAGTTTCGAACTTGGTTATTGAGGCTCCCAAACTTGACGAAAGTCCGGCGACGGGCCGCTCAGCTCACAGCGTTTGATGGGAGACTCACGAGATTTTACAAAGCAAGCGATAGGGTTGGTAAAGGGGAGGGCGTGACGTCAGGGCGTCGGGCAAGGTACAATACGCGGATTGTTGCATTCGGCAGAAGACGAATGATTGCAACAAAATTAAAATTTTGAAACTTATGATAGACAATATTTTCACAGAGAGAGAAGTTTCCAGAATTGTATTCCGAGGAGAGTGTGAACATAACCTGATGGGGCAAATCGTTATTAATCACGTGACACGAACTTGCTAACATTATGGAATTTGTATTCTAGAAAACCATCGTTGAGTCCAATTGAAATATTAATCTAACCAGTATCGTCCACGAAACAACGATTTTTAATTAAAATAGAAGTTATATAATTTTTTATACGTCATGTAATATCAAATAGGCCTAATTATGGTTTCTCCTCTAACCCTCTTTATTTTTTCCTTTTAATTCCTCTCTACCTTTCCTGTTCGCTAAACTAACGTCTTATCGCAGATCTGACATTTGAAAATCTGACAAAACTATTCTCCTATTAAAAGATAAAAATCATCAAAAGAGGGAAAATTATAAAAATATGAGAATAAATACTAAATATCACAATATTAGGTGGGGGAGGGGAGTCCTTGTTTACAGATCGGGTGTTACTGTATCACTGACGTGTCATATTTTATCGTTTCTCTAACTGTCATCATAAAAAGAAGGAAAAGTTCTTGTTGTGGTAGGAAAATACATATCTCAAAACAAATTACTGTAAATAACGGTAATTGATTCAAAGAAGTAAGATGTGCTGTGTTTCTACGAATGCTATCAAGACGTTAAAACACGGAGTGTAGTCATTTAAACAAACAAAATAATTCGGGACCTTCCATTTGGCTGAAATGAGGTCACACAGTACTGTTGAGGTCAACAATTATCAACATGTTGGCGACGGAAACAATTCCCCACCCGCTTGCTCGCTCTACTAAAACCATTGTTCTACACTAGCGATAAAACAAATTTTGTATTCCAATTAAAACTTAATACATTCAAACAGCAGGCTTCGTACATTACCGTTTGTTTTCACAGTTTTTCAGAATTGGCAGCTGAGCTTAGCGTCGACTGAATTGATTTGCATTAAATAACATTCATACATGTGTATTACAGTGACATATGTACAGGTAGAAATCGTGTACATTTTAAGAATTAGCTGATAAGTGATTCCGACAAATCTACAGTCTACCATAAACCCAACGTTTTTGTAATATATATTATTATAATAACTACATTATAATCATGAGTGACACTGTTTCCATTTCACTGTCCTCATCATTGTTCTGAATTCGACAAGACTACAACTGACAACGTTTCCTAATCTACAATAAAACCGTTTCAACTTTTGAAGTGAGAAATTAATATGCGACACTAAGATGCCCGGCTCACTGCCGTTCACCTCGCGCTCTTAGGACAGTAAACTATATTCAATGTGTAACGATACAGATGAAACGAAAAAGCAGCGTTGCCAGGTTGAACAAATTTCTTTTCCCCGCATATTTGAAGGTTGAACAAAATTTCCCCTGCCGTAAATATGTGTGCTTTAAGTAAAGCGTAATATTTTAAAGAATGTGAGCTTATTCTAAACATTTAAATACTATTACAAAAGTAACGCAAATATTATATTTAATTTTATTTACGATAAAAAGAAAATGTACTCACATGCTGAGAGATCGAGCTGAATACTTTTGAAATCTTTTCTTGTACTTAGTTTATACTGTGCCTAATATATTTACACAACTTTCCAATTGTTTAATTCATAAAAACAATTTAAAATCAGTGACACCTATTTTTTATTATAATATTTATAGTACGCATATTACGATGTACGTGCGATACTATAATACATTCTCATTCGCATATACATGTATTTCAAATGAGAATGTTTGGGTACATGTTTGAAATGTCGGAAGAGTTAAATTTTTACCTTTGTACGTTTTTTTTTATCAGTGAATTCGATTCTGGTTTTTATTTTGTGTTTGGCTGGAGGAGTTTTATATTTAAAAATTGAATTTAGTAATTTAACTATTTTACAATTAGCTTGTTGGTACATCCTCTTCATTCACTTATTAATATTTATATAAATATATATTAACACTTTCACTGTGAACTTACTTTTAGGTTTTGATTACCCAGACGTTTCGACGTAGTATTCGTCTTTTTCAATGGGTTTTTAAATACTGGATGTCTGTACAGTAACTGTTATGGGATGTGGGTGTGTGTGGTGGGGGTTGCTGGTGGGAGGGAGTTGGCGCTGGTTATTGTACAGATTGGCGTTACTGTACACACATCCAGTATTTAAAAACCCATTGAAAAAGACGAATACTACGTCGAAACGTCTGGGTAATCAAAACCTAAAAGTAAGTTCACAGTGAAAGTGTTAATATATATTTATATAAATATTTTACAATTTGTAAAAAATGGAATTTTTATACTGAGGATATTATATTACACTTTTCAACTAAAGATTGCTTAAATCATATTGTTGCATTAAACAAATTATTTGTTACATATTACTTGTATATTTTTCACGATATTCTAATACACTGGAGAAAAATGGAGTTTATGAAATACACTGTGCAGAATGCGATGCTATTTATATCGGACAATGTGGCCGTGCTCTGAAACATCGCATTTCTGAACATAAGAAGGCGATTTTAACCAATACATCTAATACAGGTTTTGCAGATCATTGCTTACAACACAATCACTTTATAGACACAAAAAACATAACACTACTCCACAACATACAAAAAGGTAGAAAAATGGATTTGTTAGAAATTTTAGAAATTAAAAAAGCAATAAAAAATAACAAAAATTTAACCAATGAACAGACTGAATTTTGTGTATCCCCTTTATTAAAATCTGTTATTTAGTTTAGTTTATTTTATATTATTTTGAATGTTCATCATTATTTTAAATTTTGCATTCAGTTTATATTTAGTTCAGTTAATTTTATATTTTGCATTCATGATTGTATTTAGTTTTTTTTAAAGACACCAGACCTTCCCTTGTCTCATGCACACACTCCCCACCCCTCGCCATCACAACACAGATGTTCCAGATACGCCCTAAACAGATGTTTACCACCTACACTACTCTAACATCCTGTGTTCAGTAATTTCATTCACTCGCTCTTTGACAATGGCTTAAGTTAGTCGAAACAGCTGTCAGAGTTAATTAAAAAAAAAAAAAATTTGTGAAACTTACCAAGTGTTTTTATATATTTTACAAAACCTTTGTATTACTTGTATATGTATGTATACTGAAAATAATACGACGTGTGATATGATTCTATTTATGTTCATTGTAAATAGTATATCGATTTCTTATAATAAAATACATATAAACACTACTATGCCTTCGTCTCATTTAATTGTCCGTTCACTCTTATTTGAATCTTAATTATTTATAGCAAAATCTCTCTTACTCCAAATACATAGAGCAACATTTACGCGTTGAGTTAGTTCACTCAACTGTTTCAACACTGAAGTCCTCGCTTCTGGCGTGTGTCCCACGACACGCCCTTTTTTTAAATATTCTTTCTCCTTTTTGACTATTCATTATAATTCATCACTGTTTACCATCTTCTTCAAAATTATATTTTTACAGTATTCATTTTGCTTGATGTTTCTTTAATATCCTATTATCTTACATGTTTGTAGGCTACTTTCACGTTATTACGCTTTGGAATTTGTCTACACCTTGTTTAGTTACTTGATATAGCCTACATCTTGATTATTTTACTTACATTTATTTGTCTTTTACTGTCATTATTTGTACTCTCTGAATTCACATAATAAAATTGTTCTATACTGTTCTGAAATCACACTATGAAAACACATTTCAACAAGGCTGCAAGTAGGAAGAGTTGTCTGTATCCGGGGTACTGTGTTGGTCTAACACTTGAACTTTTTTCAAAGTTACTTTTAACGAAGCTCTGAAAGGAATGCAGAAAGAAGAAGAAAACCAAAGGTTAAACGTTTTAAGGCTAAAAACTCACAACGAAAAAGAACTACAAAGCATACAGATACTACTGGATACTCTACCAATTGACAGCTGCTTCGGCAGATTTGGAGTAGGCCTAGGCGTACACAATACTGCCTTAAAACTATAGAAAACCGTACAACGTAACCCTATATGTTACGCTACCTTAGATATTATTTTATAGACATAATTCATAATACATCATGTGTTTGGCAAGTAAGAATTGCTAAATTGTAATGTAATCATATTAATAACGATACAAATGAACGTCTCCTAGTTATATAAAAATTTAATATTATACAGGCGACAGTAAGACGCCAGACGTTTTGAAAATGTATTGTCAGAAAACAACTTTCTAGTCATAAAGATATAGAATGCTTTGTTTGCTCATAGTAGCAAAAAAATACAGGTTACCGTTAGCAGGGTGGTGAAAACAACCTTGGATTTACAAAGGAATAGGCGGCGAAAGCGGTTTGAACACAAGAGAAAGTCAGCGTCATTTTGCAAGTTAACGTACACGCGGGAAGAACTCGCATGCCCAATGTTATAGCCGACCAAAAATAGCGTCACTTGGAAGCGTGAACTATTATCAGCTGCTGAATGGGTGAATTCGAATTTACCGGCAAAAAGTTGAACAGATAGCCAATTGGGGTATTTTTAGTTTGACAGTGGGGAGCGTAGTGCGATCAACCATATAAATATTACCCTCGTAGGAACGCTAAGGAGTCTTGTTTTGCGTCTTAGAGTATTAATCTGGAGTTTTAGTCTCGGAGTCTTAGATATGAGTCTTAGAGTCTTAGATATCAATCAGAGGAGTTTAATTGAATCAATCGGAGGAGTAGTATATCAGTCTTTGTTGTGACAATATTCTTGTTTAAGTAGACATGAAAGAATTAATAAATCAAATTATTATTCAGTAATTATAAGTTATATCTACAATCCAACCAGAAATTGTTCAAGCTAATACGAAGAAGCAATCGGTTCGCTAGTGACTAAACTTAATTTAGTGCGTCATCAAGAGAGAAGAAGTATATTTACTATGTGCGCGTAATCTGAATTAAGTAAAGGCAGAAGTATACTTTATTATGTGCGCGTAATACGGAGTATATAGCCGAATTTAAGGTCGAAGTGCGCGAGCGTCAGTTGTTATCGCGTACGAGTGAAATCAAAGGCAGAGCAAGTAGTGATAAAGAGTGATGTGTGGGAAGTGAGATACGAAGAATGCAGGAAATGGATAATCATAAATCAAGTAACAAATTTAAATTCAATTGATTACTAAAGTAGATCCAATGTAATATAGTCGTCTACCCATATATCGTCTATTCATTCTGACAGAATTCACGAGTATGTTGAGATGCTAATGGTATTCTATATCTTATGACATGGAAAGAAATAATTATTAAATATATATGTACTTTGTATATATTAATTCATAATTGTGAAAGGAGATAATCATTAAACACATAGCCTATATGTAATCTGGTAGGTTAATCGTAAATGTATTGCTCAATGAATAATAGTTGAATAGATTCAATTTGTCTAGATTACTCTAATGTTGAACAATGATAAATTTATAAATGATTTAATATTTTGTTTAATAAATGCGATATATTTACTTGTAGTAGATGATTTAAGGAGTTATTTTTTTTGTAGAAAATGCGTAATGAATGATGATGTTGTTTAATATATAAAATTTTGAATACTATATTTCTATGCCTATTGCTAAAATTTATGTATCAATATCTCTTGTTTGTGTAAATGTAATACAAATACAAATAAGTAATTTGCATCTGAACAGAAGCGTTATTATTTTAATAACCCCTGAGATCTTAAATATCTCTGGCGCCCAGCAATTTAAATAAAGAATTAATCATATTTGATATGATAAATATAATTGATATTATCACGCAAGCGTTGTATTTATAGTGCTTGGCGCATCCAAACGTGGAGCTATAAAGCAAATTTAATAGTTGTCGCCAACAACGTGGTACAATTCCACGAATGTAATATTTGACGCCCGAACACATGGGGCAAGTCTTTTAAAATTTTATAACCGATACCAATGAGCGGAACAGACGTTTCGAACACACGTGCATTCGCGAATTTATATTGAATACATTGTGAGCACGAACAGCTGTAATTCTGAAATTGCAGTAGCAGATTAACCAGACTGAATAAACATAGTGATCGAGAAGTTGGAGGAAAATTCTGAGTAAACGTAAACATTAGTGACACCACTCTTATTGCCAAGAAAGATTAAATCCCATACTCCGCCCTCCCGGACATCTATGATAGTTCTTCAGTTTTTAAGTTGAGTGTCCAATTTTTAAAATTTAAGATCTTCTTCAGAAAACCGTTTTTCCAAAACTGTTATACAGTACATACAAACTATAACGTGTCTATACACAAAAGACAATCAGATAACCAGAAGTTATAAACATTTGTACAAAAATTTGCAACTCCCTGAGCTGCAAAACTCGCCCGCTGTTTTGATAAAAGTAACCTACGTTTATTATTATATGAAATAAAATTAAAAAAAATGAACTGTTTTAAAGTTGTGAGCAAAGTTCTTCATATGTATTATTCTTAGAGTTAACCGAGAACACCACCAGTAGTTGACCGTACGTCGTTTCCCATATTTAAAGTTCTTTTTTTGGTAAATGACAACTTGGAAAAATATGAAAAGTTGTTTTGCGAACATAACTTAACGGATTTTTTTGAAGGAGATCTAAAATTTGCATGGGTTGCTAGAAGATATTAATTTTGTCAAATTATTCAAAATACTGAGATCCTATTCAAATAAAATTCCTCAAAATCTGATGCTCCAAATAGACTTTTACAATTTGACCCCTACATTAGACACGTGGTGCCTCTAAAGATGAAAAGTGTTCAGGTACACTTTTGGATTTAGCTTAAAATTTCCTTTAGTTTGATACTCGGCTTGGAGTTTTACGATTTTTTCAAACTTTTAGTACGCTTTTTGGGCCATGGTGTTCCAAACATTTTGAAATTTCAAAAACTAAACACTATGTCTAGTCTGTGGTTAAAATTCTCTTTAATTTGATACCCCCACATGGATTTTTTAACATTTTGACCCCCTTACATTTTGCCCCGTGTCCTTCATATTTTTGAAGGATTAATCTAAAAAAATAGTTGGAGTAAAGTTGATTAATCTATGGAGTAAAGTTGTGAACACATGTGTCACGTTTTTTGGAGTCGGTTGTCGTGAATCGTTTGGAATCGTTCAAAAGTTATCGTGAGACATACCCTCAATAGACGGATAGATAGGTAGATAGACAGACAGACAAATGCCAAACGGTCGAGTTAAAACTGAGACTCGCTGTCTCGCTCAATTATCACGGTCGAGAAACGTTCAGAAAGTTTTTTTTACACGTGAGATGAAGAGATGCTAAGCGAAAGGCAGAATCAGTTTGTACTACAAAAACCGAAGTAACTATCCCAGCAGTTTAAGAAAATCGGATTTTTTATTTTTATTATATCGTTATATCTTATTGTAATATAAATTCTACTATATCTCCATCTTTTACTATCCCATCAATTCTTAGTGCTCTCTTCTAATGAGCTATCGTTCAAGATGCATTCTTTTACACATCGTAAAAGCTTCGTTTCTGTTGTTTGAGTTTTTGTGTATCTTGTTCCGTTACGGTTCAGTTTTCACATTTCACCGAAAGGAATACAAATCCATGATGGAAAGTTTCTGCCATTACCTTATACAATTTAACATTTCTTAACTTTCGGAATTTGTTTCTCAAGGTTTCAAACTTCATTAGAAATGTATTTAGGTGTTATGCTAAGTCAATATAACAGATTTACTCAAGTTACAAAATGTACTGCACGATCTTCTTCTTCTTCTCCTCTTCAAGGATTAGGCATTCTTTTTTTGTCATGACCCAGCCTCGCTCGCACAAATCAAAGTGTTTATTGCAATTGTCTTATAAAATTTAATCCTTGTGCTGTGTCTTGTTTTTTCCTAAATTTCTTTAAGAATACTGCACGATTTGAACGATAATTGTGAGATGAAAAAGGATCAATTTGAATGAACTTTCTTGGCGATAAAAATTTCTCCTTTTATCAAAAGGGACAAGGGTGTCTTGAAATTAATGAATAGATAAATGAATAAGCGTGATTAATTGTTTTTGTAGAACAATACTGTTCATAATTCTACACATACGAGGGTCAGTTGAAAAGTTCGCAGAACGACATCTCTAGGTCAGCGGTAGAACCAAAATTTTTCGTGTGTTGTAAGATTCATATTTCTTGTAAACACCTGTCAATTTCCAAATCTACCTGCCAATTTATTCATTGTTTACTAGCTGTCTGAAATTTGCGTGTCACGCGTGTTTTGAAATGTGGACAAAACATCGTGCTGTGATTGAATTGTCCGTTAAAAAGGTCTAGCGCCAATAAAAATTCACAAAATAATGGTAAATATGTTAGGGGAGATGCTACGCATTTTGTGTTGTCCGCTTTTTGAGGCGTCTGTGCGGGATCATTTCACAGTTCATACGGCCATGTTTGAAGTCCAATTATCACTACAAACGATGGTTTTAAAGGCGAACCATCTCCTATCACATTTAACATTTTGTTGTGGACTTCGACCATTGGCTTTAGACCATTTTTAACAAGTAATTTGTGTTTCTGTCCATTTTTCAAAACACGCCTGACACGTAAATTTCAAACAGCTGGTAAGTAATGAATAAATTGACAGATATATTTCGAAATTAACAGGTATTTATATGAAATATAAATCTTACAACACACGAAAAATTTTAGTTCTGCCGCTAAGCTATAGGTAGATGTCGCTCCGCGAACTTTTTAACTGTCCCTCGTATGTGCAATTACGTGCAGTGTATACTATTTCTTATACTTTCTTAATGTTAGTGATTACTTATAAGTATAATAGAGGCTCCATTATTCACCACCCAAGCAGTTTAGGAGAACCAAGGTAAGCTACCTAAGTAAGCCACACAGAATACTTGGAAGCTAATGTGGCCAACACTACTCCCCAGTCTGTTATCCTATATTAACTGAACTCGTGTATTCTGGTATTAATAATGTTAAATTGTATAATTAAACTTTGTTGTTTAATGAAGAAAAAATCTCTTGCTCTAATTTTAATCTATTGTGTCTGTTGATATTTATGTTGCGTGTTTATTCCTCGTATTTGTTAAATTTATTAAATTATAATTTTAATTTCTGAATGACTCTTCCTTATCTATTAATTCGAGAATTGGCTGAAGAGAATTATTCAGTCCGTCTGTTCTAATTTGAATGTAGCGGTTGGATTGTCCCAAAACAAATTCTCAACGTTACATTCGTTCTTCATCTTAACCCTGTTCGTTGAGGTTAATTTTGGTTTCGTAGTTTCTATTATTCTTACGGCTCACAGACGTCTTCTGGATCTCCGTGAATATAGAACGAAACTTGATTGTACCTTACATTCGAGAAATAAAACACATGGATATGATTTTGGTAATATTAATGTTTAATCTTTGCAAAATTAATTCAGTTTAGGAAAAATTGTCATTCGAGATACACGCTAGCAATAATCGAATCTTTATCTCAGGGTCAATAGTAAAAATGAATTAAATATATAAAGTGTGAATTCTTTTGGCTGCTACGACAGGTTCCATTAATTAATAACAAACAATATAGAGTACATTACAATATAATAGCTTAATACTTATGATCTAATGTGCTATTCTAAATAATTATTAATGTTGAATAAAGTGGCTTGCAATATTTCGTTTTGTTAGGTGCGCAATGCATTCTGGTTATGGCATGACGTCATAAGCATGGCCGCCTCGTGGTCAGTTATTGTGTGTAAAATTGTTCCCAATGTATTTTAATAATATATGTTCTCTTTGTATTCACTACTTCTTATATACTGTTTTTTCTTTTCTTTATAAAACGTCCATCAGTGATTAATTGTGGTGTGAGTTATTGGTGTTACTAGTGATTGTTGAATTACTAAAGTTGTTTGGTTGAGATATTTGTAGAATACGTTACAGTTCTTAGTTAGTTTTAGTTTAGGCTTCTTCTTGTTAATCACTTGATATTTTCTTATTTTCTTACTGGTAGTCGTTCATATTTGGTTAGATGACTTTTGTTAATAATTTCATTATTTTTCTGATTTTTTGTTTATAATTTATTCTTCGAAGTTTGGTTCCTGGTTTTGAAATTTTTTACATAATCTTTTTCTGCGAGCACTCCTCAACCGTATTCAATCGTGGTTAACAATCAAGTGTCTAATTGCTTCTTTTTGTCATAGAAACTGACCAAAATTTCTTGGATTCTGATTGGCCCATCAGACAAAGTTCAAATGTTACATGACCAAGACCCTTCACTTACATTACATTTTATAATTTGCCTTTAACTTACTATTTTATCATTATACAATAATAGTTAATACAATGTCTATGTGGTTAATAAGAATAAAATTACAAATCATTTGATACTAAACATGTATTGGTTTAGTCCTGTAAAATTTAGTACTTGGTGGATTTTCCATTTATCTTATTAAACAATTTATAATGATGGATGACAGTTAACTATGACCCCTTGATATAACATTATTTTAAATTGATTTGCTGTTAACATGAAACTTTTATAATATAAAACAAAACTCTTAATGATACTCCTTATATTAACAATTATAACTTGCTACCTTAACTAATTGCACACTGTTAAACAATTGTTTGTGTGATAATTCCTACATCACTATTGTCAATCATGATTGATCACTTCTTAATCTAAATAATAGCACACTTTTCAACTGTAGTTTATGTGACTATTATTAGGCCACCTTTTATGTGTTTATTATCACTTATAGCACTATAAGGGGTTGTGCCTCTTTTTTCACTTTAGTTTATAACAAGACAGATGTTTATTGGCCTATTATACATATAAGTCATACACCTGTTACATTATGAAACGGTTGTAGTCTTTATTGTTTTATTAGGTTTATTTATTTAATGATTGGTTATAGCTTTTTATGTTATTTTTATTGATTTACTGCCCTATCTTACTGGGTAAAGTCTGGTTATATTTTGTTAGTCATAGTCAGGTCAATGGTTGGTGTTGTTGAGTTAAAGTTGGTTGATTCATTATCTTAAAAATTTGATTGTTTCTGTTTATTAGTTGTTGATCATAGTGTTTGGTTCCATCCCTGAATAGGGTTTCAGCGATTATCATTTATAATTATTCTTACAGCGTTCTGTTTCGTTACACCTAGATACTCATTTCTTTAAGTTGAATCGACGAAGGAGCTCAAAAACGCAACTTGCTTCATGGTGCGCTCAAGTATTGAAACCTGTACTTCTAAGTTAATAAGCCAAGCGCCATAGATACTAGTCTACTGAGCCTCCTAGACAATACTTTGACACTTTACGGGATCGCTTCTGAATTCGTGTTTTAGTTATTACCTCATTGCGAAGTCACTAGCGAACAACAGTCAACATTGACAATGTCTTACATTAAGTGCTGACAATCTTAAATTTATTTGACATCGAAAGGCATCGTTCAGCCAGCTAAGAGTTCAACAAGGTACGACAAAATTGGACTGCAAACACTTAAAACCTAACTGAAAAATATAGTGATGTAGCTAAAGTACTTCAAGTCACAGGGACTTTGCTTACCCAATACTCATTTACGATTCTGTATTCGTACATTTACAAGTTTTGATAAAACAATTTTGCATAAGGCAGGATACTTACAAACATGCGTTCCCATGGAATAGACGCGGGCGTTGAATTGTCCAATTGTAAGTTGACTGATCATCATGACCAGTATAACGCCTTCCACACACACCGTTATCACAGAGAGTACAAGCCATGGAAGAACTAAGCTGCGTTGTTCCTTCAAATAATAAAACATTTTAAATTAATAAACTACTTGTATGTCACTAAAATAATATAGCAAGTTACTAACTCGAGTCATCTTTACGGAAATCACAAAAGTTAGATTCCCAAACGTCACTTATACTCCAGGAGTTACTCACAATAATTAATTAGGACTGCAGTAACTGCATAATTATAAAGAACTTTGCGATGTAACGACGAAAACTAACGTTTTATTCTGTTCTAGATGATTTAGAACAGTTGATGTCACTCGGTGTCCTGAAACAAGTTCCTCTGCCTAAGTCGACATTTAGGGTGGAAATGTCACTACTGCGCAAGTCTCTCATGCAAACTACATCCACAGTGTGTTATGATGTGATTGATAAAACTATGAAAAAAATGTCTCTGGATCGTTAGAGGTATTACATATGATGTACCACTACACCACGTGATATTGACTAACACATCCGTAATGACTATTCGTGAGAACTTTTCATGAAACGTTGACTGCCGCCAACTTTCACGTAGTACTAGTATTAGAAATACCACTTACTGTCATTACACTTTGGATATTTAAAGAAAAATGTGTTATTATATTATATTACAAAAATATTGATGCTACAATATAATAGCCTACAGGTCCGTCCCACCTAACTCCCTCTTATAACGGAAGTCCTCAAAAGCAGTTATCATACGTCAAAATAAAGCTTGTGGTTGGTACAATAAAGCTTAGTTTAGATGGCTTACTGTTGAGAGAAGCTAAAATGGTAAACATAGACATGAGGTAAGAGAGCACATTAAGGCAGAAACCTAGTAAGTGATAAAACAATAGTTAAAACATAAGCAAATAAGATGTTAATAAAAATTGTGTATGCTGTTTGTTTACAGAACTATAAAGTGCAATTTGTGAAAAAAACTAACGTAATGTATGATAATAAAGCATAGCTCATTTCAGAAGTCAACTGTAATGACATAATAGATAACAAATTTCTCTTCTCTACTAAAAGGAAATCTGTGGTGACTGACGTTACATTACTTCCGTATTTCACGATTTTCTTACGATTATACTAACAGTTTATTACGACTACATAGGAGTTTTAATTAACAGTTGCAAATATAATAACCTATAACTTGTTCATTTAAACATGATTCCTGATTTAGGTTAATTCGTGTACAATTCATTACCAATTGGACAGGTGATGTACTATCATTCATTTCAGTATCTTAAACAATTTTCAGTCCTTCTTCTGATCAATCAGATAGTCCTTCGTTGGACATAGCCCATCCTCAGTAGCTTCCGTTCCTCAATATTCAATATCCAATGTTACGACCACTAAGTTTCATCCTGCCATATTTCACCAAATCATATGTCAATCTCATCTGACATCTTTTACTTCCAGTCTTACGCTTCCATAGTATCCAGTGCATGTATGTTTATTTCGCCTTTTGCCATCTTCCCTAATCTTATGACCTCAAAAACTCCACTCGAACGTTTTGTGCCCTACTTTTGTTTCTGAATCACTCATTTCTTCTACTATCTTATAGTTTTAAACGTACAATTTCCTTTTTGCGTCTTTCCTATTTTATCCGTGTCAATTCCCATACTTGTGAACAGTAAGTCAGGACAGCAAGCACGCACAAAGAATTATCACGGAATTGTAGACTGTCATTAAAGTTACGATTATAATATTGTGATTTAAGAAACTGAGTTTCGTGTTAAATGTTTTCAACCAACTTACCCTTGAATTAGCTAACCGTGGCAGCCCACAAGCAGTAAGCAGATGATGTATGAGTCACATAACTTACCTCTTTACCAAATCGTGTTGGCGTGCCAAGGTAAATCCCTGTAGTAGTGAAGGGAAAGGGATTCTCTCGAGTTAAAGCCAGCTGGACTTCAATCGCTGGCTATTAGGGCAGACCAAAACTATAACATAATTTGTATAGTGTTCGTGGGATCGTGTTCTTAAAACAACTCGGTTACTTGCACCTACTTTATTCCTAACAATTTGACAAAATAAAGCCTAATCTTTACAGGACAATAGAGGAAAATGATGTAAATTCTGTCTATAAACCTCTAGAAAATAAACATTTCAACAATAAAATTAAGCCACTACATAAAAAGACTATTTGAGTTCTATAAATATATTCATATTCATTTATATTTTAAACTAAATACTGAAGAAAACAATATTAAATCAAGGAACTTCTTAAATGAATGGGATGTAGGTCTACCCATCAAAGCTTACCATGTAATTACCAAAGATATTTATTAAACAGATGTTGTTTAACAAATGATGTTACGGATTTCACAAACGTTAAACATTGTTTTTACTGTCAATAAAGTAGTTAAACTCGTGTCTTAAATTTATTATATAATGGTTGCCTTTGATATCCGCCATGTGAGTGGGGGAAACAGGGATGAAGTCTAAAGTCAATGTAAAAGCAGAAGTCACTGGAATTTAAGTTAACGTTTACAAAAATTCCAACATTTTTTAAATGAAATAAGTTATTATTATAATCGAGTACGAATCGAAAAGTCGAAGAATCAATAAATTATAAGAAGTTAAAAATAAACATGAAATTTAAACATATTTAAAGCGGTCCAGGTCACTGTATGATAATTATATATAATTTACCTTAATTTCCGTCCAGTGACGTCAAGCGTAATTTGTATTTGGTTACGCGTTTCAGGCCATGTGGCCCATCCTCAGACCATCACTCCAAGAGGAGCTCGTTAAAAAATAAAAAATCCACAATATAACAAACACATAATAAATAAATACAAAAATATATTAAAACATATAAAGGCGTTCTATTACACGAACACGGTGCACCGCGTGTAGCATGCCTGAACTGCGTCAATGGAACCTCGAACGTGGAACCTCAAAGGAGGTTCCATTGACGCAGTTCAGGCATGCTACACGCGGTGCACCGTGTTCGTGTAATAGAACGCCTTTATATGTTTTAATATATTTTTGTATTTATTTATTATGTGTTTGTTTTATTGTGGATTTTTTATTTTTTAACGAGCTCCTCTTGGAGTGATGGTCTGAGGATGGGCCACATGGCCTGAAACGCGTAACCAAATACAAATTACGCTTGACGTCACTGGACGGAAATTAAGGTAAATTATATATAATAAACATGAAACTACGCCAAATGTGCTGATTCATTGAATGCAAGCTTCAGAAATACAGAAAACGCTTTATCTGTACTTCCCTTTTTTTATTTCTGTTATTTAATACAAAATGGCATTTGGGATGTAAAATCTGAGGCTGTGCAAAACGTTCAGAAAATAAATAAAAACAGTACAAAAGGTCACACTCAAAAGGATATGAACTTCGTGTTATATAAGCTATAAAACACTTCACTACGATTAGGCAAACCTTGTATAGATGAAACAAACAAAAATATCACTATGAACAATCTATCTTAAAAGTAAAAATAACATTCAAGTGAACGGACCACACAACTGAAAATACCTCCTGTCATCAAAAGAAGATTGCGAAGACATTAAACAATTAATAGATTGAACGAATTTATTAAGCTAAAATTACATCACCTAACCGTATTCAGAATATTGTTACTGAACAGCGTTTCCCCTTAAATGTAAAGTTCAAGCCTTTTCTTTGTAACTTTCTTTAACATAGCTTGACTGTTTCCTTTGGGAAAATATAAATGTCATTCTCGACAAAACTGCATTGTAAGAGTCATGAGAAAGTCTATTCCAATTAGGTGTAACTATATTCTTTGGAACTTGTCCTCGGCGGGGGATGTGAAAGGTCATTCCGCATATCTTTATCGAGTCAAAGCAAAGTAAGATTAATTTATATGCAATCTACATGTCAATGAAACGTATCGTTCAAAATAAAGCGAAACCCTACTAAGCATTCATACGTTACAATAAACAGGCATTTTGCACTTTTCTCAACAAAATAAAAAGATATACAAGTAAATCACTCATAGTGTAAAAACTGTTGTTCTTGGTGCTAATAACATCCCATTGCTTTTAAATGGGTCATTCTTGATTCTGAGAATTTTTAAAATAATATTATAACGAGTTATAATTTCTTTAGTGTTGGGAAGTGTAGTTTAATAGCGACCGTAGCTGTTATGCACACGTATGCAGGCAGTCGCCCACACCATATCGAGACAATGATGATTCTCAGTTTTGACATTACTGTTATAGCCAAACGCCAGTTGTCTCAAAATGAAAAAAGAATGATTTTAAATTAGTTGTTCGTGTGAGTAACTTGCGTAAGTTAGATGTCGTAAGTTAGATGTCAATATATTACGTTCTTTTATTTACAAATAACTAATATTACATACTATATTATTTACCCTATGTGTTCCTATGATCAAAAGCAGGCTCGTCATAGCTTGAAGCATTCTTACTACCAGGACTGTTATTTCAAGACCTGAAAGAAATAAAGGTAATAGATTAATATTATCTATAAAATATTAATATTATATAATTGATTTTAATAACTAAAATAATAAGTATTAATTATTATAATTAATGAAATCAATTTTGCTTTTGTGTTTGTTGTAGCTATCGCTTAAACTTTAAGTGTAGGCTATGTGTCATTGAAACATATGTTTTCATGCAGATATGAATGATATTAACATTGGTGACTTTCAGAGCATTAGCAAAGCAGTAGGACAAAATTACACAAAGTTCTGAGCCAGTCAGAATTGACTTCTTATCAAACGTGATTTCAGTTGAGTAGGTGTAAATAAAAGAAACTTCTGCGAGCAGTAGAAGATGTCCAGAACGAACACATTCATAAATGAATTTATTAAATCATACTTTGATATTATTTACTTCTGATAAAAGTTTAGATAAGAAAAACAATACATTGACCAATAAAATGACATACTTCTGCATGCATTTAGCCAAAGGAAACTTAGGAAGGCTACAGAAAGCAGCAGGAGATATGAAGCCAAAAAGGGTCAATCTATTCAAATGCTTTTGACGAAATGGTTATCTAACTCTTCCACTGTTAAAAGCTGGCATGCTTATCTTTTCACAAATCGGATAAAAGGTGGTAATTAATTTAACTCTGTTTTGAAGTTAATTAATAAACGTTTAACAAAAAAACAGAAATATCTATTCTTACATTTATATTGTATTCTTATGACTAGTTACTAGCACATTTTTAAATTCGCTAA
Organism: Magicicada septendecula; assembly: GCA_034769895.1. Classification (NCBI taxonomy): domain Eukaryota; kingdom Metazoa; phylum Arthropoda; class Insecta; order Hemiptera; family Cicadidae; genus Magicicada; species Magicicada septendecula. The sequence goes on along the minus strand of CM068368.1, from coordinate 428,816,619 downwards.
GCTCTAGCACAGCTTTCCTTACCTAGTAGGCCTACGTAAATGTAGGAACAAAGGAACAGACAAGTTAGTAATTTTCATAATTACACATTTTTTTTAATTATGTAGAAACAGAAATTACATGTACATAGTTTTGAAATTATTAAAGTGCTGCTGTAGAGTAATTTTGTAGAACATGTTCAACACCTCATTTATAGCGAGTAAGCACTCAAACTTCCGTATAAGAAAAAAAAATATAATCCCTGTTCTTTTCCGCTTTATTTTGTTTAAATTTGGTGTTTTAAGCCTACTTGTATAATTTTAGATATAGCATCTCAATCTGAAGAGAAATTACTTCTTTTCTTCTTCTCAGTTTAAGTAGATTAATGTATTTTCTACTCTCGATAGTCGTATACTTTAATATAAATTGCTTGCATTACTTGCTAAAGGATAAAAGACTTAGGCCTACTTCTTTGTTGAGTTAGTATTAAGAATACACCGTTCATATCAGCAATAAATGCGTGCCGAAATTTATTAACAAATACGTACACAGAATAGTTTGCACGCGCATTCATTTTTATAACAATTGCTGAGTAACTTTATAGAAATTTTACAATCCACAGAAGTCCTCTTCACTGTTATTTGTGCTGCTTCTCGTTACTTCTCTTCAACGTAGTCCTTATTGAAGTCGTTCTTTCGTCGTAGTTCAAATTTACATTAAATTATTACATTCATAGTGGGCCTAAGCTTCCCACTGCATTGAAGCTACCGGATGCGTCACGAAATAAGACGCTATTCATTACATCGCGTAGGCCTACATTGTACGTATTTGACCAAAATGCAGTCTGATAATTGAGACAAATTTCGAATTAAATAATTTCGATTTGAATACAAAGGTTTTTATAAAAACCATGATGAATGCATACGCAAAGCGTGATTGTGTGTGTGTGTGAGTGTGTGTGTGTGGGGGGGGGTGAAGAGAATTTCAACAAACCTATGCATAACACTAAACATTAAACAATCTAACTGACGTGTATGTAAGTTATGTGTTAACTCGTGAGAAAGGAGTAGCGTGGTGTACAGGACTATTTTCTAGTGATTGTATTACTCACCCACCGCAAAATAGAACGGAAAACACGATGGACACAGTTCCAACAGTATTATAAAATTTATGTTTATGAAATGTTTGAAACTGCTTGTCCTACGATTAAGGTATGCTTGAAAATTGGAAATCAAACCAGATAGTAAAGAAAGAGAAGTATATCGAATAAGTACAACTATATGAAGGGATGTGCAAAGATATTTTTCAGGTAGAACAGAAGAAGAAAAGCAAAAATTGAAGTAACTTTTTTCTAAAGTAGAGACAGAATTAAGTGGTTTTTAATATAAAGTAGCACTGAAAGAATTTATATGTCCATTTCCAAATAAAGTTTGTAAAATCATGGTAATTAATACATATGCAATTAAGTTACAAGTAGAAGTGATCCGGGAGAGTGACAAGAAATTTTAGTCACTTTCTGGCAGTATTTAATCGATTACAGAAAGTTGTAATTTGTAATTTTCAGAAAGTTGAGGCACTCTCCGAAGCGTAAGAAGAAAAGTTAAAGAAAAAATTGCAGCAATTGAAAAAGTGAAAAGGGAGGAGAGCTAGAAGGAACTTGGAGCAAACGCAAAAATATTTAGGCCTATATAAATTCGTAAACAGACGTATGAAGCTTAAAGGACTAAACATCTCGGATTTATATGACTTAAACTCTTGGAAATATGCACGCATTTGTGCTCTTACAACTGTCAAAATATGACCTACAAATGGTAAAATACGCCGTACAAAAATTAAGAAATATAAGATAAATTTCGATATCTTAGAATGTAAATGATTTTTGTTCTCTCTTTTTGCAAACTGTTATAAACGGTGTATTTGTTTTGGCTAAATTTGTAGATAAAAGTGTTAATTTCTTTTCATTTTAATTAACGTTACACTGAATGATGACACGCATTTTAAATTCTCAAATCCGAACCACTTTTGGTTGTGTCCAGCTGAACTTCGTATTTCCAGAAATTCCTCTCTACATCGCATAGACGGAACGACAGCGAACTTGAAAAGTTTTAATCAGGGGAGAAAGTTCTGTACCAACTTCTATTGGTAGAATTTCTGTACCAAATTTCTATTAATCGAGTATCGAGTATTTCTTCCATTAATACTGTCAGAAATTTTATACGTTGTTACTTGAAACAAATAATTTATCAGACGTTGTTAAAGTACACTTTATAATGTTACCCTCTATTTTTTGCAGTTACTTTCGTCTACTTGATATGATTAAAATATCCAGCTATATAACGTTATATGTGACATGTCGTATATATCCGAGCCCTAATCATATAAGTCATAAAATGTAGGGAAGGAAACACATGAAACCATAAATATTAGCGTCCCGAAATCTAGACAAGACGTTAAAGCCGTAGTCGATATAAAGTGACAGACGAGGTGTCCAAAAAAATGTAAAAAGCAATCGAAGAGAGTACAAGAAAATATCCTAAAATAAAGTGAAACGGCTGTAAAAAGTGACATGACCTCAAAACACATTACAAGCATAAGTAAATTAAGTTGCAAGTGAAATCTTAATATGATACTCATACGAAATAAAGTAAAAAATATCATAGAGAATGATTTTATAAATTGGTGAATAGAATATTGCAGGGAAATGTATTCAAAGTAGAATTTAATACAAGATGAAGGAATAGATGAGGAAGAAAATAACCCGATGTTACGGTACACATAGAAACTTATACGGAGTTTACAAATTAGGAAGTGCAAAAAGTGTAACGAAAAGTTGATAGAAATAGACGGAATTCCTATGGAGTAGTTGCTAGCTGACCTAGAAACCTCCAACAAGGGGAATGAAGGCTGTAATGAAGCTAATAAAATACGAAATGATGGAAGAGTATTAAAAGAGTGATAACAAAGAATAACGGTTAAAATAGGCTACCAAAAAAGAAGGTAAAACCAATTATAAAATTGTGGAGCAGCAATCTTTGTGGCCAGTAACTATATGTGATAAGCACTGAAAGACGATAATAATGCTAGAACTAATGAAACCGAAAAATGATGAAACGTCAAGATACAATCATTGTGGATTCCGGTCCAGACGAGCCTTTAGATTTCATTTTGTGCCTTTAAGAATTATAATCAAAACTAACGTTTTTGGCAAAACTAGTCATTGGTAAGCTTGGGTACTACTCCTGTCTTATAGATTAAATTTTATTCAAACCTTTTACTAGACGACTTTCACAGATAAATGTTTTTGACTGACGTGTTATTGCTAGGGCTGAATGTAATAAGTTATTTTATTCAATATAAATTGACGGAAAATTATAAAACTAGTAATTGTTTAAGGCCATTTATCTGTCTACTATTTTATTTTACATTTATAATATTTACATCGGGTTCGGACCTATAGTCATAATATTTTTCAAGTCCCGATTTTTAAAAAACAGTTTTGTGACGTCAAAGTAAAGGGAAGTGGATCGAGAGGTAAGTCAAGTCCCCAAAATAAAAATTTCCCGGTAGGGCAGGTAGTACGAGCTTGTTAGCGGCCGTAGCTCTACAGGTAGACTACAGCTGTCGAATCCCGGTATGAAGAAAGCAACAGCTCCTTAATTTGATAAAGAAAGAGACCATTTTAAACAACTATAAAGTTGGTTACAGGAAAACCATAGGTTCTGTCTTTGATTATACGTTTCGATTCACTGTCACGAATGATTCATATGTTCCCATGTATGCTTAACCTATTATCTTTTACCTTTTACCTTCTTATCTTTTTTAATCATATGATTTAGAAATGATTCATTTTTTATTATCTGAAAGGAAGTGAGCTCTATGAGATTACATGTAGTGCAGCCATATTAGTCACCGCTATTCGGTATCACTTTGTGCGTCTTCTTACAAACCTCCTTGCTTGACGCTAGCGATATTGTGACACGACACGTAAGTAAAAAAAAGTATATGTAATTAATTTCTTAAATGAGGTAGTGGTAAATTCGAAAGTGTACCTGGTAGGCCTATACGTATTGCTACAATACGAATGTACTATATTGTGACCAATGTACAAAATACGTTATTGTACATTTTTCAGATTTGTTATGTAAAAATTGTTATGAGTATGAAACGAAACCGAAGAATCGTGGAATTCATGAAGTTATGCAATAAACATACTGTGTTCCCACATAACTTTTCTCAGAGTTCCCATACAGCTGCGTTATACAACTCGTCCATTATTTCAGATGGCAGTGAAACTGGTGTTACGTAACCAACAGTACAGTTACATAAGACGAACAAAAATCGTTTTTACGTACAACATAATAGTTTTAATACTGTAAAAACGAAATATGTGCATATTAACCAATGTAGTGTAGTAGTAGCTACAGTAACGCGCACAACTTGGCTCAACCCGATGCGTTTTAGACTGGAGTTTGAAGAACAGAGACTGGTGCCAGATAGGATGGGGTTATACGAGAAAACGTAACTAAATTAAATGATATCGAACTTACGCTTCCACACAGTTTCTACATATATTTAATAATACGAATAGCCCTACAAAAATTTCTTGAATTATTGAAATTCAAAGGGATCCAAGGGTATGCGATGAGATATAAGGTATCTGATGAAACGCATCCCAATTTCACTCTCACCTACACGAGGTGGGCCCTGCTAAATCGAGCAATCCTTGCCAAGCTTGAGGTAACCAAAACAGCGAGAGAGAGAGGGGCCCAGCAGTCAGGCAGAATGACGGTAATACCTATTAAAGCGACTTGAGCAATTCAAATAACGATCTAAATGTTACAACCCATGCACTGTGAAACAGGGGCGAAGTCTCTAACGGCGACTTCGGACGGCTAATGGAGCAATCCTAGCTAAGGAGAAAATGTGTAACTAGGCATGGTGGTAGGCCTTAAGACAGCAGCCGTGCCAATCACCTTATTACTCCAGGCGCTGGTAATGTCTTTGGAGGAAATATATTTTACTCGAAAACTTTATGGTAATAGCCGGGTGGATAACAGGGTACAACACCAGACAAAGATTAAGGGGCAACGATTCAGTCAAGTGGATATAATTAGAACTGCCTCCTACAATGTAAGATCCATAAAAGCCAAAGTAACAGAATCGGAGAGGACATTTAACCAAACACATTGTGATTTATGGGAAGTGCCTCAAAATGAGAGCAAAGGCTGGAGGAGCTGTGTTACCCAATGAAAAATGGAGAGGTAAAATACACTTATACTCCTGGATCAATGAGAGACTAGCAACCATCAGATGTAAAACTGACAAAGGATATCTAACAGTGATAGCAGCTTATGGACACGAATAAGGAAAGATACAAGAAACAGACATGTTCTATAACGATTTACACAAATTAATAGTGTCCAGCAAGATCATCTGATTATCAGTAGGCCTAGTGATTTTAATAACAAATTGGGAAACTATCACTTCAGAATAAAATAGGGAATAAAGGAGAAGAGATTATTAATAAAAATAGGAAATATTAATAGGAACAATTATTTATTAACGGTTACTTACAATAAATTAAAAATAACAAATTTTTTCTTTTAACATAAAGATATACGTAAATTTACATAGAGTGAAAGACAAAGTCAATCCATCATTGATTACGTAATAGTAAAGAAAAGCTATATAAAGAAGTACTGGACACAAGAGTTTTCAAATGTACAAATGTTAATTCAGACCATTTCACAGTAGTTGCCAAAATTCCTCTTAGAAGAAGATGGTATAAAAGAAGTGTCATGCAACAAAGATCAGAAAGCTGCTTTAAAATTAATTTATTAAGAGAAAACTCTATAAAAGGATTGTTAGATAGGAAAAGGTTACACGATTAATCAAATAGCATTGCGTAATAATGTAGATCAAGAATGAAGAGATTTAAAACAGAATATTGAAAAAGTAGTTTTTGAGGCCTTGGAGTATAGAATAAAACAGTATAAGGAGAAACCAATGCCTTAAATGATCCAACCAATGAGTAAAAAAAGATCATATTTGAAATGCCTGCAAACAAAATCTATAAAAGATAAAACGATATAAAATCTATAAACGATAGTTATGCATTTAAATGCACTGCATTTAGACAAGTTAGACAGGGAGACAGCAAAAGTACACAATGTTAAAATTAAAGAACAGCAAGATTGTTTTGATAACTAGTGAAACAATTTAAAAAGTGAAACTATTACTGGTGCCAGATTATGGAGAAGAAATGGATGAAATCACCCTTGAAAAATATCAGTATGCTTTAAATAGTGCAAAGAATCATAAATCGCCATGGATTAATAGGTTAAATATTGAGCAAATCAGATATTCAAGTCAGAAAGTGAAACAGAGTTTATTAAACATATATAATTTGTGCTGGCATAATAATCGTATCCCTCAAGAATGGCTGACAGCAGTGATAATTACAATTTAAAAAAAATGATATTGTAATAGTTAAAGCGGAATAAGCTAGCAAACATCAGTTTACAAAATCTGTGCTAGAATAATTACTACAAGACTAACAAAATAACAGCTTGTTATTAAAAGAACAAACTGGATTTCGCAAAGGATACTCTTGTACTGATAATTCTTTACATTCCAACAAATAATGGAAAAAACATAAAGAATTTAATAGACCAACATATGTATTATTCGTTTATTATAAATTGGCAGTGTACAGTGAGAAATAAAAGAGATCCAGGATGCCCAAAAACAAGATGGACATAACAAGCCTGTGAGGCCGGACCAGACATGATAAATGCCTAATCCCTGAAGTAGGTGATGATGTTGATGAATTAATGTAATTTTTTATGTTTTAATTAGATCAGAAAATAATCTTATAGATGTCTGAACGTTTCCGTAAGTTCAGCTGTGACATCGTCTTCAATCAGTCTCGACGTATTCCGATGAAGTTAGATGATTTTTTCAACGCAAACTGATGAAGCAAACACATTATCAAATACTTTACAAAGTATAACACACAATGTCTTGAAGTAATAGGTATATAATATTAAATTGTAATATTTGAAAATGTGTGTGTATGTGTGTACTCATGTGCTACCTATTATAATCAAAATATGTAAGTATAAGAACACATATTATGTTATATGACACCATACATTTATTATATATAATACATACAATTATGAATTTAATTACAATATACTATATTGTGTATAGATACTCAGATACTGTATGTTAATAGATACTGTTACATATCTATATGTTTAGAAAATATAATGACTGTCTCGCGCATCGTATTGTATTATTGGTAAGATAATAATTCTGTAGACAAAAAAAATGTTATGGTTACTACGAAATATGTTTGAAAATAAAATAAAATTTGCAGTATAAATATTGTTATATTTATTATCTTATATAAATACATGGCTATACTACACTTTTTCACTATTTGTATGCAAATTATTATTGCTGATGTAAACAGGCCGGTACAGTAGTCACGGTTTTGTAGTTCACATGTCATGATTCCATTTGCGTGACACGCATAAGTATAGGTAACCGGGGACCTCCATATTGAAAGGGGAGACGATGCAAACAGGATATGTTCTTCATAAGTATTTAATGTTACAATTAAAGTTTTCCGTGTAATAGTCGGTAAACGTATTAAATATTACTGGCACCATACCTGAATAAAATTACTAACAATTAAAGAGGAGACTAGTCCTTACAAAACACTTTCATTGTTAGTTTCAAAATCTGTTAATTTAATTTTTATTAACTAATATGCATGGCCAAGCATGAAAGGTAATTAATACAGTTTAATAATTCGTGATTATGGCTATAGTATGTTAACAATTATAACGTCAATTTGTGACCGAAACCTGTCAGTCAGTATTGAATATCTTAACCTTTATACGACTGTCAATTTGACAATAGTATTCAGGCAGATAACATGTAACAAAATTGTTTGTAAGTAAAAAAACGAGCGTGATTTAATTTACAAACTTACTATTCCCAGCAGTGCGTTACAACATTAGTGATGTTTGTACATGATCGGAGGAGGATTTGGGAGATCAAACCCCTCGAAATTTTCCATTCACTAAAAAATCATAATTGTGTGTCATTTTACTGCCTTTTTAAAGTAGGTCTAAACATTATTTATGTTATGCAATGATACATAATTAACTTTCTATGAGGTGGATGACCATTATATTTATCCCGTCTAGTTATTGTTGAACTCCTCCCCGAAAAGAAATTCTGCATTCACGCTCATGTGTTTATCTATAAGGGTAAAGCATCAACCACGAATTTATTTCCCTTAGTACTTCTTAACCCAAACCTAATTTGATTTACAATATCGTCTGGTTTCTGCTGGGTTTCGTGCAGTGCTGAAGCAGCTTAATAAGGCTACTAATTTGGAATTAATAAAAATTCAATGAAGACATAATTCATAACAAATGCTAGTGTACGGGAGAGTAATTAAAAATAATTTGAGTATACTGACGACTACTTCTACTTGGAAGAGTACTTTAGAACTCACTAAAAGAGATCGTTATATTTCACGTGATAGGAGAGAAGACACAAGGCACTATCCCTTACACGAAGGTTAAAGTGGAACTGGGCCAGACATACTGATAGGACGTAAGACGATCGAGATGGGCAGATAGAACAGAAACCACACAGTTAAGCACATAAAGGAGGAAGTCAGAAGAAGCGATGAAATGAAACTGTCAACTTCTCTGGTAAAACATGGACTCGGTTAGTAGAGAAGAGAGAGAAGTGGCAGAACATGGGAATGTCTTTTGTGTTGACGGTGGAGACTGGATGGTTGGTATTGCTGTTGGTCAAAGCTAATGTTGGTGAAAGAGTGTTCATAGAGACCATATTTTGTTTTGTGAAAGAGCATATACAGTATGGCAAATCCCCACTCTACTAGTCATTACGGGGATTTGATTCTTAGGCTCTCAACTTGAAGTCTGGCGCGTGCCTTTGCTCTACACCAGGATGTCTTGGCTAATAATAACGACAACAGCAACAATAACAATAATAATAATTGTCCGGTTTGCTGGTATAAAAAAGGTCGCGTCATACGTAAAGACAAAAATTAAAATGAATTCTTCTCAAATGCTGTATCTCGTAGGTTTCTTTGGCACTAAACCTACGAATATTAGGGGTGATGTGGTATTCTCACACCTAAGTCGATGGCACGATTGACTCTCAGAGTTTGTAAGTCGCATGACTTCAAAACAAAAGGATGAAAGTAACTGTAATTCTAGACGCAACAACGCCAGTGGATACTCGCATATCCAGCACAAAACAATATTTTTGGTTTGCAACATCAATACCTTGGACGTTTTGCCCTAGTATTGTGAACAGCAAATACATGGCCCAAAAAGAGTTTTCCAGGCAAAAGAAACTTTAAATGGACGTACTGAGAAGGTCATATAGCATATCATATGCAGAATGAAATGGTCATAAAACTGATGGTAGTAAAGGAGCAGTCGGACACCATCTACGTAAGAAAGCCTTAGAACGAAAACCATTGAACAAGAGAACGATCAGGAAAAACTATAGGGAACGTGGTCTTAAAGCTTTAGCGGTAATGAGAATTAATGAACATGAATGGCGGGAGAATATAAAGAAAGGAAAGCGTCAGAATCAGAAGGCGCTATGAGTCGTGTGTAAGCAATACGTCGGCATTACACATCTTAATTTTGGCGAATTTCTTAACCATAATCTACTATCATTATCAGCAGAGAATATAGTTTTGTGGACATAATTTTATTGTAGTTACTACTTTACTACTCCTGATATAACGAGAAAGTATTTGTTTTAACTGAAACTGATTTGTCCTGGGTATGGCTACACGTAGCTTGTGTAGCTTCCTGCTCTGCTTATGTAATGCCACTATCAACAAAGCCAGTACTTCGTTTGGAAGAGCGGTAGCGTCAAATCTACGTATGTCAAAAAAGACAAAAATGATTTACAAAATATCTTTGGTTTGCAAGAGAAGCAACAAATAATGCCTTTATCTTTGTCTTTGTATCACAGTAATATTCTATGTAAAAACTACTAAAGTATGAGTACCATGTCACTTTTCGATTTTCTTACTGTTTGAGGGGAATTTGAATCAAAACATAGCCAATGCATTAATATGTCTATCATAACATACAGAAGAGAAATTTGAGTTACTGAAGCTGCTAACTGCGGGCGGAGACGAGCAACTCCCTAAAGTTATTTTCCTCCCTAATACTCTCAAATACTTCGGCCGTCTATTCCGTTATTTTAATGTTGCACTGGAGAAACTCAATCCTAAAGAAAATAAGAGAATAAAAAACTCCGAAAGAAATAGAAGCATATAAATAGATTGATCAAATAACCTGCGTGAGGAAAGCATTACCGATACAAGGTAGTCATCATGACGGATGTAGCTTTAAATCCTTCAACGATGTATCGGATTGTAATCAATATTGAAGTTAATCAAATCAGAAACTGCGTATTCAAAGAATACATTAAAGATGCTTTTCAAGCTCTGTCCAAATTCTCTACAAGTTATGAAATATTTAATATTTTCTTAAACAAAATATTAAGTATATACTTTTTGAACAACCTACAGTCGCGACAAAGAAGAGAGACTTTACATTCGAAGAAAATAACTAACGTAACAATTCGCTACTAATAACTAGACTGTCAAACAGGATGTTTGATGTATACAACAAATGAAATACGAAAAAAACTGTAATGTGTTTCCTAATGTATTTTTTCCCCATTTGCAGACATTGTTAAGCGAGTGTTTACTGTAAAGCGGAAACTCTGACGTCACGAGTTGATTTAGCTAATGGTTGCTTCACTAAATGGTAGAAACTTGTTGAACATAGCACAAGTTTGTTTTCACCAGACGTTTATTTTCAAATTTTAATTGCGATAGTCTTCGGTGTAGGGTAAACTTTGTGAGTTTTGGATTTAAAAATATCTTTCGGTTATAGGCCTAATACGTGAAATTTTGTGTATACGCCAACTTATCGGATACATCATAGCACGTTAGTTGCGGCACACTAGTTGTGCTTAGCTAAGCCGACGATTAAGGAAGAATATTTTTGTGACACACTTATCCGTAAGGTGTCCAAGGAGGTGTAATCAAACACTTGATTTCAGTAAAGAAAACGTGCTTAGATTCTCCTTCTAAGCTCCTCTCCCCTACCTGAAGGTAGGTCCAATTAATATAAATAACAGATTCCTATGTAGTAGTTACCGATGTCTCTTGTAGAAGGGGTCGGGGAATTAACGAAAGAAAGCTATCCTGTAGAGAACCTGATTCCCTTGACCTGTTAAGATGGAATAAACCACAGTAGAATGTGTTGCCTAAAGTAGTGACGAAAAACCGTGTGTAGGTCAACGGCACTATTACGCTATACAAGGGAAAGAGTTCTCGACATTAATGGTAAAAATAATGTAAGCCCCAAAATGAAAGCCCCTGCCGCGATAGAAACTGTGGAATTTTTCGATTTCCATCTCTATCAAGAAATAGTTGCAGAAGCTCAGATACAGCCCTTCATATAGTAGTGAGCAAGCCAAAGACAGCTACCTATAGGAGCCTGTTGCGACAGTGTAGACTTACTGTGGTAATACACTTACCAATATCAAATGTAACTTTAGATTCTTTCTCGGTTTCTTTATATAATGAAACTGCTACAACTCCGGTAAGTATGCTAGCCAACACCTAAAACATGTAAACATCATTAACATAAAATCACTGTATCATCCATGGCCAAGTTTCTTCACCAATCAATCCTAATAAAACACAATTATAATTATAACAATAATTATAACAACATAATAAAACCATACATTCCTTGCAGAATAGTGCCCTTTCATTTCTTAAGTTCCTTAGACCCATTTTTTGTGATGAGTCACCCCACATAAAAAAAATTAATAGGCTATGATATAAATTTTAATAAGCAATCCGTTTCAGAGAACCGCTGTATTAATACTCAGAATGCTAAACTTTTGCACAGCAGCAAATAAAGGAAGCAGTTAGATTTAAGAAAAATCGGAGGAACTCTTAAAGAAGGTAAAAACATTATAAAGAAAAACGTTTATTCATCAGCTTATCTCTTTGCGAAACAGTTATTAGAAATAATTAACAAATTAATTAGTTATTTCTCAGCCAAAGGTATTCCCTCACCAGTGAGCAGAAACATGCTAATAGTTATGATTAATAATAGTGTAGTTCTCACCCGGGTATTTTTAATTTTTCTTTAGAATGTGGATACCTTTTTTAAATATTGTCTCACTCTTCCTCATAATAATTGCTTTCAAAAAGTAAGAACAATAGGCCCTAATCTATCTAAATAATGTCTAAATACTAATTGCGCTTAAATGGTATATAAGTAGTTTCCTAAACATTATTTGTCTAAATAATACCAAAATACGCTTTTGTCAAAGACCAGAAATAATCTTATTACACTTACATATGTTGACCTGATAAGTTGGCACAGTTTCTTTCAATTATTTCCATTCTCTCATGTGCGAGTTTTTAAGTATAACATTGTGTATATTTTCAGTCTTAAATATGTTATTCAATTTGTAAAGAATTGTTGTGTAGATGGAAATATATGGAGGGGGTAGTCAAAATATAACTGTGGCCACACTCTCAATTCGGGAGAGTTACCCTTTCCCATTATCGGTGGAGTTAAAAATATGACTATTTGCCATTTTACAGAGTAAGTTAAAAATATCTCAACGTAAACTATAAAGAATCTTTCCTTCTCAAATCAGATTCACGCGGTCCATCAAAATCCTAACTCTTTCACATTTTTGGACTTTTTATAAGACTATAAAATTTCATTGATCAATTAGAACTACAATAAATTACAAGATATGTCACATACTTAGCTACATATCTGCAAATAACGTTGCAAACAACCTTCATAAATTCCAGAATGTATCTTAAACAATTATCACAAAATTTACAAAACAAACCAGAATTTTGTTCTGCAGGCATTGAATTGTTTTTTTAATGTTTCACAGAATTATGTATCTCTGAGTGAAAGTATATGATGATGTACGCCACGAAACCATTTTATATCACAATTATTTTCAAAATAATTTTGATATACCAGAAAGGAACTTTGGAACTAAGAGTTACAATTTAACAAGGTATCTAAAAGATCGCTAATCTACAGTGAATTTGTATTGCACATCAACATTTAGTATATGTTACACATGCGCATCGAGGGTAGACCGACACTAGAAGGTGTCCTTAGATCAGTAGTTTCCGTGAATTAAAACACGATGAAAAGTTTTGTGAGGTTAGGTCATTAACTAGACACAACGTTAATCAAATTTTTGTCGACGATTCGATAAATTTATTCTTTTCAGGACCTGAATACGGGCAGTAGAGAAATAATTAATAAACATACATTGAGTGCTTATGGAATATTAAAATTATGACTTATTAATATAAGGATTGAAATAGGCTACATGTGTACTAGTTATACTTTATATAACATAGGACTATACACACGAACTCACACAAAATACTCTTTTTATATACAGAAACTCAATAAATAAATGATGGCACCAGTTTTCTTATGTGAGTCTGAGACCTGCTCCAGGAAAAGGCGTGCAAAAAACAGAAGCAGTGGACATGAAATCACTGCATACGATGAAAAACTGGATGGTAAGGAACAAAGAGAGAAATATGTAAGCATATTTTATAATAAATGCATTGTAACGAAGTAAAGCGATATATATATATATATATATATATATATATATATATATTACAACGTTATTTTGTGACACTTACTTTTTACACATACGCTATTACTCGTATGCGCGCACTTACCCACGTCTCGGAGGTATACTCTTCTTCAGCAGTATTTACCTTGATGTTCCCCGGCTGGGTCGCAGGCTTTGGTCGTTGATTGAGTGTGGATAAGCGCGTGAATAACGTTATAAGTTTTAATTTACAAGTAAAGAGTACAGAGGATTGAGTACTGGTTGTGAAATTAGTACGACTGTTTCAAGAAAAGCATATTCATTTGATTTATTCAAAAATCGCAAATTGTCATGTTATTTAAATTGTTCAATGTGGGTTTCTTGTTATATGAACCCTTATATTCAACCCGAATATAATATACTCATAATGTGTTTAACTCTGATTTCTTATACTTCTAAGACATAGTATATACACACATACATTATATATGACCTGAAATAGTACACAGACATATACATATAACACATATAAATATAATAGGAAACGTAATTAATACGTATAACATTTAAAAATTGATCTAGTCTTTACAAGTGTGGTTTTCAATGTATACCACGTAAATGAAACTTTTAATTAATTAAAATATTAATAGAGAATCTTCTTTACGTTAATTGATTCTAATTTGAATCTCTCAATTAATTAACTATTACGTAAAACTCATATTTAAAAATTACTCATTTAATTAATTACAAAATATAATAAACAATGGCTCTTTTTTGACCATTTAATTATGAGATTACTTATTATGATATTCTCTATTTTCGTTTATATATTTAACAATTATTTATTCATTCTTTAAGTTAAAAAAATATATAATAATGTTCTTGTAAACTTGGATATGGAAACTAGAGCTTTTGGTGATAGACTTCAGGGTTATTTATAATATTAAATAAATGTTCGAGTTCACCTGCATTTTTCCTGCACCATTTAAATTGTTGTTACCGTCATCCGGACTCTAGAGTTTATTGATCCTCTTCGGTATCTGCTCCTCTTGCCTCTACGTCGTTGAATTCCTCGCACCGTCTCCTGGATGCTGAGTTCTGACGTGGACCTCTAGTCTTGATGATAAACGGCTGCATGTAGATGCATGTGTTGTCCCTGCGTCCTCTCGTAGATGTCTAGTTCCTCTCCTCTTCTTTCTTGTCCCTCGTAGCTGTCTAGACGTTCTACGTAGTTATGACTCTTGTAGCTTCATTAAAACAGTCTTTTATTAAAATCACTCGTTCTTTAATAACTGCACCGACGTAATGCCGGTTCCATCGCACTTCAGTATATTGACTACTGTTCAAAACATTACTACAACTTTGTAAAGTTTACGTTGTCGAGATGCGTGGATTCCTCTTACTATTAGGTGAGATAGTGAGCTTGATCTGAGATAGAGTGTGTCGCGCGCTGGGGTTTTATACTGCTGCCCGTTGGAATTCCTGTTGGAAACTGTTTCTGACAACTTTGGATTGCCGGCGCGTCGGTTTCATCATCACTTTCAACCTACGCGTCTTTTTATGAAGCGCACACATTTTTATAAATATTATTACACTAATGGTTAGGTATAATATTAAACCTTGTCTATGCAAATTATGGATGTTACGCTGTGCAAATTATGGCAGCTATGGCAAAATTTCACACGGTGTCTGAACTGTTTCCACGATTAATGACCACTTAACGCCAAATTGAAGTGCCAGGCGTCAGCTATGTATTCACATATGTCGCTGATTGGTGTGACTTTTGGTTCACGTACCATCCTTAAAAAAAATGTGTGAAATCTTCCACCCTCGTTTGCATAATTTAACCTGTCTGTTATTTACACATGTACACATACACACACACGCAGACTGCTACACAGGCGACCGCATGTCGTTCTGACGTCACCGCTGCCGGTCTCTGCGTGTTAATTGTTCCCCTTCGTTATATTTAAAAACCAACAAAGTCATATGCTTCCATATACATGCATACGTACAATATTTGATTTATTTAAATTTAAATACTGCTTATATTTATTACATTCTTTCTTATATCTAACGTATATTTATTATATTATTTTTATTATGTACATTTTACATCTTTCATACGTCTATACATATGTTATCATACCTCAGTCAGGGGTTATGCTAAACTTATCGTTGCATAAATTCCCCTGCTGGGTAAAATAAAATTTGAATTTTATTCAAATTTTATTTCCTTACTCAGAAATTCTTTGTTTAAATTACCTTTTTTTTACAACTGACAATTAGTGGTTATAAGGGTTCTTAAAATTTTTCATTTTCCCTGGGTGGATTACGTCCCTCCCATGGACTTATAAATTGACTATTTATTAATTCCTTTATCCATAGAATTTACGGAATGCTGATGCATGGTACTTTCCAATGATCTTGTTTCTTGTTGGATCGTAGACGGTAAATGTGTGTCGTCGTTTCCTCCTTTGTAATAAGTAGGGTCCCTCGTACAGTCTGAATAGTTTCTTTGCTGTATTGTCGATTCGTTTTCCCACTGGATTACTTTTTAGTAGCACACTCTCTCCTTCATGGAATGTGATGAGTTTGTGCGTTCTGTTGAACCTCTCAATCCTCTTTTCTCCAAGTTTTTCCATCCTTTTCTTCGCATTGTCGTACTTGTGACTTAATGGAATTTATAGATTTTGGTTTGTAGGTTTGTCAATGTTTCTCGACCAGAATCTATTGGGTTCCTTATTTGTTTCCAGTTCCACTGGTGTATATCCCGTAGCTTCACTGTATGTAGCATTTATAGCTTGTTCAAAAAATGATAAGTACACTGCCCATCGATTATGTTGTTCATTACAGTAGATGCGTAAATGTTTTCCTAACTCTTTATTTACCCTCTCAGCAAGGTTTCCTTGTGGATGTCGTATTGACGTTAACACTGGTTGTATGCCGTGCTGAGTTAGCGTTTCCGTCCATGCTTTATTTTGAAATTGTTTACCTTGGTCACTCAATATCTTTTTGATTTGACCATACTTCGGTACATATATTCTTAGTATGACATTCAGTACACTTTTTGTGGTAGGTCTTCGAATAGCGTAGAGTCGAACTGCCTTGGTGAACACATCTATACATACAAGTATGTGCTTCGTACCCCCGTGAATAGCTCTCGGAAATGGGCCCAGGAAGTCTACTGCTACTAATTCTCCCTTTTCCTGTGTCTTTATACTTTGCATATCTACATATGTGTGAAGATTCGGATGTCGTACTGTTTGAAATTCGTAGCATCCTTTTAAGATTGCTTTAATTCTTCTAAACATATTATTCAAAATGAAGTCTTCCTGCAAAGCTAAATGACATTTTAAAGCAGACGAATGTGCTAAACTTTGATGACATGGTAAAGTTAGTGTTTTTAACATCTCTGGTGATAGGACTATTTTCCAATCGTAATTGACGAGTTTATACAATATACTATTTTTAATCGTATACCTACTAGACAGTGTTGATAATTTCAAGTGACTTATCTGCGGATCTTTATTTTGTTCACTTGCTAGATTATTTAGCAAATATTTAACTATATCATCTGTTTGATAAGTAATGGTTGATATGTTAACCGCATAACGTTTCTTTATACCGCTTATTGTTCTCCCTTGTGTAGAACAATAGGCGTGAGACAACATTCTTTCCTGTTGCGGATTGTTTGTATCGTTTAGGATGGCGCGCAGCTCATGTGTGTGCAGGTCATTTACCAAGCCTGTTCGTTCCGGTATTTTGTTGGAATACGTGTCGCTTTTAAAACCTGTTTGAGCTGGTCGTCGGCTTCTCCCTCGCCGTCATTCATTGTTCTTCTCCCTTGTTGTGCTCTTCTCACCCCCTCTCTCTTTGGATGTAGACGGGCGTGTCAGCTGTTGCACACTTTTATTTTCATAATTATTCTTCTTATTATTATTATGATTATTATTATTTGCATTTATATTCTGTACATTCGCATTGTACGGTTTTAATTGCTTTTTAGACGTACCTGATGTGCGTACGCTCCTTTAAGTGGAGTTGTATTACCTTTTTCAAAGGGTTGTTTATACTCTTTCCAATTCTCTTCTCTCTTCGCAAACTGCGTCGATTTTTGTTGTATTGGATTATGAGTAGAGTACTGCTGCTGCTGCGGCTGGTTCTCTCTTCTCTCGTATTGTTTATTAACAAACTGCGAAGACTGTGTTACAAGAATAAGATGTTCCTCTATTGTTTTAACTCCTTGGGTATAAACGGCAAGTCTAATGTGTCTGTCAAAATGGTAGCTTAATTTTAACACTAATTCGTGCTCCGTGAAACTGGTATTATGTAGTCTTCCATGGAACGTTTGCTATTGACGTAATACCGTCCATACTCCAGCTGGTCTCGTAACTCTCTCTGGGTATGTATATTCCAGTATCGATTTTCAAAGGATGCCTTGAACTGTTCATAAGTTTCTGTTTGGTCCCGAACAATCGTATACCATTTGGATGCTGTTTCCTGGAAATGTCGACTTACAAATTCTATACGTTCTCGGTCGTTTAGGTTGTTTCCTATAGTTGCCATTTCTCGTTCACACTTATGTAAAAATTCTATGGGGTTCTCCTATTTATTACCTTTAAAACCGATCTTCTCTCGATCGTCTACCTTTGCAGCACACATCATCATAGCACTGGGTCGTCTCTTGACTTCTGCTCGTAGTTTTTCTACCTCCTCTTGTAGTCCATCTTTCATATTGTTAATTTCTATGGAGTGGTGCGTAGTTTTCCTCGTGACCTCCTCCACAGCTATTTCTACAGTTTCGGTCCTCACAGTGAGTTCCTTTGTTTTATTGGTGTTGCCCAGGATGCGCTTATTTACATCTTTGTGTCTGAGATCTTGCTCCTGCTTAGTAATTTTAAACTTTTCATTCCACTGTTCAGCCAGTTGTCGAATGTGTTCTTTAGTTTCACGTGTAGTATATCCACGCTGTTCTTTAGATTTACTGTCGATCTTTACAGCTTGTTCATTAAGTGACTGTTGAACTCACTGTTCGACTGCTTCAACGGGTGCAGTAAGCTCTGTTTTTAAAGTATTACTGACGAGTTCTATTTTCTCTTCAAACCTAGAATTATTACTATCTATATTACTCTCTAATTGAGTTTTCACTTCTTCAATAGTAATTTCTAATCGATTACGACTATCTTCTACTTGAGTTTCTAAACTTCCTAATTTATTTTTTAACTCTTCATTGCTACTATCTAATTTATTTTCTAATTTTTCATTGCTACTATGTAATTGAGTTTTAAGTTCTGCACTTAGTTCTGCACTATTCGTCTTCAACTCTTCTTGAAGTCGTTTAAACATAGTTTCGAAGTCCATTGTCGGTTGCTTCGCCATTTTTATAGTAGACAACGGTGTCCTAACTAATTCGTTATATGAATTATATTTTTATTATTGGTCAACCGTGACTCTATACTTCTTTATTTAAATTATTTATTTATCGATATTAATTTCACAACTCTTTTTCCTCTCTGTACTTTATAACAATTTGTAATATTATTTATTACACAAATTGCCTATTAATTCTTTCGTACAACATTTTGCTAATTTTTTTTTATTAGACTTTCTTTATTACCAGGGCGCCATTTACTTGTAATGATATTTAACATTTATTGTACAACAATAATTAACATACACAAATTTATTTGTGTTTGCCGATCCTCACGATTTTGGAGCGCCAATTACTATACAACGTTTCCAAAATCGTGACTTTATACACATATCGTGCCCCACGTTGGGCGCCAATTACTATACAACGTTATTTTGTGACACTTACTCCTTACACATACGCCATTACTCGTATCCGCGCACTTAACCACGTCTCGGAGGTATACTCTTCTTCAGCTGTATTTACCTTGATGTTCCACGGCTGGGTCGCAGGCTTTGGTCGTTGATTGAGGGTGGATAAGCACGTGAATAAGGTTATAAGTTTTAATTTACAAGTAAAGAGTACAGAGGATTGAGTACTGGTTGTGAAATTAGCACGACTGTTTCAAGAAAAGCATATTCATTTGATTTATTCAAAAATCGCAAATTGTCATGTTATTTAAATTGTTCAATGTGGGTTTCTTGTTATATGAACCCTTATATTCAACCCGAATATAATATACTCATAATGTGTTTAACTCTGATTTCTTATACCTCTAAGACATAGTATATACACACATACATTATATTTGACCTGAAATAGTACACAGACATATACATATAACACATATAAATATAATAGGAAACGTAATTAATACGTATAACATTTAAAAATTGATCTAGTCTTTACAAGTGTGGTTTTCAATGTATACCACGTAAATGAAACATTTAATTAATTCAAATATTAATTAAAATATTAATAGAGAATCTTCTTTACGTTAATTGATTCTAATTCGAATGTCTCAGTTAATTAACTATTACGTAAATCTCATATTTAAAAATTACTCATTTAATTAATTACAAAATATAATAAACTATGGTTCTTTTTTGACCATTTAATTATGAGATTACTTATTATGATATTCTCTATTCTCATTTATATATTTAACAACTATTTATTCATTCTTTAAGTTAAAAAAATATATAATAATGTTCTTGTAAACTTGGATATGGAAACTAGAGCTTTTGGTGATAGACTTCAGGGTTATTTATAATATTAAATAAATGTTCGAGTTCACCTGCATTTTTCCTGCACCATTTAAATTGTTGTTACCGTCATCCGGACTCTCGATTTTATTGATCTTCTTCGGTATCTGCTCCTCTTGCCTCTACGTCGTTGAATTCCTCGCTCCGTCTCCTGGATGCTGAGTTCTGACGTGGACCTCTAGTCTTGATGATAAACGGCTGCATGTAGATGCATGTGTTGTCCCTGCGTCCTCTCGTAGATGTCTAGTTCCTCTCCTCTTCTTTCTTGTCCCTCGTAGCTGTCTAGACGTTCTACGTAGTTATGACTCTTGTAGCTTCATTAAAACAGTCTTTTATTAAAATCACTCGTTCTTTAATAACTGCACCGACGTAATGCCGGTTCCATCGCACTTCAGTATATTGACTACTGTTCAAAACATTACTACAACTTTGTAAAGTTTACGTTGTCGAGATGCGTGGATTCCTCTTACTATTAGGTGAGATAGTGAGCTTGATCTGAGATAGAGTGTGTCGCGCGCTGGGGTTTTATACTGCTGCCCGTTGGAATTCCTGTTGGAAACTGTTTCTGACAACTTTGGATTGCCGGCGCGTCGGTTTCATCATCACTTTCAACCTACGCGTCTTTTTATGAAGCGCACACATTTTTATAAATATTATTACACTAATGGTTAGGTATAATATTAAACCTTGTCTATGCAAATTATGGATGTTACGCTGTGCAAATTATGGCAGCTATGGCAAAATTTCACACGGTGGCTGAACTGTTTCCACGATTAATGACCACTTAACGCCAAATTGAAGTGCCAGGCGTCAGCTATGTATTCACATATGTCGCTGATTCGTGTGACTTTTGGTTCACGTACCATCCTTAAAAAACTGTGTGAAATCTTCCACCCTCGTTTGCATAATTTAACCTGTCTGTTATTTACACATGTACTAGTTCCTCTTATTTACACACACACGCAGACTGCTACACAGGCGACCGCATGTCGTTCTGACGTCACCGCTGCCGGTCTCTGCGTGTTAATTGTTCCCCTTCGTTACATTTAAAAACCAACAAAGTCATATGCTTCCATATACATGCATACGTACAATATTTGATTTATTTAAATTTAAATATTGCTTATATTTATTACATTCTTTCTTATATCTAACGTATATTTATTATACTATTTTTATTATGTACATTTTACATCTTTCATACGTCTATACATATGTTATCATACCTCAGTCAGGGATTAATACATATACGTATGCTAAACAAGTCCGACGGAGGAGTTTGCGAAACCTACAGACAAACTAAAGTGAAACCTGTTGATGAAGTACAGTGTCAGAACAGACAATACGCCTAATCCGTGCTACTCAGAAGAAGACGTGAAGAAGTACACAGACAAGTACACAGAAATCATGACAGACAATATAAAAACAAATACAGATTTTGTTACTTCAGTATAACATAAGTTTATGTTGTCAAATATGTATGATTAAACTTATGGAATTTGTATTAGTATTTTTATCAATTATAGCTTACCAGACAAATATAGCCAATTATCATGGAACCAGTTCTCAGAGAACAACCACAGCAGCATTCCTTCAACATAGCCACACTGTTGAATGATGTTTTGGAAGGTTGCAATGTCTCCATCTTAATAAATACAACATATTGTTAGCAACAAAGTTTTGATATAGGGAAACAATAAAGTATACAAGTTTATAAGAGTGTAAGAGTATAATTCGTAAAGATACGTTGATCATATCTGAGCTACCCCTAATACGTGTAAAACGTTCAGTGCGAGCTACTGCAACTGACAGTTCAGTCTTCATTGCTTTTTATAAATATGTTTTTTTAACTACGGTGTATATGTATTATAACAACATTAACCCTTACGAGTGCTATACGAGAAAAGGTGGGTGTTTTAAATCAAATTCTTACTCATGTTTAGTTTGAAAATAATTAAAAAATGTATTAAATAAAATCTCGAAATTTCGTATTAAAAAGTCGTCACTATTATTGGCATAATGTGTTTTTTGTGTGTGCTCAGCATACACATAATTATTGTAAATATACAAATAACATTTCCATAAATATTCATAAATCTAATACACACAAAATACAAATTAACATACAAAAATAAACATGTATAAATATAAGTTGTTATAATCTAAAATGTGCACTCGACTTGCTCAGATATTCTTTTTACATTGCATTTATTTTAAATCACATCTTTTAATTATTACTTTGCTTTGTTCACGTAAATGTCAATATCATATTAAGGAAATATCAATCAAATCTCGAATCAATAAAATATCTATGATACATTACAATATTCAAAAATAATTTTAAAAAATTTGTAAATGTGAAAAATCATTATAAAATTTTTGTAATCTATTACCCTAATTTAACCATATAAATTTTACAATTATTACTACGTATTTACACAATTAGTGTATAGATTCTATCACTGTCTCTTATATAAACTCTTTTTTTATATCATTTATGACCCGTTTGTTGACGAGTAAAATGGTTTTATGTCACCTTATTGTTAATGAGGCGATACCCGTATCCTGAGTCCTGAGTCCTGTGTCGATCCTCCGTCGTCCTCTGGTCCTCGTGGAATCCGTCGTCCGGTCCTCCTGGTATCCGACATCCGGTCCTCCTGGTCCGTTCAGCAACTCAGATGACTCATACGGTGTTACTGATCCATACGTACTCGGATATACTCGGATATATAAAACTTTGCTATGCAGTCGTTCATAGCCTTCGGCTGAACAAATGTTTCAGTAGACTGGGGGGCCGAGGGTTGCGATGCCTCGCTTATTTATACTGTCGGGCGCAAAAATCATGTTTCGACAACTCTGTACACGATTCGGATTGTCACAGTTTGTCAAGCGTCCCTTTGCAGATTCGTTTATTTTTTGTAAGTTATTTTAATTCTTTTCGCAACATGCGAAGTCTTTTGGCTACAACATGACGTCCAAACGATCGGTAGTTTTCTTATGTATAATCGTATATTAATAGTTTTTGCATACTTTAATTATTCTGATTGCTGTTCATTTTTATTCACTCTGCATAAAAATGCATTGTTTGTTTCGCACTAGATTTTACACATGTGTGCGTCTTTATATTATTACCGTGGCGTAATTCGTTTTGTCATATATTTCGCGCACATGCCAAAATTTAAATAAATTAGTTTGTTAATTCACATTTATTCAGGGGTGACGCCAAGCCGGTTTCTACTTGTTTCACACACACACACATCACTTACATTATACACACTCTTAGTTTGTGTGTGGCGTGATATTCCGGTACCGACCTGTACGTTCGGTCTCCCCGTTCACTGGTTATTCACACCTTGCAATACGCATTTTTATATATTGACAATATTAATTATTCATAGTAATTTTGGAGTTTTTTAAATAACTGCGTCAATGCACAGTAGGGTACGCAGACGTACTGTTGCAATATACTGTGTGTGTGTGTGTGTGTGTGTGTGTGTGTGTGTGTGTGTGTGTGTGTGTGTGTGTGTGTGTGTGTGTGTGTGTGTGTGTGTGTGTGTGTGTGTGTGTGTGTGTGTGTGTGTGTGTGTGTGTGTGTGTGTGTGTGTGTGTGTGTGTGTGTGTGTGTGAAGAATAGATTACTTCTGCTATTCTGCTAGAATATTTTTTTTATTTATTTTTTTTTGCATTGTACACAGATTTGGTTGCCTTCAAGTGTCGGAAGATTTTAGTATAAACTAATGTGATAATTGCAAATGTTTTTGAAGCACTATTAGGAACTAAGGACCAGTGGAAGAAAGTATAAATCATCATGTGAATATAAGATGAACGTCACACGAAAACTGAAATCACATTGAAACCTCTGATGATATAGATTGTTCGGTGAAGCGTACTCTAAAGGTTCTCTAAGTTAGTTATTCGCATAATACTTTCGTTCTCATTGCCCTTAAATCCATAGTGTCCAATTGGTGTAGAGTTTCTGATGTCTCCTTCGATAATTTCGGCTTAATCTTCAGACGACAATTGTAAATATTTCGGCGTAAACAACTCATGCCGGTGATCCCACCATCGTTTACCAACCATGTGAGAATAGTTATCAATAGACGATTATGGCCTTTAATGGTAATTCCAAAATATCATCTGTTTTCTTCTCTTCTGCATTGTTTATGATAGGCCTAATTCGACTAATATGTACGAGTTATTTTGTTATTTTTCGTAGATGTGAATGTCACGGTGAATCGTCACTTCCCAATATGAGTATGTCGTTTTACGATTACGCACTAAGCACCTTCCAAAGACAGTCTCATCTTCTAACAGTTTACACTTATGTAAACAAACACTCTCACTAATATTAAGAAGATACGTGAGAATGTGGCACAAATCTCAAAACAAGTTTTCTTTCTTTTGGAGGGGCAAGTGTCCTAAATAGAGGGCGTAGATAATCGATATCGCAAAGAGATAATCTCTGGCCGAGTGTCCACAATGTGGACTATATGTTTTGGAACCAAATTACATAAGCCTAACCTCTCTTAACCGAAGCGGTCCTTGACGTAATGGCGCTGCTTCGCTACGACGTCGGCGCGGGCTCGATTCTGGTTCGGGTCATCTGATTTAGATTCGACCGTTCCCCCTCGGAAGGCTGTGGTAAACCTGCGACAGGCATCCTGCCTAGTATAAGCCCTCCTCAACTAAACCGTTCGGATCCGGCGTAAAATTGTAAATCCCATATTCCTTTACCCTTCCATACGCTCCACAAGTATATGGGGGGAGCGTACAAACCAGTCGAAAGTTTGATGACTAAAGAAAAACCTTCCTTACAGTTTTTATGTATCATCAAGATATCACGCCCAAGTAAGTATCACCAGTCAACGCAGTAAGTATAAGGAATGTCAACGCAGTTAGAGCACTTCGAAGGAGGCAGATAAGGCAAGGAACGGTCAAACAGGTCAAATACTAACATATATACTCATCCCTGGACTACTGAGTTTCTTATACTTTTGTGTATTAATTTATCGAAGAACGAAAAGTTTGCGTGATAGAAAGTAATGAATGATGGTGGTATAATGGTGATGATGATGGTGTAATGATAAAAACGACGACGATGACGAAGAAGATGAAGGAAGAGAAGAAGACGAAGTGTTAAAAACAGAAAGCCTGTGACACTAGTGACACCTAGCGCTTCCTCGTAAATCATAAGATATAATGCCCGCGGTAACTTAAATTTATGTTGTATATATATTTATATTTTACTTTAATATTTATACTAAATTTACCTCAAGATGTTTTTTCTATTTGGAACATGTTTCGAGAGTTCCTGTTCTCTCATCTTCAGCCTTCGCCATCTTGTTTGGCGAACAAGATGGCGATACAAGATGGCGAAGGCTGAAGATGAGAGAACAGGAACTCTCGAAACATGTTCCAAATAGAAAAAACATCTTGAGGTAAATTTAGTATAAATATTAAAGTATTATATACATCAAGAAACGGACTGTAGCAGAAAGTGATTGAAATATTTATATTTATATTTATAAATGCCTAAGTAAATTACACATATTTGAATCGTTTAATTTGAAAACAGCACGAGTCCAATGTATTTAGATTTTAAGATATTGTCATCTAGGCCTACTTACTGAAAACAGTGTAACGGATGTTATATATGAAAAGTACGCAAGTACCATTGCTCTGTGCGTTGTAAATAAGTAGCGTAGGATATGGTTTGTTTTGAAAACAGAACTCTGTACAGTCGCTAAAGCCCTAAAAAGTCTTGAATTAAGTGGCCCCTTTGAGATGTTTGGGATAGTGCAAGATAAAAGGATAAGAATAAATTTATAAAAAAGTTTGCTAGAATTCCGTCGCTGAATTTTGAAAAGAGGGAGGGGGAAGGTACAAAAATGCATTTTTCGTAATTATCTCAAAAAATAACAAAGTTACGAAAAGACACAACAGTCCGAAAGTAAAGAGCACAACATTCTCTTAAAAAAGGTATTTATCACTTTTTTGTCAGTTCAATACTTTTAGCAGAAAAAGCAATCCAAATTGTCATCATTTTTGATGAGGTATATTTTCACAAAAATTGTGTTTTTTAATAGTAATTATTTTTTAAGAAAAACAACTTTTTAAACACATTATTATAATATCTATTATTAATGTTTATTGAAGAAAATATATGAAAATATATTTTTTTAAACATTTTTAAAAATTAAAATATTTCTTCATTTCGTTCAATTTTTCAAAAATTTCCAGTAGCAAATTCTCTTGTTCGGATTCAACATCGTCCACAATATCAATAACATTGTGCATAAGTTCATTTCTCACAATCCACAAGCAAGGAAAAACAATCCACTTTTTTACAACTGCATAACTTTTCACAAGTTTTTTTGCAATTGCAGATCATTTGCATAAGAGATTTTGGTGCGGGTAATTGCATTATTTGTATTGGAATTAACACATTATTTTTCAAGCTCCAACATTATCCTTCCGATGAGAGATCGTTTCCAAGCCAATTTTATGGTTGTAAATATACCCTGAAATAATGGTATTTTGCAGTATCTGTAGTAGGTGATAGCGTTGCTAAGTTAACTTCCTTTTTCTTAACAACTGCTTTTGTAAAGCACATCTAAATTCATTAATGTCTTTAACTTTGGTGAAGAATTATAAATATTCAATAAACATACATGTCCACTTTTAAGATAATTTGGCGTGACAGATTTGGTGCGGAAAGACTTGTATAGCTGATTTAAGTTCTTGATTTTTCTTAATTTTTGTTTCAAAGGATTTGAGAATGTTGTTTTTACCTTTATTATGCAAACACGAAGTTGTATCACGCCCAGTCATTGCATGTATAAATAAGAGGTTTCCTTTGCAAAATGGATATTTATTGAGACTGTTTGAAGAAAAAACTTTTCTTTCATTTTTGGCTTTCCCAAGTTTAAGAAAGTAGATACTCTTTGTTTAGGAAGTTAAAGCTGTCAACAAAACAAGAATATCTCTGTCTCTGCGACTACAACTACGGTACATTTTTGAAGCAGTGTTCAATCGCGGTTGTAACAATTAATAAGTCTGCATCGTCTTGTTTAACTAATACATTTTCTTTTGATAAGGAATATTTATAACATTGAAATCAATCGTTTGTTATTATTTACATGGGAAAGAAATATTTCTTGAGCTGTCGAAATGTTTATGTTCTCGGTATAAAAAAATATCGAACATCTCATATTGTTTGAACGACGAATTCGTTCTATAGCTTTACAAGACGATTCCTTAAATCTGAGTAACTAATAGTAATTGTGGTAACTAATAGGCCTACACATTGAACACTTGAAGTTTTTTTTTATTTTCGACTTAAGATTGCTTTTAATTTATGAATATTTCTGACGTGTTGATACAATTTTTGTTTACTTTTAAAATGTTTATCCCATATTTCTCAAGTTGATGTTATTTTGTTCCATTATTTCTTAATTAACATGCAAAATTATAACGTAATAACGTCAGGTTACGTCACCATAGACAAACTAGAAGAACGGAAAGCATTCACGAGGAAGCGCTAGGTATCACTAATGTCAGTCTTTCTGTTTTTAACGTTTCATGAGAAGAAGAAGAAGAAGAAATGATGATGATGATGATGATGATGATGATGATGATGATGATGATAGTTATTGGTGATACAGATCGGCTAACTGTAACAGATAACGAAACGAATGATACTCTACAACAAATTCTCTTACAAAATAATAAAATTTTGATATAGTAAAGTGCGTTTTTTAAATATTGTTGCGCAACAAGGAACATTCTCATACAGTCGATAGGGTCGTTCTACAAGCTTCTCAACTAGCCCAGCCGGCGTGTGTTTCTGCCAAGGCCGCGCTGAAGTATCCTCTAGAATTTTCGAGGGCTGAATACTATAAATAGCCAACTCCTGCCGCTTGGGAGTCAGTTTACGTCGGGCGATTACACAGTGAGTTTAAGTGGTGATCTATTCAAATGAAGTTTTAAGTATTGTGGAGAAGTGTTATTGTGTTAGAATTGTGCGGGACTTTATTTGTTAGAGACGACATTGTTATTGCGTGTGGACAAATTTTATTTTGAATTATTGTACGAGTATGCACTTATTGATTACAAACTGTTATTTGTGATTAATTAAAGCTGGTGATTAGTGACGTCATTTGTGTCTGTATTTTGTTTTCCACTGTACCATACGACGATCAGTGATACCGTCGTAGTAGTAGGTCAGAACTGGGACAGAACCGTTAACAGTAGAAACAGTGGACACATTGTACAATACTACTGTAATTTGTAATCAATCGGTAAACAATGGATGCCAGTCAGATGATTGAAAATTTTCAGGTGCTGCTGTTGCCGACAGAGGAACGAAGACGACAGTAGTCAGAAGAATCAAAGAAAAGACGCCGAGAAGAGGCGGAAGAAGCAGAGAAAGGACACCGTAAGAGACTGGCCAGTTCCGAAGAGTAAACACGAAGTTCGGAGTTTCCTGAGGTTATGCTCATATTACAGACGTTTTGTAAAAGGCATCGCTACTATTGCTAAACCACTACATGAGCTAGCGGAAAATAAACGAAACTTCCAGTTGTCGAGAGAGTGTGATCAACTATTCAGACTTTGAAAATTGCATTATCTTCACAGCCAATTCTTGCTTTCTCAGCTTTCGAAGAGAGGTACATCGTAGACACTGGTCTAGCAATACTGGTATGCAAGCAATACTGGTCTAGTGCAGCTTTGTCTCAAGTGCAAAACGGGGAAGAACGAGTAATAGCGTATTACAGCAAGAGGGTTTCTAAATCAGAGAGAAAAATTACTGCGTTACAAGGAGAGAGTTGTTTGCAATCGTCCGAAGTTTGGAGCACTTCCATAAATGCATCTATAGGAGAGTTTTCACTACGCACCGACCATGTCGCGCTTGCATGGCTCTTGAGATTTAAAAATCCGGAGGTTTTCAAGGTGACTCGAACGTCTGCAAGAGTACAACTTCAAGGTACAACATAGGCGGGGGCGCCTGCATGGTAATGCAGATGGCTTATCTCGAAGACTGTGCCCGAAAGTAACAATATTATACGTACATTTTACTCGTACATTGCCAGGTTTTTACAAAAAAATGGAAAACTCTAATACATGCGTCTGATTATATTAGATTATTAGCTCAAACATGTACAACCGTTTTCAAGAGGCTAAAGTCGCTCTAAAAACTAAGAGAAAAGTTAAACTGACAGCTGGTAAAAATTAATCCTTACGATACATCAACAAATTTCTTACAAAATGTCAAGTTTAGCTTGTCATCTTATACCATTGTGCAATAAAATGCATATATATATATATATATATATAAATTTAAGAAAATTGTAAATAATTTAACAATTTAGTATTAACTGTTACGTGATTGTAGAATTAATTTCATTTTAAAAATTAATTACAATAGACATGTTTCTGTATGTGACTTGTATTTTCGTTTAACCTTTGTTTTAGTCTACGTATTAAGACAAAAATCTAACTAAATTCGAGAAATATAGTTTCATAGAAATATTCGTAATTTGATATACCAAATGAAGTGTTTATATATAATTAAACCTATTAAATAATTTAAAAAGATGCAATCAAGTTTATGAGAAATCCTTTAATGTTTTTTAAATCATGTAAAATCGCATAAGACTGTACTAAAGTGAGCGTCTATAAGGAACTAGAATTCAAGCCTGGAATCGCATGCCGCGAGAAGGCTTTCAGTATTACTACAATCTTAAAAGGTCATCAAAACGTAAGAGCTAAACGAGCTATTGATATAATTATAGAAAAATAATTGGAAAGTAAATCTAATTAAAACAGCAAATTAACAAAATTACTACAACATACATAGTTTTTCCTGTACGATAAAAATGATTTTTCAAAAAACAAGTTGCAAATAAAATTAAATTAGGCAGACTTTTTCTAGGCATCTGATGTAATTTTATTTTGATTTTAAAATAAGACACCTTATTAAAGTTGCACAGACTTTTCAGGTGGTTGATACGTTCCAGTTCCTGGCGAAATGGCGAATCTACAAACCTAGGAGCCTACCGCTTGACGTCCTGAAAACGTTGTTTTACTTTAATCTTTTAATTATGTTCTAATGGCCTTTTAATCTTTAAAATGAAATTTTAGGAAAGACAGTTTTATAAGTTGGGTTTAATGAAGCTGAGTGTTATCTGTGAACTGACAGTTACGATTTCACAAATGATAGTATCAACCAACAATCAATAACTTACCAGATATTTATTTTATTTGATTACACATCAGTCAGTATCAATAGTCATATTTAGGTCTATGAACGTCTGACTAAACGATTCACACAATGTAACGGTTATGCTTCTAATCATATCATCAATGTATTATTTAGTTATAAAAAGTAAAAATAGGTACATGGATAAGAAGGCCTAGAACGATTCGGTACTGGGCCCAAGCAAACATGACTGCTACTGCTAGAATGCTGGACTGATTTTTGTTTCTAGATGTGTAGTGTTCGTATCTAAAACGCATCAGGTAGTTTGCAACCATTTTTTTGAAATTTTATCCGCGTGTTTTTTCTGTCATTTTAAAACTAAAATATCACATGTACGATACGTGAAAAATATTTGTCAATTTTAATCATAGAAATCAAGATAGAGCCAAGACACACCTAACTTTCAATATGCATATTATTCTTGAGAATCGAACAGTTTCATACAAAAAAAAAACAATAAATAATTAGGTCACCGTTTACCTAATGTGTATTGATACATCTGCACGTTTCTGGTCCTTTTGCTATCATGATATTACGTAACAGGTACAAATCTTACCTTATTAAGTCCAAAGGTATATTAGAGCGGTTGTTAACGAAATCGCAGTTCAGGTAAAACTGTTTTATTCTATTTTCTGTAGTGACCTCAACTGTCTGTCTTGACCAATGTGACAACGAGATAAAAGAACGTCCCACCGTGTCACGAAGTGTCAGGTCTATTTCATGACGTCTTTGTTTTGTAATATGTCATTACGACATTTTTTGCTACAATGGTCAACTTAATTAGTCGCGATTACAGCACAATACGTACAAACAACAAATGAATTTTGTTCCCAGATTAGTTTAACTATAATTATAATATTTATTATTAACAAGAAATTTTTAATTTAACAACGTATTTAGCATGATGGTTAATATCATCTTATACGTTTTTCAAATGCGTAACGTTAGGGAGTCTGCTAAAGAGTCCGATCAACAGAAATATACAAACTTTTGTCTGTCCTAATGTTAAAAACTTACGAATAGAAGGATTACCTTGAAAAGAAAAAAGGAATAGAAAACACAAAAAATCACATAGGCGAATGTTGAAACTAACACTACGGTTTAGAAAAGCAAATAGTCAGCTGAAATAGAGTTAATGCGAAAAATAGCCCATAAAAGTTATTCTGCGTAAAAAATAAGTGGAAAAAAGTACTATGCGAATTACACGACTATGGGAGAGTCATCTATTGGGCACGAGTCCTGTTTCAAACCACATCAGCATGTCTGATAATGCCGTGGCCGAGGCGGACGTGGCTGAGGCGGACAGTTAAAATACATGTGTTTATAATTAAATGTGAACTATGGCTGAGGCGTTCTATTCTTGGAAAAGCGAATAAGGCCTCATTGGGATATGAAACAAAGATAAACACAAGGCAAGAAGACAAGGCAACGTAAAACCCGCCTGTATGGAATCACTCTGTTGGTATCACCCGCCAACAGAATACCTTGGTATTTATTGAATATTATAAAATAACATTATAATAAGCTGTATTATATAACTCTATATAAATATAAATAATTGTATAAATATATAGTTAGATATTTATTTATATAATAGCGATGACGATAACGATATTTGTGTTAACAGCACGAAAACGTAGCACGCTAGTGACGTCACAGGAGAAATCTGTCAAATCGCAAGTGTTGCCAACCGTTTCATAATTCTAAGAAACTTCAAGAGGCCATGATAGACTGGAAAGAGGAGTTCTGGGAAGAAAAGGCTTGGAACTAAATATCAAGAAGGCTAAAGTTATACATGTTGGGGGAAAAGTAGTACAGTCCCTGACAATTACCTGTGATGGTGAACAGTTAGTTAAAATGCTATGGATTGCTTTGCTAGCCCCACGCATTGGTGCGCCAATTATAAAATGTCGTGGAATCGCAAAACGTTCTTTGAGCGCCAATTATAAAATGTCGTGCGGTTTATCAGCCACACGTTGGATGCGTCAATTATTACTTTACAGGGTTTCAATTGTAATTATTATTTTAATTTTTAGTATAAATGCTGGGCGCCAGAGATAATAGGAATCTCAGTGTGTTGTTAATAACAACTCTTGTGTTCAGATGCTAAGTAAAAGATATTATATTACCATTTGAATACATTTATGAGCTTAATTACACCTTAAATATTAACTATCATCCATATAAGATTAATAAACATATGAATATTACTTATGATCAACAAGATATTAATACACATATGAAATATTCTTTATCACTAATAAAAGATTAATAAACATATGAAATATTGTTTATGCTCAACAAGATATTCTTGAACTCTAAAATCTCCTTCTTTCTCAACATAAATTACCATGAATCAATAACATAACTTAATATCTAACATTTCCGAAATATCAAATCATTATTCAAATTTTATATTAATATTTATACTTCGTACTCCTATTCTAGGTCGTAAGATATAAAACTCTTCAACATCTGAACAACTCGTAGGTTCTTTTAGAATGAAACGGGTTAAACTGAGTAGACAAATATATTACATGCGGTCGCACATGAACTTTGACTTTTCATGCGGTCGAGCACATAATAAATAAGACTTCTTCGCACTTGACGCCGCGCACAGAATAAATAATACTATTTGACTGAATGATTCTTCGACTCTTGATTCTGACTGTTGATTGACGATTGTCTAATTTACTGACTGACTGAGTATTTAACTATCTAACTAACTGACTTGACTGATTGCTTTAACTGATTTCTCTAACTGATTGCGACTGTCTCGTTTGATTTCACTGACTGACTGTAACTGATTTCGACTGTCTCTTTTGATTTCACTGACTGACCCCTTAAGTTCCTGCATCAGTTACTTTTATATTTTCACCTAAACTTCCCTCACTGCCGCTACTCTTAAAATTACCATCATTGGCTGAAATTCGAACGTGTTGCCGGTAAGTTTGAAATTGTGCAGTAACCACACGAAATAACTTCGCGCGCAGAGGTGACGCTTTTTCTGATTGGTGATATCTTATAGACGCGCACTTTTTGCCGCGAGACCGTTTTCTCGTTAATAAAAGGAAATCTGGTTTCTCCACCACCCTCGTTTATGACGTTTCACTCATTGTATTTTGAAGGCCGAAAACACCCTAAATCTAACGGTACTGCATATTTTTTGCTGTTTTTAGTAAACAATGCGTTTTATTTCTTTACGACCTAGAAAGTTGTACTTACAATACAATTTTTACATTGGGTCGGCGTCAATGTGTCGCCTCGACCATACACACCTCTCTACTTATATAACGACTACTCGGTATAATTCTCCTCTATATGCTTATTTATTAACATTACTAACAACATTATTAACATTTATTAACAAAAACAGTATGAATTGCAACACCACTGTATTATTGCTAATAAATAAATACTTTTCGAAATAAGTAATTTGATGATAGAAATGCTCGTTGTTAGTTACATCTTGATAAACTATCCGTGCCTAATAAGAAATGATGGAAACTAACCGTGCATACTGGAAACAGAAAGGAGAAAAGGTAGAAAATAGAAAAGTGAAGCTTGCTAAAATTCAGCTAATAATTACAAGGCGTTCGCATTTTGTCTACAGTGCGATGATGATATATACTCACAAAGTTGTTTAAATGAATTCTGTTTTTTACTTCTGTATCATGTACATTGATACGTCAATTTAAAAAAGCAATGTTTACGTTAGAGTAAAATTATATTAGTTGTACGAGAAAGCGATATTTGTTTTGTACAACATAGAACCAGTCTAAGAATGTTGTACATTCCAACTTAGTCTATCAGGAGATTGCTTCTCTGTTGCCTTTACGTACAAACCTTTACTGACAAGACAAACTAAGCATGGCCATTAAACAATTTCAGATAATATACAACTCGGTCTACTTCTGTAATGTTTGGTGAAACACCTCGCACCAACGATTTATTGATGCGTTTCGTGGAGACAGTGGCCGAGACCGGTTCCTCGCGAGAGCAGCAGCAGGAAATTCTATTCGGAAATTCTATTCTATTCTAGCCGGACTGTCCCGGAAATTCTATCGCCGCACCGCCCGACGACAACCACCTCATTAGCGCCCTCGGTCGCTACCAATCCTTGGCAGGTGAATCTTGTACCCGACCTCGGCGAACACTAACCCTCAATTAATGAATTAATTAATTGAATACCCACGGCCGATAGCAGGCCACACCCTAAAATGGTCTATCTATGGTCCCCGCGGCAGGAGCTGTATTTGAAGCTGGGGACGCAGCACACGTGCCGGCGACGGGCACCCCCTTCGTCCCGCTCAGCCTGGTTCTTGGTCAGTTCAGTACATGTTTCACGGGTCTGCCAGCCATTACCACAGTACTGTGGTCACTAACGGTGACATCTGCGTTAGTAGAAGCTCATTTTTTGCACTGATGATGGCCGCCAATGGCACGGTCGAAACGTCTGCTGGTATCTACACCACTGGACCACAGCCAAATCGCCCGGAATCGGAAAATATTAACAACAATTAATGAGACATATCCTCTTTGTATTACGTTTCGCTCAATGCCAGTGTAAGGATGACTCATCGGAATTCAGAACCAACTATTTCCTATATTCAAATAACTGAAAGAATCTATTATTTAGGATTTCATCTGGATCTGTCGGACAGTTTTTTTTTTTTGCCGGTTGACACACATGTAATACTCGTATTTTTTACAGCGTTTGAGATCTTTTTATTCTTGCAATCTTGACTTCCAGTGGCATTCGGAATGATCTTTTTCAGTGTGGAAATATCTTCCCATCTGCAACTGTTCAACGTCATTCAATTTAATAGACATAGAAAACGCTTGTACTTTTTCATGTATTTGGTTTCTTCAGCCGTTCATTATTTTCTTTGTAGAAACTTTCAATAATTAACAACAACGTATAGCTATATATCTGGCCAGAATAAGCCACAGCGTATAGTGGATACTGAAATGGAATTGTGAATATGTTATACACAGGTGCAGACAGAATTGCTTTCTAAATGGAGGTTCTGTGGTGGTTTTCAAATTTTCGTTAAGAAAACTAGAAAAACTAAATGACAAATAATTTGTAATTTGCCATTTGTTTTGTTGTGATCAAGAAGCTAATTGCGGAAACATAACGGTTACATTATCAGATATCTAAAATTTAACAAAGTTATGAAACAGGTGACATCTTATTTTACAATAGAAATGAAATAAACGATACAAGAATACTAGCACAAACGTTCTACCACTTTTTGTAAACGCTATGGTAAATAATCCGCACGATTGTTTTTAACTTCGAATCGTGGTACTTATTTCTCAATATTTGCATCAAATGGACATAAATCGGTCTACTCGTTTTGAGACAGAAATGACTCAGAGTAGAGGGAAAGTGAGCGTTAGAAAACACTTCCGGGTTCCAGTTGAAAACACTGCCGGGTTCCAGTTCATGACGTCATAGAGGCACTGGCAGCTGGTGTCCGAGCTGTCCATGTGACGTCACTGTTTTGTGTGTGTGTGTGTGTGTGTGTGTGTGTGTGTGTGTGTGTGTGTGTGTGTGTGTGTGTGTGTGTGTGTGTGTGTGTGTGTGTGTGTGTGTGTGTGTGTGTGTGTGTGTGTGTGTGACTGAAACACTTCCGTGTTCCAGCTCATGACGTCATACAGAGGCTCAAGTCGCTGGCGTCCGCATGGCTAAAACCTGTTTCAAGACGTCACGGAGGCCGTGGTTTCTGCATGTCCAAAATTTGGTAGCCGAAAACAATGTGTAGCGGATGGGGGTACCCGGAATTCGGCGGTTGCCCGGACGCGCAGAGGCTATGTCATCGGGTACCGTTACTCGAAATTTTGGAGGGAAAGTGAGCGTTAGAAAACACTTCCGGGTTCCAGTTGAAAACACTACCGGGTTCCAGTTCATGACGTCATAGAGGCACTGGCAGCTGGTGTCCGAGCTGTCCATGTGACGTCACTGTTTTGTGTGTGTGTATGTATGTGTGTGTATGTGTGACTGAAACACTACCGTGTTCCAGTTCATGACGTCATACAGAGGCTCAAGTCGCTGGCGTCCGGATGACTAAAACCTGTTTCAAGACGTCACGAAGGCCGTGGTTTCTGCATGTCCAAAATTTGGTAGCCGAAAACAATGTGTAGCGGATGGGGGTACCCGGAATTCGGCGGTTGCCCGGACGCGCAGAGGCGATGTCATCGGGTACCGTTACTCGAAATTTTGGGGGTATCGGGTACCGTTACCCGAAATGTTTAAATCAACGGATGGGGGTACCCGAAATTTGTGGGTACGCCCTAACCGGGTTCCAGTTCATGACAGAGGCCCTGGCAGCTGGTGTCCGAATGTTAAAAAACTTCCGCGTTCTGGTTTATTTTGATGTAACAAAATAATCGTTCTCTCTCGAAATTTTTAATGTCAGAATTTTGGTACCCTAAATGATTAAAACAACGGATGGGGGTACCCGAAATTTGTGGGTACGCCCACATGACGCATGTATAAAACACTGGTTACGACGAAACAGGAGGCTGGGTGGATATGATAGCTGGTTCGACGACGACGTAGAGGGCGTGATGTCTGAAATGTTTAAATCAACGGATGGGGGTACCCGAAATTTTTGGTGTCTGAAATTTAGTACCCGAAATGTTTAAATCAACGGATGGGGTTACCCGAAATTTTTGGTGTCCGAAATTTTAACACCGGAATGTACGACCACATGACGCATGTGTTCAACTGTAACAATGGTATGTCATTGGATATTAATTTTTACATAAAAATAAATTACGGCCCCTCCGGGATTTGAACCCGGGACCTCCGGTACACCAAACCGGCGTTCATCCACTACACCAAGGGGCCGTTATCGCTTAACTGTAATTATTTCTGTACTTATACTTCTCATCTCTTACTTGTAACCATGAGGTGGACGAGTGATATCTACTGTCGTCCTATGTGTAAAATCATAAAAGCACAATATAAGTTTATTTATTATTAAATAAATAAACATTTCGTTATACTTTTATTTTTTTACCTCTCATCCTCTTCCTAGCAGCCTGAGGGAGGCGAATGAGAGCCTGCTACGCTTTTTTTAACGTGGTTTCCCCAACTTTACAGATTCGTAAAGCAGGCCTACTCCACGTTATCTATCGCTGTACTATTGACTAGTACAGCGGTAGATAATAATAAAGATACATTATGCAATGCTAAGCCAATGTGTAAAAGCAGTACATATTTTTTTATTTACTTTTTTATTTATTTTTTTTATTTTTTTAATCGGGTGAATATGTTGTTCATACATGATGCGTATTCACATTTGCTGTACCGTAATGAGTAATTTTCACACCCATACTGGTTCTTGACGAGTTTACAGGTATATCTACCGTGCCAGTGACCCGTCTCGAACTACCAGGACTACGTTTATGAGTATTTCTACCGCGACAGTGACGTAGTCAAGGTTAACACTCACGCACACACTACGGTACCTAATTCTACGTTTATGGACATTTCTGTCACGTAGCATTCACACTAACACCATGATGAAAACATGTTCACAACCGACTATATTTTATTTCGTTGCCGCAACCATTCTGCATAAAACAAAGCTTTGCGTAATGCACAGTGTAAGGGGGGAGTGGTAACGGGTTGACGATGAGGAACAGGACATTGTATGATGGGTACAAAGGATCTAGGAACTACAGGTGCTTGAATATCGTTTAAGTCAATCACCTCACCATGGTGATACAACTGTCGTAAGAAATTTGCCTTCTCAAACCCTTTTGTATAGACAACAGGATAATCTGAAAAAATGTCTGCAACGATGCGTACCATATTCTTGTACGGTACATTACCATCGTTCCATCGTATCCTGTGATAATGTGTTTCCAACCAGTCATTGATTTTTCGGAATTTCTGGTGCAGTCGTGCACTTTCGTATGGTGGAGCGAACAACACGATAACAAAACGTCCGGTTGTTATATCAACTGTAACGAACTCTTTGATTACATATTCATTTTTGTCACCGCGAAACGCTTCAAACTCGGCAATAACCGTCCTATTCAAGTTCATTTTTCCGAGTGACACATGTCCGCATCGAGTACGTTAATTTTTTCAAATTCCCCCTCTACTTTTCCTTCCAATACCAGTTCATCGTAAAGACGATCAAATGTTAGCTGTTGGTCGTGACGACTGCTTTCCAATCGAAAAAACGAGGGGAAAAAGAAGGATGGTGGTACATAACACCCCTTGGCTACTACCTGATTAATGTACGACTTGAAGTGATCTTGATCATAAAACAAGCGAACAAGATATTTCTTTAGTACTGTTAATAAACAACCAAAACGGATCCACTCGGGTTCTGTGAAAACAAATTTTTCGGTCTTACTACCTTTAATCTGAACAAACGTTTTCCCAAAGTTACGACTGATCATCACACTCTTCTTCTTTTCACGGTTTTCACCTTCTTCGTACAATAACATACTGGATAGTAACTGTTCACGAAAGATCAACAAGTAATTCCACTCAGAAAAGTCAAGTAATATACGTTTCTTTTTTCCGTTTGTAAACAAAACACCCGGTTCATAGTTGAGTTCTTTATACAGTCCGACGGTAACGAACTTAGAGTACGAGTTGATTGGATATGCAAGAGACAAGTAAACGTTATACTCACAATGGCTGCTGCTGCTGCTGTCACAGTCACCTTCCATCGTTGAAAAGGACTGAGGTTGTTGTTATGTAGAGATCGCTAATACCTATCTTTATAAACTAGTAGAGGGGAGAACAAGTTTTTTTATGACAAACGATGAACAGTATTCGACAACGCTGTGTACTGTACTATCCTATCGTGTATAATCAAAGCGTAAGCGGTGGTTTTATCTGGAAAATTGTTACTGGATTCAAATTCTAAACGCACATCAACGGCAGACGACTTGATTGGTTCTTCTTGTCTGGAACAATCGATGACAAACAACGGTGCTTTCGTTATAAATTCATTAGGTGTCAAAAGAGGCGCTCTGTTGCGACGGTCGTAGTATGATGTTTGGAAACGTGTATACATGTCGTAGAACAGGGCGTAACGTTTTTTATCGATATCCTGGTTCAGGTTATCGTACGGATAGTATTTATCGTTCAGAAAAAGCTTGACATTCGTTAAATTGCAGTGATCAAATTCCGACGCGTTTTTCGCTATATTGTTCTTCCTATCCGTCTGAAATATTAATATTACATACCGAGGTTTTTCCAACTGTGACGATGTCTTCAAGGTCCACGAATGTCGATTTGTCGTCGGTAGAACGGGATACTCGTGCAATTCCCAACTGCGGAACGGCATCACTAGTTC
Source organism: Magicicada septendecula (assembly GCA_034769895.1). Taxonomy (NCBI): domain Eukaryota; kingdom Metazoa; phylum Arthropoda; class Insecta; order Hemiptera; family Cicadidae; genus Magicicada; species Magicicada septendecula. Next base: position 428,776,649 of record CM068368.1, on the reverse strand, counting down.
ATGATCCTCCTCGATGTGCTCCAATAGCGGTATTCGGTACTTGTTTGACACGCGCACATAGGGCATCTTCCAGTGTACTTTGTTTATTACGAGATTACCGTTTGCAGTTGCACCCGATTCTTTTAGCACCATTGCGTTCTGATCGGTAGAGGTACGCAACAGAATCAATTCTTGCTTAACGTTCAGCATGATGCGTGTATAGTCTTCGTTGAAACCGAGTAGCATTTTCAACGGAAGACAAAACGTAAAATCACCGGTACTCTCGTGTACTGTCAACGACTCGTCGGTTGTCGTCACCCATCCTGCATTGATTAGATGCTTTCTTTCATGCTCATTGCTCGATAGTAACAATTTCACAGTGCTCGTAATTCCAACGTTTTTTGTACGATCCACTTCCACACCGCACACTTCGTAACGGATCTCCTCAAACAAGAAAGCCATTGCATTGTTGATTAATTTCACGTTCAACGCTGTGTCGGTAGCGTTAACCTTGGTCAATGTTCCTTCGATGTACAGAAAACTCTCCGCCGGTAAAGTGAAAACATCCTGTTGTTGGATGGGTATACGTATTTCATCGTTGTTACCGTATCGGGTGGAAGCATACGGTGCGTGCGTACGATATTCGAACTCAACGATTCTGTTATCGAAAGCCGCTCCTCGTTCGATAGCTAGAATTTCACCCGACATTATTTTAATCGTATAATTTGAATCCAAGTGAAAGTAAGAAACGCTTGTTCCTTGATGTCAATCGCTTCAACGTTGAACACCGACTACCATGTTTCTTTCGTACACACTCCCTTTTTACAGGTGACGTTTGTCCGAAATACAATCCCATATTTTCAGATGCAGTCGTATCGTGATAACTTCACCGCGAAAATCGACTAAATCCCCGTCCTGATCAACGAGAGACAAAATTATGTTGTCTACACGTTGTACGTTTACCGGTAAGTATATTACGTTTGTCGGTGTTTCAACTATTTTGAAACCTGGTGCCACGGTCGGATAAAACGAATGCAACGTGTGCTGGTCCTGGCCGTCCTTGTACGCACCCTGTACGATATTACTCCGTACGTGAACGGTGTTAACTTTGATTATGTCAACGGGTACGTTCGACTCGTGTGTTATATACGCTTCCAGCTGCTGATTCTCCTTGAATCCTAACATACTTGCAATGGTATTCGGTGTATGCGAAAAGTCGATGACATGCTTACAGTAAATTTCACACTTTAATGTGTTGTTGTTTGGACGTAAACTGATTGTTCTCTCGCCTAACTGTTTCTGCAGATACGTTTCGATATCACTGATTTCGTAGGTGCCGGTAGGCAACTTGATGACGGACCACTGATCCTTGGAAATTTTTACTGGAAATGCATTATTTTTTCCTTCAGTAACGTTTGGTATTGAATTATACGATGTAAAATCCAATAGTCCAACGTACCATTCACCGTATAACTCGAGAGGTGGGAAAAAGTTACACACGAGATTCGCAGCGTCGGTACCCGTCACGGTGACCGTTAGCGACGACATGCTGAAGTTTACTGATCAGAAGACGATAAAAAGTCTAAACATAAATGACCGCAGATGACCGTGTTAGGAGGTTGCTTCCGTTCATAGTTGTAACGAACGTCGGCTGTATCACCAAAATATTGCATCAGCTCGAGAGGTGGACGTAAATTACCGAACCCGTCAAAATAGTGTACTCGATTTCCACGCTTCTTGTAACATACCCAGTGGGTTCCCGGTCCGCTCTCGTCGTCCAAATTTACGATGACGCTTTCGTTCTTCCACGGCGCTGTATCCGGTAATGCGTTACGCATGTAAACACCTCTAAAATACGGTATGTTTAGCTTTTTTGCGTATACACGTAATTCATCTTCGGACAACGGGCGGAGCGGTATGTGAATTAGTTTTTTCGGTACGGACGTAGATACAATCCGGACGCAGTTCTCTTCTTTTTCCTAGCGGTTCGGACAGTTCTCTTCCTCCTCTTCTTCATCCCACCACCAGCACCACGACCACGACTACTCACATTCTTTTTATTTTTACGACGTCGACCGCTTCCTATTGCTGATTTTGCTTTCATAGTCGCTGCAACTGCTGTCGCATAAGCTCGTTCGCTAATACCCGAATCCAACGCCTTTACCCGTCCCCACGCTTTTTCCGCGAGTTTACGATCTGCAATACGTCTACTTTCGTTGTCTTTGTATTGAGCGTAAGCGATGTCGTGTTCGCGACAGGCTTCGTCTAATTGGTTGATTCCGCGATCACCACGCGCTAATCTTTCTTCAAGTTTCGTGCCCGGTCCACAGAATCTGTAACCCGCCAGATGTAATTCAACAGGTAGTGCGTCCACCGCTCGATTGATAACTGACGAAACAACGGACGGTACAACGTTTTTAAGCACGTTTCCGACGCCCCACCCCTTTTTCCTCTTATCGTTGTTGTTCATCGTAAACCGATCTCCAGCCTTTCTCTTCTGTGTTTTTATCGTATTCATCTATTAACCTTTTTATTTCCTTCGTGTCGAGTGTCCACTCGTCTTCTGAACTACGTGGCTTAGACAATTTCAATAAGTAGTAATCCAGTTGATACTGAAATGTTTTAACGACCTTATACATCTCGCTCTTTACGTATCGTCTCACGTCATTTAATTGTTGTAAGTTAACAGCATCGCTCTCTGCAAAACCATCCGCTACGTCTGATATTCTCTTTTCCGCTGCTTTGAAAACACCATCTTCGCCCAAGCTAACGGTGTTCTGCAACATGTATTTTACGTTAACCGCGTCATCTGCAAAAATCGGTGAACTCACTCCTGACAACCAGCTCTGCCCAAACAAATAGCTGTTCGATACTTTTTTAATGACGTTCGAGTCTACGTAGTTTTTGTTGACCGCATCGGTCGCTAGTTCCGGACTTCGAACGTTGATTACCCATCGATCTCGTGCATCGATGACCTCACCTCTCTCTTGACTCGAGTGTTGTATACAGTTGTCATCAACGTAATATTTGTTGACTACGTCTTTTACGTCTACAGGAGTATCAACATTTTTCAATCTACACCCTTTAACGTCCACGCTTTTACGTTCATCATCGAGTAGCAGACAATGTGTTTGCATATAAGTCAGGGATACAGCATCCTTTCCTGCATCCGGTTCGTTCAGATTGCGGATCTTTTTGTTTTCAACATCTATATGCCCATCATTCGTAATCTTAAATCCTACAGTATCGCGTAATTGTCTTTTTGTTTCACGTCGCACGCTCACGGCGCTTTGATGTCTCCCGAACTTGTCCACAACCATTGTACGACTGCACGCTACAAATGATGTGCTAACCGTTTTAAGTAACGACACTGTGGTGACCATCGTGTGTGTAACACAATCGGATTGTCACCCTCTTTCCAACGAAAGATTTCTATACCGCAAAATGAACATCGAACCCTGTCAATTTCATTTGTGTAATGAAAGCCTGCGGCAACCATAGTGGTCGGACTGATGAAATACACAGGCCATGATGTAAAGGTTTTCAGTCTCTCGTTTTCGACTTCAAAGTCAGGTGTCAAATCTAATCCGCACATGTCGACAGTGTTGACAACAATGAGTTGTTACACCGACGTTCATAAAATTTATACGATAATGTTGGCTTCACGTAATTCCTCTACTACTGAGATGATTTCGTTGTCGTGTCCGGTGTGACCGGTGCGTTTTGAACTTACCAGCAGTCTTAACCGTTCAACCAGTTCGTTGGGATCGTTCCAGTGTACGTAATCGATACCACGTCCGCTGCGTGGTGGGAACAATCGAGCGATTATCTCTCTGTACTTTAAACCTTTGTTTGTATTTACTTTAGCACCGGGTAAATAATAACGTTTATAAGCGTTAGTGTCCGACAGTATAGACTTGTACGCTGCTAAATCGTTTTCATCGTAGACGCTCTTGTCGGGTTCTTTCATAAACATAAGTTCGTAGAGGCCCGGTGTGCCTCTGTATCGTTTTCCAGCTATGTAGAAGCTATCGTCTTGATTGATCTCTAACACCGAATTGCCTACCATCCATTTGTCTTCAACGTTACGAACACCGTACGTATGATCCATCTTCTTATCTCGATCATCAGACAACGCGAGCAGTAAGTATTTCCTCGCGAGCGGACCTTCGACAGACTGTTCAACGTATTCTTGTGCTTCGTGTCGACCTTCGGGTGTTGTTAAAAACTCTTCAAGAGTTACGTTCGGTGTTTCGACATCAGGCGTTTGTGCCAACACTTCCGTTCTGAGGAAACGAGGTTGTGATGGTGTTTTCGTCTCAACAGCTGCCTTCGTATCTTCATCTTCAACTTTCATTTTTTTTTTTATTTTATCACTGGAGTATTTCAACTTTTCCGAAATCTGGGTTAACGGTTCCAAAAGAGGTTTGTACTTTCTCGTTAACGCTTCATCGCTCTCTCTGATGTCATGTTTCAACGCGCGATACTTTTGTCTTATGTTATCGCTAATTGCATCGATTTCATGTGTCAATTGCTTGTCATCCATCTTGACACTGATGACTTTCTCGCACAAACTATTCTATTTATGTATAAAACGATCGAAACCCACTCTGTATCTACCCGCGTTTATCGGTGAGTCCTTGTTGATGACTATGAATCCGTAACGATCCTTCCACGCTTCGGCGCACATCGCTTTGAACTCTTCGTATTTCATATCTGTGTTAACGTGATCGTTGTAAACGTGACGTAAATTGAGATCATCTTGTCTGAACAAAACCAAGAAATTGGCATTATCACGCACCAGTTGCTTTGGCACCAGACTGTACGTCTGACAAAGGTACAAAGTGTCCACACCGCTATGCCGTCCCATAGCGAAATATTTTCGTATGTTATTCTGCCGTTCACATACCACATCATCGAACAACATGATTGAATTAGGTACAATTTCGTGCGGAGGTGGTACTTCATCGTTTTCACTGTATGTGAAGTACATCATTCCTTCGTCAGCGAGAGCATTAAAAACGTCTTCCAACATACGATATTTTGGTTGAAATAACGATTTGGAGAACACGTACAGGTTCTGAAATCGCAGTCCGTTTGAATCGAATAACATGTTAAAGGCAACGTTTGACTTCCCGCTACATGACCCGCCGCACACGATACATCGAACTGTGTTTGGAAACAGTGGACTGTGTTTATTATATGCAACTTCACCGTTGTACTTAGCAGAGTCTACGTTCTTAACATTTAACTTTAACGATTGTTGTTCAATCTTCATCTTAACTCGTTTACGTTCGGTTAAATACTGTGGTAATGTTATTATATCAGATCTTTTTTATGTATCCACGAATCGTGTTTACCGTCAAAGCCGAGCCAGCGCACTCGCACGCGATCACCTTTACGTTGTAATATTTTTTCAACGAGATACACATCACCAACGCTGGTTTTACTCAATTCTTGTTCATAAAACCCACCTTCCACAACGTCACCCGTGTGATCTTTCAACAAGTACGTAACCGGTACGGTTGGCTGAACTCTGTGCACTGTATATATCTCGTTCGTCCAGTTTGGTGTATAACCTTTAGCGAATGTGATTTTGTATTTACTGATACGCACTCGATCGCCTATTTTAAACTTATGTTTCTTGCTCACTTTCCGCGGTACGGTATTTTTTCTTATTCGTTCCAACACAATTTGCTCGTTGCTCTTGTCGACTTGTCGCGGCTTCATCTCTATAGTTCTATGCACTCTGTCGTTGTATTCCATCACCAGTTTAGGCAAAAGCGACAACCACCGATAATGGCCTTGCTCGCTGAACGCGCGGTACATGTTCGTTTTCAACGTACGATTAAATCGCTCTACGATGGACGCTTTCTTCTCGCTATACGTTGAATAGTGTTTGACGTTGAATCTCTTTAGTAAAGCTTGTACGGTAGTGTTAAAGTACTCTTTCCCCTTATCCGTTTGCAGGTATTTCATTTTATTTTTTACAATTATTGGTTCGAGAGCATGTGCTACTTCAACACCCGATTTAGTTTTTAAGGGAATCGCATATGCATACTTGCTAAATGCGTTTATTACCGTCATTAGATATTTGTACCCCTTGTTCAACTTGGCATGCCGTATCATTTCCACCAAATCCGCTTGGTAGAGATCGTGTAACCCCTTCACCTCCACCGCACGTCTGGGAAAGTTCCTTCTCACCGGTCTGTGCAATTCCTTTGCAATAGTTTTGCGTACGTTTTCCATATCGCCACCCGAAACGCGAATCGCAAAATTTTGGTACGAGATATACCGTTACGTTTTCACTGAACCTCACCGACTTCATCGTCGTTACTGACAGTGTGTTGCTCCTGCAAGCGAGTCTTATATCAACGTATATCGAACGCATAATTTATAACGGATTTTCTCGCTTGCTGAATTATCTCGCGTCTGGGCTGACAGAGTTTATAATGACCGTACGCCAGTGTTGTTTCACCGTCATCCAAGACATATCGTTTGTCATCGTATGGTGACAGCGATAATTTTGTAAGCTTTCTTGTGTATATGTTATGTTTTTCGCTTTGGATAGTCTGCGCCGTAGTATAAGTTTGAGAAGTGGTCTTTACACATTGTTTATAAAGTTGATGTTTCAACTGTGTAGCTATCGCGGAACGTGGCACACCTTTCGCTACCTTTTTCTCTTTATCGTTTGCCGTAACGAATGAATAACATTTTGCGCGCAACCCGACAAATTCAAGTATCGGTATTCCATTTGTTTCGTCTTTAAAAGTACCCAACTTTTTCTTGTTTGTTTCACTATAGCACGGATGTGCCTTAGGGTACTCCGACGTGTCAAAGAGTTCGAGATGCTCCTCCATGTCTTTGTACACATCGTCGGTGCGAATGTCGTACAACAGAGAGTCAGTGTCCGTCATACATAGACGTGCACGTGACCCGTACGTATTCATCGTGAATCCGTAATGGAACCGATACATAATCAGCTTACTAATATCCAATACACTGAACCCAACGTACAAAGGTCGGTTCAGTGTAATGGATATTTTTTTCATCGTGAGACCTACCAGGTCCTCGTTATAGATGAAAAAATGTTGTAGCCTGGGGTTAGCGGTTAGTTTGTGAAGTTTCTTCTCGTTTGGAACTAACTTGAAATCGATTCGCTTCCGTACGTTTTCCAACGATTTTCCGTACGGTGCGTTATTCATTAACTTAAAAAAGTCTTTTTCAAAGGTGTTTCTGGCTTCCTTTCGTCGCTCCGTATTAAAATCGATGAAAGGTTTCAACCATAGGCACTGTGTGAATGCTAACACACGGTGAATCGCTTTCAACTCCATTCCTAGTTCGAGGTAGAGTTTCAATGTTCTGTAATGAACAATGTATTTTGTCTTGTCCTCGAGGGACGTTATCAGTTTCTCTACCTTACCGTTACTACACACAAAGTCTTTTAACAGCTTCATGCTATAGCAGTACGGTGAAAGCATACTGTCCGTAATAGTACACTTTTCGGGTGCTAAAGGGTAGTCACTGTGTAAGTCGTGTAGGTAATGTGGATACCCCAGATCGACTTCCAGGATATAACCGGTGTCATCATCGTCACGTAACGTGTGCACGTTCAACGTATCGATCTCTGTACGTTCCAACCATCGAAAACCTGACAGTGGTAAAGGCTGTGTCATAGCCGTTCCGTACAGGTTGGTACAATCGAGGTAGAGTAAATAGTTATGCGGCTTGCTTGCGTCATAATCGGGAATGTACGGGTTGTTGGCCTTGGCGTACCTATTAGAAATTGCTGCTAAGCCGCCACGGATACCTCCTTCGATGTACAGGTGTACGTCTATATCGCGGAGTAACTCTAACCTGACTCCTGTCATTTTCAGCATCGCGTTCCACGCTAAACCGGCGGTGGTAAAAACGTTACACGGATCGAGTTCGTAGTACTGCAGGCTCATGTTTCGAAAGTTTTCAAATACATCTGCAAGCAGTAGTACATCCGTTTTTAAATAAAGGTCATGATAATCACCGAACGTTTGCATGTCGAAAGCCGACCAAACCGCTCGAGCGTGCGCGTAATCTTCTTCGTTTATATCCGACTCTGTCAACCCGTTGTAAAAATGTTCGCGGTCCGGTAACTGCCTCTCGTCAAATTTTGAATCGTCCGTAACGTATTCGTAAGGGTACACGCCTTTACGCAACAGTAAATTAACATTACGCGTGTAAAATTGATTAAGGATTTTAAAATTATCCGCGGATAAGTTGGAGACGAGTTTTTCAAGTGACGCGTTCATGAACCGCAGAGAATCGAGAAACCGGAGCTGACCGAGTGTAACGGAGATGTAACGTTCGCTTGTAGTAGCGATACACGTTATTTCATCTTCCTTGTACTTTCCGAAACCTTGCATCAAATGATGCGAGTCATAGCCACTTAAATTATGGAAAAAAACCGGAACGTGTGTTGGTATTTTGTAATTTATATTACACGCATTGTGAGCAGCGCCTAAATATTTTCCCGTTATGTGGCAATGGTTTCGAACCGTGTCATCCGTTAACGCCTTCTTGCACAGATGACAGTGCGTAGCGTTTCGGAATGACCGTTCATCGGCCGCTGTCATTTGGATCGGTTTATTAAACTTTCTATCGAGTCGTTGAACGTCGACTAAAAGCACACGAAGGAACGTGTCCACCACGTCTTTACCGCGGTATATTACAGGTTCCTTGACGGCGTTTCCCATCCAGTCAACTATCACATAGCAGAAACTGGCTGGTATATGATGTGCCACGTTTTTACCGGTGGTCGGAACAATAAACGATTCGAAGTCAGCGTATACCGTATAAGGTACGCGGTGACAAAGTGAAAAGTTTTTAAAATACATCCACTTTTCGTTCTCGTCAGGAAGTTTTACTTTCTGTACTCCATGCTGAGAACAGTTGCGTTCGTGTTCTTCAACTCGTTTTCGCGCCGCGTTAGTATCTTTATTGTCCGAAAATCGGTGTAGACAGTAGTTGCAGTAAAACGAAGCGCCGTTTCGTTTTGACAACGACGAAAGCATACGCGAAAGATTCCGTATGAGGCAGTAGTGAGTAGTGTTCGCGTCGGACAGTAGCAGTAGGTTTACGTGGTACTTTCGACCGCGGTGTTCAGTAATACGTAAAGGATATACCTCACCTTCGTAGCCAAAAACGTTAACGGATATGTTTTCGTTTAATTTTTCAAAACGTTTTATCTTATTGACTGCGACGGGATAAGGTATGTCCTTCATGTTTATTTCTTCTTCGTACGGAAGGTAATGGCTAACGCGATGCGGGTTACACGCGATCGGGTGTATACCGGCGAGCACAGACCACAAGAAACACTTTTCATCTTCTAAATTTTTCACATTAATAATTCCTTTTTTACTGTGTGACAATTTCGATGGTGTAGGTAGAAAGCTCGACCCCACAAGAGGATTGTATTTTGTAATATTTATTTCCACCGACTCGACACCGTTTTCGACCCACCCGCTTCCGTCACGCGTGAATTTGTCAACGGATTCCATTATTTTCTCGCTAGCTATCGAATACTGTTCATCGATATCGTCATACTGTGACTTAAGTTCTGTACGTGATCTAAATACCGCATTACAATAAATATTTTCGGTGTTTATCAATTTTTTAAAAGATACACGAACTGCTAAATACCATTTTATATAATTATTTAATGCTACGGCTTCGCTACAAATCTTATCAACAACCGTGTGTTTGTAATCTAATAATACTGTTTGTGTGTTTAGTGTATTGTCAAGTATCATAAATTTTATAGTAATTACATTACCATTAATAGCACGGTGTTCGCTGCTGCTGCTGCTGCTGGCCATTGTGAAAGGACTGAGGCCGGCTTCGCGTAGTCGGTTCCCTATATAGACAGTCCGGTGACCGGTAACGCTGTCGCCGCGCTCCGCTCGCGAGGAGCAGCTGCGCGGGGTGGGGTGCGGGGTTGTCGTGACCGATGCGGTGTGTGCTGGAGGTGCGGGGTGGGGGTGCGGGCTGGGATGTCATCGTCCGGTCGTGACCGATGACGCGCGTGGCGGAGGGCTGGGTGGGGTGGGGAGTGCGGTGTAGGAAGCCGACGTCCGTGACCGATGCGGTGCGGGGTAAAGGTGTGGGATGGTGGTGCGGGGTAGGGAGCTAGGTTGCAGCCGGTGTCCGTGACCGAGAGGTAGGCGAGGTGCGGGGTACAGGATGCCGGCGACCTTGACCGAAGCGCGCTCGTTGAGTCGCCTCCCACGGGATGTAGGGTGCGGGGTACGGGGGGCTGGGTTGTACGACCGGTCGTGACCGAAAGCAGATGGTGGTGCGAGACGACGCGGGGTGGGGTGCGGGGTGACCGTGACCGACGGACTCGTGTGGGGTGCGGGGTGGGGGGTAAACCCGGTCGTTGCGGAGCGACAGACAAAGTAATTGAACAAAATATGTAGGCGAGATGCGGGGTGGTGGTGAGGCTCTGGGTGCGGTGTGGGGGTGCGGGGTAGGATGTCATCGTCCGGTCGTGACCGAAAGCAGATGGTGGCCCGAGACGACGCGGGGTGGGGTAGGAAGCAAAATTATAGCCGTTACCGTTGCGGAGGAGGTGCGGGGTAGGGTGTCGTGACCGAAGGAGATGACGCATTAGAAGGAAGGAACGTGGTCGGGGGAAACAGAATAAATACGCCAGTGTTTCCCTGTGCAGTCATCAGTACTCGCCATGGAAGGAATCGTTGCGAACGCGAAGACAGTTGGAAATTTTTTACCAAAAAGAGACTTGTCAAGTCTTTCTTTAGGAGTAAAGTATCATATATTTCACATGAAATTTGTGAAAACGAAATTCGGGGAGTCAATTGTGGTAGATTTGGAAGATACCGGAGCCTGTCCTCAGCCGGAGGGTAAACTGTTCTATGTATATTTACCTAAAAGATGGTGTGACGTATTTACAGAGGAGCAATTGAAAGCTGTGAAGCCTTGTGTCCTATCACTATGCGTAACCTCACACACTCCGCTGGCGAACGAGAAAGTGAGCGTGCAGTTGGATATTGATTATGTGAGTACGATATTTCAGTACCACTAATAATTACTTATACAGAAGTGGTTATGTATTAATTTTTTTCTCTTTTTTTCCAGACCAAATAAACGAGAACAGGATTGATTTATTATAATAATAATAGTAATAATAACATTAATAGTAAAATGTTTTTAAATGATGAAGTAGACTTCTCTATTTTTTTGTCGTTTTTTAATATTAACTGTTCATTTTCAGAGAAAGAACAAGGTGTTGCTTGGATCTAATATTGTAGAAAAACTTTTAAACAGAGAAATAAATGGTAATAATAGATTATATTGTCAATGCGACATGATTAAATTCGATTATAATTTTAGAAATAATCGTAAGACACTGAGTAGATGGATATCAATACGAAACGAAAAGAATATTTACAAAATGAAAGTATTTATTCGTAATGAGTTTTTCAAACTCTTCAAAACATCAATTAGTTATTGTAACAACCATAATATTGAATATCTTCAAATAAAAGATTTGCTAATTGCTAAAACAAAGCTGGTTAATCAGATGTACTATATGATGTATAATTTTACTGGTACAGCGTATACCTCGCTGGTAAAAAAATATGAGTGGTCAAGGCATGACTCTAGCGGATGTCCGCTTCGTAACCGTTGTCGCGTCTGTTGTTATCTAAGATATCAAAATGACTTTAATTCAGAATACATGTTTTTTTAATACCACACTAACTATCATTTGATGTGTCTACATTCTTTTGTATTTGATCAAGTATTATTAATTGTAGGAAATTATATTCTGTTTTAATTATTAAAAAACGTATGTGGTTTATAACATAAAAAGTTAAGATAAACAATCATTAAAGTGTTAATTAAATTTTTATGTGTAATTAAATTTTTTAAAAGATTTCTCTCATAGTTACAGAAACCTTGTTTCGATGTTATGTGTTTGTGCGAATGCGAGGGAGATATATGTCGTTCACCACCATATGGTGACCACTGTAACATTCTGAGTGCTTGTGGGTGGAGAGAATTTACACTCTGAAGAACAATTGTTTTAAAAAATTATAAGCGTTGTTACCTTTGTTATTATCTAAAATACTAAAAAGAGTTGAATTCAAGGTTTTGGTGTACCATTTTACACATGTAGTTAACACCATAGTAATTATCATTTGATGTGTGTCTACATTTAGTATGTTATTATTAACATATTACACATCAACATTGTAATATTGTATGTTATTAATTATTATTATTATTTTATATTGTTAGACATATAAGGCTTGTTTTGATTGTAGTAAATGTAATTATTATTTTGTTAATTATGTGTGTGTGTGTATATATATATGTGTACAGAGAGAGAGAGAGAGAGAGAGAGAGAGAGAGAGAGAGAGAGAGAGAGAGAGAGAGAGAGAGAGAGAGAGAGAGAATATATATGTAGAGAGAGAGAGAGATAGAGAACCTTCAAGGCTGCAAAAGAGAGAGAAAGCGAGAGAAAAAAAAGATTATTTTGTATAATTATGTAAATATATATATATATATAGAGAGAGATAAAGTGTTTATTTTGTTTAGTTATGTATATAGAGAGCGCGCGTATGTTTTGCACAATTATAATTGTCTTGTGAATATAGAACGTGTGTGTGTAGAGAGAGAAAGAAAATTATAGCTTATGATTTGATTGTAAAAGCTTTCGATATTATTAAAACTTATATATAAACCGTAACCTTTGTTATTTTATTATTATACCTTTATACAAAACAGTTATTCCTATCATACTTGAATAAGGTATACGCCAGCGAAGATAACAAGTTTTTATAGTTGAGATGCAGCCAACTTATTGATAAAGAGTCACAGCTGGATTGTGGTATGCGCCAGCATGCGAAGAAAACCGGTTTATAGGGTTCAGATGCCTCTCTCTCTAAAGAGAAAGAGAGTGAGAGAGAGCGTATAATCTGTTTGTATCAACACACAGCGATTCAACCAGACCTGTTTGTTACAATTTTGCAGGTACACAGAGTAAAATATATTTATACAATTACACAATTTTAGTAATGCATAATTTTAATATGTTTTTTCTAAACAATATTCAAATGGATGCATCTGTTCTATTATAACACAATATACTCATATATAATAATACAATATATGGTTTTGCGAACCGCAGATCCAGGTTCAAATCCCGAGGAGTCAAAATTTATTTTGTGGAAACCAACACCTGTCGGAACCCATCTGTATAGCCTCCTGTTTCGTCGTAACCAGTGTTTTATACATGCGTCATGTGGGCGTACCCACAAATTTCGGGTACCCCCATCCGTTGTTTTAATCATTTAGGGTACCAAAATTCTGACATTAAAAATTTCGAGAGAGAACGATTATTTTGTTACATCAAAATAAACCAGAACGCGGAAGTGTTTTAACATTCGGACACCAGCTGCCAGGGCCTCTGTCATGAACTGGAACCCGGTTAGGGCGTACCCACAAATTTCGGGTACCCCCATCCGTTGATTTAAACATTTCGGGTAACGGTACCCGATACCCCCAAAATTTCGAGTAACGGTACCCGATGACATCGCCTCTGCGCGTCCGGGCAACCGCCGAATTCCGGGTACCCCCATCCGCTACACATTGTTTTCGGCTACCAAATTTTGGACATGCAGAAACCACGGCCTTCGTGACGTCTTGAAACAGGTTTTAGCCATGCGGACGCCAGCGACTTGAGCCTCTGTATGACGTCATGAACTGGAACACGGTAGTGTTTCAGTCACACATACACACACATACACACACACACACAAAACAGTGACGTCACATGGACAGCTCGGACACCAGCTGCCAGTGCCTCTATGACGTCATGAACTGGAACCCGGCAGTGTTTTCAACTGGAACCCGGAAGTGTTTTCTAACGCTCACTTTCCCTCTACTACTCAGATTTTCATAAAATGGTAACTACAGGTCCCCCCCCCAAAAGCTTTCAAAATCGCAGTACGGGGTGCGCAAGTACATCGTTGTCCGCGTATTTTTTTAAGTTAGCGTACAAATTAGTTGACCAGTAGAGACCACGGAGCTCGCTTATAAATGACATTCTGAACTCCACGTTAGAATCTATTAAGTCTTAGGTCGTAGTTTTAGTACGTGTCGTACTAAAGCAGAATCGGACACGTTTTAAGATTACAATTGTTGATTTAGTTTCGATATGGTAATAAAGCACTAAATTTAAAAAATAGGAATTAATTTTTAAATACGGATCGAAAAAACATGTATAGCAATAGGCATATCTGAGTAAGATTGAATAGAAAACAAAAACTGACTAATATAGACTTTTAGGTTGCTGTGGAATAAATTGTTGCCTATAATTATCAGAATCCAAGTGGGGTACAGCACGTGCCGAATAAAATTCGAAGGGTGAGTCTCTCATAGGCTAAATATGTGAATACATTTTTACCGGACATTTTCTTAATTTTGCATATTTCCTTTGTCTTTTTGAAATGTAAATTTCTGACAGTGTTTAGAGAAGCTGGCCAGGGACAGAAGAAAGAAAAGAGCATGTTTTGTTTAGCCTCAGTACAGAAAAGTAGAAGAGGATCCGCTACATAAGTGCAAAATCTTATGAAAATTCTATCACAAGAAAGAGTGTTTGATTGAACAGACACATGAGGAAGAAAACTGTAAAAACAAGGCACATGTTTCCCACACAGGTCGCACAGATTTCTTCGTATTCACTGTTACAGTTCATCACAGCAACGCCGCAGACGTCATGTGTAAATAAAAACCATTCAGATTTTTCCAATTAATGCGCGTCTCAGTGTAATATTTCAGAAAAAATCGTCTATATGTAAACATCAATCGATTAAGTTTCCCATTTCGTTCTCAGAAAAAACAGAATTCCATACTGGTTTGCTACAGCGCAACGTTCAGAATTTTATTTGCAACATATACACAATCGCCATGATGACCTGAAAGAATCAAGCGCTAACGTCAGTTACCATATCTCCCCAATGCTTCGTCTTCTTGTTGGAAGCTATTCCAAGCTTGTTTTAGTATTTACTGTAGATGTAATAATTTTGCATTTGATATTCTGCGTGATAGACGTAGTCCTAGTGTAGTGTACTTCAAGTAAATAAGTACACAATAAAAACGATTATAATTCACGTGCATAGAATTCGTGGTCTATAATTCTTTACATCTATAATGACTTGACACACTTTAAATTATGTCAGTAGCATTTACCAGATGTTGATGTCGTGATGCTGTGTCATGAGTATAAAACTGGGACTGGGAAACTGAACCCTGAACAAAATAGTTGGTTACAGTATTTTCTTGAAGAGGATGAAGAAGAATTGAGCAAATCAATAATATTTCAAAGATTCTGCCAAAAATAAATGTAAAACTTAATCAAGCATAAGATCATTTTTATTAAAAAATTGTCCTGTAGGCCTATAATAATTGTTTCTCGTATTCCGGCTTTTTGCTGCATGTTGATGCTGAACATAGTGATATTAATGTGTATTAATGCAGCCAAAAGAATTTACTGTATTCCTATATTCTGTGATTCGTGGTCACACGTTGTAGTCTGATGAAACGGAATAATGTGAAATACCTCAAAAGTCAGTTTATTGTGAAAATATTATTTTATTAAATGAAAATCATATACATTGTCAACACCAAAAATATATAAGTCTTTGTGGTCACATTGTACACATTAGATAAATGTTTTTTAAGAAGAAAAAATTAATTAAAATTTGGCTTTTAAGTAAATTATGATACCACATATACAGTATATTATTTAGTTTTGGTAAAAAGTATTTGGGCATACGTTTAATTACCTTGTAAAATATGTTAGAGAACAAAACTGGAGACAGCTTACTTTTACAATGAACAACTGGTACCGCAACTAATAGTAAAAGCTGATAGATATAACAATATGTAGTTGATAGGGGATACAGAACCGAGGAAGTCGTTACGTCGTACGTAAAGGCAACAGTCTATAGGCTACAACCAAAAGATTGTTTCACCAGGAAGAGTGAGGCTGCGGAAGCGACTAGGAGGGGCAACCCAACAGCCACTCCTTTAACGGTCAAAACAATAGTAAACACAAGATATTTGCTAAATAAACAATAGATGTAGCCTCGTTTTATTTGAAAACTCGTGTAGTACTCCTCCAGTACGATTTTGGATGTCTCAGACTAGTGGACAAAAAGGACTTTTTAGTTTTTAAAACGTACTGGATTTTGTAAGTTTGCAGGCTATCATAAAATATTTACAAACCCCTTCACAATCGCCAGCTTTGCAAGTTAACTCATGACTGGTTTGATCCAGTTTTAGGTTCCAATATATCCTAAAACTGGTCAGTCTAGCTCTTCGTTGGTTGCCCAGTTACATCGTTAGGTCCATATTCTAGTAAAAGTTTGAGAATACTGAAATATGATTAATTTAATCATAATCATAATCACATTCTGATAAAGCGTTACTTATTCCGTAAAGTGCGATGTCTTTTGTAATGGTCATGCTGTACCCGTCGTAAATCAACATTTCATTTATGGTGAGGCAGTAAGCCTGTCTATGAAATCGTTGTCTTTTTTATTACTTTTGACTCCCCTGACTGATTAAAAAAATATATATTTTTTCTAATCCCAATGGTTTTAGATGTTACTGAAGGCTAGAATGTCTTACATCTTCTGGCGGAGATAGCGTTCACAGAAAACTGGCCACATTAAGTGCGGTAAGATAGTTCCTGGAAAAGAAAAATCAGAAATTAGCCTTAATCGTAGAATATACCGTCACCTTTTACTACACAATATACTAATAAAATATCGCTAATCCAAAAATGCTGCATGTAGTGACAAACACACACACACACACACACATATATATATATATTACAACGATACAACGTTGTTAAATGTATCGAGCCACACGTTGGAAGCGACAATTTTATACAACGATACAACGTTATAAAATGTAAGTGTGTCGGGCGCACGCTCATGAGCGACAAAATTATACAACAGTACATAACATTTCTAACAACGTGTACGTGTAATTAGGGGTTCAGGTGTAATTATAATAATGGTAGCCTTTTTAGGAAATTCAAAATGTTCCCATTTATTAATTTAAACAAACATATTAAGAAATAATACTATACAAATAATGATTACTTCGTCATACGATATTTATTATACATGGTTTCAAAGTTCTTAGTTTGCTGTAATCTCATCACCAACATAAAGGTTATATCATAGACATAATATTATTAATTTTAAATAAAAAAAATTTCTTCATTATGTTATACTGTCTGGACTACTCAGTCTGAATGTGTGCTTTCAATATAAAAATATTTAACTAAGTTAACTATTTGTTCATTATTTGAACAAATCTAATTGATTCTTTCACATGTATATTAAAATATTTTCAATCAATATCAATTCAAAACTTATTATTTCATAATTTCTCTACAATTTTAAATTTAAAAATTTTTTTATAAATTATTACTGCAAAAATTATGCTTTCATAATTTCTCTACAATGCTTTCATAATTACTCTACAATTTAAATTTACGTATTTTCAATAAATTATTTCTGCAAAAATTATGCTATAATTTTTATACAAGACATTTACATCTATAAGTTATAAATTACACTTTTTTGAAATTATTGTCTTTCTTTTGACAATGTTTATCAATCTTTGATTAAGTCTTTTGTTATGAGGAATACATGGCTTTCTTTCACCTTAATTGTAGCGGTTGCTCAGCATACCCTGTCCTGGTCCTGAGTCCCTGATGTTGTGACTCCTGCGTAGTCTTGAAGTCATGGATCCTTTCCTCGTCCTCCGGGTCCTCTCGGAAGTCCGATGACTCGTCCTTTACGTCTGGAAATTATGCCATGTAGTGCTCTCGTCCTCGGTCTGGAGTAGTTCTCCTAGATCACTTGTAGACCTCTGACGATTTGTGTGTTACATTACTTTTTAATTACTGTTTTCCATTATTATGTTAAATTGAAATATTTATCGTAATACTTTACAAGTTACGATTAACAAAAAGTCTTATTGGTGTTAGACATATCGTCTAACTCTGTCCGAAGTAATTAAAATTTCGTGTCGCGAACGGACATAGCGTTCCGTCACGAATGAACACTGTTAGAAGAGAGAAGCTCTCCTGGGCTTCTATTTATATTCACCAAGAAAACTGCAGCTGTCGATTCAGGAATCAGCCTGTCGACAGTTGAACCATGGCGTGATAGCCCCCACTCTCGTCCTATTTCACATAATTGCACTTTTTCGCCAATCGCACTGTTTAACTCGGATTTCACGGCGATAAAATATTGTCTAATTTAATTACCTATGTGATGTGCAATTATCGTGATGCTCGCACCACTAGTGTAATTATAATGCTTTAAAAATCGCACTGGATTCGCACTGATTGTCCGAATTACGTAAAATTCGCACTGCACTTGTGTCTGATTTTTACACATTTTTAGAAGTTTTTACCTTCTCGCTAACATTTATGGTTTGCTTAATATTAAATATATTCTTAATTTAGCATTGACTTGGGGTGAGGTTGCAAACTTTCAGGAACAAACAGGCTTCACACACACACACACACACACACACACACACACACTATTTACTTGTATACACATATGCAACAGTAATCGCGTGATCCTGCGTGTTGACTCCTGTTTGCAAGCCAGCTTACAATTTCACACCTGCTCGTCTATTATATATTATTAAAATTAAATTAAATATTTATTTTATATTATATATGCGCAGTACAGCCTATGCTTGTATTGTCGCAATATATATATATATTTTTTTTCAATCACTTTCTGCTACAGTCCGTTTCTTGATGTATATAATATATTTAATATTTATAAATAAATTTACTTCAAGATATACCTTTTTTTCCTTATTAGGAACATGTTTCGGGTACTATCTTGTACCCATCCTCAGCCTTCCGGTTTTTTTGTCTGGTGAAGTACATATGTGTTGTTGGTTGACTATTATTATTGTGGCTTCCTGTTGGCTTCTGGTATTTCAAATTGGTTTTATTGTGTGTGATTGTGGTGTATGTGTTAGTTTTTTGTGTATTTTCAATGTTGAGTGCTTTGAATATTGTGTCATGTTTTGTATTGATTTGTATTTGTTCAGGTACTAGTTTGTTTTCTGTTTTATGTTTGTATATTTGTAAATTTTCCCAAATGTTCATTATGGTGCCATTGTGTGGTATATGTTTTATTAGTGATACATTGGTTATGTTTGGGAATTCATGTCCTGTGTTTATTGCATGTGTGGCTAAATTGGATTTATATATTTCTGGTTTTTTGTATGCATTTAGGTGTTCAAAATAACGTTTTTTCAGCTGTTTTTTTGTTTGTCCTATGTAACATTTATTGCAATCTTGGCATTCAATACTATGATCAAAATAGAAAATAAAATCAAATACAAAATAAAAACTGAACAATTAAGAATTAATCAAACTGAACAACACATAAATAATAACAACAACAAAAAATGGGCCACATTCACATATATAAATAATAAAATGACAAAACTAACAAAACTATTTAAAAACACAGATATAAAAATAGCATACAAAACTAATAAAAATAAATTACAAAATCTAAATAGCTCACACAACAAAGATAATACAACAACTAACGGCACATACAAAATTGAATGCCAAGATTGCAATAAATGTTACATAGGACAAACAAAAAACAGCTGAAAAAACGTTATTTTGAACACCTAAATGCATACAAAAAACCAGAAATATATAAATCCAATTTAGCCACACATGCAATAAACACAGGACATGAATTCCCAGACATAACCAGACAATAACACTAATAAAACATATACCACACAAAGGCACCATAATGAACATTTGGGAAAATTTACAAATATACAAACATAAAACAGAAAACAAACTAATACCTGAACAAATACAAATCAATACAAAACATGACACAATATTCAAAGCACTCAACATTGAAAATACACAAAAAACTAACACATACACCACAATCACACACAATAAAACCAATTTGAAATACCAGAAGCCAACAGGAAGCCACAATAATAATAGTCAACCAACAACACATATGTACTTCACCAGACAAAAAAACCGGAAGGCTGAGGATGGGTAAAAGATAGTACCCGAAACATGTTCCTAATAAGGAAAAAAAGGTATATCTTGAAGTAAATTTATTTATAAATATTAAATGTAATATATATATATATATATATATATATATGTATATCATTTTCTAAATAAGTAACTCGATGTTTCTTGCAGTAATTATATAAATTTGTGATGTTATTCAATTTCTTTCTTCTCCACGTAGTATAATTCGTATATTCTTTTTTTTTCTTTTTTTCGCTTTTTGAAACATTCAATTATAATTCAAAATCCTCTGAAGATACAGAATAATTTCTGTGAAACGTGCGTCAAGTACAAATAAACCTACTTGCAGTTATATTTATTTGAAGATATTACATATATATATATATATATATAGATTGTAACATTACATTTGAAACCACTTAATATCGTACCCGATTTATTAAAGACAATGGATAAGAAGCTAAACAAGAAGAAGTATATCTTTCAAGATGATAGTGAAGAGGAACGAATAAATATTTCAGACTGACTAGTAATACAACTGACCGTACCCAAATTAATGATTCAGGCAAAGTGATGCAAAATACATCCAACCCCGATTAAGACATGAACTTTAAATAAGGACAAAATAAGTATTATAAAGACTGACGGATTATGTATTAATGCTATAAGGAAACAAATGGTTCCATTCAATGTGTCATAATATCAAGGTAATCAAAATACAAATTGAGGGATAATAGGCCCAAACATACAATACTATGTAAAGAGAAATAGTAGTAAGTGATTGATTTGAATGATGTAATGAAAATATAACAAACCTTATTATAGATACAATGAACCATACCACTAATTGTAATAAATAATGGTCATAAGTTTGTCTAGAAAACAACACATAATAATTTATTCACATTAACATTTTATAACAAGAGTGCATAATAGTAGTTAGTAAGTGATTTACCAAGTGACAATTTAATAAGGGTGGGTACACCAAAGTGAAATGAGTAAAAGAAATAAATATTATGAAATAACCACTATTGACACTAAAGTACAGTGAAAAGGTACAAAGTGCAAGTTTAACCCAAAATAGAGATAAACCACAAGAATTATAAATCAGAACTCATAGGCCTATAAAGGTGAGAGTGGACAATAAAATGTAAAAACCCATAAAAACCAATAAGAATAAATATAAAAACAAAACCATTCTAAAATGATACTGAAGTACAATACAGTTAATAAATAAACTAATGTACATTAATTTTAAGAAAATACTATATGTAAGATTACATGACAAAAGTGGAAATAATATTTACATGAGAAGATAACAAATAATTAATCAAACAGTCAAAACTAGATGGATTAATTATTTATAAGTGTGACAAATAGAATCCAAACAGTGCAATACTAACCAGTGATAAAATAATAAACCAAGTGTTTTTTGAACAAGTATCACCAGTCAAGTGCTAATATTAAGGATATACCTAGATGACAATTGAGAGAATATTTGTTTATATTCCCAATTCCTTAAACCTATAGGAATATGACTATGTTTAAGGGTGAAAAGTACCAAAAAATGGAATAAACAAATGAAGTAGTAGTAAAAAATGAAGAGTAATCAAAATATTGTTATTATAGTAAGAATTGATAGTAGCTTAATAGTATAGTTGTATTCAGGATAAAAATCCTCTAATGTTATTAAGGATGTTATTGTTATGAATGTTTAAATAGTAAGTTTATATAGTAAATGTTTATAAGCAGTGTTACAATAGCATAAAGAAAGCAGAGGAGATGGTAATGTTAATGTTACAGAACGGTGCAAAAGTTATAATTGTTAAAATAAGCACTAAGAGTAAGTTATATTCTGTTGAGTGGTGATGAAGCCTATATTAAAGTTATATTAAAGCTATGTTAAAGTTATGTTAAGGTTATAAATTTAAGAGTTAAACAATTGTATGGATTAAGTAAAAAGCAGTGTATTTGTTCAAATGTTCAGTAGAATCATAGCCATGTGGGCATGAGATTAAACTAATAGGATAGTATATCCTTTTTGTTTTGTTAAGATAGTGTTATATGTTAAACAGTTTTTATGGTTGTTAAAAGTTAATTTAACTGTTAAAGGTTTACTAAGATATCAGTCATGGAAAATGACATTAAGGTAAAATGTTTATAAACATGGTGATGAAGATAACACCAGTACATAGGCCAGGTAAAAACCAACTTTTGTAAATTTTAAATAATACTGTTAGGAATTTTATGAAACAAATATTGAAGGATGAACAGATTGATAGTTAATAGTACACACTACAAATCTAGAAACAAAATAATTCGTTTTAAGCTATCTATGAAAAATTCAAATAACAAAATTGTAACAGCTGTATTCCTTAAGTAAAGGTAGGCATGTTTAGTGTCTATGTGTGTCAAATGTAAAGACCAAAATAAGGTTGATAATAGTTTTAAATTCCCAATCAGTACAGAAAAGTTATAATAATTTAAAGGTTTTGAACAAATTTCGACATTGAAATAATGAAATTACATGACAATGTATATCCGAATCAACCAACCAGATTCCAAGTTTACCCATAGCAACCAGAAATTTCGGATAAATAAAATGAGACTTCATTTAACAACGGTCATAGCGTACAGACGCGTTTGCAAAACGTCTTTTACATAATTAACTATAAATTGTGAAAACACGTTCCAGACATGTTAACACCGATAGATACACATAATACGAGTTATTACAACCCAGTGAGGAACACCTAGCATTGGAAATAGAAGAATCAACAACCAGGGAGGAGGAAGAAGCAGACGTGGGCCCTATCTTCGACCAAGAACCATATAAAGAAGAGGATTTGGTGACTTTGACATTTTATTATATTATGCATCAACACCAACTTTTGCGTACACGACTTTTTAAAAATTAAGCAACTAAACTACAGACACCATATCACTCCAACACTAAGAACACTCACTAATAACACGAATTGAGATTTGACACCTTTTTTAAACACCACGAGAACCTTTGATTCCAATAATAATTAATAAACACATGAACTGGACATAACCTATAATAACTAGCAGCCACGATTCAACTGCAGGCGTGCACATTATACTCTAAACTTTGTAATATCCTTGAACTGTAAAATTTGTACTTTGATTTATAGAATAACGTTTTGTTTAATTGTAATCCCTGAACCATATACGCCATGAGATGATCTATTTTTAATAATAAATAATAACCAACGCTTTATTTTGGGCTGAATGCAATAAGAATTACAACTACAGTACCAACTGGTAAAGGAGACACATAATTTTTGCCACGATTGTGATTATTATAAAAGAAACGAGAAACAGTTAACCCATGTTTTATTGAATAAATGATTCCTACAAAGATATATGTTTGTTGTTATATTTGCGTCGTTATTATTGCTGCTCCATTTAAAAAATAAGTTCACAGAGCACAGCGGACACCACAACGGTTGGCAACGGTGGGTGACATCATCGAAACGGTACGTATAGTGGGAGCGAGCGGCAGATTACAAAATCATTCGCCGTTCAACATATATTATTAACAGTAACATTATTACAACAACAGCAGTGTGGTTGAAGGTAATTAATACATATACATTTGTTACTAATTGACGTTTCCAACGGGCGGCGTATATAATTTAAGTGCCCGCAACATTTATAAAATTTGTTATAAATTGACGAATCCAAAGTGAGGCTTTAAAGAAGTAACGAACAGAACATCTATAAACTTATCGTTACAAATTGGCGAACCAACGTGTGAGGCGTTTAATTTAATATAAATTAAATTATAATTTATAATTAAACCAAAAAATAAACAAAAATGAGGAAGCGGGAAACATCGCGAAAACGAGCGGCCGAAACTAAGAAAGTAGACGAATTAAACATGGAAGACAAAGAAGCAACACCGGTCGAGGAAGTAGAAGCAATAATAAGAGAGGACCAAGGAGATAGACAAGAACCGGACAAAGTTACAGAGAGCGTTGACATGAAGAGCATTATGGAATATTTAAAAGAGAGTCATGAAGATTTCAGTAAGAAAATGGAGGAGAGTAGTAAGAAAATTGAGGAGAGTAGTAAGAAAATGGAGGAGAATAATAAGAAAATGGAAGAAAAGATGGAGGAATTAAAAACCGACAATAAACTGTCCATAGAGGAATTAAAAACGGACAATAAACTGTCCATAGAGGAATTAAAAACGGACAATAAACAGTCTATGGAAGATTTGAAGGAAAAATTGAAGGAAGAATTAAGTGAGAACAGTAATAAGAACTTAGAAAAATTGAAGGAAGATAATAAACAGACGAAGGAGGAATTGAGCCGAAAATTTGAAGAGACTAATAAGAAAATTTAAGAAAAAATGGGAGAATTGAAAGAGAATAGCAAGAAAATGGAGGAGAAAATAGACGCAAATAATAAAGCATTGAGGGAAGAACTGAAGGGAAATTACCAAGAGACCATGAAAAAATTGGATGAACACAAAGAGTCATTGAAGGAGGAGTGGAAGAACAAGATGGAAATTAATAACCGGCAATTGCAGGAAGAATGGGACAAGAAACTGGAAGAACCGGTGACTGAAATGAAAAGGGTAGAATCCGAGACCAAGGAAAAGTGTGAGCGGATGAACCAAGAGATACTGAGCGTCCGGGAAGAAACGAATGGATGAATTGAAAACATACGAACCAATCAAGCAGTGATGGGAGAAAGATTAGAAGGTATGAGTACTAGTCTTAATCGAGTACAAGACCAAACAACTGCCCATAGAGATGAAATTAATTCCCTAAAAAACAGACAATGTACCGGTGCCCATACCACATGTGAGGAAAATCGAGAATTGATCGATTTCCAAAATTATAGAAGAAACCCCATGCTATTTTTAGAACGAGTAGAAGAGAAAATAGCCAAAACCGGAGAAGACAGATGGTTTCTGATTAGGAGTATGCTGGACGAAATGTTCCGAAAAGTATATGACAATTGGTGGACGGCGATGCGGCCGAGTATACAAAACTTCCAAGAATTTAAAAAACAATTCAAAGCTAAGTATTGGTCTGATGCCACGCAACACATGATAAGAAGTGACATAGGATTGGGCCGATATGACCTGCACAGCAGCAAACTCCGACCGCATATTTTCTTGGAAAAATAAACATAGCCAGACATTTAGAGCCTGCTATTCCTACCGAATGTTTAGTGAGGCTATTAGCTTACCACTATGGTGGGGAAATTACAAGAGGCCGAATAAACGGACGTATCCAAACCATCGAGGAGATGTCGACATTATTAGCGGAGATGGAACAGGAGAAGAACTTCCTCCAGTACAGACGAAAGAACGACGAAATAAGTAGAAACAATGGTCGCCGCGATGCCCAATATGAAAACAACGGGCAAAGACCGAACAATAGTTACAACAACAACGGTAACCACTATCAACGCGGTTACCAAAACCACAATAACAATAACAACTACCCACGAAATAATGCGGCAAATAATAACAACAATAACAACAACCACTATTACCGTAGCTCTCCTACATATAATAACAATGATGGATACCAGCATGCCAATGACAGAGACCACCATTACCAGAACAACCGAGGTTATAACAACAACTATGATAACCGATACAGACAGAATAATAACGGCAATAATAACAATCAAAACCAAACATATCGAAGACATGTGAATTATGTAAGCATTGACGATAGAGATATGGGAAGGCGTTCGTACCAGGGACGAACGAATTATAATGGGAACCGTGGGAGAAGTTTTCAGGAGGAGAGTAACCAGCACTACCGTGATGAACATAGGTGAAGTAGGAGCTGCGACGACAATAGGAATAACCGAAACTCAGTGACGTTCGATAATAACACCAGTGAGGTACAAGAGTTGCAAAATAGAGACAGACCCGGTCAATCAGACAACAGGACTGAGGAGATCAGCCCTGATTTAAACGGACCGCGGCAGTGAAAATCCATCAGGTCCCATCACTGAACCGACAATTTGGGTACTTACTAGGACGAGACAAAATGACTGACGATACAATGACGATAGTGCACAATCACTTCTTAAAAAATGTGAGAGAAGAACTACTGAACGAAGACACGATCACACACAATAGTTCGAATAATGAAATCGCTTATATTATCGCCCAAGTGAATGGACTAGACGCAAGATTCATGATAGATACGGGCGCAAACGTGTCATTAATTGATAATAATTAATACATCAAAATTCAAAAATATAGTAAGGTCATCTTACCAACTTTACCAATTCAGAATAGAATTTTAATCGGAGCCACCGGAAGGCAAAACAAGTCGATAAGAAAACAGGTATCATTAACAGTAACCAGCGGAAATGTAGCTATACCTATGATTTTTCTAATAGCTAGTAATCTACCATTTAATCTACTAATAGGCTGTGATATTTTGAGAAAATACTCAGCAATAATTGACATGAGACAGGCCATAGTGTCGTTAAAAATGGATAATATAGAATGGACAGCAAAATTAGTAGAAAATAAAAATGTACCTTTATGCAATAGTATAAAAAAATTCAACAATAATCAAGATGATTCATGGAATATAAGAAGGGAATACTTTGGGAGTGAAGATAGTTTATGGTTGGAAAAATTAGAAGAGATCCGACAATTTCGGTCAGAACAAAATGAATGTAATTTAACCACACAACAAATAGAAAAGTTGATATCCATATATAATAAATACCGCTATGTTTTCTCTGATATACCTGGCAAAGTAAAAAATTATCAATTTACACTACAATTCAAGGAGCCTGTAAATTTTAATAAGAAATCATATCCCGTTGCTTATGCATTAAAAGAAGCAATGAGGACTGAACTAGACAAAATGATAGCAGAAGATATCATCGAGTATAGCTGTTCCCCATATACAAGTCCGTTAATAGCCGTTCCCAAGAAAGATGGCAAAGTACGACTCTGTTTGGATGCTAGAGAGATCAATAAGATCATAGTTAATGACAGAACATCTCCCGGAGAGATTGAGGAGATATTGAAAAAATTTAATGGCATACAGTTTATCAGCACCTGGGATACTGTTTGTGGGTATTGGCAGGTGGAGTTACACCCAGATAGTCGAAAGTACGTCACCTTTATTTTCGAAGGAAGGAACTACCAGTTCAAGAGACTACCGTTTGGACTGGTAAACTCAGTAGCTGTATTCGTAAGATGTATGGACCAGGTGTTGGGTCCAGATACTATTCCATATACCACAGTCTATGTTGATGACTTGTTGATTACTTCAGTGAATTGGGAAGACCATTGTGACAGAGTAGGGCAAGTATTACAAACATTATCAGACAATCACGTTACCCTAAAGCTTCAAAAATCCAAACTTATCGCCAGTGAAGTCCAATTCCTGGGTTTTAACTTAACAAGACAAGGAATAACACCATCCAAGGAAAAGATAGAAGCTATCCAGAAATTCCCAAGTCCTAAAAATAAAAAGCAACTTCAATCATTTCTGGGACTTTGCAATTATTATAGGAAGTTTCAGGGAAATTATTCTGAAATGACAGCGAAGTTTTCTCCACAATTATCCTCTAAGAACAAATGGTCATGGGGACAGGAACAAGACAACTTACTGCAAATGATCAAGCATAATTTCTTAAGTTCAGTTATATTAAAACATCCTAATTTCAATCAACCTTTCTTTATGAACTGCGATGCCAGTGATATAAGTTTAGGATCTGTATTATACCAAGAAGATAGTGAGGGAGACCATCAGGTGGTGAGTTTTGCAAGCAGAATACTTAATGGATGTGAACGCAATTATAGTGTAACGGAAAAGGAGTTACTAAGCGTTGTATTCGCTTGTGGGAAATTCAGAACCTATATTCTTGGATACACGATAACTGTGAGGAGCGATCATAAGTCAATATCTTTCCTAAAAAATTGCAAGATTAACCATGGAAGATTGGCAAGGTGGATACTCGCACTACAGGAATACCATATAAATTGGGAGTATGTTCCAGGAAAACAGAATATTGCTGCAGATATATTGTCCCGGATTAACATAGAACAACAAACTTTTGAAGGGGAAAAAGAAACAATCGTCAAGGTATATACGATAATAAAAAACAAATCAGATTTGGAAAACATCATGAAATCAATTTCACAACAACAAACAGAGGATACAAAAATCAACAATTTTAGACAAAGACTGATCCAACAGGATGAAAAAATTACTGCATATTATTGTCTACATGAAGACATACTATTTTACAAACCAAATAATAACCAAGGCTCATGGAAGGTGGTGATACCTAAAGCTTTAGAAACAGAATTAATACTGGACTACCACAGTCGATATGGGCATATGGGTGCATTAAAAGTAATGAAAGCACTTGAGGAACACACTTACATTAAGAATATCAACCGGAGAGTTAGAGAATGTATTCGGCAGTGTCACATCTGTCAATTGGCAAAATGCAATAACGAAAAAACAGAAGGAATAATGCAACCAATTACATCAACTGGTAAATTAGAGAGAGTATTTTTAGATGTGTGTGGACCGTTACCTCGTAGTGGAGGGAGAAAACAGTATAAGTTTATTATAATCATGTTCGACCATTACTCCAAATTTACAAAACTATACCCCATTAATCGGGCGACTACAAAAAAGATTCTGCAAATAGTGATCCAACAATACATACCAGGGTTAGGAGCTCCAAGGTCAATTATTACTGATCACGGAACTCAGTTTCGAGGAAGGGTATGGAAGGAGACTTTGTTAGACCTAGGTGTCAAGACATACAAAACATCTGTCTATCACCCAAATAGCAACCCGGCGGAAAGAGTACTGAGGGAGGTTGGCCGTATCCTCAGGACATAGTGTTTTGATAAACACCAGAAGTGGAGTGAATACATTACACAAACAGAAAACTTTATCAACTTAGCTTACCATGAATCAATACAAGATACTCCATATACCATAATGCACGAAAGACTACCACCCCGAGAGATTAGTGAAATAATCAACTTCCCAAACAACCCAGCTTACCAGTTCGACAACGTGAGATTCCACAGCAAACTGAATGAACAGCTGGAGAGAAGAAGGAAAAAGTACAAAATCAATCAGCAGAAAATGATCCAGTACAAGATTGGAGACAAAGTATTGTTAAAAAACCGCGAATTGCCAAGTTCTAAGGAAGGGATAGCCAAAAAGGCTATTGTTATTGTATAATGGACCATATATTATTGTAAAAAACAATAACAATAATACTTATGTAATTAGTGATGTGGAAACAAAAAAGATTAAGGGAACATACAACCAAGTTTCCTTAAAAATGTATTATGAACCCAATAAACGAAGTATAATACCACAAAATTCTAAAGAAATAGTAAGATCAACTTACAACTAATTATTAATGAAAATTAACATGGAATTGAAGAATTTATTATTATAATACCTCAAAATTCAAAAGAATATAGTAAGCTCATCTTACCAACTTTACTAATCCAGAATATAATTTTAAAGGAAACCAAAATAAACAAATTTGAATATCAAAAAATTCAAATAAATAGTAAGGACAACTTACAGTACATAATAATAAGAAAATGGAAGAAAAGATGGAGGAATTTAAAACGGACAATAAACTGTCCATAGAGGAATTAAAAACGGACAATAAACAGTCTATGGAAGATTTGAAGGAAAAATTGAAGGAAGAATTAAGTGAGAACAGTAATAAGAACTTAGAAAAATTGAAGGAAGATAATAAACAGACGAAGGAGGAATTGAGCCGAAAATTTGAAGAGACTAATAAGAAAATTTAAGAAAAAATGGGAGAATTGAAAGAGAATAGCAAGAAAATGGAGGAGAAAATAGACGCAAATAATAAAGCATTGAGGGAAGAACTGAAGGGAAATTACCAAGAGACCATGAAAAAATTGGATGAACACAAAGAGTCATTGAAGGAGGAGTGGAAGAACAAGATGGAAATTAATAACCGGCAATTGCAGGAAGAATGGGACAAGAAACTGGAAGAACCGGTGACTGAAATGAAAAGGGTAGAATCCGAGACCAAGGAAAAGTGTGAGCGGATGAACCAAGAGATACTGAGCGTCCGGGAAGAAACGAATGGACGAATTGAAAACATACGAACCAATCAAGCAGTGATGGGAGAAAGATTAGAAGGTATGAGTACTAGTCTTAATCGAGTACAAGACCAAACAACTGCCCATAGAGATGAAATTAATTCCCTAAAAAACAGACAATGTACCGGTGCCCATACCACATGTGAGGAAAATCGAGAATTGATCGATTTCCAAAATTATAGAAGAAACCCCATGCTATTTTTAGAACGAGTAGAAGAGAAAATAGCCAAAACCGGAGAAGACAGATGGTTTCTGATTAGGAGTATGCTGGACGAAATGTTCCGAAAAGTATATGACAATTGGTGGACGGCGATGCGGCCGAGTATACAAAACTTCCAAGAATTTAAAAAACAATTCAAAGCTAAGTATTGGTCTGATGCCACGCAACACATGATAAGAAGTGACATAGGATTGGGCCGATATGACCTGCACGGCAGCAAACTCCGACCGCATATTTTCTTGGAAAAATAAACATAGCCAGACATTTAGAGCCTGCTATTCCTACCGAATGTTTAGTGAGGCTATTAGCTTACCACTATGGTGGGGAAATTACAAGAGGCCGAATAAACGGACGTATCCAAACCATCGAGGAGATGTCGACATTATTAGCGGAGATGGAACAGGAGAAGAACTTCCTCCAGTACAGACGAAAGAACGACGAAATAAGTAGAAACAATGGTCGCCGCGATGCCCAATATGAAAACAACGGGCAAAGACCGAACAATAGTTACAACAACAACGGTAACCACTATCAACGCGGTTACCAAAACCACAATAACAATAACAACTACCCACGAAATAATGCGGCAAATAATAACAACAATAACAACAACCACTATTACCGTAGCTCTCCTACAAATAATAACAATGATGGATACCAGCGTGCCAATGACAGAGACCACCATTACCAGAACAACCGAGGTTATAACAACAACTATGATAACCGATACAGACAGAATAATAACGGCAATAATAACAATCAAAACCAAACATATCGAAGACATGTGAATTATGTAAGCATTGACGATAGAGATATGGGAAGGCGTTCGTACCAGGGACGAACGAATTATAATGGGAACCGTGGGAGAAGTTTTCAGGAGGAGAGTAACCAGCACTACCGTGATGAACATAGGCGAAGTAGGAGCTGCGACGACAATAGGAATAACCGAAACTCAGTGACGTTCGATAATAATACCAGTGAGGTACAAGAGTTGCAAAATAGAGACAGACCCGGTCAATCAGACAACAGGACTGAGGAGATCAGCCCTGATTTAAACGGACCGCGGCAGTGAAAATCCATCAGGTCCCATCACTGAACCGACAATTTGGGTACTTACTAGGACAAGACAAAATGACTGACGATACAATGACGATAGTGCACAATCACTTCTTAAAAAATGTGAGAGAAGAACTACTGAACGAAGACACGATCACACACAATAGTTCGAATAATGAAATCGCTTATATTATCGCCCAAGTGAATGGACTAGACGCAAGATTCATGATAGATACGGGCGCAAACGTGTCATTAATTGATAATAATGAATGCATCAAAATTCAAAAATATAGTAAGGTCATCTTACCAACTTTACCAATTCAGAATAGAATTTTAATCGGAGCCACCGGAAGGCAAAACAAGTCAATAAGAAAACAGGTATCATTAACAGTAACCAGCGGAAATGTAGCTATACCTATGATTTTTCTAATAGCTAGTAATCTACCATTTAATCTACTAATAGGCTGTGATATTTTGAGAAAATACTCAGCAATAATTGACATGAGACAGGCCATAGTGTCGTTAAAAATGGATAATATAGAATGGACAGCAAAATTAGTAGAAAATAAAAATGTACCTTTATGCAATAGTATAAAAAAATTCAACAATAATCAAGATGATTCATGGAATATAAGAAGGGAATACTTTGGGAGTGAAGATAGTTTATGGTTGGAAAAATTAGAAGAGATCCGACAATTTCGGTCAGAACAAAATGAATGTAATTTAACCACACAACAAATAGAAAAGTTGATATCCATATATAATAAATACCGCTATGTTTTCTCTGATATACCTGGCAAAGTAAAAAATTATCAATTTACACTACAATTCAAGGAGCCTGTAAATTTTAATAAGAAATCATATCCCGTTGCTTATGCATTAAAAGAAGCAATGAGGACTGAACTAGACAAAATGATAGCAGAAGATATCATCGAGTATAGCTGTTCCCCATATACAAGTCCGTTAATAGATGTTCCCAAGAAAGATGGCAAAGTACGACTCTGTTTGGATGCTAGAGAGATCAATAAGATCATAGTTAATGACAGAACATCTCCCGGAGAGATTGAGGAGATATTGAAAAAATTTAATGGCATACAGTTTATCAGCACCTGGGATACTGTTTGTGGGTATTGGCAGGTGGAGTTACACCCAGATAGTCGAAAGTACGTCGCCTTTATTTTCGAAGGAAGGAACTACCAGTTCAAGAGACTACCGTTTGGACTGGTAAACTCAGTAGCTGTATTCGTAAGATGTATGGACCAGGTGTTGGGTCCAGATACTATTCCATATACCACAGTCTATGTTGATGACTTGTTGATTACTTCAGTGAATTGGGAAGACCATTGTGACAGAGTAGGGCAAGTATTACAAAAATTATCAGACAATCACGTTACCCTAAAGCTTCAAAAATCCAAACTTATCGCCAGTGAAGTCCAATTCCTGGGTTTTAACTTAACAAGACAAGGAATAACACCATCCAAGGAAAAGATAGAAGCTATCCAGAAATTCCCAAGTCCTAAAAATAAAAAGCAACTTCAATCATTTCTGGGACTTTGCAATTATTATAGGAAGTTTCAGGGAAATTATTCTGAAATGACAGCAAAGTTTTCTCCACAATTATCCTCTAAGAACAAATGGTCATGGGGACAGGAACAAGACAACTTACTGCAAATGATCAAGCATAATTTCTTAAGTTCAGTTATATTAAAACATCCTAATTTCAATCAACCTTTCTTTATGAACTGCGATGCCAGTGATATAAGTTTAGGATCTGTATTATACCAAGAAGATAGTGAGGGAGACGATCAGGTGGTGAGTTTTGCAAGCAGAATACTTAATGGATGTGAACGCAATTATAGTGTAACGGAAAAGGAGTTACTAAGCGTTCTATTCGCTTGTGGGAAATTCAGAACCTATATTCTTGGATACATGATAACTGTGAGGAGAGATCATAAGTCAATATCTTTCCTAAAAAATTGCAAGATTAACCATGGAAGATTGGCAAGGTGGATACTCGCACTACAGGAATACCATATAAATTGGGAGTATGTTCCAGGAAAACAGAATATTGCTGCAGATATATTGTCCCGGATTAACATAGAACAACAAACTTTTGAAGGGGAAAAAGAAACAATCGTCAAGGTATATACGATAATAAAAAACAAATCAGATTTGGAAAACATCATGAAATCAATTTCACAACAACAAACAGAGGATACAAAAATCAACAATTTTAGACAAAGACTGATCCAACAGGATGAAAAAATTACTGCATATTATTGTCTACATGAAGACATACTATTTTACAAACCAAATAATAACCAAGGCTCATGGAAGGTGGTGATACCTAAAGCTTTAGAAACAGAATTAATACTGGACTACCACAGTCGATATGGGCATATGGGCGTATTAAAAGTAATGAAAGCACTTGAGGAACACACTTACATTAAGAATATCAACCGGAGAGTTAGAGAATGTATTCGGCAGTGTCACATCTGTCAATTGGCAAAATGCAATAACGAAAAAACAGAAGGAATAATGCAACCAATTACATCAACTGGTAAATTAGAGAGAGTATTTTTAGATGTGTGTGGACCGTTACCTCGTAGTGGAGGGAGAAAACAGTATAAGTTTATTATAATCATGTTCGACCATTACTCCAAATTTACAAAACTATACCCCATTAATCGGGCGACTACAAAAAAGATTCTGCAAATAGTGATCCAACAATACATACCAGGGTTAGGAGCTCCAAGGTCAATTATTACTGATCACGGAACTCAGTTTCAAGGAAGGGTATGGAAGGAGACTTTGTTAGACCTAGGTTTCAAGACATATAAAACATCTGTCTATCACCCAAATAGCAACCCGGCGGAAAGAGTACTGAGGGAGGTTGGCCGTATCCTCAGGACATAGTGTTTTGATAAACACCAGAAGTGGAGTGAATACATTACACAAACAGAAAACTTTATCAACTTAGCTTACCATGAATCAATACAAGATACTCCATATACCATAATGCACGAAAGACTACCACCCCGAGAGATTAGTGAAATAATCAACTTCCCAAACAACCCAGCTTACCAGTTCGACAACGTGAGATTCCACAGCAAACTGAATGAACAGCTGGAGAGAAGAAGGAAAAAGTACAAAATCAATCAGCAGAAAATGATCCAGTACAAGATTGGAGACAAAGTATTGTTAAAAAACCGCGAATTGCCAAGTTCTAAGGAAGGGATAGCCAAAAAGGCTATTGTTATTGTATAATGGACCATATATTATTGTAAAAAACAATAACAATAATACTTATGTAATTAGTGATGTGGAAACAAAAAAGATTAAGGGAACATACAACCAAGTTTCCTTAAAAATGTATTATGAACCCAATAAACGAAGTATAATACCACAAAATTCTAAAGAAATAGTAAGATCAACTTACAACTAATTATTAATGAAAATTAACATGGAATTGAAGAA
Organism: Magicicada septendecula; assembly: GCA_034769895.1. Lineage (NCBI taxonomy): Eukaryota > Metazoa > Arthropoda > Insecta > Hemiptera > Cicadidae > Magicicada > Magicicada septendecula. Next base: position 428,741,630 of record CM068368.1, on the reverse strand, counting down.
TTTATTATTATAATACCTCAAAATTCAAAAGAATATAGTAAGCTCATCTTACCAACTTTACTAATCCAGAATATAATTTTAAAGGAAACCAAAATAAACAAATTTGAATATCAAAAAATTCAAATAAATAGTAAGGACAACTTACAGTACATTGTGATGATGTTATTATGAATCAAGTGAATAAACAAATGTGAATAAATTTCCAAATCCTAAACAAGATAAGCACTTCTTATTAAACACAGTTATGAACTTATTATTGGAATATAAAAGAAGGATGTAACATCCATGAATCAGAAGAAATCATAGTGCTATAAAATGAATAAGAAAAGACAAATGTAGACAATCGACGATGGAAATAAGACAAGACTAGAAACGAATGTATTACAAATAACCTATCATGATTGTGAGAGAATCAACAACAACTATAGATACAGATACTTGTTATGTTTTAACTGAATGAAGATAGTGAATGAAAAATGAAGATTAAGGAGTACTGATAAAAAAGGAAAGAAGATAGTACCAATTGAAAATAAGAAATGTTATTAATATCGCCACAAGAAAATAAACATCTGAAAGAATCAATGGAAAGAAATATTTAGATCTGAGAAGTTTAACTGAGTGAACCATCCCAAGAATATATTATTATATTATTTTATTTTATTTAGTCGTGAATAGACTAGTGATTATTAAATGTGATTGACTGATGAGATAGCTCCAGCAATCGATATTATTTATGTGTTATGTATTGTAAGGACAGCGGGGTATTAGGTCAAGAGAGCCCCCCGACTGATTCCAAAATATATGATGATTAATTTGTTAGGAAAGTAACATGTTCCAGGGATAGAACACTTATAGTTAAAGCCGAGTATACCAGATCATAAAAAGAATAACAAATGATAATGTGAAGGATAAGATAATTGATAATTTCAACAAAAAACAATATTTTATTAAAATAATCAAATTTGATGGCAGGGTAATATGTAACATTACATTTGAAACCACTTAATATCGTACCCGATTTATTAAAGACAATAGATAAGAAGCTAAACAAGAAGAAGTATATCTTTCAAGATGATAGTGAAGAGGAACGAATAAATATTTCAAACTGACTAGTAATACAACTGACCGTACCCAAATTAATGATTCAGGCAAAGTGATGCAAAATACATCCAACCCCGATTAAGACATGAACTTTAAATAAGGACAAAATAAGTATTATAAAGACTGACGGATTATGTATCAATGCTATAAGGAAACAAATGGTTCCATTCAATGTGTCATAATATCAAGGTAATCAAAATACAAATTGAGGGATAATAGGCCCAAACATACAATACTATGTAAAGAGAAATAGTAGTAAGTGATTGGTTTGAATGATGTAATGAAAATATAACAAACCTTATTATAGATACAATGAACCATACCACTAATTGTAATAAATAATGGTCATAAGTTTGTCTAGAAAACAACACATAATAATTTATTCACAGTAACATTTTATAACAAGAGTGCATAATAGTAGTTAGTAAGTGATTTACCAAGTGACACTTTAATAAGGGTGGGTACACCAAAGTGAAATGAGTAAAAGAAATAAATATTATGAAATAACCACTATTGACACTAAAGTACAGTGAAAAGGTACAAAGTGCAAGTTTAACCCAAAATAGAGATAAACCACAAGAATTATAAATCAGAACTCATAGGCCTATAAAGGTGAGAGTGGACAATAAAATGTAAAAACCCATAAAAACCAATAAGAATAAATATAAAAACAAAACCATTCTAAAATGATACTGAAGTACAATACATTTAATAAATAAACTAATGTACATTAATTTTAAGAAAATACTATATGTAAGATTACATGACAAAAGTGGAAATAATATTTACATGAGAAGATAACAAATAATTAATCAAACAGTCAAAACTAGATGGATTAATTATTTATAAGTGTGACAAATAGAATCCAAACAGTGCAATACTAACCAGTGATAAAATAATAAACCAAGTGTTTTTTGAACAAGTATCACCAGTCAAGTGCTAATATTAAGGATATACCTAGATGACAATTGAGAGAATATTTGTTTATATTCCCAATTCCTTAAACCTATAGGAATATGACTATGTTTAAGGGTGAAAAGTACCAAAAAATGGAATAAACAAATGAAGTAGTAGTAAAAAATGAAGAGTAATCAAAATATTGTTATTATAGTAAGAATTGATAGTAGCTTAATAGTATAGTTGTATTCAGGATAAAAATCCTCTAATGTTATTAAGGATGTTATTGTTATGAATGTTTAAATAGTAAGTTTATATAGTAAATGTTTATAAGCAGTGTTACGATAGCATAAAGAAAGCAGAGGAGATGGTAATATTAATGTTATAGAACGGTGCAAAAGTTATAATTGTTAAAATAAGCACTAAGAGTAATTTATATTCTGTTGAGTGGTGATGAAGCCTATATTAAAGTTATATTAAAGCTATGTTAAAGTTATGTTAAGGTTATAAATTTAAGAGTTAAACAATTGTATGGATTAAGTAAAAAGCAGTGTATTTGTTCAAATGTTCAGTAGAATCATAGCCATGTGGGCATGAGATTAAACTAATAGGATAGTATATCCTTTTTGTTTTGTTAAGATAGTGTTATATGTTAAACAGTTTTTATGGTTGTTAAAAGTTAATTTAACTGTTAAAGGTTTACTAAGATATCAGTCATGGAAAATGACATTAAGGTAAAATGTTTATAAACATGGTGATGAAGATAACACCAGTACATAGGCCAGGTAAAAACCAACTTTTGTAAATTTTAAATAATACTGTTAGGAATTTTATGAAACAAATATTGAAGGATGAACAGATTGATAGTTAATAGTACACACTACAAATCTAGAAACAAAATAATTCGTTTTAAGCTATCTATGAAAAATTCAAATAACAAAATTGTAACAGCTGTATTCCTTAAGTAAAGGTAGGCATGTTTAGTGTCTATGTGTGTCAAATGTAAAGACCAAAATAAGGTTGATAATAGTTTTAAATTCCCAATCAGTACAGAAAAGTTATAATAATTTAAAGGTTTTGAACAAATTTCGACATTGAAATAATGAAATTACATGACAATGTATATCCGAATCAACCAACCAGATTCCAAGTTTACCCATAGCAACCAGAAATTTCGGATAAATAAAATGAGACTTCTTTAACAACGGTCATAGCGTACAGACGCGTTTGCAAAACGTCTTTTACATAATTAACTATAAATTGTGAAAACACGTTCCAGACATGTTAACACCGATAGATACACATAATACGAGTTATTACAACCCAGTGAGGAACACCTAGCATTGGAAATAGAAGAATCAACAACCAGGGAGGAGGACAGAAGCAGACGTGGGCCCTATCTTCGACCAAGAACCATATAAAGAAGAGGATTTGGTGACTTTGACATTTTATTATATTATGCATCAACACCAACTTTTGCATACACGACTTTTTAAAAATTAAGCAACTAAACTACAGACACCATATCACTCCAACACTAAGAACACTCACTAATAACACGAATTGAGATTTGACACCTTTTTTAAACACCACGAGAACCTTTGATTCCAATAATAATTAATAAACACATGAACTGGACATAACCTATAATAACTAGCAGCCACGATTCAACTGCAGGCGTGCACATTACACTCTAAACTTTGTAATATCCTTGAACTGTAAAATTTGTACTTTGATTTATAGAATAAAGTTTTGTTTAATTGTAATCCCCGAACCATATACGCCATGAGATGATCTATTTTTAATAATAAATAATAACCAACGCTTTATTTTGGGCTGAATGCAATAAGAATTACAACTACAGTACCAACTGGTAAAGGAGACACATAATTTTTGCCACGATTGTGATTATTATAAAAGAAACGAGAAACAGTTAACCCATGTTTTATTGAATAAATGATTCCTACAAAGATATATGTTTGTTGTTATATTTGCGTCGTTATTATTGCTGTTCCATTTAAAAAATAAGTTCACAGAGCACAGCGGACACCACAACGGTTGGCAACGGTGGGTGACGTCATCGAAACGGTACGTATAGTGGGAGCGAGCGGCAGATTACAAAATCATTCGCCGTTCAACATATATTATTAACAGTAACATTATTACAACAACAACAGTGTGGTTGAAGGTAATTAATACATATACATTTGTTACTAATTGACGTTTCCAACGGGCGGCGTATATAATTTAAGTGCCCGCAACATTTATAAAATTTGTTATAAATTGACGAATCCAAAGTGAGGCTTTAAAGAAGTAACGAACAGAACATCTATAAACTTATCGTTACAATATATATAAACATAAGAACTTTCTAAATATTTATAAATATCTTTATGAATATAAAAGGTGTTCAACGTTCTATTCCGTTAAACACGACGCTCTTCGCTATCGTATTCACCCTTAACTGTACCATTTCTGTAAACAAAATGGTTTGTGTAAATTGTTTCTCCGTAAATTATATAAATAATTTGACCAGATTATGTATGCTACAATGCTATACAGACAAGCAACATAATTATGTTTTTTACTTTTACGAAAAATTAATGTTTAGGCTCCTTTTTTATAATTTTTTGTTGACATTTAATAGTAAATATCTGACTCTAAATGGTGGTACACATGGACAAGTATTTATTCTGTGAACATTATATCATCTTTGCGATTATAACCTTTAAATAATCTTTAATGATATACGAAGTAATAGATTAAGCTCATTAGCAGGTCCACAATGACATACGATTAAAACATAGAGGCTATTTATTCAAGGAATAAGCATAGATAGAAGAAAATTAAATAGACCATAATTTTCGTTACATTTAGTAACTTCATTGCTTTAATAATTAGTAAAAATTAATTTGCTTTATAAATGGAATAATGTTTACGATTTTATAACGCCTTATGTAATGAAGTAACGTACAGTATTTAGACGTTTTTCATGTAAAGTTTGTAATGGAAAGTTAGTGTAAAGGTAGGGTTGTGGTTGTGGCTTCCTTCATAGGAGGTCAGCCAATCGAATAATCCTTTCAGACAGCAATAGGGTTTCTAATGTTTTTTACTATACAAAAAAGACCAAAACAGTCATCCAATCCTCTCCGCACGATACGCTTGCGCCTAACGGAGGAAACAAGCAGCTCAGCAAAAACAGTTTAGAGTAGTGTGCCAATAAAAGTCACGTGTAGAAGCTTTTTGTTCTTTTATCGCAATTTGTATAAACGATAAACATTACAGTTTGATTAATTGGATACAAATTTGTAAATTTCTCTTGTTGTCAGCAGTTTTTTTTTTTTTTTGAGCTGTCGCCAATAAAAACCTGGTTTTCCCAATTAACGCGTTCCATGTAAAGTTCACAAACGTTGAATCGTTTCTTAACCATGTTTAATTACTTTTAAATTGATAAATTTTCATGCCACTAGTTGCCTTTGTCTCTTCACCATTATTATATGGCATTACTTTTTAGTTAGTGCAGGGTGCCCAAGAAGCAGTAAACGTTATATGAAAAACTGCTACATCTACAAGATATAATTTATCTATTTGCAGTTTATTAAAGTAATCATCAGATTTTCTTTGGGACAAGGAACAAATATTACTTCATAGCTGGATATCTTCCAAACGTTGGCCTACAGTAGTTTATAAAAAGTATTCAGAACATTTTATATGGTAGCCTATATCGGAAGAAAAATTCAAGGCTTCAAAACATAATGGACACCGCCCTCGGAAGCCTACGTAAAAATATGGTATCCTTTATCGATTTCAACCGGCACAAGTGCTGATGCCTACTGACAGACGGTATACCGTGAACAAACCGATTCGTTGCCATCATTACACAACTGAAGGAATATAATTCTATTGTCCCGTTGTTTGAACGAAATGAAGAAGTAGGGTTCAAAAATTAATCATAGCAAATGTGCATTACAAAAAAACACTTTTCATGCTAAAAGACTAACATAAAAAACGACTCGGTCATTAAAATAATAATTTGTAGTTCAAAAACGTACAGACCTTAAAAATAAAAGTCTGTAGATAATAAAATTAAAAAAAAACACATACTCCCTGAAGATAATGACAACACGGTTTTCATTTACCATTAATTTACGTATACAATTAATATAAAGTTTAACTATTCTAGTTAAAGATATTTGACAAACAAACCTAGTAATTATGTTTCCCACCTACTTCAACTTGAGTAGTATTTTATTATTTCGTTTACAGGTTTAATCGATCGGCTTTTTCAGTGACAGCCAGTTTTGATATTGAAATGCGATGATTTGACGCCTAAAGAATTCTTTACGTTTCTTGCCAACTACTGTGGGTTGCCCGAAGACACCCAGACATACAGCGATGTTTATCTTTCTTTAAATAACTTAACTGGTATTTTAAATAGCTGTTGCGAAAAGAAATGAAAATATTCACTCATTTTCCACATAAGTAATACCATTTTTGATGCACTGTGTGTGTGTGTGTGTGTGTGTGTGCGCGCGCGCTCGTGTGTGAGGGCGAGGGGGGATGAGAGAGCACGCGGTTGTTTAAATCTGTGTTTATATGGAAAGGAAAGTACAGTTGACCTTGATATAAAGATGACCTACAGACCTGTGGTGATGATAAGATTAAAGACACATTTTCTGTAAGCTTTCAGCTGCTACGTAAATACGATATAACATAGGCACACGTCATCTTCTAAGAAATGGCAAGATTAAAAAGCGTGCTTTTTGTTTAGAAGTATCAACAGGAAAACCTAATTGACCATTGTGTACGGCCGTAAGAATGCCCTCAGCAGTCAATCGGGTGGCCAGCTGCAAACTGAGAAATCTTTTGCATATTGACTGACATAATAAACATTAATTTTAATAGTTGTTTTGATTGTTCATCATCTTTTTTCACAGCACTAAACTTTATAGAATATTGAAACTTTCAACTTGTGAAACTTACTTGTCTTTTCTTCTCGTACGCGTTTCGGCGTGGTGTTCGCCTTCGTCAGCTTTGAGACAGACTGCCATTAACTTGTAACGGTTTTTATTTTGAAAGGTATAGTGGGGGTGGTGTGTGGAGGAAGGGGATTGGCGCGGGGATCCAAATTATTGTTAGTTTTATGTATAATTGTGTCAAAAAGTGTGTGTGATTTATACTGTAATTGGTCGTTAAGTATGTTTTTTTAATTTTAATTACAATTTTTTCCATAACCCAATTTTAATTACAAATTTCCAGTAAATATAAATAGGTCAACTTTTCCCTGACTGTTAGCTCGCAGCTAAACGAAAACACAATCACCACTTCAGATTTGACAGGGAAGCGTGGAGAAGACTACGCTAAGGAGACGAAACAAAGAAACGAACATTAGCTATATAAACTAGAATATATGTTATCATTTACAAAATTAAGAAAATTAAATGGAGGTAGACAGTACATTTTCTATAGGTCACGATGTCGGGATGACTGGGTAAGTACTCTGGTTCAGTGAAGTGGGGAGGCACTATGGCTGAAGGTAAATTACCACATCATTTTAGGGTCTAGACAAATATCCGTCAAAGAAAAACTGTTAGATCGCAAAGGATGAACGTAAGAAAACTTCTGACGAATAATGTTTGATAAGTAATGATGGACATTTGCTATAATTTCGTAAAAAGAATATCGATACAGTAAAAATTTAATTCGTGATCATATCTGCAAAGGTGTTTGGTGTTCAATGTACCAAACAAATTAACGACTGTAATTTTTGACAATTTATTTTTGTTTTTGTTAAGTCGGTTGAAATTTTTAAAAATTTGAACAATATATAAAATAATTAAACACTTTTACGGACTTTTGGACACGAAAAATAATATTTCAAGTGTGTACAGAAATTAATAATAATCGAATATTTATAAATATATGATAAAAATCCTGAACTTCTCTTTGCCGTAAGGGAAATGAGAAGACCCAACCTTGAAGCTAGTCTCATCCCCACCCTCTAGGAACAGATCCTAGTTAAGCCACTGTGTTAGATAGCCGTTAATTTTAATTTTTGTGGAAAAAGGACCTTTCATTAAATATCTAACGATGATTTTCCTATTTTCCAAAATCCACAATGTTCAACTTTCCTGAAAAAAAGAAACTACATTACTTTCTACCGATACAATTATTATACATTATGGTCTGCTAAATATTGTAACGTTACATAACCCTGTCCCAATAAACTAAATCATAATAACATCAATGTCAGAAATGGGTGACCTATGGCTCGCTCAAAATTAAATTATATCACTCAACATGATAAACAATTCGAGTGATATATGGTGCAAAGTGAGTTCTAGTGTACCCATTGTGGTAAAAAATAAAAGTGATGGTAACTTATTGCCAAACTGTGCTGTGTGTTTGGAAATTGTGAAACTATGAGAGTATGCTATAATACTAATAACTGATTTTGTAATTTTGTTTATTTATTGTAATATTTATATTGTATGAACGGCCAATTGTTATACATAAGTTAATGTTATATTTTTGAAAAGGGTATTTGTGTTGTAATATAGGATAGCCCAGGGTTAGTTTTAAAAGACATAAAAATCTAAATACCAAAAGATAATAAAAATTAAAATAATCCTATGAAGGAAATGGCAACAGGAAGTAGTGCCGTGTAGGAATACTATGAGAGACTAAATAAATAATATATAAATTTATTTAAAGATAATAAAATTATCAAATACTTATATACAATGTCATAAGAAAATGAACCAAAACTTATTATGTAAACTAAATTTGTAAAGAAACCGGAATGGAAAGGAATTATTTTTCCATAAATAAAATATAAATTTATAATAATTACAAACTGCCTGTATAATAAAAATACTATGTGTTACTAAGAGTGATGAAAATAACAAGTATTGTTAAGAATAAAATTTTGAACTAAAACGGTAGAGTTGAGAAATGATGCTACTACATTTATAATAAAAAATAACCTTTTCGGAACTTGAGAGGAGTGCAAATTGATACAAAATTAACTAGCCGCATGAACACTTCAAAATCATCCATGATTTATCTAAATTAAATGGTTATATTCATTAATAAACAGTGAAAGAAGACATTCTGATGAGCCAACATGGTTTCGGCCTAGTTCTAATTGACGTTTGAGAATTCGCCAAACGGTAAGAAAATTATAACGCAAGACGGACCTCACCACAGAAAAAGCTTCAATCCAGTAAGAACCATACGGAGCGAGGTAATATAAACATTTTTTTGTAATAATTCAAGAAGAAAACACATTCCGAACGCTGAGATCAAAAATAAAATAGTCATCTAAACATATGTTTTTTAAAATAAACAAACGCACGCTGCACTCTTACGGACATTCCAGGAACTACATACTACACGGAAAATTAAACAAATTATTTAATAATTTTTTTCTGTATTTGTAAAGCGTAGTAATTATCCATTTCTGACACTCTCGTAACAAAAAGAACTTACCCTGAACCCTGGGGAATTATTAAGAATTATATATTAATTGATGTTTTTTTAATAGTGTAAAATTATGAAACAAAACCATATATGTTTTTCTCTTTAGACTATTCCATGTTTACTCTGTTAAGTCGAGATTATGTTTTATTGAAGGAAAGAGCAATTGTAATACTTGTGTTTTGGTGGCAGGAAACAAAAACCAATAATATAAATACATAATATTATTGAAAAATAATCTTGGATAATAAAGTGTTATAATTTTTTTGTAGTGGGTAGGTGTAATCAATTTCAGCACAAAAAACAGAAGAAATCCGAAATCGGCTAAACTGAGGGTAAATAATTGATACTTACTCTCTCTTCTTCATAAGGCTGAACAACTTCACTCCTTGACCTCAAATCACACACTCTCGATTTCTATTTAGATTGAGTAAAACAAAATAACAAAAAATAGAAAAATCCTTTATTTATACTTTATAAAAACGTCAGTTATTATAATTCATAAGTGGCGACTGCGGAGAGGCGGAAACATTGACACCTCTCATCTCAGAAAACAGTACATTACAGAATTGGAGAACCCAACATTTGGGGCTTGACTAAAGGTGTATGTTTCGCTAAGACCTCATCAAAAGAAGTACGTTACAAGATTGACGCGTACAACGTGGGGCATATAAAATAACTCTACTCCGCCTCTCGACAAAAACGCTACGTCACAATATTCATAACATAATTATGCTAATTAAAGTAGTTCATAATAAATTAAACGATTGACTTTTGGGTGAAACGCCAGTTGTTTCGGACACAATCCGGTCCACAATCATGATGATGACATTAAAAAATACGCACGACAAAAACTGTATCTAACAGTTGTAAGAGAAAAGCGTTAGATGACTGATGTAGAAAAACCGGTAAAATTATGAGGGTGTAGTTAGCTTCAAGCAGTAAATAGAATAGCATTACTTAACGGGATCTTGTCTACATCCAGAAAAATATGTGGTATGCAAGCAGTGGCGCACCCGGGATGATTGAGGGGTTAGACCCCCCCGAAAATATGAAAAAAAAATGTTGTAATCAACCTACGTACAAGTAGTAAGAATATAGTAATTACTATATTCTCACAACAAATGAACATTTTTACTATTACTAAATAGTAATAGCTTTTAGTTTTATAGAAACTAAAAATCAGTGTTGATAAGTATACCAGACATGAATTAAATGTTTTCCTGCCAAGATCGCATGATATGTAATGTTCATGCATCAGCATAGAAACACAGCTAAGTTTTCTCCGAGATTACTGTGTTCGTACGTTTCAAAAAACACCAGTTTTCATCAACAGCGGTTAGTTTACTGTTATCTTCTCCGATTTAGAGAGTGATCTCCGGAAAAAAGGCAGAGATGATTAATTGGTTTTTGAACCATAGCTTTCCTTTAGTACACCTCTGTTAAAATCTGAGCTCTATGGAATGATTAAACAAAATAACCAAAACCTACATACAAAACTTTAAAAATAGATGCTATTTTGAGAAATCATGGATATTCCATTTTACGACTTCTAGACACAATAGACACATCATGCCAAGTCACTGTTATCAAAATGATTGCAGTACTAAACATTAAACATTTTGTAACTTAGAGAAATCTTTGTATATTCTCTCTATTGTGTCTTTCGTTATTTCGTATTACAAAACGCCCATATGTAGTGTTTAGTCGTGCCGAAATTGAAATCGAAATCAAAACTTACGTACGTCGACTCATCATTCAGGGAGCAGACTAATATTTTGTTCCCGCCTTATCCCCACTACAACGAGCGCGACTGCTTCAAATCTGATTATTTTAACTATATTATTGTTTATTATTATATTATTATCTCAACAAAATCAGCACCTACTGATTAAGTAAATTAAATTATTTAGTAAGCATATGCAAATTAGTATGCCTGTGCTTACATGATTTTTACTCACGTTCTTACAAAGATTTAACTCGTGCAATATGTAAATAAAGGCCTCTTTTCTGCATTATAGGTGGAACGTACATGAGAGAATTCTTTGAAGCAAGGGTCATTTTTACCTGTTCTTGCGACACTGACTCCCTATGAGTTGCGTATTATCGTTCCTCCAGGAAAAGCCCTCCATGTAGAAAAAATAATGAGAAAAACCAAAATTCTGCACTTTGTTCCTAAGTTTTCACCCCCCCCCCCGCTAAAAAATCAAGAGTGTTCCTCCGAATACAACAAAACAAAACTTGCCGCCTTTACGTAGGAACACTGAAAAAACTCATCAACAGTTAGAAGGTATATCCGTAAAAACTGACAAACGAGAAATTTTTTGGTTGGTAACGAACATACGACCATGAAAACAAAATGTGGCTGTCAAACTAACAATGATGGTTTAAAGAAAAGTACTCCAGTCCTGAAGGACACCGCTTTTGAGTATTGATGTAACTTTTTAAAGCAGCTGTTTACGATTTTGATAGTGCAAAACGCTCATTACGATCCCTTTCTATTTTGTCTACATCCGGACAAAAAGAGCAAACTTACAAGATAATTTTTAAGAAGATAAAAGTCACAATAATAGGCGATGAAATGGTAAAGGAAATCGTGGTCGACTCTGAGGCTACCACTCATAACTATGAGAACAGTTTGGCCAACGACAAACATATTTGGATACAAATTTCATCTTACACACGGTTGGTAAGTTTTTGTGCCTTTACAAATGAAATGAAATTTTATTTTGTCTGCAAAATCTATGGACAAGTAAAATGGTCAAATAATCTAAATACAACATTTCCTCATATACAAATTTATTATAAATTAAATATTTGTTGTTAACAACAAAAAACTTGTAGTAAAACAAATTGTCTTGTTCGTTTCAACGTGTTTCTGTAAAAGTCATACTACATTGGTCAGTCAATAAGTATCCGCAATTTTGTTATAATCGTCCGTAGCTTAGCAGTACCAATTAGTGCACTTGTACGCCGGCAGATGGTGCCGTTATCTCCGCTTGTGGACTGCTAGACCGTCCGTCGCGTTTATGTCACGATTCGTTGTTTAAGACCTGAAGATGTCAGTGATGACGAAAAGCTTAGTCGAACAATAAAAATTATAACAGTTAGCAAATTCATAAAAGAAGAAGCCATTTTTATTGATTCTTTTTTTATGTCATCTTTGTATGTGTTTCTGTATATATTTACTAATCCTAGATTTTGGATGAGATTTTGTTGAGATAATAATATAATAATAAAGAATAATATAGTTAAAATAATCAGATTTGAAGCAGTCGCGCTCGTTGTAGTGGGGATAAGGCGGGAACAAAATATTAGTCTGCTCCCACGCACACACTCACATCACCCAAATATTTAATTGTTTCGTTATGTTTGATATTTCTATTGTATTTCATACACAGGTCCTGAAGATGACAATAAATATTGTCGAAACGTCGACGCAAAATGCTAAAATTTGTATTATTGACCGATCATCACTAACCATCCTCTAAAACATTCATTAATTGACGGTCACTAAAAATTTAAGGATTTAATATCTAATACTAAATCAGGTGAAAACTCTTTTTAACAGCACGCAACGGTAGTATAACGGAAACAGCACATACCAGCTTTGTTATCTTCCTGCACGGTTGTGGTGTGGCAATTTACTGAAGACCTTCCTTTGCGACTAACCATTTTCCTACCTGCTTGGTCGGTGTGGCGAATCGCCCATAGTTCTAGATTCTTGAAACGATGTGGCAATTTATCTCCTCGCGGAATGATCAATGAGACAAAAATTTTACAAAAGGGATATAGTAAAGAATAACTGGAAAAACATTAATGGTGTTGATGATTATAACAGTTGGTGTTATTTTTAGTGAGGATAACAAGTAACGGAAACGAAATTATATTTATAATAAACATAACTTAAAAAAATGTCGCTTATTCGCTTCGCTAAAACTACAATTTTTAGTATATATGTAGTCAACACGATGTAGGCTACACGTTGGCAGGAAGCTAGAGATTATAGTAACCAAAATTAATATAACATTATATATCCATCTCGAGCTGTCCGTTACTTAGTCAATGACAACCGTAATGTAATGGACACGATGGAAATACAGAAGGCTGTGCTACAAAAGTAGAAAGAGTTAACAATAATCTAATTACTAATTTTGTACGAAATTTTGGCCCGAGTTTCTTGTTGAAGAAAATTGTTAAAATTAATTAAAAGGAATTATTAACATTTTTATAAGCGTTGCGGACTTATGTAATTGATGGAGTACATAAATAAATTATTTTTAAATTATAAAATATTCACGAAAATATTTTCCAAAATTTCAGGTTTAGCAGTAAGGTTTGGAAAAGCCAATCAGGGTAACAAAATTGAAAAATTTTCTTTCAGGATTGGTTCGAATAAACAGTGTTATGTTCTCGCTCTCTGCTGGAGTCTCACAGTTTCAGAGTAGGTCGTACTAGTAAACTACCTGAGATTAAGAACTATCTCACTATTTTCAAAAAAATAGTTATTATTAGATACAGTATATTACAAAATTAGTAATTAAATTATTGTTGACTTTTTCTAGTGTTGTAGCACAGCCTCTTGTATTTCCATCGTGTCCGTTATTTTTATTGTTTTAAATTTTAATTTTTTTAAGTTGTGAATAAAGTTCTTGTGTAAAAGTCTTAGCATTAGCCGTGAAACGTGACGAAAAGGTAACCTTACATCGTTTCATCGTAGTTTTTCTTCTCATTTGTTTTCACTTTTTACGTATTTTTGTATAAACATACAAATGAAGATGTTACAAATAATAATATAAATATCTAAGTTAATTATTCCATATACAAAATAAATCTTATGGTGTTGTAATGGTCTGCGACTTATAAAGCCCTACATAGATCCTAACAATTTTTCAAAATTTTGACTTCCATTTTTGTTCGTGGAGTCCCTAAAGTCAAACAAATTTAAAGTGAACACTGCATTCGGGTTTCGGTTAAAATTTTCTTTCGTCTGATAGCCGTAATGATTATTTTAAAAATTTTTTTAAATTTAGACTCCCATTTTTTGGGGATCTGATATACAAACACTTTGAAATGTTACGAGTTGAAAGTGTAAAATTTTAAAGACTCATAAAACTGAACACTATTTGTTAAAATATATTTTAATACATTTTTATTAAAATTCTCTTTAAATTGATACTCCACATGGAGTTTTGAAATTTTCACAAAAATGTCGCCGTATTTTCGCCTACCGCCACATTAATTTTGGGGAGATCAATCGCAAAAACAGTAGGGACCAGCGGGGCAAAAGTATAAACGTATGTGCTACGTTTTACGAAAATTGGTTCAACAGATATCGTCAGGCATACCCCAAAAGTTAGATAGACACACTGACAAATGCCAAACTGGCGTGTTAAACTGAGAATTCGTTTCGCTTGTTCAATAAAAAGAAAATTCTATTATTTATTGGTGGTATAAAATGCTTTCTGCGCGTGATCTAGGCCTGAGCGTAGAGACGTTAACAATGTAATTCCGGTGTAGTGACACGCGTGCCCAATAAACGGAGCAATTTGAATTAATTCTAACGCGCTGGCCAGTAAGACTTCACTACACTCCCTGTCCTCGATAAATTAATCAACTAAGAGTATACTAAGATTGAAAGAGTGAAACAGGGTACTCTGAACATCTACACGTGCGTATGGTGAGTCAGCTAACTACGCAAGTCATTAATAATTTAAAGTTGTGTATACAGAAATAACATGTGTCTGTCTGTCTGTCTCTGACTTCTTTATCAAGATGTAACTTGGGCTGTTACACGGTTTGCGTTTCGAGTTTACTTCAAAATATTTAATTGATATATAAATAAACATCAAATTTTAATTTAATCTTATATTTACTTAATTTGCAAATAAAATTTATGGTGGAAGGCATAATTGCTTCGTTTTCTACAATCGCTCTGTAAGACGCCTATGTACCCGTACTGCATTTCAACGAAGACATTATGGCCACCGTATACACTACTCTCAAGCCACCGTATAATAGTAACTTTATAAGTTATTAATTTAAACATATTTAAAGCGGTCCAGGTCACTGTATGATAATTATATATAATTTACCTTAATTTCCGTCCAGTGACGTCAAGCGTAATTTGTATTTGGTTACGCGTTTCAGGCCATGTGGCCCATCCTCAGACCATCACTCCAAGAGGAGCTCGTTAAAAAATAAAAAATCCACAATAAAACAAACACATAATAAATAAATACAAAAATATATTAAAACATATAAAGGCGTTCTATTACACGAACACGGTGCACCGCGTGTAGCATGCCTGAAGGCAGTTCAGGCATGCTACACGCGGTGCACCGTGTTCGTGTAATAGAACGCCTTTATATGTTTTAATATATTTTTGTATTTATTTATTATGTGTTTGTTTTATTGTGGATTTTTTATTTTTTAACGAGCTCCTCTTGGAGTGATGGTCTGAGGATGGGCCACATGGCCTGAAACGCGTAACCAAATACAAATTACGCTTGACGTCACTGGACGGAAATTAAGGTAAATTATATATTATTAATTTAGATTAAATTTAAATTAATTTTTACGATACGTTGATGGTTGAACCCGGGACATCTAGACTAGTGGCCAAGCGCCATACCTTCTGCCCCTGGCCTACTAAGCCCTTTAATTCGGCACAACCATAGACAAATATAGAACTCCTTGAAGGGATAATGATTAATAACCTGAAAGAAATTTCAACGTAACTATACCAATTTAATATTAATTATTTAAAATTATTATTGCAGTACAAAGTATTAACTGCAGTTAATATTTTCTGTTACATAACTGAATAGACAAAATGTAGATACACAGTAGACCTATATGGGGACACAGTACAGCGTAAACAGCGCTCTCCTGTATGGCGGCAGCTACTCTCTAAACAAACATTCTGAAAACGGCATTCAAGGTCTCTAAACAGACGGAGAAGATCACCACAATTAGTTCATATTGTTACGACATCACAGAACAATCTACGTGTTTGTCGAATGTGCCAGAAGTATCTAAATGTAACGCGTGTGGCGTACGTGCTTGTCGACGCATTTTCGAGAGGTTTCTCGAAGGCGCCAGCCGCGCGGACTGTGTCAAGGCCGCAGTTAATTACGTAGTTCACACGAGCGCTAAGACGCAATTAGGAACATTCTGGTCTGTGAGCGCAGGTATAAATACATGGCGGCAGCGGCCTTAAGTTTCAGTATTAGTGCGATCTATTGCCAGTGCGGTTCGAGAGTTATAGTAGAGAGATTACTGTGCGCGTTCAAGTGGTTATTAGTTAAGAGTGGTGTTTTATAATCAGACGGTATAATTGTAATACAATTGTGTTTAATTTAGTGGACATTTTATTGCGTGTGAACAATTTTCATTTGATTTGTTGTAGAGACTGTGTTGTTAATTACGAACTGTTTAACTGTAAAAATTAAAGGTGTGATTAGTGACTTAATTGGTGTCTTGTACTTATTTTGTTTCCACTGTACCTACGACGATCGAGTAGACCGTCGTAACAATATGATCTCGTTTAACATGTTTTATTTCTCGCTGACACATCTAAGTTAATAAGTCTGCCTTATAGGCATGTGTACAATACTTCTCAGCCAGTAAACAAGTAGGCCGTGAGTGTACAGCTTGATCTAACCGTCTCACTCAATCACTTTTTTTTTATGGTGGCATTAAATCCAGTTTTACTTTTACGTTTTGCCTAAATTATATGTTCGGCTTCAATTTAAAATAAAAATATTGTGATTTTCCTTCCGTTTCTCTTTTACAATCACTTATTACTCCTGCAAACAACACCATAAAGACTTCGCTTCCCTTGCAGAACCGTAGCCGCTTCTGACTTATTCAAATGATAGTGACGAGTCACTTCACCAACTCATCACAGTTTTCATTCTCCATGCCCCCTTCCATCAGCCTCCTTCACTCCTTCCTGTCCTTCATTTTCCCCTTCACACCCTAAGCCCTTCTTCTTGACGTCTTCTATGACCTGATTCTCCCACCTCATCTTTGGCCTTCCTCTATGTCTCTCTTCCTGTAGTCTCTATTCTGTAAATGTTTGGTCTTCTTGCCTACATTTTATCCATACCACCTGATTCGTTGTGGTTAAATTATCCTCACAATATCCTCTCCCTCTAATTTCTTCTCATCCTCCATACTTGATAATCTTCTATACGTTCCATCTTCCCTCAGTACACCCCTCTTGTAACAGTTCTTAATTGTGTACGTTACCACCGGTCTAATCAGTGTTTTGTACATCCTTACTTTATCGACCCTACTCATTCCTTTGCTTCTATAGTATGAGCCATACTAACCTTCAGCCTAATTTCTAATATTCTCTCATTTTGACTGCTTATCATTCTTACTGTGTTCTCCTGTGTATCAACTTTTTCTCTTGGCTATTTTAGTGTAATTTCAATAAGTTATGTTAAACCCTGCACATTACCAATGATTTCACATCTCTTGTCATACTGTTTCTCTTCATCCGTCAAAAGCTTGCTGGATATCAATAAAAACTATCTGCAGATCAATTCCCTGATAGTAACACTCCTTTATTATTTGTCGCACTAGGTGGATTGCATTCGTCTTTACCTCCCTTTTCTGATAGTCTCCTACCATTCTTTTAGCATAAACTTTCACTCTTCTGTCAACGTTTGTCTTCTGCTGCGTGCCACGTTGTGCAGTTATCCTTATCTACTTTTCTTTCTCTTTTCCTTCTCAATCCTGAAACTCTAGCATTTCTATCTTATATCTTTACAATTATCTTCCTACTTCCTCTATCCTCCCCTTTCCAGCATTGATCATGTTCATGTTGCAATTCGAATTTCTTTTCCTTTTTCTTAACCAACTCCGTTCCTCTTTTTATCATTGGACCTTCATCTCCAATCTTTCATCCACTTCCCCTTCTTCCCGTCCTACTAGTTTTTTTCATTTCCTTACTGATTTACCCACGTCTTTCTACCATGTAAAACCGGTATTTTTTGACGAAAAATACACTGAAAATCTGTCTTTTACAAGTGAAATTCAACACCTATATTTTCAGCAACAGCAATTTTAATGCCCTTAAGAAGACTGTAATAAAGGAACGTTTCAGAAATTTCAATTGTAATTTTGCTTCTTCGCTCCGACTTTCGTTTTGACACTGTTTTCATGTGGGCAAAACGTTCCCCCCCCCCCGTAATGAATGGAGGTGGAACTGAAGCATTCCCCTCAAGATAAATACACGTTTTCTAGATAACAAATTCAATCTTTTCAAACACTGACTTGTATCATATATTAAATGGAGCATCGAAGAGACGAGGAAACATTAAGCACTGATTGAAACAGGATAATTATCAAAGCTGAGAATGTATGGCTATGGGTTGTTCCTATCAACTTCATGACGACTTGACATTAGCCTCACCCCACTCTCCAAATCTGTCACTTTATGAAAATGTTTACGGACCTTACAGGAAGATGAAAAAAGACAAATTGACTACAGCCCTCGTTTGAAGTAAAAATACTATACCTCTCAGAATCCTTTCTTTTCCGGTGACGTGTTCGAAGCAACAATAGGCGCTTGGCCTTGATCTGTGTGTTCACAAATTCTTTCATACATTTAACGCCAACTCTGGAAGGCTGTAGTCGTCTAGGCAATGGTACCACTCGCTAGCTTATTCTAGCTTATTATCACCTTACAAGGGCAGAGTGAACGTGTAAACGCTATTTTTGTTTCTTTCGTTGCGGAAAAAGAATCCAAGCCACGTAGTATATAAAGCCATGGAGGACTAATTACCTCAAAGCATCACATACTTTAATAAATACAGATTTAATTATTTATTTTTAACTAATAATATACTAAAGAAATTCTCTAGTCATAATAAAATATATGGTGTGTGTGTGTGTCTATTTCTGTGTCTGTGTCTGTGTTTATATGGGTGTTTCTTTCAAACTAATTTTTTCTTTTTCTATTGCAGTATTAATTTTATTTCTGGAAGCATTTACTTCGTATTTATACCAGGCACACATTCACGGAAGGGGAAATTCTCCTCCCCCAAATGGTCACTCTAGATAATTTTTTTTTTTAAGTAAACGTTCACCAAACAAGAAACAATAAGGCATCAAAATAAACAAATCAACGTGGGCAGTAGTTACTGTTCCTCAAAATTACTGTTTCTCAATATTTATAGGCATTAAAATTGCTTAAGTGTTTGGAAAATTAGTAGGTCTAAATCCGTGATTCATCTGCTGCGTCTAATAGAAAACTACACATCAGAATCCTTAGAAGTCCTATATGATTATTATCGGAATACTGTCTACATCCCATTACTTGACCATATCATACAGGATTTGAAATCAAGATTTTCTACTGATATGATTGATGTTTTGAGGTACTTGTACCAGAAAAGCTCAATAGTTCAAACCGGCCTTAACAGTATTGTGGTTAGATTTACGGTTTTCTTAAGTGACTAGAAACAGCTACATCTTGTGAAACTGAAAGTATAAATGACTCACTGGCAGTATAAATATAAACACAAATTAGAAAATGGGGAGAAAATCTGGCCAAAGCATTACATGTTCTTCAAGATTGTGATAGGGATGTATATCCTCTGACACATTCTTTGTTTCAAATACTCTGCACCCTTCCTGTTAGCAATGAAAATTCAGGTAGGTCGATGTGGTCGTTACGGCTGATAAAAACGTGGCTGAAGACAGCTATGACGGAGAGCAGGCTTGTCGGATTGGCTCTGTTACACATAGGCTACATAGTAACGTTATTTTAGACCCCAAAAGAGTTATTTACCGTTTTGCCAAAAGTGGTAAACATTATAACAGAAAGAAATGATTGGGTGTTGTTTAAATGTTTGTGTTGTAAAATGTCGGGCGTTACCTCCGCGCACTTTTGTTACTTACTCTGTTGACTGGATCCTCTGCTGTGATGTAGTCCTGTAACACAACTTAATACTATGCTTTTTGTGGGCGCCACTTGGAAACGTTAGTTCCAAGAAAAAAAATGTGATTGATAAAATTTTTAAATCTACGAAAAAATTTAAACAAGTCAGTTTAGCTTGGAAAAATCAGTTAAGTTTAATGATTCTTCATAAACAAACAAATCGTCTGAAGGACTAACATTCATAGAAAAAAATTATAAAATTGCAGAGAAAAAATTTTACAAGTTATTATTATTGACAATTTTTTATATATCCAATCAAGTATCGGCTAGTATATTTCAGATTTTGACTCAGTTGAAAAGCATGAGTTTAATACGTGAAAAATCTTTACTCTCAGGACGTGACTCCTTTGAACTACCAAGACATATCAATTAGATGCCTTACAAGAAAAAAACTAAGTGATTTGAAGGTGTATGTGTGGCGTGTGAAGTACAACTGCGTGATAAAATGTAACCAGGTAACAAATGACTTTAATTTTGGTAACTCACGTTCCAATGGTTATTTATTCTCGCACTGGACACTCCTTTCGGGTAGTTTCTCAATCTCGCCTCTTCGGGTGTACACTGAATCTATTTAAAGTCAAATTTTGCGATCATTACTTTTTCCGCACTTTTGTAAAAACGTTTGGCAGTAAAATATCGTTCAAACGCCGCCGTTACGAATCATCTGTTTAGCGTTGATTCAGAAATCGGCCACCGCAGCGCTGATTCCCATGCAGTGTCGAGGAAGGCTTTGTGTATTGTATGTTTACGTTAGGGGGAATTATTGTCACGTTAGTCAGTCAATGCGAACACAGCAGAATTCGTTCTCTATTTAAATTTTTGGTCCCTCCTGGGCCGCTTGACGTTCTGGCTGCGTGATTTCTATTAAAATTTGCCGTATCGCTGCTCTATTTCAGCGATACATTTGGCGAAGATTCTCGTTGAGGTTAAGTCAGTCGGTTATGTCTATGTACGGGAAAAAGCCTTTCTCCGTGTCTTGTCGATTTCTTGCCTCTTCGGTTTCGCCTTAGCTGCGTTGATCAGTGTTGTGTGAGATGCATCAGTTCTGGAGTTCAAGTTTCAAGTGTTTTTGGGTCGAATTTGGTCTCTCTTTTATACTAATTCAGGATGACTGTTTTCATCGACTTCCGGTATATTTGTGTAAAAATTCTTTCTAGAATGTTCGAGAATAAACGAAATGGAATGTCATAGAACAATTTTCACTTCCGTAGAAGCTTTTAGAATGAATTTCTTATTCTTCATACAAAGGATATTTCAAAAATTACTCTGGTATTTATCAAACAGTTTTACATTAGTACTCACAATTTGTATGCCATTAATACATTTAGATTCCCTGCTTTTAACTGAATCTAGCGATACTAAATATGATTGGTTTCTAATTAACTTAAGTCTAATAAACAATACAATATACAACCCTCACCTTGAGTTGTTGTCAAGAAAACTCATTTTTTATAACAAAAATTGTTGTGGAGTTACTAAGTTCCTTCCACAAGCTGAACATCTACTACTACTACTACTTTCCTACAACAAAATAAACAAATTTTAACATAATAAAACACAAATAAATACAATTTTATATGGCCTCTGCTCATGGCCTATATTCTTGTCAGTTTTCTAATACAATGATTAGTCTTTTTCTTTAATATATGTATTATTTCACTACTGTACACACAGAGTTTATTATTTTGTCTATCTTTTGTGATACCTGGTTACTCTGTACATATATTATATTTATCACAAGATGACATAGCATCATTGATTGGTCTTGAGATGTCCTTTTTTTATGGCGTGACAAATCTCACTCTAATTAGTTAAATTCTTTTAGAATTGACTTTACTTTCAACTGAGTTTGTTTCTTATTAAGGTATACTGATGTATTGTACCTTTCTATCTTATTTTTGTTAGTATTATGTAAGTATTTAGCCAGATATGATTATTTTTGTACTGGATGATTGGTTCCAGCCATACATGGTATAAGTAAATATTTTGCTAACTTGACTATTACAATGTTAAAGTTGGTCAGGTATATTAGTATAGTTGCTTTATATCATATTACAGCTTTCTAATGCAATTTGGTTGCATTTTGGCAACATTAAATTCATAAATTATACAATATTAGATGCCTATTACATGTTTTTAGTTAACACTGTTTTTGGCTATTTTGACTGCTTTTTATTCATTTGACAGCTTCCTTTATTTAAGATAAATTGTTCACTATTGTCTGCTTGACAATTACATATAGTTTTTATTTAAATCTGATAATAATTAATTATTTCATGAAATCTTGGTGTATGGTCTCAAATCCAACACATTAATATTTTTTTGTCATAACAAATATATCATTTTTATTCTAACTTAAACTCTTTCTAATAATGTATTTAAATCATTTAATACATTTATTTTATTTACATCACATAATATAATAATGGATTATGTCCATTTATTCACAAAAAATAGTTTTTAATACTCTATTCATAGTTATAAAACTTAATAATTATTGACTTTATTTTGGTTGATTCTGACATCATTTGTCTCTCTTATAGTGTCTTATGGTTTTTTCACTCTTATTCACTTTAATAATATATATGGGGTTTTGTCGTTTTTTTCAAGTTGATAGAAATAATTATTATACAAAATTACACAATTTTTTGGGACTACTTGGGTTCGATACTGTTCACCTCACTTTCCTCCTATGCTAACTTACTATATAAATGATTTATTTTATGCAACGTTCTGTGACGTTACAACATAGAATAATGTTGTAATTGTGAATATAATACAAATATTCAAATTATGTTATGTAGGTTCATGGTTATGCTGCAAAATTAATTAAACTGTAACTGTACCTTACCAGTACGTTGATTTTGTACATCCCATAAATGAGTAATGTGTATTTTAAACTGTAAGTGAATATTGGTAAGAGAGAAATGAACTGACAAACAAAGGTATGATTTTATACTTGTACGTCAATAAACTTAAGTTATTGTGCTGATAATAACAAACTGTATTTGTACTTCACTCATTCCTATCGTTTATATTACGCCTTTAAAGTATGGTAGAAATTTCCATAATCCCCCCACCAAAAAAATTGCTTGCTGGATTCGCCCCAGGCTTATACACACTTCGTAAGGCAAATAAAAAAAATCCTTATTAGGTATGCAAGATGTAATAGATACTCGCAAAAAGATAAGGAAATACTTTTATTGTAAAAGTGATTGTTTGTATAGCGCGCTTGTGCATATATACACAAATACATATTTACGAGTGTGTAAGTTATAAACATGACAAAAGGCCAGAACAACATAAAAATCTTTTTTTGTCTTAACGGAATATAACTGTTACCGAAACTACCACTAAATATTTAATGATAAATGGGAAGCGCTAATAAATTGTCTTTCTTTTATTGTCATGAAATAAAAATCTTGTCACAATAAATAATTAGGCCTATAGTGAGAGAGCGATGCAATTTCTGTCCGTCCGTAGTATCAAAAAGTCTAGTTTTACGCTTCTTTGGCTCAGTTAGGCCTATAATTGATTCCAGAGCAGACAATGAATTTTATCACAAATGTACTATACTATTGCATAATATCTAAAATATGAATAGATCCTCTTGTAATAATAAAATTAATTCAGTACACTTTGCAAAGAATACAGATCCGTATTATTTCCACATTTATTTATTTTTACTTGACAAAGAAATCCGAAGTAACTTACGTGGGTACTAATACGGAAAGGAAAGTCTATTTGGCTTCTTCTCACAGATTTCATTCATTGCATGTTTTCGGTTCACAGAGCGAAATAAATGTTACTGCTAATGCAGCGCCGTACCCGTGTCCAAAGAGAGAGAGAGAGAGAGAGAGAGAGAGAGAGAGTGAGTGAGTGAGAGAGATGACTGTGAGGGAACGAGTGAGTGAGAGTCATGAGAGTTACACAACAACGAAAGCGTAATTGCTTCTCCAAGCAACAGATAATTCGACTGCGCAACATATTATGTTGCATACAGCAGACTTTCTCACTGTTTAACAATGTAAACAGTAACGGAACAGTAACAATGACACGACTAAAAGTTCATGATAATAATTGCATTCTTTGGTAGCAAGAATTCTTGGAAATTACGAACGCTGAGGGAAATTTTGTGTTTCCCTTTTAAATTGGTTATTCTGTTTACTCAATGTCGCCACTAGAGAGCAGGGCTCCTGTCCTGCGCGCTATTGTCGTAGTATTGTTAATAATAACAGGATTTGTGTGTTGTGTTTAAAGTTTTGAAAGTTTGTTGACAGTTTCGTGTGATTTTAAAAGGATACGACAAGGTAATAGGAACAGGTTTTGTATTAGGCTATAAAGATAATTTTAAAATAGTAAGTAAGATTATTTTCGATTTTGTTTCAGCTAAAAAGTTTTAATTTGAATTTGCGGTTTAGTTATTTTAGTAAAGCATAAACATTTTCTGTATAATCTATTATCGGTAGCTGCTTATGTTTCTAATATTCTGTTATTCCAATATCTTCAACGGAATGAAAAATCTAAACTACAAAGAATATTTAATACCGCGAATTTGGTCATTATAAAAGATAATAACTTTCTCGTTACTTTAAAGAGTATCGAACCCCGGATTGTTAAATTCAACTTTTACTTAAATGTAAGTTAAGTTTACACGGTCAAGTCAGCTGTGAAAATAAGTATCCGCCATTTTTATTGGTCAACACGCTTATAAGAATAGGCATTATGTTCAGTAACATTAAATAAATACAACTATTATATTCACAAAGTGTTTGTGTTCCGAGTCGTGAATATAATAGTTGTATTTAGTTAAGTAACGGACACGTCATGGACAACGAAATCCAAGAATTTAACATTAAATATTAAGTTTTGCTCTATTTGTTAAGGGTTTCACCGAAGTTGATATGTTATGGGTACAGCTTCTTGCATCAAAAATTCAACAGCCGATAAAAATTTGTAGTTTTTCAAGACATCTAGCCTCCCTACATACCTTCGCGCAGCAGAAAGCAATGTGCAAAAACTCGGGTTTTTGTAAACAGTGGTTAAATTCAATAACAAATCTGTTATTTACATTCAATACAACAGTTTCATTTTTCAGACATTTGGTTCACTAAACTTAATAGGTTTACTTAAATAATCCCCAAGAATATTAAACTGCTTCCATAATCATAGTTATTCCACCTAATTAAGTACGCAAACATCGAGGAGAATTTTCTTTTCAGAATCTCTTTCTCTTAATAATTTATTGTTTACTCTATCCCTTCGTGAAATCTACATTGTCCTCCAGTATCATAATTCACCCCCTCCCCCAATCATTCGACATCTCTCTCACCAATAGTCCATATTTCAGAGCCCTTCGGGATCATGCTCTGCAGAAAGATTTTTCTTGCTTTCCTTGTTTTCTTTAGGTTAAAGAACCTCTTCATGAATGTTTACTGTTTTTTTCCAAGATTTAATGTCTTCGGTAAATCTTTACTCCACTGAGACTTTGTTACCAAAGTATTTCAGGGTATTCTTCCCAGCTTCATGTAAGGAATACCGTGCATATAATAAATATGCCAGTAATAAACTGTAAGTGTTTAAACAAGTAAGTTATATTTTAAGTGACATGAATATTGTACCCTCCAGTTTTGCACAAGAATACAAATTCGATTAATTTGCGATCCCGAGTATTATTTCTACTGATATACAATAACACTCGGACAAGCAGTTACGTACTGACTCAAGATTTTAATCAATGAATTGATTATTTTTCAATGAAATTTTCACGTAAACTTATTTTATACGAGAATCGGCGAAAAGGCCGGAGGAATCCATCTCCCCAAAAATTCGAGAAAATAACCTAAAACAGTCGGAAAATTATGTGAAAATTTCTCAAAATATGATTTTTAACGGTTATCATAATTTTTATACTATACAAATGTTATAATTCTTGTATGCTTAATATTATAAGGTAAAATATTTATTTTTAACAATAGATGGTTCTTCACATTCACAATTTGACGGCAGGCAAGGTGGTGTACCATCTGATAACTGCATCATTTAGGTTGGCATACCCCTAAGTAAACATAATCGTGGTTTGGTTCCTGACACTAATTACCATAATATTTGTCTGTGTAGAAATGGGTGAAAACTCGTTCTGTGGGTGTTTAAGTCCGTAGAGATAACGCAGTGAGGGGAGGCCAAGGACTGTTTGAAACTATGTTAATGCATTTGTATGCAGTAACAAACGTTATGAACAGTATAATTAACAGAAATACGTTTTAAAACCCCAGAAACTTACTGAAAATGTAATTCTAACGTAATATGACATTATTTTCAACTGTAAATCAACAATTATGATTTTTTGTTTGTTTGTGAAGTATGTTTGTACACGTTTGAAACATATAAAATAATAGATTATTTTTACGACGAGTTTAATTTATTTTAACAGGAACCTGTTTTTAAAGAATGTAAACAACCAAGTTTTTTTAATTATTGTAGACCAGATACATTGTCACTCGCCAATTTTGTTTTGTTAATTGTTCGCACTTATACATTATATTAAACGTCTTGGCTGTATGCCATTATCTTACACACACATATTGATGGCTAGTCATAAGAAATGAAATTGTATTTGATATTTTTATCGATTAGAAGAGAAAGGAGTCCAGAAACTACAGATGGGCTGCTAGTATGAAAAATATAAATTCATAGTTTACAATGTGCATACAGATTCCGTATACATAATACTGTAAAACCTGACCTAACGGCCACTTTTATTCATCAGTCATCTTAATGAACGGCCACTTTTCTGAGGAACGGATTTTATTTTCCGTAAGATTAGTGTAAATTTCCCCGCCATTAAACGGTCACCTCCTCCCTCGGCCAGCGGTCAGCCCATGATGTGTTCGTTCCCTTATTTAAACGGTCACCTACTGTATGTTCAGTCGTCTAGAATACAATGCAGTACACAAAATAGTTTGACTTCTAAGAACATTCAAGTAGTGTTTATACCTGCCCAACTAAAACCTAAGGTAAACGATCTAGCCGTATGTACCTGCATACTTTTAAATTTATAAAATGTTATTTGTACACAATAAACTGACGAGGTCTCCATAACTTTGAAACAGTTATAAGCGGTCAGTTACAAGCGAACATTCGGAATTTATAGCGGAAATTATAACGTTGAATTGGCGTAGCCTAAGTGATCAGCGTGTGTTGTAATTTGTTGAGTAATTTAACACTGTGTTAAAAATGAGAACAAAGAAAGAGTGTGTTTAAATTTAGAAGCTAAGCAAGTGTTATTTTTTCAGCACAGTAAAAGACTATTTTACAGAAGTATAGTTTCTTTATCATGTGTTGTAATATAAGTATGTTCAGTTTGTAAACATACTGTAAATAGGAATACAACTGCAAGTACACGATAAAACGATACAGGTGATCATCCTTACTTAATATAGGCCTACTGTATTGTTACTACCCCCGGCAACCCTTCATTAAACGGCCACCTTTATAAGCGGCCACATTTTACGGAGATCGAAGGGTGGCCGCATAAGACAGGTTTTACTGTAGTAACAAAATAATTTTTATCATACCTATAGTAAAGAACTGATTTCCAAACGAATGTTGT
Source organism: Magicicada septendecula (assembly GCA_034769895.1). Lineage (NCBI taxonomy): Eukaryota > Metazoa > Arthropoda > Insecta > Hemiptera > Cicadidae > Magicicada > Magicicada septendecula. The sequence goes on along the minus strand of CM068368.1, from coordinate 428,713,584 downwards.
AAATTTTATCGTTCACAAAAAAGTAAAGCAGTAATATTGGACTTTATGATTTACTTAAATTTAAAATAAGTCTGCATAGACTTTATTTTTAGCCCTGAAACATGCACCTGCAGTCAAAAAACCTATTTTAGCATGTGTGAAAGAAGTTCTAGACAGTTTGGGTAACTGAATTCTTTTCATCTATAATTCTTAGCACGTACAGAAATCTAGCTGTGTTTTGTGTGGCGCTGATTTCCGTCCGGCGTGTACTAGTATCTGAAAACCAGTAGGAGAGATGGGACGGTAGATGGGACTTAAACTTTATTTGCGATATTCATGGTCGATGTACGCATAGTACACTAAAAGTCTTTCTGGTAATAAGACTTGTTCGATTTATTACAAAGACTATTTGTTTTTGTTACATGTGAATTATGTAGTAGGGTACATATACCAAAAAGGTACAAATAACACAAAATATTTTGCATATAAATTACCTTTTTGTTACTAAGAGTGATGTATTTTATGCTTATATCACATGTTAATTCACAATCTGGCAAAACGTCTAGATTCCTTAATTAAAATTAATGTTGACCTATAATTAAATATAGATAAACTTGCGCGTTGTACAGTATTTGGGAACAAAAATGGCGGCTGTCCATTTCGACGGCTGATGCATTGTGCAAAGTAACCTACCCGGCCAGTCTACACGGAGAAGTTGACGGATGTAACTTTCGCGATTCGATAACATATGTAGAGCCAATTTTGTTTCCTTCGTACTCAAGTATATTATTTCCTTGTGACCAAAATTTAAAAAAAAATAGAAAAAATGATTAACATAAAATTGATGCTTCTCCTTCGATGGTGGTAACTAAAGGCCCCTCTGTTGAAAGAAACATATATTTTTAGAATATTTTGTAATGTTTTTTAAAAACGAAAATTTAAAAGCATATTCGAGGAGCTTCAGAAGTAGGCCTTCTATACTATTTTATAGCAGTGATTAAGTGGCTTTCCCGCAATAGCCAACCATCTTAATGAAGTTTAGGACCCATCACTGGTTGCCACTCTCCGTCGGGGTTTAAGCTAATCCGTGGTCGTAGGTCGTGATTCAGCCGTCGTTGCTTTTACTAATGACTAACCGAATGACCACGAAGATGCCATAAGCTCCAGTTAATGAACCATACGAGCATTAGTACAGATTGAGACAACTGAAGTTTAGTTAATGCAGTAAGGAATTGTATTTATTTGATGTTATTATTTAAACAAGAAACTCACGTGTTTCAAATAAGTGTAATGTTTATTACATCGAATTATATTTTGCCTCATCAGCACGGTACAATGTCTCATAACGAGTGGAGAGATCTACACGAAACAAACAGATCGTCTTGTTATGCTGTAATTAATATATGAAAATTAGGTATATTAATTACGTTCAACAATATTTCTGAAAACGACATAACGGACCTTATTTCTATAGATCTTCTTAATACAGACTATAAAGTAAAATTCTTTAATAGGTAGCGAAACAGATCGCATCAGTTAATGATTACTATGACAGCAAATTTTATTCACCACATTATTGAATGAGATAGCTATGACATGAATTTTACTCCGATTTGCTATAAACACAGTATCTTGCAAATATCTGTTTTCGCGACATGGTTTCAACAGTTCTTGTAACATCCCTACTCTTTAGGCAATATCTGACGCCAAAGGCGAGGACGGGGGCGGTCATCACCAGCATCTTCAACTTACTTTAGAACTGAAAACGTTTTGTTCTCTTTTGTCCTAGAGAATGGATTACTTTAAACGAGTAAACGATTCCGAATTCACCTCTTACACGTCAAGTCGGAAATGATTTCCAATTGATTTTATATCGTACCGTCAAAATTCTTGACGGAAGCCTCTCATACTGCTTTAGAATTGGCAGTAGAAAAGCTGAACCTGTTACGATGACTTTGATAAAGAACAAATGCAAGAAGTAAAAAGATTTCAACGACGTGTACATGCTCCTAATATTGCTGCAGAAGCATCACTTACTTGGACAGGCAAGGCAGTTCTTCAGTTTATTGTAAAATGTAATTTATGCATTACACATACATTATATGCAATGGGACCAATAATTTTCTCTTGCCAGGGATCAGTTTATTTTAAATGTTTTGCAGATACATTGATATTTAACTATGTGTCGTACCGATAATAATCAGTATTTACAACAATGTCCATTCTCAAATTGCGGGTATCTGGTATATGGTACTCCTCTCTTACGCTCCGGTAAGCAAGTCTAAAGTAATCGTTACATACATTTTAGTCTCATTAATTGAAACTTAATTAATAATCAAACAAAATTAATTTCATTTGGCATTAGATACTGATGACAAAAATGGAGTAGATATGTCGCAAAGATTTGTTTAGATTATACTCAACAAGTATTACAACTTTTTGACAGTCTCCCTTTGACTTCGACTACGACCTCTCTATCGTATGCGACTCTCTTTATCTCTGTTACTTTAGAGGGATGGGATGACTTAACCAATTCCGAATAGAACATTTTGGTGATATTGGAAAGTGTGTGATGCGTAGGTCCGAATCTACAGCATGTCGAATGTACTTGCTGAAATCCGGTCGTTGCTGCATTACTATCTATCAGTTGTATTTACATCACAAGACTTAAACACTAACAAAAAAATGTCTCGACAATATTAATATATCAAAAACCGATTTAAACGTCTGTGAAACCGCTTAACTTCTCAGTCCTTAGCTACCTCCTCTGTTTGTTTTCAAGGTTTCCATGGTATTACATACCAAAGCCGTATTTTAGGTAGACTATCAAACCACCGAATTGAGCACAGTTTTGTATTCCATCGGTAGGTAGTCGTGACTGTAACATTCACAGAGTGGGTAATGGATACACGGACTAGCACTTCGCAGTCGAGTCATAATTTGGAAAGATGTCTCAAAGTGTCACGTAGAAGTGAAGTGCGCGACTAATTCTGTATGTTTGAGTTTAATAAATTAATAGTATAAACCTTATAATTGGATGTCAGTTTCGATGTTAGTGTTGTGTTTTCTCATCTTCATTTCTACTATCTTCTCGTCTTCATTTCACATCTTACAGAGTGAAGTGTAATCAGTCCAGAACACATGGGTGTATGCAGAATTTCATTTCGGAGGCAGAGATATAGGCCTAGTCTTCTAAACAGTATATCTGAAGATATTTAGAATTGATTATTATTGATTACGGTAAATAATGTTTAGATTTATGTGAGAAGGAAAATAAAATGACACAATATTACGTTTTTGTAACACTTATAGGCCTACAGCTTTGTAAACTTATACGGGTTTGTATACGTGGAATTTTATGGTCGAATATGTGCTTCATGGTGTATCTGAGAGTATGTGAAGTAGTTTTGTACGTTATTTATTGTAAAGTCTAATACACTCATCGTCTACACTAAAAGCATTACGGTACATTAAAAATATATAACACATACGGCATGGTCAAATTATGTAATAGTTTCTGTTAACAGTCGGTTGAAATTTACTTTAGTAAACATATATTTAAACACTGTTGGAGCCTAGTGTTAGAGATAAAAAGTGGGGTGCTTATCTGGCAGGACAACAAATACACGCTGCAGATGCTAACGGAAACAATATGGAGGAAATGGTTACGTCGCATTAACAGACGGATGCGATGCTAGGACAAGACGCGATCGCGATTATGTTGTTAAGCACTTACGTAAACAAGTTTGGGCTACAATATTGACGTGCTTATTTTGGCATGCGATACTTGTGTAGCCTATAGGCTATATTATTTATCAGTAAGAAATCGGTATCACCGTTTGGTAATGTTAAAATGTTTAAAGAACGAACAACGAATTACTAAGAGTCTTCTGTTCGTCTCGGTATACATTATGAATAGGATGGTTTGAATTGTATCATCATATAATAGAAAGAGAATTCACTATTTGGAACCGCACTCGCGGAGAAGCCTGATCATAACAGGCATACGTGATTGGTACAAGTAATGTACCCTTATAATAATACAGTCAGTAACAGTATAAGTAACAAGTAAGCAGAATAAGTAAAAGCAAGTAATTTGTAGGCTATAGAACGTGTGCGTACAATTTTTAGTAGTAAGTAATTTACGTACAACAAAAATTACATAGTTTTTATCGTAAAAATAAGTGACACAATTGTCTCTCTCAGTGATATTGGTAAAATAAATTGTAAATTTATACTGTGGTGTATAAAAATGACTTACCGTATAACACTTATTAAAAATTTTTAGACTACTGAGAATTTTAATTAAAATATATTTACTATAATAATAATGTGATTCCACTCTGCCTCTTACATGGCGAAGTGTATTAACTCATATACACTATTCGCTACCGATTAATGAAAATTTCTAGGGCCATGTTAGTGAACTTTTGCAAGTTAACTACCTGGTTAACTATTTTGGTGCATGGAACTAGAAAATTTTGACCTGGAGAAAATCACTAGGTAATGACCGAGGCAAGTGGACGTGATGAAGATAATCATGCCGACGACGACGACGATGATGATGATGATGATGATGATGATGATGATGATGGTTCTGTATTTATTAACGTCAGTCATTATTTTAAAACTAAAAGTAATTCCTATATGTAGTTGATTATTCAGACAATCTTGTTTTCTGGTCATTTGAATTACAGGTATTTGCAATGTTCTCAGGTTAGCTTATGTACTTGATTTGCGTAGATGAATGTAAACTACCTATATTTTACGTGAATTTATGTCTACCCGTGACAGTGAATCGAAACAGGGAACCAGTTCAAGGGATCCGATTAGATGTCGGGAAGCAGGAGTGGGGTCCGTCGACCTCGCTACTCATTAATTCGTTCAGCTGAGAAGTCTCATTTACCTGCCCCACGGTATAAACTAGTAACCTTGTGCTGATTATAGGCAGTTTGTAATAAACTATCGTCTTCTTTTGGTTTTATAATATGGGCGACTCACAATATCCATCTATTTTATTTTATTTATTTTATTTTTTGTAATTAAAAGACGTTTATGCCGTTTATCATACCAAAAAACCAACACTGTTGTGTTCATTGATAATAAAATACGGGTATAGATTATAAGTTTCGTGACCCATATCATTTCCTAAAGCTTAGGTTCTTATCATTGATATAAATAAAAAATTGTGTGGAAGGCCGTGCCTTGTCTGTCCGAGAATAATCTCTGTAAAGCATGTTTTTATCATCAGTTTCATTCAGGGTGTTCATATTTTAAGTAACTGTGCAAGTGTTGCGTCTACATCAGCGTCTCGGCGAAATCCCCGCACTCTACTTGCCGGAAGGAAGCTGTCAGTAAACAGGAATTGGATTTTCCATGTTACAGAGCGATGCGCTTTACAGTCAGAGAGACACGAATGCCTGAAGGATAGTTGCTCTGCCAGATCTCATAGAAGTAACGTTATCGGTCATACTCACGGTCTCAGTTTCTAGTCGGTATACTAATGGTCCGGTCACGGGGAACCAACCGACACTAGTCTCGCTTCACCTATCACACAGAAATCGAGATAATGTTCTATCATCCTCGAAGCGATAGCAGCAATCATTGTGTTGATAGCTTCAATGTACCACCCCCTCTTTTCAAAAAAGAATGTCGAAGAGCCGCCTGTAAGCCTACGTGTACAGTGTTTGTCATTGAGAAAAAATAAGCAGAACTCGTCGTAGCAAGGGTGGGTGTCGATTTGAACGCAGCGATGCGAGTAAAACAAACCAACTGAAATTATACCTTGTTAAAATTGTATAGTTTGTAACTGTACGAAGTACATATAAATTATTATGTCACGACCCTCGGATTTTCCGTACATTCCCAGTATTGCGTAGTAGCATTATTATTACTTGGAAACTGAGTCGAGAGGCGTTCCATACACACAAGGTCATGACAACACAGAACAGGGAGCCAGTAGAAAAAGGAGTCGTCATCGGAACGTCGCGTCAATCCACTGAATATCCAGGACGACACCATAATCCCTTTTATGGTCCAAATAACACAAAAACATTACTCAGGCGAGAACCCGAAACTACGACGGATTTAATTCACCGTCTAAAATATCAAGTAAAATGAATGGAGCTAGCCACAGAAAGGACGGAAATAGTATTGCTCACGCGCCAAAGGTTCCCCACAATCATACAGGTGCAGGTGGGAGCTGAGGCTATACTGACAAAGAAGGCAGTTAAATAGGGGTGAGAAGCTCTCCAACGGGGAGCAATTAAAGCACGCTGCTAATTTCATGATACAGTTCAGCCGGCTTACGGCCAGTATAAGAGGCCTCAGTGCAAGCAAGAGACGATTGATGGCGGTCGCGGTATCCATCCTACTGTATGGTTGCGAAATCTGGAGATGGAGAAATGCACTAAAGATGGAGAAATACAGGAAACGAATGATCCGTGCAGAGAAGAGGAGCCCTCAAAGTAGCACCCTCTTCTTCTCGAACAGTCCTAGTGATAGCGGGAGTCGTTCCTTTTGGCTCAAGAGGAAAAACACCTCTTCGAAAAAAGAGATGAAATTGAAATAGTTGCGGCAAAGAATGAACTGAGTTGCGACTGCAAGGCTCATACCAAACTTGAGGGAATAGATTGACCGCCAACACGGTGAAGTTAACTACCATTTGACACAGTTCCTCGGTGGTCACGGCAATTTTAACGCCTACCTATTCAGAATTGGAAAGATGCAAAGCCCAGCATGCCAGTATGGTGACTCTCCCCAGTTTCAAGTTCAGCAGATTTACAAGAGAGAGATGGAGCTCGGAGAGTGCAGTTGATGTTAAGCATGGCAAGGAGGAATATGACCGCATTTCTACATTTATTTAGATGGTCCTGCAAGAAAAGGAAATACAGGCCCAACTTGCATCCAACGGGCAGTAGCACATAAGAGACAACTAGAAGAAGCTCGATAAGGGCGCAATGGGCTCAATCTTGAATGAATACTCTAAATGGTTCCAAGATGGACATCAATGCCTGAATTAGAGTCCCACACGCCAGGGGACTCTAGTTTCCTCTGACGGTGCACAAACCATTTTCTCACTCTTCAAAAAAATAACAATAACCGTCGTCGTCATCACCATTGTCACCAGCAGCAGCACGTGAGAAGTCACTGCTGTGCTCCGCGAGTCATTCTTCAGTGATTTTGTCCTGAGAATTCAAAATAAGCTTATTCATTTTACTCTACCAACCTAGTACTTAACCAGTTCAACCCTTCATCTTCCAATGAATCATCGTGTTGCTTCTGTATTTTGTGCGTGTGGGGGGCTGAAGATGAACATATTTGGTAATATTACTCTGTCCTTCTGCTAATTTTCCCTTATTGCGCAAATCTTATTCATTCTCTTGCAGTGGCGACTCGTGACTTCGACGACTGATGAAGCAGAATCGCTGGCAGGTCCCTCCCCCAACCAAAAAAATTATGTGATAATCTTTCTCCATATTTTCAAATCATGAGTAACATATGGAGAGAAAAATTAAAATATGTTAATAATATTTACTAATAAAGTAGTAGTTAAAAATAGTAAGTACTTACCGAGTTGCACCTTACTTCTTTCGGATACAATACTCCTCTCTTTCAATTTTGCGAACTTGTCGATTATGCCGTCATAAAATGGTTGTACATTAATTAGTTCGTTTAGTAGTTCCTTCTCACTAAAAATTTTTAATAATCCCTCTGTCATTGTATTGCACAGGTACGTTTTTATCCTTTTAAAACAAGAAAAAATTCGTTTACGGAAACATTGGATGGAATAGTTACTGTTAAAGAAAAAAGTTTATAAGCTTGTTTAAAGATATTCCTGTTGTCAGCTAAGAATTCCATAAAATTTTGTGGTTCCTTTCGTCCTTACTGATCATCCTCATAAATAATCTGTAATTCATTTTTCGATCTTTGAGACTCACTAAACAGATTAGGGTAGCACACATTGTAGTTGCTTAATGCATCTGTGGGAAATTTTTCAGAATACGCTACAACCTTCGAAGTATCCAGTAATGAAACAAATGAACCTTTATCATAACTTGAAAATGTTTTGTTTGGTTTACCTTTCAGGTTTGAAATACGTTTCAGGTTTAGTTATTTGTATTAAAATTTCAAATACAAAATTTTATATTTTTCAAAAACTTGTTCTCGTGTTTGTACGAGTGTAGCTCCTTTTTTTGTCACTCATGGTATTCAATTGGAACTGTTGTTTTCGAAGCAGCTAAATCGAAAATTTTCATAAACGTATCCTCAGTTGTTTTGTTGTATATGAATTTTTGCGTATTTCTGATTTGCGACATAGAGAAGTTAATGTCAAATGACGTCTTTTGTAGCTCTCGAAGAGAACACCCGTGCTCCAAAAATGTCGTTGAATCGACAACCAAAAACATTAAAAATTTAAAATCATTAAATTTATTTAAGAAGCCATCACTCTGCCTACTTGATGCTTGATTGCAATTCAGATGGTTCACAGTTTTAGTGAATTCTTCTCTTAAGTATCCTATTCATTATTTATAATACACAGAATTTTGGAATTAGACGTCCATCGCGTAATAACGGAAGTAGGTATCCAACGACTGTATCGACTGCGCAAGTTCGCTTAGCAGAACTGTGGAAAAAGAGGGTAAACCATTAACAGCTGCAAAAAATATTAACAGTATTGCAACTTTGAAATACTGTTGCAACTTTGTAGCACTAAATTCAAACGATGCGCCATGCAATGAACAATAACTGCTCGTGGCGCTACTTCTCTAATTTTCGCCTGACGATAGTTTAATTCCCCTGACATAACGCTTACACCATCAAAACACTAGACAGTAAATTTTGATTATAGTCAAATTTTTCGAGGGCCCTTGGCTCAATGTTAAACACTGTTTCGGCAGTCCAACTACAACTAACATCATAAAATCCCAGAAATCTTTCTACCAGCTTTCCTCCGGGAATAACGTATCTAATTATAATTTGTGGTAGTGTCTGTGGAATCATCCATTTGAACAGAAAAAAGTACAATCTTTTATTTCCTTTTTGACGTGTCCTTCAATACATTGTGAAATGCAGTCAATTATTTCATTTTAAATAGTCTTAGAATTGCCGGCAAAGACGGAAGAGATTTTTTTATAGTATTCCTCAATATCTACAGGGCTTATTAATACGAAGGCTTCTAATAGTTCTTTAAATTTGCCGCGATTAATAGATGATAAATCTTCGCAGTGACCATGAAATTCTAATTTTTGTTTACCTAAGTCGAATTACTTAGGACGAATAGGCAACTGCATGAAACGTCTGTTTAGCCGAAAATTGCCATGAAGTGTTTACTAAACACCTAGAATTTTCCTTCAAAGCATCCTCGATAGTACTTAAATGTTTCATCAGTTTGAAAGACTCAGTGTTATGTGTCAGAAGAACCTTCATGTTTGTAAAGAACACGAGTAAAGTTACCGAAAACGTCAAAACTATTCTTATTCCACGCATTTGGTTTAACACTAATCATGAAGCAGGTATACAAAAAAATCTATAGTATTCGACTTCGACTCTGTTTCTATTGAGGGGGAAGCCCAGAGTAGGGTATGCGTTGTCATGGCAACCGTGATAAACTAGCGATCTTAGTGACGTAATGTTTTTTGTATATGCTGGGTAAACAAGATGATAAATCAAACATGAAACGAATAAAATTTTTCAATGTAATTGAAGCTGTTTAACTTCCATATTTTGTATAAAAGTAATGTTTTGTGTGGGGATAAGTTGACAAAATCATGTTCGATGTAATTACTGATTGCATCAATAAAAGAGTCAGTGCCTTCAAAAGGTAAAATATGGGTTTTATAGTGCTGTGTGTGTTTTTTTGAACTTAAATAACATATTTGGTCTCGACGACCACTGAATAGTTGGCAGAGGAGTACCCAACGGGGTTACTGGATGGCTACAGCCTCCCGCATTGGGCAAGTCGCTATTATGATCTTATAGGTAAAGCCTATAGGGAGGCAGTACCAGGTGGCTAGCGCGCTGTAACTAGCGTATGGGCTTAAACAGTACTACCATTAACTCTCCGCCATCCTATCATCAATATTCCGCTCTTATCACGGAAAAATTGTGGTCTGCAAGACCCATTCTGGCTACACCAACGACAGTTGTTCAGGTTTATTATTTGCTTCTTCCGCCTTGTGAGAAGAATATACTCCCTTAATGTCATTTCCGTCTAACGATTAAATTGGAGTAAATCAGCTAGATGGTGAAGAACAAAAAACGGTTGAACGAAATGTACATAAGTAGGCCTAAATAAACTCGCATAGTAAAAGAATATTAGTCTACCAAAACGAAGTAATTACACAAACGCAAAAAACCCAAATAATTATACTACAAATTACACACAGACGATCTTGACACTAAACCGTGGTTTTGATTAATAGAATAAATATTCAGTTCTTAAAAAATTCAAATCTATTAGTAATGAATTGTAATTGTAAGAAACTTGGAAGTTACAACTTAACGAATATATAGTAGGCCTACATAAATACAATGAAATTATATCGTATTTATAGCTTAACAAAACTTGTATTTAATAACACATTTGTTAGTGAAAATTTATAGTGGAATACATTTCAATAAACTTCATAAAAAATGAAATTTGTAATTCAGGAAATATATAACAATTTTGCTAAGTTTGTGTAGCAAGTAATGTGCGTAGTGGTGCATTGGAAGTACTGTGTAACTTGTAACATCTCAAGTCTGTTTTTTGTTTTAGTTACACTTATAAAAGGAGACTGCAAAAGGGGATTGATACTGAAGAACCAGAAAGTAAGTTGTTATCTTCTTAATTTTGTTTAATGATAGGACTATGGCATCGTGTAGATTTACCAACCGGTGTCACTGCTTGTGCACCACACTCCTTGCAGGATACATGGATAGAGTTGGGTTTACCCGCATTGTGATAAAAAATATACCCATTTACGCGTTACTTAGCTTCTGATTCTTATTTTAAATGTTTATGTTCTTTATGAATTTTTATTTTCATAAATTACGTTATTACTGCGTGCAAAACACGCAAACTTTCTTTGCGGCAATTTTTTTTTTTTTAGGAACTTTCCGTTTAATGCTAAAACCAATAGTGTAACCATTAGTTTGCTTAAAGCGTATTGTAGTTGAAAGAATACATGTAAACACCTCGTACAGGCAAGAGATGTTTACGCCAACATACGTTACGTCCATATATTTATAGTAGAAAGCATCTAATGTATACAAGCTCAACATTTAACAGCGAAGAAACATTTTATCACTTAATGTAATGTGATATAATAAATAAATAAAATGTGAAGGATGGAATGTCGAAGAATTTGGATACACGTATTACGAGACCCGTTAGGTTTGAAACAATAAGCATGGATCAGTTTTATAGGGAATCTTGTCCGTGGACATCAGTCTGTTGTGAATGGAACTATGAACATTTGTGTGCCCTACTTGCACCAGATCTCGTTTCCGCCTGGTGCCATTTGCGCTACTTGTTATCTCTCCAACGCCGTTCCAGTATGCAACGTTCGGTTTTCATTATACGTAAAACAACAGTCGGAGCAAGGATTAATTGAGCTACGTTTACGGGACGTCATTTAAAATTGCCTTCTATTCTGCCTCTCGCTTGTCACTGCTATGACATCACAAGTGTTAACTTTCAACACTACGAGTGTACATGGCTGACTCCAAGAGAGGCGCAAATAGGATTGGTACACTGAAACGTACATAATTGTACAAGACCGACTAAGTTATGTGTAAATTTAACTCTGTCGGTTTCTGAGAAGATGGTGTAATAATGAATACCGCACTTTTCTTTTTGGTGACGCATGTTGGTTTGTAAAAAACTATTTATAATGAACAGATACAATATTTTATTCTCGTCTTCTCAGAAGAATCATCCTTATGGAGAACTAAATCTGTATATACACAAACCTGATATTTCTTCTATTATATTGTGAAGCCTTTTGTGTCTTCAAAGACAAAAAATCTACAACAGACTCGAGTGTACAGTTTACTCTCTGTCGTAAAGCGAGTGACATTCACTTATTATCCATAAAACAAAGAAAACATCAGTTCTGATAGTGGACGTGGAAGCCTCGGGAATTGTGTATAATATGCCGGACAATGTGTACTTACCACCATCATCATCGTCTTGAAGCTCACAGGTTTTATATCCAACAGGTTCGGTCAGTTCAGGCAGTTGATCTCTGCATCTCTGAAGACGATATAAACCTGTCTCTAAGATACAAAACAGTTCACTTTTACGCTATAATATTACTACCTAGATTGAAAGTGCTGAATTCTTTGCTGCGAAACATTTGCTTTAACTTAGGAAAAACATCATTAAAGCGGTATTTTTTGTTTGTTTCTAATGTTCTGTTACTGTCTACGCTTTGCGTATCATGACGCAACCACACTTTATTTGATCGACTGCTTCTTTAAGTACAGTGACCCGATTTGGGGGTCATCTGGCTCAGTTGAACAAACCTTACGTCATTTACAAGGGTCATCAGTGCTAGTTTGTGCGGATGTCAATGCAAAATCGATACTTTGGTTCAGTGACCATACGGACGCACGAGGGAACTAGTAGAAGACCTAATCTTATCGCACGATCTTCACATCGTCAACGTGTAAAGTCCCCTGACGACCTTCGAAAGCGCATGTGGGAAGAGTAATATCGATGTAACATGCTCTAAACAGCTGAGCCATTCAATTGGGGGGGGGGGGGGGTAGCCAGGGACTCACTTCAGACTGACCATCGACATCGATTGATTTTAGAGTTTTACTTAGTGCTGGAACAGACGGATGAAGTTGTCTCAGATACAACAATAGTCGGACACACATGCCAACGTTATAGACTGGCGACGACTACGTGACGCCACGCGGATTGTAGGCACTGAGCTGGAAGTGTACCTAACAAAGTATTCAGGCTAACTGACCTACTAAGAAAAGCCGGTTCCGAGTCTTCCTATAAACCTAAGAAGTTGGGGGCCTCTGCCAGAAGGCGGACTAGAGAGTTAGATGTAGCACAAGCAGAGAAACTCTCAAGAGAACTTCGATGGAAACGTACCTACAGCGCTGTGGAAATGAGGACCTCCGCACTGTGGAAGCTCGAGAGTTGTTTTCACTTGCGAGAACAGTCTATATCATTTAGATCAGACATGTTAAGAAGGAAGCCTGGTGGATGCTTTGTGTTAGTCTGGGGAAAGATATTGATCCGTGGGGAGCAGCATATAAGACCTTGAGACTTTGTCTGGACGCTTCAAGGCAGCGACCACTCTAGTATCGTTAAAAGTGGGCCAGAACATTATAGAACAACCCAGAGGCGTTGTACAGGCCATGTTAAATGGTGATTGACCCGAGAATGACCTACATGGCATACGTAGATACGGAGAGAAATTGCTGATAAGCTGATTGGTGAAGGGAAAGGAAATAAGGCTGGCTGTATTTGGTCAGAAGAGTTGGAAAGTACCAGGTTACGATGGCATACGGGGAGAAGTGACTAAGAGAGATTATGATCGCATTCGACTGATGCTGGTTGATCTCATTCATACTGTTTAGCAAGACGGTGTTTCCCCGTAAACCTGGATACATGGAGTAGTGAAAATCTTTTTTAAAAAGTCTGGATAAGGATAAGACGGTCATCAAGTCTTATCGACCGGTTACTCTCTTACGAGTTCTTGGCAACATCGTTGAAAGTGTGATTGCGAAACAGCTACTCGCTTGTCTGGATAGTATTAAATACTTCAGAGATCACCAATATGGCTGTCGGACTGGACGTGGAATAGTAGGTGCAATATCGCACAGACGAAACTCTCCGCCGTTATGTCGCCCAAACGGAAACTATAAAGGGAATACATATTATGGGAATTTACTCGATTTATTGGAAGCCTTTGACAATGCCTGACGGCCATTGATGCTATGGAATCTGAAATAATAGGCCTACCCTGCTGCCCTGTTGATGCTATGCAATCTGCGATTGCCCTGTTGAATTGTATAACATTATCCTGAGCTATTTGAATGGAATGACTGCAGCGCTGGAATGGGATGGAATTACCGTCCAAAAGAAATTGACGAAAGGCTGCCCCAAAGACTAATCTTGGAACCAATGAGGAACGTCATCTTTGAAGATTTTTTACATCAAGATTTTGGAAATGGTGTCCATATGCATGCTTATACTGCTGATGCAGTAGTGTTGGTTCCCGGAATATCCAGAGTGGACTTACAGACAAGGACCGAACTGGATATGCGAGTCACGGAGCCTGTCATCCAAATTAGATTATCATCATCATCATCATCTTCAAGGATTAAACCAAGGATGGTTTGTTCCGGTCTCAAATAGGCAAAGATTAGAGCTGGTCACTCCAGCGCTTCCTCGGACGTCCCGTACCTCTCCGTCCCCTCGGCTTATAGTTCCGTAGTTGTTTGGGGATGCGGCAGTTCATCCATTCGGTAAATAAATTAGATTTTTCACAAGCCAAATCACAGATAATGATGCTCAAAAGTTATTTCTACAAGTATAAAGCTCCTAAGATGTTGTACAGAGGGAGTAGGCTCTCGGTTGTGGCACAGGTGAAACATCTTGGCGTCACAAACGAGGAAAAAATGCGTTTTACTACCCACATTAAAGATGTGATCTCCAGAGTCATTAAGGTCTTCTCTGGGTTTGCTTTGTTTGCTAAGGGAAATGGCGGATACGGCTGTGCGGCAATGCGTGTTTTGAATAAAGGTGTTTTGTGCCTTCATTCTTGAAGAAAGCCATTTGATAATAAATTATGTATAATATAAGTACAGTATTTAATCCAGGTGGTCTAGTACCTAGCACGGGCCTGGTTCATTTCCCGACGGACGCTCCGTGCGGCGAGGCAGAACTGAGTAGCTGGAGATAACAGCAGCGCCTCCTGGCTGTGAATACCGCAACTAGCGGCTGGCGACGCGTTGCGCTAGCCATACAACCGTCCACTAAACACAAAAGCCGCGCGGTATGACTTGGTCCTTTACGGAGTGTTGAGCAGAGGTTTATTATATTATTATTTATGTGTATTTACATATATATACGTTTGTAAACGTATGTGTATGTCTGTACATGCACGTGTCCATAAATGTGTGCGTTAGCCTATCGTTAATGTAAGAAAACATTGACGCAGAAATCGTTGCAGTTCGCTGTCGATTAGTAATGGTGAAAAAGTGTGGAAAGATTAACCAAAGGTCAGTTAGTCTCGTATCTCGTCTTCACAGACATTTTTAGTGGTTAAAACGTGGCACACAATACGAACCATGACATCATCGTATGACCATGAGATATTTAGTTTCACTGATTGTTCATGTATTTATGCGTCATTATTATTTTTATTATTAATATTATTATGGAGCATGTTTTTCTGCTGCCTAATATAGAAGTCGATGATAAGTAGTTTTCTTCACATGCGTGCTTACGAATTGTTTCATTCTGTAGGCTACATATTTAACCCATCCTGTACAACGTTTAACCATTCTCACAATAACTGCGCCTCACAGCTACATTTTTTAATTACTGATTTTTTTGTTATAGTCTGTATATCACATGTAGGGGATGACTGTTGTATGTCGCACATAACATGTTTGAAATCGTCGTTGTTGTATTTGTTTTGTTTTCGTTTCATTCTTAAGCGTCCTGTTACACAAGTATTCGTAATATTGAAAAAATCCACGTATAATTACTTATTACAAAATATGCTATACTCCTTAATCTGACTAAAAACCAATTTCTTTATCATGACCAAAGTGATTACATTTTCTCTTACTCTCGACTTAATTCCATTTTATGTTTCTTAGACAGTCCAGTTGCCTTTCTTTTTTCAGACTGATTTATTCTTTCCATAGTCTTGATTTATTCTAACGTCACTCCCATTCTGTGGTTGGCGCTTTCAAACCTCGTTTCTCACAATAATTTCCAATTGTACAATTCGTTTCACATTACTGCACCTCAGAGGACCCTTAAGCCAGCGACAGAGCCTTCAGGACAATTAGCCTTTAACCTTCGGTTGGTCATTATTACATCAATATTATTATTATTATTCGCAACCCCCCCCCCCGTTTCCGATACTTTTCCTTACAAACAATAACCAGCTTCAATGTGAGTCGACGAACATCGCGACCATACCAAAACCACTCGACAATACCGCTCAATCCCATCAGTACTAGTCAACAATAAAACCAACCTACGCCTGTCTGTTTTACCTGATAAAAGACAACAGTGGACTGACGATGAGATGCAAATTAATGCTCGAAACATGCCTCAGCAGAGTGAGAAATTGTTTTAACTAGTATGCCTGTATCAATATTATCATTAATAACAATAACATTTGTAACAAGTAACAGCAGATGATATTTACATAACCGGGAGGTCAAAGCGAGCAACGAGAGAGTTGTATGAATAACTAAATGTGAAAGCTGCAGATTACGGCTTGTGGATCAATGTGAAAAAACTAATATGATAGAAATGAGAACGAGGGGAGACGGGATCAAAATTGGATTGTCGGAGATTACAGCATTGGGGTTCACCGAGATTTCAACTAGCTGTACAGCTGAGTAAGTGACAAAAATGATATGACCCAGGAGATAAGCAATACAATTTTGATGGATAACAGGGCACTCTGTTCGTTCAAATCCTGCATAGAGTCCAAGCTAGTTCAGCGAAAGCCTAAACTTACGATATACAAAACGATAATACGACCTATTGTCAAATACGGGGGCAAAACTTGGACGGTCACGAACAGAACTGAAGAAATGCTGAGCGCCAAGTATTGTCGCGGGAGATGGAGACTGTTGGAGGAGAAGGTTAGAGGAGGTCAGGGCCCAGTGTCGGCTGCACCACCATGGGAAGAAGAACAACAACATAAACGTTTTAAATTACTTTGATAACAAAGTGCATAACATTCTTAAAGTACGCCTTTGTTGTGTTGATTTAGTCGTCGCCTTATCTCTGCACAGAGATTTTTAATAACTTTACTGAATGTTTGGCGTAACGTGTTCC
Organism: Magicicada septendecula; assembly: GCA_034769895.1. NCBI lineage: Eukaryota > Metazoa > Arthropoda > Insecta > Hemiptera > Cicadidae > Magicicada > Magicicada septendecula. The sequence continues at coordinate 428,696,567 of CM068368.1, read as the reverse complement.
AGCCAGAATGTTTTACAAATTTTATTCATGTTGTTAACTTACATCAGCCTTATTCAACAGATCAAGTAATGAAATATAATTTTGTTTAATCGCGTCTACTCTCAAATTTTTGTTTTGTTTTCGTAACGTGAACAGGAAACTACCTCTTAATGAGTCTGATGAACTTTAAACTTACTTCTCATATCGCAATATGTCATTAATTTGTGAATAACATTGTGAAAATGAATTCGTTTTTTTGTGCCTAAACATTCCGTTACCAGGTTATACCAAACCCTACGTAGTACATAATAATACATAATAACCTAAGTAGTAACTTAAGTAATACATTCGTATTCAATGGAGACAAATCAGAATACCAAGGAAACCATGAGCTTAAATTGGGACCCTTGATTTTTTGTTACGTTTTACGTGTACTCAAAAAATATTAAAACTAAAATAATGTCTGAATTGTTTTTGTACCGTAGAGTTCTTTTTCACTCGGCAAAGAATGCGACACCGGAACGACACGCTCTGACGTACTGGGCAGTCTACACACTGAAATTTAGCAAACAATAACTGTGGCTATTTTAAAACTAGAAGATGCGAATTTTAATACGAAATACGTTTTACTAATACTCAGTTTATGTATTTTGTGTGTTTGTGTTATTTTCTCATATTTAATTAAAATTTCTTTACTACAGTAATTTTTAAAATATATTTTTTATACATTTTACTAGTGGGATAACGGCTTACGATTGCCAAGCGCTTTGAGTTGTCTATCACTGAGGAGCAATATGTGTTTTAGATTAAATATTAAAAACGTAGGACGCAAGTAAATTTAGTGTAATATTTAATTTTAATCGTATATTAATTTTAATTACATGTATGGAGTTAAAATAACTAGAGTGCTTCTAAATTAGTTCGTAAACTACATTCAACAAACCTTAACTCTCTGTATGACAACTAAAACTTCAAGAGTTTTTGTAAGTAAACTTCAAGAATCTTTGTACCCTTTTACTTCATTTAATTTAAAATGATTGAGACTAATTATTTATAATTATAGTCAAACGATACAAAAATTATTTCTACTTTTCTTACAATTAAGGGGGGTTGGAGTTGGAAAATTAACTTCACCTGTTAATTTAGCAATATTTTTCTGGACAATTACTAAAGCTACATTCTTGGCTTAAACACCAAAATGTTCCCTGAATATTTCTGTGAAATTGAATAAGACTTTGTAAATTTTCATTGCATTAGAAATTTTTTACTAATTTTTGCACAATTTTTTGTGTGCACATTTCTTGCTTTTTACCAATTTTTGACAATATTTAATCAGTAACTTAGGAAATGCAAATTACACAAGTGTGTATTGTTATCAGTCAGTACGTTAAACATTTACCTACATTCCTGCAAAGTTTCATCACCGTACCTACAGTAGTTTTTGAGAAAAGTGTACCTAAATCTACAAAAAATGATTTTTGGAAAAATGCAAATAAAGTAAAGATTACACTCGAGAATAATAATAAATATATTTTTTAGCACTTACATCATATTTAAAAGGCCCCAGCAGCGTATTCTAGCTCATCGTTATCATCAGCAGTTTGTTGTCAACAAACAAAAAATTCATGTGGTGTGTGAAATTAAAGAAAATTTTAATTAAAATCTGAATGTATTGTTTGTTTTGGAAATTTCAAAATTTTGGGACGTAGAGTGCAGTAAAGAGATCAAAAATTTTTGGAATTGTGAAAATCCAGCGAGGTGTCAGGAAAGAAATTGTAACCCAAATCCGAATGTTTGGAATGTTTAGTTTTATTGTATGATCGTGTGCTCTACAATTGTTATACTTCTAAAGAAATAGTAAATTGTGACCAACCAGAAGTAATAAACGTAAAATGTTCCGACAGTATCTAAGAAAAATTGGCATAAAATAGGCTACGAGAACAAAATGAATTCTCTTTTTCGGTATGAAGTACACTCACAAAATTTATTTTTTTTAAATATTTCTAGTGAGCCAATACGTATAATATTAGTATATAAAAAAAGGAGAATTTGAATATGCAAAAAAACGTAAATCGATTTTTTCCATTGAAGTATTTCACTATCTATACAGTCATTATCGTATTTCTTATATGATTGCTCGACGGTTTTTCATAAATTTGATAACATTTAATTCTGCTGAAGTTACTGCGTACACAACTTTCCTTTGTATATGTAAATAGATGTATTTTATTTCTCCTTATGATATTTGGTAAAATCTGATAAGTCCTATTCAGTGTGACTAGAGATGTTAAATGCTTAGACCTCTTCAATGCAGTTCAGTCCCATAATAAAGTCGTTTTTTCCTGCTTAGGGTTCCATGAGGCCGCAAACGTTTGAAAACTGCGAAGGGCTTTTTTAGTGTGTGTTAAGGCTCGTGATGACAACGGCAATTTTGTGTTTGGTGGACATACAGGGACCAAACAAAAGGCATGTGTTATACGGGATAACATAAAAAGCGAGAACGTTTTAAAAGGGTCTCTGTAAATAATTTATTATGTATTATTTCAGAAATTTCTGGAAAGCCTGCTCAGGCTGCTCGCTTTCCTGTGGGTTAGGCGTTGAATAAAGTTCTTTTGTTTACTGTTTGTCGAGTCGATTTGTATTCACCCTGTCGAGTGTAGAAATGGTGTGCCTGCAGTAAGTATTAATAGACCTGCCAGAGTTTGGCCTTGTGAGTTTGAATAATATTTACACCATTAAAAACGTCCCGACTATAGAGGTGTAGTGCGAATTTACATTCGCCGGACGTTTCTATAACACAGGTAGTCATTGTAAATGAGATCTACCTTCCAGCGACTGAGTGGAGTCAAGAAACAATAATCAATTCAAGAAGCAACTGAGGAAGATTACTACTGTTGTCAAAACGGGTAGCAAATGCCTGGGAACGCGGTGGAGATTTTTAATTTCCGAACGGGGGAAGAGCGACCGTGAAAGTTTGCACGTTTTGAACAATAATGTTTACTAAACGTTATTGTGATACGTCTTACAAAGTGAGCTCTGCGTGAGTGATAATTGAATAAACTGTACTAATTGCATATTCACAGCCAGCCTTGCGCGACTGGGTCACATGCGTATGTTTACATTTTTATTTAATTTACGCAAAGTTGATGCGAGTACTGTCGCATGGCAGTAAACGTTCAGCTGCCAGCGTAAAATTACCAGCGTTCATTTCATTGAACCGTGGCAGAAATTTTGAGATGTTCGACACATTTTAATACTGCGTTTGCTATGCCTTCACAGGTTTTGTTTCCTTTGGCAATGAAAATGAAGCCTGTGTGTACTAATATTAGGTTATCTCTCTTGCTTTCATGTAACAGGTAACATCGTCCTGCTGCATATTTTTTCTTTCTGTTTGACCAAAACTAGAAGATAAAAAACTCAATATTATATAATACGACACACATAAAACTGTAGTTTAACTCTCAATAAAACAGTCCACATACTAGTTGAGACACCAGAAAACAAGTTCCATATAATATTCCTCCATATTATGCATCGTTCCATATGAATTGGCTCTTCATATAGGCCTAACAGAGGTTATCATAACAGACACTATCACATAAGTGAGTAGAGTTTTTATGAGTCTGTGAGTAATTGAAGAAAAAGGATTAAGACGAATATTTACAGTGTTCTAAAGACAGGTGATTTACTACATAGTCCTACAAACGGGTAACTTAATGTCAAACAAAAAATGTTTTCCTAGTTGAATATCATAAAAGAAAATTTTCGTCGTCTTAGAACAAACAACGAAAAGTAATATATTGTCACGTATATATACCGGAGAAAGACTTTACAGAACTGAAAGTAATGGTTATTCAATTTGTCACTTTTTGAACGTAGAAAATTAAAATTATTTGATGTGAATGTTCAACATGTTCATTGCAGGATAAATATAACAGGCTTATGTTGTCAAACCAAAATACGTTAATTTGTTTTGGATCTAAGACATTTACTCTAAACATTGACAGTTTAGTGACTGAACACATGTAGTATTTTAGTAAATAAAATTCAACCGTATGCAAGAATCTATATACCATGATGAGATGTAAAAAAAAATGTTGGCGAGCACATTGGGTTCAGCAATACCCACAGCAGCATATGTATGAACTGAGTCACGAAAGACGGTAGCCTGTTGTACCTATTTGATAAAATGTAATTTCCTGATTATGTGATGGGAGAGCAAAAGTGAAAATTTTCGTAATTGATATGATATTGTCTTCAGTCCAACATGGATTAGGGGTAAAGCCAGTTCCGCCAGTAGTGTCCGGCGCCTGTGTGCAGAACTTTAGTTGGCGCCCCTATACCAGTACAGGGGCAAATAAAAAATCACTATAAAAACGTATCAGTGAGTACAAGTGAAATACGAAATATATTAATTATAAGTTTATTGAACAAAAACCAGGAATTACACAAAAAAATGTATTAAAAAACAATAAACATACAAGGAGGGTACAAAAACAAAAACATCAAAAATAATTTGGAAGACGAGAAAGTAATTTATGTTATTTGTCAAGAAAATCATTTGCCAATTGCATATTATATAGTTTTACGTAAATAACAGACAAACTTAGATTTATAAAAACAAAAATATTAAATATTTTTTGGTACGTCATTAAACTTACTATATTTTATTTGGCAAGTAAATCACTTTGACATTTGTACTTTGTGTAACTATCATATAAATAAGAAACAATAAGAAACTTACAAGTAGGGGTCTGTATAAAATAAGAACATATTACAAGCATTATTTGGTAAAGAAGTAAGTAAATACTAAAACAGAAAGAAAATAAACCCGTCCAGAGCTCCGGAAAAGTTAATACAATTATTTAAATAAATAATTTTTTTTAAATATTTTCTCCTTGCCTGAAATTTTTGGCGCCTTTAACACCTGGCGCCTAACACTATGTCGGCGTGCCACTGAGTTCCTCCATTATGCTCTTTTATTACAGGCCTTTGTTATGATTGAAAGTCACGCAGAGATACTAGACGTACCCGTGATTTTTTTTCTCAGAATTGGGATCGCGTTTACCGTTTTACATCTTATAACATTTTATACAAACATAAAATGTTTGCTAGAGCTTCTGGTCGCTACATTTGGAACTATAGCACTACGCGAGTCAAACTTGATGCGTTTTGCTTTAAAATGACACCTCACCCGACTGTGTAAATCATCTGAATAAATTTCTATATGCTTTCAAAGTTGCAAAGTCCTTTATGAATCACCCTGTACTGATAGGCGACAGAAAGTATTGCTTACATTACACGCTAGCCTTCTATAATCTTTCAGTCTGCTCTTCCTGTCCTTCCTAAAGTTTCGTTAAGTTTGGAACTTATTATTTTTTTCGATTCAGTTTTTACCCACTCTTCTTTATTACTCTTCCTTGCTATGTAGACGGGTAAAATGACTAATGTGACTACTGTATTTGCTGAAACAAATGGTGAATCAGCCATGTATTATACTCTGAAATATCCCAGCATTCCAGCACAACGAAATGAACAAAATGTTTTATTATTACTCCAAACGACTTTCTGATTGTCTGAGCTCCCTCCCGATCAATTATATTCCACAACTCGATGAGAACTGTTTGTATTGTCATCGTACGCGTAAGTAAAACCGTTGAAATGTTGTCTCAAATGCTAACAACCAATTGTACGTAATCTAAACGTGCTGTTACGGTTCATCTTTCAAGGCGGAAATGACTCATTGCCGTGCTGCTGGTTGGCATGCGAGCTGTATAAGGAATTGGAACACTGATTTATGACGAATTTTCCAAACAAGCCTTCACGCATACTATTTAACTGAGAAGTGTTTTAAATACCTTAGGTACTTTTGAGTATCTAGCTAACCAGCGAATGAGAGGAGTTGCACATAGTGACATTTGCTCAGAGTGACCTTCAGAAATTAGTTTTTTGCGTGTGTATCAATGTACCAAACTAAATAAAGCCAAATGCACGCGCGCGCCTTCCCCCCCTCCCACAGTCAAGTAGACAAGTAAAATAATTTGCGTCCACAATTTCTTTCAATATTATTTTTTAACTAAATAGACAAAGTTCGAATCTTTTACTGGCTAAAGGAGGGGATTCTGATTTTTTCACAAATGCTAGATTATAATATTGTAATTGTGCTTGTTAATTTCAGCAGCTTCTTTATCAACGATATTCTAACAGAAGGCCTGTATTATTGGTTTAAATTATAATAATTTAAATCTCATGAAGGCGAAGACTATAAGAATAGAAGTGGGGAAAGGTGTGAGCTAGCTTTTTATTTTAGTTGATTTTTACTTTATTATTATTTTTTGAGGAGTTGTGTAGCCACAGTATGTAGTTTCCATGGAATGCTACAGAGAGATAGTCTCATATAGTTCCCTAAAACCTTTTTAGTTTTTTTAATATTTTTATTTATTTTCTTGTAGTGTGTTATCCATTGCCAAGAGTCATTGAATAGAATAATTTTAATACAATATTTGTAGTTTGTTTACTGTAAAATATGTATAATTTATTTGTATTTTTCACAAATGCGTTTGTTTATTCCAATTTCTGGATGAAAACTTACGTTTGCGAGGAATGGTATCAGTTTCCTTACAACTTCAACGTTTTTAAAAGCTTTAGAAATTATTGACTAATCTTCACAGCGGAAGTTCCACTCTTCTTTTCTTCAAAGATTAGAGATAGTCTGTCAAACGTATGACTCTAATTCTCAGCGTCTTTTCGGGGGGCGTTGATTAATGAGTAAACATTAAGATACGGTTTCGAAATAAAACTATTCTTTTATTACAGCCATCGGATATGTTGGTTCGATGTCGCTTGCAGAACAGTTCTTGGTTTTTCGTGGCGTTGATTAATTATCTAGTCATTGATGGGCTAAGCAATGGGAGTTTCTGGTTTTCGGCGTGCTATTCAGAACACACAGCAGAACATCAGCTAACGCAGAACCCATTCGGATGTTGTAGCGAACTTCGTTTCTCGACATTCAGAAACTAGCCCGTATTCTTCACAAACACCGATTACAATTTTAATTACATCCAGAAAATGCGATGACCTAAAGCCATAACGCTTACTAGTAAACTTCCATACTTCTTCGACATATATTTGCAATATCGAGCTATCGTTTCCTCGTAAGAGCGTTGTCCTCGCTTCATAAGAGCGAAAACCCCATATACTCAATGTATTTCCCAACACCATAGCCTACCATTGTGTCATGTGACTTCTGAATGAAGTATAGGAACTCGTAATAAGTTATATTATTGCTTAAAAACTAAATACAAAGCACACAGTATTACCCTCGCATTTTCTGCGCTAAATGGTGACAGTAACTTACATGAGAGTGGGCAAACTTGGGTTTTTACGCCAGAGTACGTGGAGTGAGGCGCGTTTTTAAGGTTGCCTGCTAAAGAATACTCCCAGGCCCACTAGTTGGCCGGTTTTCACTCGCAATATGTGGCCACACGTACAGGAAAGCTACGTGTTGTACAGTTGTAAATTAAATATCAAATTGTAAAAGAATCTTGAAGTACAGATCTATACATTATTATCAGGCTAGAAATTCTTGTCACTTGACCGTTGTGCATTTTGTAGCAAAATTTCCTCCACCAAAATATAGAAATACAAACATCACACTTTCCTCTCCCTCCAGTACTGTTGAGTGTAAAGTAGTGCCACGAAGTCAGTTAACGGTTCATAAGTACTCTGATGATTTAACACAAAACAGACGTTTTACGTTACACTTTATGCCTATTTTTACACAAAAATGATTCACTGACACATATTTCTTCCACACCAGACATACCACCACTACCACTGTTGTCCTCACCACAGTCACTCTTTAATTAAATCTTCTTCTATATTTACAATAAATTTTTTAGTAGTGTTTTCAGAGATTACTTCTGTCCAAGATAATGCGATTCAATGTTTTCAACGCGTTGGCACCGAATTTTTCACTCATCCACACGAATTTATGAAAATCTTTGTTCACATAATCTTATCACGTATTCCGTTTTAAAGATGACAGAATGTTTTCCAATCCAACTCTTCAAGTCTGACCAGATAATTCAATCGGATTCAGGTCAGGAGGTAATGGATGATATGGGGGTAATCTATAAATGGTATGATATGGTATGGCATGGTCTTTTTTCGGTTAAACTTTCATCAATTACATAAGTTTTATTTATAGGTTTGTTTAACTTAATTAAATCATATAGCTGGATTTTCAACTTGTCTCCGTGAAACGGGGTTTTCGTATGTGTTAACCATTTTTTATTACACTTTTTTAGAAATTAGAAGAAGGTGGGTTATTAGTTTGAACATTATGATAGACGTACTACGCGGAAGTAATTTTACTGGTATCCAATATCTGTAACTTTCAAAGTTCATGTCACCATGGTAATCACCAGTTCTGTGATTTGATTTGAATATTGTAACCAGACCTGTAAGCTGTAGTTACAAATAAAAGAAATTTAAAAAAAATTTTATTAAAAAAAAAATGTCTGAAAAAAATTTTATGTTTGTTTATGGTGTATATAATTTGTAATTAATTCTGTTTTATTGTTTTAAACAAATTTCTAAAATTCTGAAAGGTAATTTTGTTTAATTCGCACTTCTGGAAGATATTAACAAAATCCGGAGTTAAACAGATTAACTCCTGTCAGCAATCGATTAACGACTTTCCGTGTTGCCCCAGTATCTCACCTTTCGTTAATATTTTCTTCTTTCAGGAAGTCTCGTGCTTAATTAAAAACCTTAAATTACAATGTGAAATAATTTACTAATCCATACAATTGAAATGAATTGATTTATTAACATTTATAAATAATAATCGATATTAAATCGATTTCGAGCAATTGTCGACTCCGTCTCAGGGATAAATCGATATGTTAATACAGGTTAAAAAATTCATATAATTATTATAAAAGGTTCTTGGAGCGATTATTTTATAATAGTCAGAGAAGGGCAGGACGAGAAAGTATAACATTTACAATAAATAATGTTAAATAATTAGTATCTAACAATTTTTAATAATATATAGAAAATGTTTAATATAGTTGAGTTGCAAACCAATTGTAGGCTGTGAAGTCAGTCGAAGTTGGTGGCCGTGCCTCGTTTTTCCATCATGGCCGCTCACAGAAACGAAGAGGTTAATTGCAATATTCGTCGCGAGCAAATCTCACAATAAAATCAACTTTATAATTGTTTTAAAGATCCCCGAACTTGTGTAAACTGTCTAGTATGTTGTTTCGGGTAGTCTGGATGAGTGTTCAGTGTCCACTGGTGTTAATTGTTTGATATTAGAGGTGTTCACTTATGTCTGTTCGTTACGCAAAAATTTGTTATTCTGTGGTATCTTGAATTATTACTAATATGTAGTTTTAATGTTTTAATTCACTGGTATTATGTAGTGTGGTGTTCGTTTTCACTGTTGTAGTTGAAGTTTTTATATGTTTTGACTGGAAAAGTGTTTATTTAAGTAACTCTCGTTTCTCACAGAATTTTTTTCTGTAACCTTAGCACTTTATTATACGGTTTTAAAGAACGCAATTTCACATAGACTGTTCAGGTTGAACGTTAACAAAGAACTAACTAACTTCCTCCACCAAATTTCTTTCTTTTTGGAAATCTAGGCCCAAAACTTTGTTTCCGCCTTCCTATGCTTTTACTGCCATTTTAAGTGTTATTAATACCATTATAATAAATTTCAAATGGTCATAAATCCTTTCTTTTCCGTAATTACATATACACTTAACATTTGAACTGTTTTTTAGTGATAATTTCTGAATTTAACATTCCTCTTTAAAAGTAGTTATTTTATACATTTCAAAAATTTTCAATAATTTAAGGTATTTTTCTATATTACCCTTTTAACTCATAGGTTCATTTACAGTAGTTGTTAATTGACCTACCTTACCTAAATCTTGTCAGTTTACATGGTTCATTAGTGAATTAACTGGTTTATATGAATTTCTGTGAATTCATTATTTGGCCTAGAGTTTAGTATTTTACATGTATGGTTTTTTCAAATAAATTTACTTCTACTCCTCCTCTGACTCTTGATAGTTATCATGACATAAAATAAAATTGTTTACAAACTTATTGAGATGTGTAGCATCTAATTCATGCTACTGTTATAAAAATAATAATTAACATCACTCAGCATTCTGTAAAGTTGGACATGTTTGCTGAAATTGTTTTTAACATACATTTAACTCATTTCGTTAATTAATACAGCATACATACTGAAACATTTTAATTGGTATGTATGCTGTTATTTAACTAATATAACTTATTCTAAACATATAAATCTTATTGTATAAGAACTCTTTCAAAATATGGAGTTCATGGCTTTGAACAATATTAGCCATTTAAACGTTTTAATCCTATGAACACTTAAACTATTATCAGTCCTTTCTGATATTACCGTTATTATTTAACCTCCCCTTATATAGTAACCATTTCCACCCACACTTTCTTTGTTATTGTCATTCCTACAAATGTCTTGAGATAACAAAGTGACCTAAAATAATAAAATATTGGAAATACCTTCCATTTTATTATTTCATGATTTGTTAATTATCAAATATAAAAGTTGTTTTATAGCATATAGTTTAAGCTATAGTAACACTACAACTTCAAGTTTATTATATTTCAAAAACACTTACACTAGTACACTTTCACTGGTGGTTCTGACTTATATTGAGTCTTATTATCTCAGACCAGACCTTTAGTCATCATGGACTGTGAAGATTTGTTTATTTTTTTTATCACACAATAACTTTAGTTGGTGCATCTCTTATCATTACTATACAACACTTTTGTTTATTAATAATTACAATTTTATAGGGTATCGGGATGTTATACTTTCTTTAATTGTATCTATTGGTTTGGGGTTTATGGTAGTTAATAATAGGTTTTTTATGGTATTTCTTCCATTCTATTTCTTCATTTCTTCTCGTCTTCCTTCTTGTTTTCAATCTTGGGTAAACCAAGGTACTCAGTGTTGTCTTGACTGATGGTTGGTTCGGAGTATCTTCTTTATTTTTTGATACTGACTTTGCTCTTCTTTCCTGGTTTCAGGGTATCTTGTTTATCTCCTGATAATAAACCTTACTCTTCTTTCTTCTTGTGTTTGGGGTATTTTGTTCATCACAACTCCTAATCTTATTCTTTTTTCTTGATTTTGGAGTATCTTGTTTATTTACTGCTCCTAACCTCCTGGGTAATCTCCTGATTGTTTAATATGAGTTTTCCTTAATTCTTTCTTTGACTTTTAATAGTGGTATTTTTTATAATTTAATGATTGTTTTTTTTTATTGTGGTTTTTTTCCTTTGAAGTAATTGAATTTCATTCGATATTCTTTTAGTATATGTAATTTAATTGTTTTTTATTATCTTAAATGAATTAATTATTGGTGGAATATCTGTCATGCTACAGAATACCCTTCTCCAGAAGTGATTTTTTCAGACTATACTTGCTTTGTCTGAAACAATTGCTTATGATAATTATTCTAGTTTGTTATTATTCTTGACTTCCTTCCATTTCTAAAAATTTTCTTATATATATTTGAGCTTATATCTTTCTCATTCTCACTTGATCTTCCTTGATAGTAATAGTCATCTGAGTTTCATATTTATTATTTTATTTTCATATTTCTTCTTAGTATTTTCTCCTTGGGATATTTCCTCCCTATCGTTCCCTAATTTGTGAGCTGGTTCAGTTCAGAGAGGCACTGTACGCTATTTCCTCTGCTGTCCAATACTTCACTTCTTATTTGAGTACAGAGGCAAATCATCTCTGCTCAAAAAACATATTAATACTGCTGGAATTATCTACAGACAGATTAAAAAATTATATCAGAATAGTACACTTTTGTTACTATTTAAAAAATATCTTGGGATACTTTACTTATTACTTATTATATTGCTCAGAGATTTTAATATTCCTATCTCAGTTGTTCTTCTGACTCTTTAACTTGATGGTTAATTCATTTGATATTATGGTAGGAAGCTCTTCTATTAGTATATTTTTCAATTTTTCTTATCATATAAAGTTTTTGGTTATTAATGCTTTATTCCTTTCTGGTTTTTTTATTACAATCTGCATTGGTTTATAGTAGCATATATTTTATGTCATTTTTGGTTCGTTACTCTGTTTTTATTAGTTCCACTTGTTCTATGTTCTAGAACTTTCTTATAACTGTCGTTATTACAATTGACATTTAATTCATAATCATTTCATATTAATTTGTTTAATTACATCATATCTTTGATTTTATTCTCAAATTACTCCTCTCTTGGTTTTTGTTCTTTCGAATGAATGTTTTAATTAGTTTGATAATGGGGTCATCATTTCTCCTCATACCACTTCAAAGTTTTATTATTTTATATTTCCACATAAGTTTCTGTATTTTATCATATTTAATCAATCAAATCGTATCACTGATTTTTATTCCCTTTAGTATCATTGTATTGAAGGTTTTTTACACTTTATTTATTGATATAAGACATTATCATACTTCTTCAGAATTACTTGGTTTAATTCTAAATTCTGTTTCTTTTATTTATCTCATTAAGATTTTCTTTAAATATGGTAAATATATTGTATGATTACCATAAATATGGTATTAATTCTCTTCTTTTTATTTCACCATAGTTTTTTCTAATAATTGGTTTGTAAGTTTTTCTTACATTGTTTTGAAATTTTATGATTCAAAAATTCTTTTCCTTTTGTTATTATATTTCCAAAATATTTCCTTCAAATAATTGGTTAGTAAGCTGATCTTACATTATTTTTAAATTTTGATGATTTTTCAAAATTCTTCTTATATTATTTCCAAATATTTCTTTCTCATATAATTGGTTTGTAAGCTGTTCTTACATTATTTTAAATCTTGATGATTTAAAATTCTTCTTATATTATTTCCTTAAAGTGTTTTATAAATAATTGGTTGGTAAGTTGTGCTTACTCTTGTTTTAGAATTTATTCATCAATTCATAAATTCTTTTCCTTTTTGTTCCATAAAGTGTTTTATAAATAATTGGTTAGCAAGGTGAGCTTACATTATTTTTGAATTTATTCATTAATTCAAAAATTCTTTTCATATTCTTGCCAAAAGGTTTCTTTCAAATAGTTGGTTAGTAAGGTGTGCTTACTTTATTTTTGAATTTATTCATTATTCAAAAATTCTTTTTCTTTTTGTTCCTTAAAGTGTTTTATAAATAATTGGTTGGTAAGTTGTTCTTACCTTGTTTTAGAATTTATTCATTATTCATAAATTCTTTTCCTTTTTTGTTCCATAAAGTGGTTTATAAATAATTGGTTGGTAAGTTGTGCTTACTCTGTTTTAGAATTTATTCATTAATTCAAAATTCTTTTTATACTCTTGCCAAAATGTTTCTTTCAAATAATTGGTTAGTAAGGTGTGCTTACTTTATTTTTGAATTTATTCATTATATTTCTTCATGGATGCCTGGTTATAGACACCCTTAATTTTACTGGAACCCATCTCCTTAATTTCATAAGTGTTATTATTATTGTTTTTGGAGATTATATATGGTCCAGTGTATAAAAGCAATAATTTCTTAGTTATCCCTTCTAGTGAACTGGGTAACTCCCTATTTTTCAATAAAACCTTCTCTCCAATGGTATAGGTAATTATCTTACCCATCCCTTTATTATATTTAATCCGCCGTTTCTCCTGGTCTTCGGCCACCTTATTATAAAATTTTATTTTATTAAAAATATATTTATTTTCTCTCGGGAACTCCAATATTTCTTCGATCTCCCTTGGGGGTTGTCTTTCGTACATGGCGGAGTATGGGGTAATTCCTATGGCTGGGTGGTATGCCAGGTTGAGGAATTCTTCTGTGGCCTCTAGATATTCTTGCCACCTCCTCTGTTGATTGTGGCAATACGTCCGTAATATGCGCCCCACCTCTCGCAATACTCTTTCTGCCGGGTTACTGCTCGGGTGGTATACCGATGTTTTATAGGTATGAACCCCCATCGACAGTAGTGTATCCCGCCATTTTGTCCCCTTGAACTGGGTTCCGTGATCGGTGATGATCGAAACTGGTTTTCCGACGTTTGGGAAGTACTGGTTGGTTAAGATATCGAGAATTTTATTTGTAGTCGCTCGATTCGCTGGGTATAGCTTGATGAACTTTGTGAAATGGTCCATCACGATGACTAGATACTTGTATCTGTGACGGCCCCCACTGCGGAGAAATGGCCCGCAGATGTCCAGGAATACTTTTTCTAGCTTCGCTTGAGAGGTTATCGGAATCATTTGCCCTTCCTTTTTCTCGTTATTGGACTTCACGAGTTGGCAAATGCGGCAACTCTTTATGTACTTTCGGACCCTCCGATTAATATCCTTAATGTGGCAGCTCTCTTCCAGGGCCTTTATCACCTTTAAGGCGCCCATATGCCCATATCGAACATGATAGTTATTCACTATCTCCTTTTCGATATGGGTTGGAATAACAACTTTCCATTCTTCCTTATTTAAAGATGGTTGTAAAAACAGTATCCCGTTGTGGATTTTATAATATTGGGCGATAGTCTCGTCCCCTGCTTCCAATCTGGTTTTAATGGATAGTAACTTCGGGTCTGCTTGTTGGTGTGTGCTCAGGTTTTCCAATATTGATTGTAGATCGGCGCTGTTACTCAGAATGTGGTATACCTTAAGTATACTTTCCTTTTCCCCCTCGAACGTTTGTTTATCAATGTCTATCCTAGACAACACGTCCGCGACGACATTCTTCTTTCCGGGGATGTACTCCCACTTAAGGTCATACTCTTGCAGCAATAGTATCCACCGTGTCAACCTTCCGTGACTTAGTTTACATCTCCTTAAGAACGATATGGACTTATGGTCTGTCCGGACGGTAACGGGGTAACCAAGGATGTATGTGCGGAATTTTCCACACGCGAACACTACACCTAACAATTCCTTTTCAGTGACGTGATAATTCTTCTCGCACTGATTCAATGCTCTACTGGCAAAGCAGATCACGAGATGTTCGCCCTCCTCATCCTCCTGATACAACGTTGTGCCGAGGCTGATGTCACTGGCATCGCAATTCAGATAGAACGGTTTGCTGAAATCCGGATGGCGAAGTATTATAGGTTCCAGGAATTTCTGTTTAATTAGTGTTAATGTATTATTCTGTTCTGTACCCCATATCCATTTATTCTTGGATGACAGTTGGGGCTGAAATCTGGCGGTCAATTCAGAGTACTTTTCCTGGAACTTGCGGTAGTAATTACAGAGTCCCAGGAATGACTGTAATTGCCTTCGATTCTTAGGTGTGGGAAAGTTTTGAATCGCTTCTACTTTTTCAGCCGACGGTGAGATTCCCTGGTCGTTCAATATAAAACCCAAGAATTGAATTTCCTTGGCGATAAAGTGAGATTTTTCTAGCTTTAGCGTGATGTTATTCACCGCTAATTTCTTTAGTACGTGTTCCACACGGTAGCAGTGTTCCTCCCAAGTTTCTGAGGACACTAACAAGTCATCAACGTACACGGTGGTGAACTGTAGTGCTTCCTGGCCAAGTATCTGGTCCATGCAGTGTACAAAGACTGCGACTGAATTTACCAGTCCGAAAGGCAACCTCTTAAACTGGTAGTTCCGCCCTTCGAATATAAAGGCCAGATACTGGCAACTCTGTGGATGTAATTCCACCTGTCAGTACCCGCACACCGTATCCCAGGTACTAAAGTACTTGGTACCGTGGAACCGTTTCAAAATCTCTTCAATCTCACCGGGCGAAGTCCTGTCATTAATAATCATCTTATTAATCTCCCGCGCATCTAGGCACAAACGGACTTGTCCGTTTTTCTTAGGAATAGCCACGATAGGACTTGTGTATGGGGATTGGCTACTCTCTATTATGTCACGGTTAATCATCTGTTTTATTTCAGCTCTTACTGCTTCCTTTCGTGATTGCGCGATGGGGTAAGACTTCCGGTTAAAGTCCACTGTGTCTCGGAACTGTAGAGTACACTAGAAGTTTTTTACTTTACCGGGCTCGTCAGAAAAGACTGATTTATATTTTTCGTATATTTCAATTAATTTATTCGCTTGGTATAGTTGTAATTTCTCTCCGGTTATACCGCTCCGGAAATCCCTGATCTCCTGGATTTTTTGGGACCATAAGTCTTCATTTGTGTTATCGTCTACCTTCTGTTCAATAATAGATGTGGGATGTATATAGTTAATCTTACGAATTTGTTGGTGGATACTATCAGGAATTACTTGGTCACTACCAACCAAGTTAGCCGTCCAAGTGTGTCCGTTGGTAAATAGAGACAATTTCTCGGTTCGCAAATCAATTATGGCGGAATTCCGCCTGAGCACATCACACCCGACCAATATATTAAACGGCAGCCCGCTCGCCACCAAGAATTCCATTTCTATAGCTATACCGCAGCTCATCACACTGGCGGAGACTTGCCTTCGTATTGTCTTATTTTGTCGGCCGGTTGCACCTAACAAAATAATATTGTTTAATGGCAACGTCGGTAATGTTCTTCCGCATTCTCTCTGTATTCTCTCCAACTCAGTCGTACTTATAATGGATACGTTGGAACCAGTATCGATCATCAAATTAGCGGGGATTCCTTCTACCTCCGCATTTACATGTAAGATTTCATTATTATTGTTATTGGTGGGACTATTGTCGTCCTCTTCCAATAATTCATTTCGGATGTTCTTGAGGTAGTTACACCCTATGATAGTGATACGATTATTATTATATTTTTTATTCAACTCATTATTATAATACCCAGTGTTTAGGAGCAGTAACGGGTTCTGGCGATTTATTACTGCCTTCGCCCGTTTAAAGGCTCGATATCATTATTATATTGAGTCGTACTTGTGGAAGCATCATTTGGGATGCTTAGAGTGGGCCCCTGCCGCTCTGTTCTGTGATCTACCGGTCGTTCGCTGTTGGTCAGCCGTTCAGTATCGTCCAAACTGGTACTCCGTTTCGCAGGATAGTACCTTGGTTGATCTCGTTCTCGGCTCCTCCGCCTATCTTCATACTCATGATAGCTGTTTCTTCTCTGGTTGTAGTACCTCCGTTGGCGACCATCTTCTGCTCGAATGAAGTTCACACGTGGTCGAGAAAACCTATTATTATTGGGATTACCATTTGGTGGACTACCACGATTGTTACTGTTATAGTAACGATCGTTACCATAATTGGGGCTTCTCTGACTATTAGGGTTTGGAGGGTATTGATTTCGGTTACCCTGATAACCATTATTGGGACGATTCGGGTTCGTATGATTTGGAACCGTGTTATTATTATTATTATTATTATGATTAGTGTTGTTAAAGTTGTTGTTCTGTGGGTATGCCCGGCTTCCTTGGTATCCCGTGTTGGTGTTGTTCGTACCCTGGTTGTTATTTGGATACGTCCTAGGTTCGGGCCGATCGTTTCTTCTCCGGCTTTGTCGGTAGTACTCTTCGTTCTCGTAATTCTCGAGGAGTTCGGTCATTGCCTGGATTGTTTTAATTTGGCTGCCTCTCCTCGCTCGAATTACTTCCTCGTCATAATGGTACGAGAGTTTGTTGATCAGGCACTCCTCAGGTATGGCCAGTTGTAAATGTTTGGCCATACATACCTTGCCGAGGAAATACGCCGTCATGGAACTACCGACTTGCTGTTTATAATGGCCTGGCATATGTTATCCCTTATTAGGTTTTGGGTCGTTTCCGACCAATACTTAGCCTTGAAGAGGCTTTTAAATTGTTGGTAGCTCTCGATGTCGCTTCGGTTGGCCATCCACCAATGGTCGTTCACCTCCCGAAAAGACTCGTCTAGAAGTTCCCGGTTCTGGACCCATCGGTTTCCTCTATGCTTGTCCAGGTATTCTTCTATGCGGGCCAAGAACTCCATTGGCTTTCGCTTATATTGCCTGAAGTTTAGCCATTCTCGATTTTCAGACATGGGGAAATTATTGTAGCCAGTTGGTCGGTTTCTGATTATCTCTATTTCCTCCTGACTCTGTCGCACTTGTCCAGTGATGTTAGTCATAGCGGCTTCCATACCGTCGCATCTTTCGGTGACATGTGTTCGCACTTTATTTATTTCTTCCTGTGCTAACTTTTGGTTTTCTTCCCATTTAGTTTTCTGGTGTTCTTTGACCTGGGTAATTTCTTTATTTATTACCTCCCTGACTTCCAGTACTTCACCCTCCGTCTGACGACATCTTTCGTCCACCTCCCTGATCTGTTGGTTTACAACAACTACCTCTTGTTCCAACTTTTTGATTATGGGTTTCTTAGTATCTGTTATTTTTCTATTCAACTCTTCCTTCGCTAATTCGCTTCTCGTCTAACTTGTTCATATTCTCCTGGTTGACTTCCCTTAGTTCTTCTCTCAGCAGCTGGTTATCCTCTCTCAATTCTTCCAACCTTTTCCCCATCGTCTCTTCCATTTTCTTGTTATTTTCTCTTAATTCTTCTTTTAATTGTTGGTTGTCACTTTCTATTTTCTTACTGGTTTCTTCCATCTTCTCTTCCAAATTCTTATTATTTTCTTCCATTTTCTTTTCCATCTTCCTACTGGTTTCCTCAATCCTTTTGTTGGTATTTTCTATCTTACGGCCCAATTCTTCCTTTGTGGATCGGTTGTCCTCCTTCAATTCCTCTATGTTTTTGTTTATTCCATTCAAATCTTCCTTGGTGGACTGGTTGTTGTTATCCATCTTCTTCTCCATCTTTTTACTCAAAGATTGGTTGTCCTCCTTCATATCTTCCATCTTCTTGTTCAAATTCTTACTCATCGATATATTATCCTCTCTCATTTGCATGAACATTTCCATTATCTTCTCTTCCATTGTTTTAGTTTTCTCCTTCTCCTTCTCTGGGACATTGACGTCCCCTGTTTGAGTGGGTACCTCGGGTTGTTCCTCTGGTGGTGCTGGTTGTTTCGGTTCCACCGGGGTTACTAGCACTTCTGGATCCTCAACGGGTGTTGCCTCCTTATCCCCCATGTCAACTTCCTTTTCGGCCTCTGCCGCCCTCTTCTTAGAAGTAGCTCGTCTTTGCATTTTTCCTCTTTTTTCTATTATATAACCGCTGCCAGGCTTAAATTCTTAAGCCCTCTAGTTGGACGCCAATTTGTAACCAGACCTGTAAGCTGTAGTTACAAATAAAAGAAATAAAAAAAAAATTTATTAAAAAAAAAAATTTTCTGAAAAAAAAAAATTTATGTTTGTTTATGGTGTATATAATTTGTAATTAATTCTGTTTTATTGTTTTAAACAAATTTCTAAAATTCTGAAAGATAATTTTGTTTAATTCGCACTTCTGGAAGATATTAACAAAATCCGGAGTTAAACAGATTAACTCCTGTCAGCAATCGATTAACGACTTTCCGTGTTGCCCCAGTATCTCACCTTTCGTTAATATTTTCTTCTTTCAGGAAGTCTCGTGCTTAATTAAAAACCTCAAATTACAATGTGAAATAATTTACTAATCCATACAATTGAAATGAATTGATTTATTAACATTTATAAATAATAATCGATATTAAATCGATTTCGAGCAATTGTCGACTCCGTCTCAGGGATAAATCGATATGTTAATACAGGTTAAAAAATTCATATAATTATTATAAAAGGTTCTTGGAGCGATTATTTTATAATAGTCAGAGAAGGGCAGGACGAGAAAGTATAACATTTACAATAAATAATGTTAAATAATTAGTATCTAACAATTTTTAATAATATATAGAAAATGTTTAATATAGTTGAGTTGCAAACCAATTGTAGGCTGTGAAGTCAGTCGAAGTTGGTGGCCGTGCCTCGTTTTTCCATCATGGCCACTCACAGAAACGAAGAGGGTAATTGCAATATTCGTCACGAGCAAATCTCACAATAAAATCAACTTTATAATTGTTTTAAAGATCCCCGAACTTGTGTAAACTGTCTAGTATGTTGTTTGGGGTAGTCTGGATGAGTGTTCAGTGTTCACTGGTGTTAATTGTTTGATATTAGAGGTGTTCACTTATGTCTGTTCGTTACGCAAAAATTTGTTATTCTGTGGTATCTTGAATTATTACTAATATGTAGTTTTAATGTTTTAATTCACTGGTATTATGTAGTGTGGTGTTCGTTTTCACTGTTGTCGAAGTTTTTATATGTTTTGACTGGAAAAGTGTTTATTTAAGTAACTCTCGTTTCTCACAGAATTTTTTCTGTAACCTTAGCACTTCATTATATGGTTTTAAAGAACGCAATTTCACATAGACTGTTCAGGTTGAACGTTAACAAAGAACTAACTAACTTCCTCCACTTTAGTAAAAATCTTGCCAAGTTAATATTGGAAAAGTATTGTTAAAATAATTCTTACTTCCCATGTACATGATTCCAAAATACATTATATATGGAATAATTTTAGTTTATTATTCGCTTTCATGAATTATTAACCATATAATTGGTTTATTTATCTCATTCTGTTTAATTTGATATGACATAGTCCATATTTGTTGAGATTTTTGTTAAAATTACCAAATTTCTTTCTTTTTGGAAATCTAGGCCCAAAACTTTGTTTCCGCCTTCCTATGCTTTTACTGCCATTTTAAGTGTTATTAATACCATTATAATAAATTTCAAATGGTCATAAATCCTTTCTTTTCCTTAATTACATATACACTTAACATTTGAACTGTTTTTTAATGATAATTTCTGAATTTAACATTCCTCTTTAAAAATAGTTATTTTATACATTTCAAAAATTTTCAATAATTTAAGGTATATTTCTATATTACCCTTTTAACTCATAGGTTCATTTACAGTAGTTGTTAATTGACCTACCTTACCTAAATCTTGTCAGTTTACATGGTTCATTAGTGAATTAACTGGTTTATATGAATTTCTGTGAATTCATTATTTGGCCTAGAGTTTAGTATTTTACATGTATGGTTTTTTCAAATAAATTTACTTCTACTCCTCCTCTGACTCTTGATAGTTATCATGACATAAAATAAAATTGTTTACAAACTTATTGAGATGTGTAGCATCTAATTCATGCTACTGTTATAAAAATAATAATTAACATCACTCAGCATTCTGTAAAGTTGGACATGTTTGCTGAAATTGTTTTTAACATACATTTAACTCATTTTGTTAATTAATACAGCATACATACTGAAACATTTTAATTGGTATGTATGCTGTTATTTAACTAATATAACTTATTCTAAACATATAAATCTTATTGTATAAGAACTCTTTCAAAAATATGGAGTTCATGGCTTTGAACAATATTAGCCATTTAAACGTTTTAATCCTATGAACACTTAAACTATTATCAGTCCTTTCTGATATTACCACTATTATTTAACCTCCCCTTATATAGTAACCATTTCCAGCCACACTTTCTTTGTTATTGTCATTCCTACAAATGTCTTGAGATAACAAAGTGACCTAAAATAATAAAATATTGGAAATACCTTCCATTTTATTATTTCATGATTTGTTAATTATCAAATATAAAAGTTGTTTTATAGCATATAGTTTAAGCTATTGTAACACTACAACTTCAAGTTTATTATATTTCAAAAACACTTACACTAGTACACTTTCACTGGTGGTTCTGACTTATATTGAGTCTTATTATCTCAGACCAGACCTTTAGTCATCATGGACTGTGAAGATTTGTTTATTTTTTTTATCACACAATAACTTTAGTTGGTGCATCTCTTATCATACTATACAACACTTTTGTTTATTAATAATTACAATTTTATAGGGTATCGGGATGTTATACTTTTTTTAATTGTATCTATTGGTTTGGGGTTTATGGTAGTTAATAATAGGTTTTTTATGGTATTTCTTCCATTCTATTTCTTCATTTCTTCTCGTCTTCCTTCTTGTTTTCAATCTTGGGTAAACCAAGGTACTCAGTGTTATCTTGACTGATGTTTGGTTCGGAGTATCTTCTTTATTTTTTGATACTGACTTTACTCTTCTTTCCTGGTTTCAGGGTATCTTGTTTATCTCCTGATAATAAACCTTACTCTTCTTTCTTCTTGTGTTTGGGGTATTTTGTTCATCACAACTCCTAATCTTATTCTTTTTTCTTGATTTTGGGGTATCTTGTTTATTTACTGCTCCTAACCTCCTGGGTAATCTCCTGATTGTTTAATATGAGTTTTCCTTAATTCTTTCTTTGACTTTTAATAGTGGTATTTTTTATAATTTAATGATTGTTTTTCTTTTATTGTGGCTTTTTTTCCTTTGAAGTAACTGAATTTCATTCGATATTCTTTTAGTATATGTAATTTAATTATTTTTTATTATCTTAAATGAATTAATTATTGGTGGAATATCTGTCATGCTACAATATTAAGAGTGCGTTAGGCACAAACCTATTCATTCCCCCAGCGCGAACAATAATTATCGTCTGTCCTTTGAAAATCGGTGCTAAATAACCGGATGATGTACTTTCATCCTGCCAGGTTTTTGATGCACTATGGCCACTGTGTACGTAAGTCTCGTCTGAATATGTAATGGGTCTATTCTCTTCACGGCATCTTTTTATATCCATTAATACTGAACCCGCATTGACCGTATTTGATTTTTTTTTCTTTATTAGAATTTCCGGTTATTTCTTGTCTTTAGCCACTTAAATCCTAGCCCTTTTAAAACTTTATCGAGGCTTTGATTTCCCTCCTTTAAAATTAATAGGAAAAAGTTTACTAACATTGGACACAGTTTTTCTTTGCTATAAAAATCATAAACAGTCCGTCGTATACGAAGTCATCAACGTTTGTTACACGCGGGGAAACACAATGAATTTTACCGGGTTACCAGAATGACTTATTTTCATTGCTGTTTATAGTTTTAAAATATTTATTTACGCGAATTAATGTTCGCTTTGAAATGCCTGTAGTTTGTACAACACTCTCTTGAACATTTTTACAATCTATTAAAACTTCACCAGCTTCTGCTTCTCGTCTCATAAATTCATGAGCATTTAAAACAATCTCACGAGCGTGACTTGCAAAGTTTTGTATGATAATTTTGGTGTCATCTTAGGCATTTTTAAGAAAATTAAAAATTTTAAACAGCTAACACTAATAAATAAAAAAGATAGAACTTACAGCCTAATATAGACTAGCAAAATTTTAACACACCCACTTGCAAAGAATTTCTTGTAGAAACGGCTTCCATGAATGTCGTGTTTTGCAGAATGTGAGTCACCAATGAGATTGCATTAAGTGGGGTAGTAGGTAGCCTCATACACTGGCGCTTTTAATTGCTCAAAGTGACAAGAATTTTTGGCCTTAGAATATGTCTTGTCTTTATTGAATTGAGTTTTATGAAACCGTACAAATTATGTTACAAGCAGTGGGCATCCGTGAAGGAGAGGTTTGGGTCACAACCCTCCCTGCGAAATAAAGCTAAAGAAAAAAAAGTTGGCATTTTAAAATTTGTACTAAATTTTGCTTATTTTTTGATGCATAATGAAAAATGCAAATAAATAAAATTTTGTTGGTTACATAATTTTGCAAGTTTATTGATCAAATTACTAAAACTATAATCACGTCCACGGTAAACAAGAACAACTAAAATGAACACGTATGTTGCCGAATTCCTGGACACGTGGGACGGACAGACGTAGAGCCTAGCCACATAGGGTAGTTGACACGACAATCTGAGTCACTGCCTCATGTGGTATTTGGACTCCACTTGCAGTGAACAGTGCTTTTTATTATAGTCAAAGCGGCGCTGTCGGTTTTGAAAATGAAATTGTATGATACCATATTAAAAAAATTTTAATTTTTGCTTTTATCATTAGAAAAGAAGCACGAAATAAAAAGATGCAAGAGCAATGCCTGAAATCAGGTAAAAAGTGCAAAACAAAAAACAGAGTTTATTTAACCAAATATTAACTAAGTGTTATTATTCGATATTAGATGGACTGTATTTTTTTTAAGTAGGCCTAAATAAATTTTTTGTATAAATCATCATGTACTTCACTCAATTTTTTTATTGACTCCCGATAAACCCGTTCGAGCGCTTGTCATATCTGGTTCCGCTTTGTAAAAGAGACTAAACATTTCTCACTTTTATCTCTCGCGTTTTCACCGCTGACGCATATTATGGAAACGTTACAGCCGACGAATCTGGAACGCATCCAGGAAAGCAAGCTGTGGAAGATTGTTCTCATTTTCATCTCTCGCGTTTTCACCACTGACGCATATTATGGGGACGTTACAGCCGACGAATCTGCGGAACGCATCCAGGAAACCAAGCTGTGGAAGATTGTCACGGAGTACATAGTTTAGTGCAGGTGACACAATTGTAGAAAACAATTCAAATAAACTGATCATGCGGAAAACTATGGAGCTCCCGTCATGCGTGGAAGTGAGAGAGATGGAAATATTACAAATCAAAAAGAAGTTTTAAAAATACCCATTACATTTATTGATCGCCCATCAATTTATTCTAAAATAATTAGTGGCAGGATTGTTTTACCGTCTTAAACGGGAATACCGCCTTTTTCTTGCATTCTTCGTACACGAGAGCGGCTTCAAAGACTGTATGCAGTAAGAAAAAAACTTGATCCCCACATACGAGATGAAATTTTCAATCCGGGATAATACGGGGGCAGTTTTTACTCACAGAGGATATTCTGCTGCTGCAAACAAAAATATACAAACGTGCGTTCTGGAATCGCATGATTAAGGGACGGCAACACTAACTTCTGGTTTTGAAACTCATTCAAAAAATACGATGTTCTTGTTTTGGCTAAGCTTTTGCCCAAAAATAATGCCTCAGTTTGTTGTACATTGTTTAATGCACAGTGTACATTAGTTTAGTTCTGCAAACTAATCCAGCGAAAATTCAGTTAAACGTCTTAGAAAAAGTGATAATCGAAATCAGAAATAAGCTTTTCGCATAGTAATATACTTTGTGTAATGCAAATAAAGGGTTATATGTTAAATTTGGCCTACTTTATTTGAACATTTTTAGAAAGCCCCCTCCCTTACCATTTAATCACGAGCCGCCACTGCTTGAAAAGTCTATATCTTCTTACGTAATTATTTGTTTAGTCTAAAGTTTTATTATACAGTGACAAAATACATATGTATGTACAATAATATGGATGACGTAGGTACAGTATTATATACTCATTGATGCCTGTATGCATATAAAGACTATAGTATTTTCTGTCAAACTTCTCTGTTATGTTATGTATCTATGACATATTATATTCTGTATGTAAACCTATCTAGAAAAAACCCAACCTCTGTAGTCCCATTTTCATTTTACTCTAATGCGTCTAATAACAGTACCAATATCATTTCGTTAATGACACATCTGCAAAACAGACACGAATTGTTATTCCTGAGATATATTAGAAAAATAAAAAACTGGAAAATCATGTCAGGCAAATCATTAGCAGATGTCATATTTTTCAATAAAGTATGATACACATTAAAGAATGAGATATTTTAGATACCAAGTATTATAATTATCTAGTAATAGGGATTCATTGTTGCAGAGATAAATCTGGAAAATCAATCCTACTGTAATATCATTTTCTAATTTAAATCTTGTAATACAGGCGGACCATGAACATTTGACAAAAATGTATTTTTTGATAACTTGTAGTGACAAAAGATTTTGTAAGGTACAGTAATTTACTGCACAAAATTTAAAACATTTAAATATGTTTCAAAGTGGCATATTAACACTTTTTTGACAATATTCTAAAATATTGTCATCATCAGAACCTGTATAAGGGCAGTAATGAAAATAACTAATACACATATAATAAACGTTAATTTTTGTGAAATTTATAATTATTCTTATTAGTATAAGATGAACTTGGTATTACTCTTTACATAAAACACACACACACACACACACACACACACACACACACACACACACACACACACACACACACACACACACACACACACACACACACACACACACACACACACACACACACACACACACACACACACACACACACACACACACAAAACACTCATAAAAGTTATTTCTGTGTCACTAGTATAGAGATCATTATGACAATAAATTATGTTGAAACATAGACACAAAACTGTTTCTAGTTAATCAAAGAGAATCACAAAACCCTTCATCATTTTGTATTACACTTAATTATATGCTTCAAATATGTCTTTGATTAATATGAATGTTTTTATCATATGTAACTTGAAATGTTAATTTTGTAGGATGGGAGGTCCAAGAATACCAGAACTAGAATCATGTTTCTATTGTTGCACATTACGGACTGGATCACTAATCATTGCATCAGCATCAATGGTAAGGCCCACAGTAGTGTATGACATCTAAAAATCTGTTTGTTTTAATGTCATTATAAATAATAACCTTAGTACTCAGAGTTCATTGCAAATAACATAACTCCTATTCAGTATCATCTTTTAATTATGCTGTTGATGCATTCATGAATTTTATACACATTTTATGTTATAATTAGTGTTTCATTTATCTTTTCCATCCAAAAGCCAGAAGTTAACAGACAACCAGATTCTGAAGTTATCATCAGGCTGTTCACCAGATCATGTTTAAAATAACATAGTCCATTTCATATCCCTTTCTTAGTCTTCCCTTAGCATTTTCTTACCTACTGTCTCTGTAATATCACAAGACATGGAGTTGTTGTGAGTAGACATCTGACCCAATTAAAAGTATTCTTATAATTTCTTATTGTTTGTTTATTTTCTCCAAACACTGATCCCTCAGAGACATTTAAATACTATACATGTATAAGTGAAATCGTAATATAGTAATATAGACCTACAAGTGTTACCACTTATCTTAGTAAAAATATGTATCTACACGCTCCATGAAATTGTCTGAATTCTGTCCCAGCATCATGTTTCAGGTAGCTGCATTTTCTCCTTGTTCAGTTTCTTCGTGGCTCATGATTCAGAGCTGTACAGCTCTGCATTCCATACAAAAGGCTTTTTGAGAGTTCCCCTTGTTTTAATTAACTTGACAAGTGTAGCTCCTTTGACACATTTTTATGTGCTATAAATTAATTAATAGCAGATTAACAACTAATGTTAGTAGTATTAATTAATGCCGTCAGTGGACTTTTCATTTTCATTTAATTTTTTTATTATGTCATTATACTGTTAACTTTTTTTTTCATGTGTTAAAAATAAATAACATGGCATAAGTGTGGTGACATGTAAAGTATTAATAACAGTTTGGGAATTTACACAAGAGTTAATTGAAAGTTCAACTGCAGTAACAAGCAAGTAATGGCGGAGAGGCCTGACAGTGTTGGTGTAGATGTTGTCCTTTCTTCTTTCACGAGATGGAAGCTGCTCACTACTTCTTCAAAGAAATGCTCCTCATATTTAATTTTTTCTAGAAATCTAGATTTAATAGATGTTATATGTAAACTAGAAAGTCTCTTGTCCTCTGTAGAATTTTTAGCACAATTTTTTTATCAATCTAGTTTCCATCATCATCTTAGAGTTTAAAAGCTTTAAAAGATTGGATACACCTTTTCCTTAAACTCTACACTATTGTGCAATACAAGAAGTTTGTTTTTTAAACACACAATGTCAAAGAATTTGCCATATGTTTGCAAAAGGCTATGAAAATGGCATTCAGAAAAATCTTTAGTATACTGCTCACATTTTTCATTTGAAAACAAGTATAAAAATTGGAGTTCTGAGTAACTTGAAACCATGTAGACAAGTAATTGTCAATGTTTTGTTGAAGTATAGGAAATTCAGTCTATAACGTGTCACCTACATTATAACATCGGGAACCTGTGCATACTTACCTCTGATCAATTGCACGGGCTGCCATACTCGTAATCAAATTTTAATTACTAGGTAAACAAGCAGTAGTTATAACTAAAGGAACTTTTACATGGGGGTCTGATGATTTATTCACTCACTGTTTTAGTGTAAAGTAACGACATCTCTTTATTAAATCATTACTACAACAGCTCTACATAAATATTCCCATATAAGGTTTTCTGAATAAAAGATTACAATTTATAACAGATTTTAGTAAAGAACTGGGGCAAAACACATGGATTTATCAGTGCTAGCGTTATCCACGGATCCAGGACCTTAAACTTGTTTATGAGTTAAGCTCGCTTATTTATATTCTATAATACTATTTGGGGGCCATTTGAAGAATGGACTTAATCTAAAAATTCGTATCAGTGAAGCTATACATATACATCAGCATTATTCGGTACTACAAATATTTTGAATTCTAAAACATACTACATCTTATAAAGTGGTTATCATTAAAGTCTTTCTTTTTTTTTTATTTCAACTGTCTTTAATAATTCATTGGTTACAATTTTAATTAATCACGGAGAACAAGTCTCCGTGTCACCTGCCATATCCATCAGTTTACTCGTAGTCAAGGTCCTTGATCCTTATGGTGTTCATCAGCGGTTGATCTTAAGTGGAGTTAACTTTCCTGTTGAAGTTCCTGAAATGGTTAGTTTATAATGAAGTAGCGTGGAGGTTCTCAGAAGTCTCGTAGTTAAACATCGTTAGTAGTATAAGAGCCGTAAATGTTCTTGTTTGTTGCAGAATCCCACGTCACATTATTGTTTATAAAAGTTCTCACTTTTGGTAGCTCGTACCATATTATTTAAAACAACATAGACATCTTACAAAATTAAACAAATGAGATGTCATCCCTTACACAGTTATTTATGCATTTCGGTTTTTAACATTTAGACTACTACCACATTAATTTGGCAATACTTTTGCTACACATTGTTGTAACTGTCTTCTAAATATAAATATTCTGTCTTTTTCTGAGACATGGTTCAAGCGCGTGTTTTCTACGTGAGCGCTTCATCTCGACTCTTTACTATATAGGAAGGGTCAGTTAATTGCGCGGAGTTTACGCGTCGCAACAAAATAGTTCCACATTTATCCTCTATTTAAGGGGTTAAAGTTTGACCTTTTAATTATCCAAAGATATTCTTAATTACAGACTTCATTATAGTACACTACTGTGGTCTTGTTTATTTATTTATTTAATATTAATTTTCAAGGATTATTAGTTTGTTTAGGGGTCGGTATTCAAGTTAATTCCGGTTAGCGCATGTCTATGCAGGTTTAATTAACAAGGGTTTCCCTATCTGTACACTCGCATTCCTTTTATTTTATTATTAAAACTCTTTATTAAATATTATTATTATTTATGATAGCGATAAAATTTAGTTTAAATGTGCGATTTATTAAAATTTAAAATTTCTCAGCTTTTACATTACCTAATTATTAATTATTCTATTTTTAATTAATGAAATCGTCACAAGTCAATAAGTATCTTCTAAACAACATTTCAATAACGCGTATATTATTATTGTGTTATTACTGTTTAATTTAATGAGATTGATTTCAGGATATTATCACATGCCTTTAAACTGCTTTAAAGATAGTAAACAAAACAAAAGTGAGGTTATTAAACAAATCGTGACAATAGTGTAATGTGAAAATAAAATAGTGAAGTGAATAACAATAAAAAAAACACAAAATCCGGAAGGCTGAGGATGGGTACACAATGGTACCCGAAACATGTTCTTAATAAGGAAAAAAATATCTTGAGGCAAATTCATTATAAAAATTAAATATTATATATACAGTGTATATATATATATATATATATATATATATATATATATATTATTTCATCCAGAAGCCAACACACAAATACTGCACCAGAAGCAAGATGGCGAAGGCTGAAGATGGGAGAACAGGATCTCCCGAAACATGTTCCTAAAAGAAAAAATATATCTTGAGGTAAAATAGTTATAAGTATTATAGTAATATATATATATATATATATATATATATATATATATATATATTGCGACAGTACAAATAAGTGATGTACTGAGCATTAAATATAAAAATTTAAATTTACCTAATAAACTGTAAATAATTAATAATATATTATAAATAAGCATGTCAGGGATTGCAAGCTTGGCTCAGACAAAAATATGAACAGGTGTTTCGACCTGAATCGACGTGCACACACACACAAATGTAACTGAAAGTGTGTACACCAGTATTTTGCTAGTGTGTGTGAACGCAGGTCTATGCAGGCGAGTTTACCACCCCAAGATGAATAATTGCACAATTACTGTTTTTCCGCAATTATTCATAAACTATAATTAAGAATTAAAATCCAAAACCACAATAAAATGTAAGAAAATTTACTAAATACTGTGTACGAAAACCACGCGAAAGTGCCACACCGTACGAGTGTAATAGTGAAATAACTGTGTACAAATTGAAAGGGTTAAGTTGCAATGTCCAAAATTACAGTGAACATGTGTTGTAAAAATAGTTATAAGATAAGTATAAGAGTATACTTACAGGACTCTGCAATTCGCAGAAATATAAGAAATAGCAAAATTGACGAAGAGTGGGGGAACTGAATCCAGAGACAGTTTCTGACATGTCGATTTCGTACCACTGCAGGTGTCGACCAAGACATGGGTATAAATAGGACACACAAGCTACAGTGGTTCTCTTTCTTAAATCATCCACGGTGCAGCGGGAGCTTATGCCCGTCCGCACGGCGTATTTATTTTTTCTTGTAAATAGTTTAAATTTTCCAGTTACATACAACTATGTAACTAAGTTGTAAAGACAATCATTTTTAAATAATAACAGCAGTACATAAGAAGAATTATATAAGAAGATCCATTGACGTCAGAAACAGCATGAGGAGAGTTCCAGAGAGTGATTCGACGCTGGACAAGAAGAAGTGATACGACGCTGGACAAGAGGAGAAGAGAGACAGCCGACGCTGGAGTGCGAGACGAGGACAACTACAGATGGATCAAAATGATCGAGTATGATTGATGACAATAAGGTGATAAACAACTTATTTATATCTTAATCGTACAAATGAACTCAAAGACAATTAAAGACATTTCTGTTTTATTTAAAAGTAAGAGCCAATGTTTCTTGTAAAGTAGAATTAAAATCATAGATGTTTTAAAAATACGTTTAACGTAACAAGAGCTCAAATTAATATGAAATAAAATGAATACAAAGCATTTAAATGAAAACAATTAGTATTTGAGATAAAACAGTCATCATTATTCCTGCATCTCCTAAGTGGAGCATAGGGCATCAATGAACTTCCGCCACCGGACTCTGTTCCGCGCCATCGTCTTGATCTCGGGCCAGGTCTTCCCTCCTTTCTCCATCCCTTCCGCTATTACACTCCTCCTCCATGTGTTCCTTGGTCTGCCTCTTCTCCTGCTACCTTGTGGGTTCCATTCCAGGGCTTGTCTTGCTATGTTGTCTCCATCTCGTCGTAATGTATGCCCAATCCACTTACATTTCCTACGACGCATCTCAGTGTCAATGGGTGTTTGATGGGTTCTTCTCCACAGCTCTTCATTGGAGATAACTTGTGGCCACCATATCCTCAGGATATTCCACAAACTTCTGTTCACGAATGTTTGGAGTCTGCTAATCAGTTGTTTGTTAGTCTTGAGATAAAACAGTACTGAGAAACAAAAGATAAATTCAATAACTATTAATATTTTGAGTACATTACAATATATAAAAAGAGATTTAAATATTGATATTTTGAAACACATTAATTGACTGTGTAGTCTGAAAATGAGATTTTTCTTTAATACAATAATTAGTAGAATAGAATATTTAGTCAGTAAGGATGTACATAGCATAAGCCTTACGGCATAATAACAAATAATAACGAATGTTTTAAATCGAAGTCAGTGCCATGTGCACAATTTTTAATAATATCAAATAAATTTGAAATACCGTTACAAGTTACATAGAGTTCTTATTGCAGATACACCTGAAACCCAATTTAAATGTTATATTGTTACATAATTTGTCAATCTTGAACGTGAGACCGGTCACGCTAAATTTGTGTATATGTATATGTATTTATCTATAATACTTATAACTAATTTACCTCAAGATATACTTTTTTCCTTTAGGAACATGTTTCGGGAGATCTTGTTCTCCCATCTCCCGAAACATGTTCCTAAAGAAAAAAACTATATCTTGAGCTAAATTAGTTATAAGTATTATAGATAATATACATCAAGAAACGGACTGTAGCAGAAAGTGATTGAAATATGTATTTATGTATATGTATTGTTGCATATTTGGCTCCCAAAGAACGTGGGGCTATACAAATTAAAGTACATATAAAAATTCACACACATAAATACGTTGCATATATTTGGCGCTCCAAGATCGTGGGGCTCCGCAAACACAAATAGAAGTGTATTTGTATTTGAAATTAAATTTAACAAAAATATAAAAAAATTTTGCATATATTTGGCGCTCCAAGATCGTGGGGCTCCGCAAAAACAAATAAATTTTTATTTGCAACGTTAAATACATTGCATATATTTGTCGCCCTGGACGTGGGGCACGACATGCCTAAATTTATGTAAAAAAATTTTTTGTTACATAAATTGTAGCCCATGAATGTATGGCGCGATCCCCATCATTTAACTATTAAAATTTTTTATGTAGCTGAATGGTTGCTCTAAAATATAAAGAGTGTGTTAAATGAAAAATGTATAATATGTAATTATTATTTATATTAAACAGTAATTGAATGTAATGTTAATTGTTGTGTAATCACACAGCTGGCGCCCACGAATAATATTATTTGTCTATGTAACAGGTGTAACTGTAATGAGTATTAATAATTACTATTAATAAAAATAAAGAAATAAATAAATAAGTAGGGAACGGTTATCAATAATAATTGTTAAAGAATTACTACTAAATAAATATTTTAATAATAATTCACTATGGCAATATCAGGAAGTTTAAGGATGGGAGAAGCACTTGAAGCTATGATGCAAGCCGTATTTGGTGAAGTAGAGAACAAACAAACAGAAAAAGTAAAAGAAAATAATATTAGAACGCAAATAGAAGAGTTAATAGAATTTTTTACAAAACAGACCGAAAAATTAAGAGAAGAAAGGAAAGCAAAAGAGGAATTAGTAGAAAGAATTTACGATTCTAATACGCACATTGCGGTAGTAGAATATAAGCAAACCATAAGAATTAAAAATATAAAAAAAATACGTGTGTAATTACTAACGATAATTATAAAAAAGTAATTAACATTAAGGAGGAGAAGCAAATAAAGGTTAATAAAACATACCTTATTAATGGCGATATCCCTATTGTGAGACACACACACACTAGTAAGTCACATAAGATGACACACTTAAGGCACCACACTTACGGAGATAAATATCACTGTAGGCCTAACAATAAACGTAGTAAATTATCTATACAAAACACTACGCAAAATTGTGGTAAGCATGATGTTAGATATACGCACGATAATTATAGTAACGATAATTATATCTGCAAGGATGAGAACTATGGTGAGTATTATCATAAACGACGAATGAAAAAACCGTCGACAGCTGTTCAGGTAGGTTCACTCAACCAAACTAGTGACGAGAGAATTGAGAAAGAGCGAAGCATTTGTTACGAGAGAAAGAGAGGCAAAACGAAAATGTTACCCTATGAACAGGTGACTTCTACGATAAAAATAAACGTCGCAGTAATACAATGGAATGCGGACGTTGTTTACATGAGGGTGAGAATAATGGTAAGCACGGCGACTACGCTACAAAGGAACAATATACGTCCGGTAGACGACGGACAATGCAATTGTTATAATGAGGGGTGTAAGATCGAACGACACACTGAACTCAGAACTCAATACCCGAATGGAATGAATAATTATTTTTAAAATAAATAATATAACTATTAATTATTAATAATAATAAATAATATGTGTAATAATATAAGAGAGTATAATTAAGAAATGTTATTTATTAAGGATATGATAGCAAATAAAAAAAGAAATATTAGTGAAAAGAAATAAAGAATATTATTTTAAAGGGTTAATTAAAAAATGTATTATTGATGGTAAGGAATGATAGCGTAGAGAAATATTTAAGAAAGTAATGGTAAAAGATGTTATTGTTGTTATTAATATGAAGAAAGGGTTAGGAATGGAAATAATTGCCATAATTGTTAGAACGACTGATCAAGCGAACACTTAATGAAGATACAAGGACACAGAAGAAAGCGAGAGTGAAAAGTCAAAAGGGCAGAGACTACTTAGGATTAAGGACTTCGAGAAAAATATCGTTGTTTTCCAAGACAGTTCCTCTGTAACCGATCATGCGACACACTACAAAGCTAAAAGAGTATTCTGTTACGGAAGTGTATTTCAGGAAAATAGTAGCAATCAGAAAGGTAATGTTAAAGAAATGTAATAAAAGGTAATGAATGTTAATGTATTGTATAAGTAATGTATTAGATAAAGTAATGTCATGTTAAGAAAAAAGTTAAGGAAGATTAGAAGCGAAGGTAAGAATGTATGAGTAAGATAATGTAAAATTAAGGGCCGAATTTACACACATATGTAGGAATGCAGAGTATACAAAAGGAGAACAAGAGAGAGCTAATTGCAGTGGATTTTCTGGGACCACTACCACGATCAAGTCAAGGTGTGAAGCACATATTGGTATGTATCGATGTGTTTTCCAAGGCAGTCCGACTGTACCCAATTATGCAACCCACAACCAAAGTTATTCTAAAGTATACTACTCAAAACTAATCCAGTGGGAAAACGGAGTGATAATACGGCGAAGAAATTCTTCAGACTTTATAATGGACCGTATACGTTAAGACAGCGAGTAGGACAACACACTTTCGTCGTATATGATGAGATACAGAAGAAAGAAATTGGTAAATTCCACGCAACGTCATTTAGGAAGTTCTACACATGAAAAAAACGAGGTCAATGAAACCAGTCAGATCAGCTGTTTGTTAAAGCCACCCTACTACAAGGTCACGAGCAGTGAGCGTACGAAGAGGGGAGGTAAGACATTTGTATACACTCCAATTAAGGGTGAGATGACAAATATTATTCTTTATTATTTGTTACATTTTTTTTCAAGTGTAATAATAATAATTAAAAAAAAATTATAATAAATAAATTTATTAAATTTTTTTTTGTTACCAAGCAGAGGGATAATGCGACAGTACAAATAAGTGATGTACTGAGCATTAAATATAAAAATTTAAATTTACCTAATAAACTGTAAATAATTAATAATATATTATAAATAAGCATGTCAGGGATTGCAAGCTTGGCTCAGACAAAAATATGAACAGGTGTTTCGACCTGAATCGACGTGCACACACACACAAATGTAACTGAAAGTGTGTACACCAGTATTTTGCTAGTGTGTGTGAACGCAGGTCTATGCAGGCGAGTTTACCACCCCAAGATGAATAATTGCACAATTACTGTTTTTCCGCAATTATTCATAAACTATAATTAAGAATTAAAATCCAAAACCACAATAAAATGTAAGAAAATTTACTAAATACTGTGTACGAAAACCACGCGAAAGTGCCACACCGTACGAGTGTAATAGTGAAATAACTGTGTACAAATTGAAAGGGTTAAGTTGCAATGTCCAAAATTACAGTGAACATGTGTTGTAAAAATAGTTATAAGATAAGTATAAGAGTATACTTACAGGACTCTGCAATTCGCAGAAATATAAGAAATAGCAAAATTGACGAAGAGTGGGGGAACTGAATCCAGAGACAGTTTCTGACATGTCGATTTCGTACCACTGCAGGTGTCGACCAAGACATGGGTATAAATAGGACACACAAGCTACAGTGGTTCTCTTTCTTAAATCATCCACGGTGCAGCGGGAGCTTATGCCTGTCCGCATGGCGTATTTATTTTTTCTTGTAAATAGTTTAAATTTTCCAGTTACATACAACTATGTAACTAAGTTGTAAAGACAATCATTTTTAAATAATAACAGCAGTACATAAGAAGAATTACATAAGAAGATCCATTGACGTCAGAAACAGCACGAGGAGAGTTCCAGAGAGTGATTCGACGCTGGACAAGAAGAAGTGATACGACGCTGGACAAGAGGAGAAGAGAGACAGCCGACGCTGGAGTGTGAGACGAGGACAACTACAGATGGATCAAAATGATCGAGTATGATTGATGACAATAAGGTGATAAACAACTTATTTATATCTTAATCGTACAAATGAACTCAAAGACAATTAAAGACATTTCTGTTTTATTTAAAAGTAAGAGCCAATGTTTCTTGTAAAGTAGAATTAAAATCATAGATGTTTTAGAAATACGATTAACGTAACAAGAGCTCAAATTAATATGAAATAAAATGAATACAAAGCATTTAAATGAAAACAATTAGTATTTGAGATAAAACAGTACTGAGAAACAAAAGATAAATTCAATAACTATTAATATTTTGAGTACATTACAATATATAAAAAGAGATTTAAATATTGATATTTTGAAACACATTAATTGACTGTGTAGTCTGAAAATGAGATTTTTCTTTAATACAATAATTAGTAGAATAGAATATTTAGTCAGTAAGGATGTATATAGCATAAGCCTTACGGCATAATAACAAATAATAACGAATGTTTTAAATCGAAATCAGTGCCATGTGCAAAATTTTTAATAATATCAAATAAATTTGAAATACCGTTACAAGTTACATAGAGTTCTTATTGCAGATACACCTGAAACCCAATTTAAATGTTATATTGTTACATAATTTGTCAATCTTGAACGTGAGACCGGTCACGCTAAATTTGTGTATATGTATATGTATTGTTGCATATTTGGCTCCCAAAGAACGTGGGGCTATACAAATTAAAGTACATATAAAAATTCACACACATAAATACGTTGCATATATTTGGCGCTCCAAGATTGTGGGGCTCCGCAAACACAAATAGAAGTGTATTTGTATTTGAAATTAAATTTAACAAAAATATAAAAAAATGTTGCATATATTTGGCGCTCCAAGATCGTGGGGTTCCGCAAAAACAAATAAATTTTTATTTGCAACGTTAAATACATTGCAATATATATATATATAACCATTACCTTAATTTTGTGTGCTTACTGACATAAGATTGGGCACACCAGAGTAGAAAGATGCTGGGTGATATCAATCACGATATGAGATGAAGGATGGGCTGAATATCTGTATGTCAAGATGTAAAGATGGGCTGAAGTATATCTTTCTGAATATGTTTAAAGAAAATGATTGCCTTTTTAAATAAGTTATTTGAAGATTTTATATATATTTATGTGTGTGTGTGTGTGTGTGTGTGTGTGTGGGGGGGGGGTGCACGCACACACAGGTTGTAATCAAAATGTGCCCTCACTATACATATTCAGATTCTATGGCTCAGTGCAAGACAAAACGTCCCCATAAACATAGGCCCGGAAACATCTCGTTTCCCATCTGGGTGCCATTTTGTGTTAATCGAGGAAAAATTTATATCTCAAGAAAACACTATGAGTTTTGGTATACTTGTTTTAATAATGTACTTTAATAAATAAAAAAGTAGAGTTATATTATTATCATAAATTTCAAAATGGCAATCACTTTAATTTTTTGATAACTAATAGCTCAGTAAATTTTAATTTATCAAATTATGGTTTATTAAGTAAAACCTTGTGCATGTTATTGTGAATACAGTGACATCTTGTTTGTTCAAGTATATACACATCATAATTTGAACCACATAAATTAAAACTAATTAAAATGAATAGAAAACAACAATATCATGTTTCAACTTGTAAATCATCTGTTTACTTTAGTAAGAAATATGACATTTCAACAAAAGTAAGTAGAAGTAAATGTGAAAATTACAGGTAATGCATACAGGCTTAATGTTATAGCAGACTACATTATTAACCAGGAACAAATGTATCTGCTCTATAGTTGGTGCCTTTTTTGTATTAAACAGAAAATTGAGAAGAGAAGAGAATTCAGTTTATCAATTCATATCACCTTTATTGATTTTCAAAAGACATTTGATAGCCTGAATAGAGATATGCTGTGGGAAATTCTGATCAGAAAAGATTTGCCTTATGATCTTATCAGAAGACCTCTGTTTTCATTGATATAGGTAAGTGGCTGACAGCACCACTTAATAAAACAAAGAAGTAAGACAAGACTACTGTATCTACCTAATACTTTTTAACATCTTTTGGGGCGATGTCATTATAAAACGCAAAGAAAATTTTGAATGTGGTGTAATGATTTCACCACAATATAGATTAAGTAGTATTCTATACGCAAGGAAATGTTGATATTGTACAACAGACAGAAGATGATCTTCAGAGGTGAGTATTCTTTTTGAAAAATATAGCAGAGGAAAGTAGACTGATAATTAGTATCTCCACATAAAACAAAACAATACCAAGAAGGAACCACAATAGAGATAAATGACAACTTTCTGGAGCAGGTCTAGTTTTTAAACATATATGTGGAACTTATTCCTCAGGCTTTCATGGCCGGTGTCAGATGAATTGTTCATGATATCTGGGTTGTTTGGCCGTGGTCCATGGTTTATAACAAAACCAAACGTTTCCGCAGCTCCACTGGCTGCCATCATCAGTGGTATAAAAATCCTGCACGCTGGGTGTTTACGTACAGGCCCACAGTACTGTGGTATAGGCTCACCACATTCAGCCTATACCACAGTACAGCCTATACGGCAGCCTATACCACAGTACTGTGGGCCTGTACGTAAACACCCGGCATGCAGGATTTTTATATCACTGATGATGGCAGCCAGTGGAGCTGCCGAAACGTTTGGTTTTGTTATAACCCATGGACCACGGCCAAACAACCCGGATATCATGAACAATTCATATATGTGGAACAATTCATAAAACCTTAAAATATAAAACCAGAAAGCTAAATTTAAGTAAGACATTCAGTCCTACTGGTGATGCCACCAGCATTGTATTGGAGTGAGATGTGGGTACTTTCACATAAAGATGGAAGAAAAGTTACATCAGCTGAAATGAAATTTCTCAGGGCTGAAAAACTGACAATCTGGAAAATTAATGAATACAAAGTAAATTTGTGCAACCATTTGGAAAAAAAGGCAACAAGACCATCTTTCCTGAATTACAAATCCCAGAGGTCAGTGAAGTGTTGACATCCAAGGATAAGCTGGTTTCCAGAACAGATGTTGTAGCCTAAACCATGAAGTGGAGAAGAAGAAGAAGAAGAATTTCAAAGTGCAATAATATTAGGCACATGCACTAGGCTATCCAAAGCAATAAACATTTTTCAGTTTTTAAGAAGAAATAATGTTCCGTATTCTTGGAATTTCATGAGGGAAATTACCAATAACTTGTCTGCAAATGAAATTGTGTATTTCCTCACCTTTACGATATTTTGCTTTATGTTTAGGTTATTTGTGGAATATTATGTGCTGGATTGATCATACCAATAACTCTTGGAGCACTAGCAAAAGTGAATCATTCATCACATGACACAATTGGTTTTGCATCCAAAAGTAAGTGGTAGCTTTTTATTATAATTATAATGCATACTTTAATATTCTAGTATTCATCTATTATACTATATTTATTCAATTTAATTACTTAGAGCAAAATTATATTTATTGTTATCATAAAGTAATTTAAAGAACCATTAATTAATTAGGTCAGTGTTGATATTAATTACGTTAGTTTTTTATGTTATTTCAAAGTTATCTTCAAAATGTATTGTTCAAAGTTAATTTTTAGATTTTTATAATGTTACCGGTACTATTAAGTGTCAGAGCATGCGGTATTGGTTGATAAGTGATTTGGAATGTTGTTTGATTCACCTGCTGCAAAAAAGTCTCTGGACTTTATTTGTACTCTGCATTTTCACAAGGTAATTCACAATAATGATCAGTTCCCTTGTTTATAACATCTATCTATTTAGGTATTCAAAGTTAGTGTGAGTGTCTAGTTTGTGTTTGTCTGTGAGAAAATCTAATCACATATTTATTCAGAAATTAGTACAGCAATTTGTTTGTTGGAACTCCTGTATTGTCACATAAATTATTGCATGAACAGTGTTTGCCATTTTGTGTTAGACTGTGTAGGAGTAGCTTGAACTGTAAAGAAAGATAATTTACTTTGTTAGGAGCTAAGAATTTGCAGCATAAATGTGAAGCCATGAAATTTGTTATAAACAATAGTAATGGCTGATTGATGATTGATTAGTTGAAAGGACGTGATGCTTTTTGAAAGAACACAATACATTTTTTGTCCTAGAGAGAGAGAGAGAGACTGATAGACAGCAGATGGACAGACAGACAAAATTGTAAATAGTCTCCAGCTTTACAGTAATGGGAGATTTTACAGTCATCTGTGAATACAATATTGTCCTAAAGTAGTCCCAACTATCATAATCTCAGTATGGACAAGAAGCCATAGTATCAAAGTAGTAGGTAATACTTCAGTTTTTCATTCAGTTTTTTTAACAATGTTTTGTCAACAGCAGGGTGATTCAATGCTTTCATATGTTCTCAGTGTTTTATGCCTTCAAAAGGTTGACTGATTATTCCATCAGCATCTAAGACACCCTAGTAATGTACTTCACTGTACAACCTGAGTAAAAAAGCATGTTTTGAAAGTGGGCATTCAATTATGAGTTATAGTCAGAGGCGGATTTATGCATAGGCAAAGTAGGCAATTGCGTACGGGTAGCAAATTTTGGAAATATAATATTTGATGACCGTTATGTTCTTTTATACCTAAGAGATGTTTCAAATACTGCTCCATTTTATCCCACTTTGATAAGAAGTATTTTATAGTTTAAAAATATATATTGTTTTGTAACTAGGCTTATTACATAAAGAGAATAGTTTGTCAATTACTTCTGATATCTATATGAAGTACAGCGTTTTTTCATAATTACATTTACATGCATTATCTATGTGATACTTCCATTATATTAATTAACTATGTACCTATTAATTAGTTTTGTCACCGGACAAAAGGCTTACCGCATGACAAATGGCGCCAACCGTACACTCTAGTGTTTTTGGTGGCCCTAAAAAGGACATGGTGGCGAGAAAGCTGATGTTGGTAGTGTCGCGCTGAAATGTTCGGTGGCTGTGCCCGCTGTTCGAGGCATACTGCAGTCCTCCTCTTCTTTCGGCATCGGTTGTAGAGTCGGCTGCCGGCCCAGCGACGTCCTATCGATGGCGCGGAACTGGTGGGCGAAGATGCAAGAACGCCGGTTCTATTCTTCGGCCGTTCCTTCCGGCTGACTCCGCGCTGATGTCGTCTGAGAGAGGAGAGGAGATGAAGTACGTCCGATGGCGTGGCGATGAAGTATGCACTGAAAATTTCTAGTGGCCCTGGTTGTATGCACTAACCGGGATCGCTGATTGGCTCGCTCCAAGCATGTTAGTTGTCACGTCTTGGCTGCTAATCCCCAATTGGCTCGCTGTGTCCGCCGCTGGTACCGGAGAGCAGATGTTCGCTTACCACTGCCGTCACAGTTTACATTCAAATTTTGACCATCCTTTATCGACTCTGCATGTGAATCCTTTATTTCACGTGAGTGAATGTCAATAGTGCTACTAGCTGCTAACAGTCACAAACTATGAGCGTATCGTAATTTTGTACCCAACCCTGACCGGCACAGCATAATTTTTGGTGCGTGCATGTGGTTTTTGCTTTTGTGCACGTGGTTTATAATTGGTTGGTGTTCATACTAATATTCACTGTAAAAAGTATATTTAAATACTTTTCAACACAACACGGTGCAGTGGACACAATTTTGAGTTTACTTGACAGTACTTATTTTCATTTTATGCAATGCAGAAAATAATGCTAAATAATACTAATTTATGTGTAATTTTGTTACTCTAACATACCGTCATACCGCATGTGTGTCTGTCATTCATGTTGATCTATCAGACTGATCTTAGACTAGGTAAAACTTTTCTAACTTAATTTGAATTAAAATTTAAGACACAAACAAAGTTTCTCTCTTTATAATATCAGTGTAGATATTGAAAAATTTTTTAAACATTATAAGCAGTTTTTTTATTGTGAATCTATAGAACATGGCTGACGGAAGAAAGCGACTAAGTGGCAGACAGTAATTAAAATTTAAAAAATAAAAAGAAGCTAAAGTGGAAACGGTTATAAGTAAAACCTGTAAAATTGATTGTTTATTCAAATCATGTAGTGTTAGTGATGCGCAACCGCAAGCATGTGGAAGTTCTGATTTGAAGTTTAGTGATGTCAGTACCACTAGTGTCAATAGTGCTAGTGAATTGTCGAGTGCTAGTGAAAGTGATCATCAAGATATTTTAGATGTGGGCAATCCAGATCGAACTGAGAAATGTAGATCTGTCCATGTAATACCGAGTAGTAGGTTGGTTCCAGAAACCGAGGCAAGCATAATATTTAAGGGATCAAGACATTCTAGTGATACCGACAAGAACTGTGATAGTAGTGAAAGTGAAGATACTGTTCACAGAGTTCAGCCAGAGAGGTCCGTTGTGGAGGAAACTTCATTTTTGAAGAATGAAGAGCCAGGTCATGTCAAAAATTATGATACAGTATCATCAAATCAGGTAGGGAAGGTCTTAGATTCTGATCCTATTATTAATTGGCAAATTGACGAGAGCACGCACAATAATGTAGCAAAGTTTGGTTTTAAACAGAACACTAGTGCGGACTCTAAAATCAAAGAGGGAATATAATGATGGCACCCCCCCCCCCCCAATAGAGATTTGTGGGAGGGCAGCAAATTTATACTGCCTACGGGCGGCAAAATGGTAAATCCGCTCCTGGTTATAGTTGTGAGGCGTCTTGTGAATCAGAGTGATAAGACATGTTATTTGTAGTTATCAGCTGTGGATCAGCTCCTGTTATTCAACAGTGGTTTAGTATAAAGCGTTAACTATGAATTATTGTGCACTGACATTTGCAGTTGTTGAAATGTATTGTATGTTATGACTAGGGCCCGGATTTTTATGTAGCAAAAAATGGCAAAATATGTACATAAATATGTAGGAAAAATAAGGAAAATATGTAGCTAAATATGTAATATTTAAGAAATATGTAGTATTAAAATACTTTCACGTCAACAATGTAATTTACATTTTTACGAGAACATAACAGCGCCCTCTTTGAAAGGCTTTGAAAATAATAGGTGCTTCATTTTAAACTTTTTAAAATCACTTTCAAAACATGCAAATATATTTTGAGCAAAGTCAATGTAATCCATAAAATACTAATCAAGTTCGGAGCTGACAGTAATCACCAGTTAGATTACCACTTCTGTTACAGAAATTAAGTTAACCCTCAGAATACACAGTATCTGAAAGTTCAACTCTTTGTTGAAGAGTTTACAATAAGACAGCATGCATAAGAAATGAATTACTTTTTAACTGTTTATTGTACTTTAGAAAATTTATGAAAACATTTTAGAAAACAGAATTAAAAAAGAAATCTTGATATTATAAAATTAACAACAACAAAATATTTTACCTGTGGATTTCTGTTCTGTAGTATAGGACATGAGTATAAAGTAAAAATTGAGAATTATTAACTATTTAACAAAGTATTTTACTAGGAGAGTTGAAATTACTATAAAATTAAAGGTAGATTTTTGACTTGAAAATCTATATTGTATATATATAACTCTACTATAACTCTGCATAAGAATAAAGTGTCCACGTAAGTTTTTTTTACCACTGTTTAGTTGCACAATTAATTATTAAATACTTTTCTATATTGTCTGTTGACATGGACTGTCTTCGGTCTGAGAGTATGTTTTTATATATAGAAAAGGATCTCTCGACATCACATGTCGTCACCGGCGCATATTTATACAAAGGAATCGTACTTGGAAGAATATTCTCAATCGATTCTACAGTTTCCCCGTTACATATGCGATAAATGGTATGTAAAGTTGAGTAACCAGGGTTTCTATTCAGCACAGCATTTAATTTAGTGGAAACTTTGTCACCGACTTCACCCTGCACAGCATTTAACTTGTTAACTGCCTCTTCAGCTATTCCTATGGCTTCTTGGAGAGTCAGACCTGCAGTCTCCAGTTTCTTGATACTATCGGGAAGCCAACCGAAATGCGTTTTGATGTACGAAACTGAACATATCACCTTAGAGTTGT
Organism: Magicicada septendecula; assembly: GCA_034769895.1. Lineage (NCBI taxonomy): Eukaryota > Metazoa > Arthropoda > Insecta > Hemiptera > Cicadidae > Magicicada > Magicicada septendecula. The sequence continues at coordinate 428,652,468 of CM068368.1, read as the reverse complement.
TGAATGCAGACAAGGATTCGCTCACTGACACTGCAGAATCGGGAGATAATGTTTCTACCACAGACTTCATACCTTCAAAGTTGTCACTATAGAAATTTACGGCTTCGATCCAAGTTCCCCATCTTGTAATTACGGGTTCTGGAGGCAGAGGTGTGTCAGGTACCCTTTGTTTGTAGCACTGGATACGGTAAGGAGCTTTCAAGAACACCTTTTTTGTTGCTGATATTAATGTATTTACTTCGGGGAAAAGGTCTCTGACAGTTTCAGCTACTCGATGCAATCCATGAGCCAGGCATGTAACATGTAGTAGGTTGGGGTGAAACACATTTAGAGAATTACCTGCTTTCAACATGTATGCTGCTGGATCTGTATACAACAGCAGTACCTTCTCTTCTTTAACACCATTTGGCCATAACACTTTCAGTCCATCATTAATAAATCGAGCTACTGTTGAGTGATTTGTTTGCTCCAGGGGCTTACAGTAAATCAAGTAGGGCTTGACTGGATTCTCGGAATCTAACTTACCCACAATAAGATTTGCGATGTAACGACCTACAGCGTCCGTTGTCTCGTCAACACCTATCCATATATAAGAATCACCAATGTCGGCTCTGATTTTTTCCAAAGTCTCAATATAGCAAACGTTCAAGTAATTTTTTCTGAGTGTAGATTCGTCTGGAATATTACGTTTGAAGTATTTCTCTAAGAAAGACTTAAATTGAGGCACTTGAAGTTTGTACCAAGGCACATTAGCAGCAATCATTGCTAAAGCCATGTCTTTATAAAACTCACTATTAGATGATGAAGATTGCTGCTGCACAGGGGCGGATTTAACATTTTGCCGCCCGTAGGCAGTATAAATTTGCCCCCTCCCACAAATCTCTGTTGCGGGGGGGCATCATTATATTCCCTCTTTGGTTTTACAGTCCGCACTAGTGTTCTGTTTAAATCCAAACTTTGCTACATAATCGCGTGTGCTCTCATTCATTTGCCAATTAATAGGATCAGAATCTAAGACCTTCCCTACCTGATTTGATGACATTTCATCATGATTTTTGACGTGAACTGGCTCTTCGTTCTTCAAAAATGAAGGTTCCTCCACAACGGACCTCTCTGGCTGAACTGTGTGAACAGTATCTTCACCTTCACTGCTATCACAGTTATTATCGGTATCACTAGAATGGCTCGATTCCTTAAATATTAGCTTGCCTCGGTTTCTGGAACCAACCTACAATTCAGTATTACATTGACAGATCTACATTTCTCACTTTGATCTGGATTGCCAACATCTAAAATCTCTCGGATGACCAATGCCAAAATTTCAACGGTTGAAAACATAAACATTCGCCCTTATTACTTTTGGGTGAAAAACGATAACTGCATTATAATTACAAATTAAGTGAAGACAATTTTTATATTCGTGTGTGCTTAATTCAACTGGCTTTTATACTTGTAAATTTGTTTGAATCTAAAAATATCATTTCTTAACTCAAATTTTGCCGCTCCCCAAAATTTGCCGCCCCAGGCAAGTGCCTAGTCTGCCTGTGCGTAAATCCGCCCCTGCTGCTGCATCTTTGTAAGTAGTACCTGTTTCGATGAAGAAGATCGTTCTTTATTTCTAGTATGTAAATTACTCCGCAAATGTTGTTCCAGTTGAGACTTCATGGAACAGCCAATATTTTTATCACAAACTTGGCAAAATACAGCTTACCGTCAGTTGTAAAAGCACTGTCAATCTGTACCCATGATTTTAACTTAGATGACAAAGATGATGCGGTCGGTGCCATGATAAAACAAGGATATTTGTATTTAAAACTCTTAAGAACTTGCGTTGAACAATACCGCACAATATATTATTTAAGACGTCTTTTGTCCAACAACGAGAATCCGCCAAGGCAAGAAACAAGCAAGCCCAGAAGTGTAGGCGAAAGACAAAACACTGACTTGACAATAACTTCAACGCACCGCACTGCACACCAGATTGTTATTTACGTGTAGGCTTACACTCCGAGAGCGTCGATAATACTGGCGTCAAAAATCACATTGTGCCCTACAATAGCATAGAGTTATATAGATATTTGTTTGTTTAGGTAGATGGAATCCGTTGCGAGAATTGCAAGATCTGCGAAGAGTATTTATTTACCGCGGACAGCACATTCTTTCCCCACCGAGTCTGCTGAACGTGCGAACGAAACGTAAATAAGGAGTGGGCCGCGCATACCATTCTCATCTAACATCCCGTGCGAAATGCCTTACTTGTCGCTTGACTTCATAAAAAATTTTACTTCTTGAAAGTAGAATCTATGCGTGCAATTGCAACAGATGCAATATTTTGCCTTTTCTTGCAATAAATTTAATTGCACCTGATTCTGATTAATTGCACATTTGCGCATCTGAGTAATGTTGTTATAGGCCTAACTATTTTTTGCCATTTCAATTTTCAAATTGAAGTAAAGTATAGTAAAATAGCTAAAATATGTAGAAATATGTAAGATGGAGTGAAATATGTAATATGAACAAAATATGTAAAAATATGTAAAATTATACTCGCGGATAAGACACCTATTGGTATGATTCGCCGATATCTGGCTTTTCCGTGTAAATATGCACTCAGCATTCAAATATGTAATTACATAAAAATCCGGGCCTTAGTTATGACTGTGTTGATTATGTGAGATTTATTGTTAGTTAAATTAGTAGGCTTGTGTGTTGGACAATCGTAAACTTAAAAGAATTAATTGTAGCAAAAAAGTGACTTTGTTCATTGAAACTGGTATGAAAGTTGTGAGTAATGAATTCTCTGGTGTTTATTTTATTCCACAATTTAAAGATCAAGATCTATGTAGTTATCATAACAATATTAAAACAGATTAGAATGAATAGGCAAAGTAAAAAATGATTGATTGTATAGATTTGGGGTTTGTGTTCTCAACTGTTGTACAAACATTTGCATAGAGAGAATTCCTCAAAAATCTGTAGCCACTCTAGGCTTGAATCTGCATTGCACACAATCTGATATACAGTAATTAGTAAAACTTAATTATTCAGTTTCAGTTAATATGGTCCTAGTTGAATAAGTAATTTATTGTTGTTGTAAATTCCCAGTAGGCTGTAAATGTACTTGTAGGGTTCCATTATATAGGTTTTGTCATGATTTCCGTGTATTTCATGTATTTGAAAACATATATCTGGGTAATTAAACAACAAAAAATTATACAATAAAGTTAGATGTTTTCATTATACTTTGCATTTACATGTTTTATTGATTATGCTTATTAACATGTTTTTTTTTTATTTCAGTCTTTTTACTGGTTTTGATAATGGCATTTGTACTCTGTGCAATACTTGAAGCACTTTCTATTTTCCTATTTATTGGAATTAAACAGGTAATTGTGATCATTAAAATTATGTTTAAAATATTTTTAGTTGATCCTTGAATCCCTGACAGATCTTTAAAAATATTATTGTGTAATTTGTTGCTTTAATTAGCTATCTAGGATATGAATTAATTTGAATCAAAGGAATTCAGAAATTCAACTGATAATCACTTATTAGTACATAGTGTTACTAATTTCACAAGACATCAATTTTAAAAGAAAGTAATTTTATTAAATCTGTGACACAGTTAAAGAACATTAGATAGCTAGTAATGCAACCTCATACATAAGAAGCATAAAATTCTTTCAAGCTATACAAGTGATTCAAGACATGACAGACATAACAACAAAATTGTCTGTAGACTATACAAATGATATTAGTAGTTGAGAGCTTGTAAGCACAGCTCTTTGTTACATGCAGTTTGGAGCATCATTTGTGTACATATTTTATGTTAGAATATTGAAAAGAATTATGGAATATAGGTTGGAGTGATCTGTTAAAAATATCTGGTCGGAGTAGTTCAAAGTAATATAGAATAACTTTCCTAAGACAGAAGGAACTGTGAACTGCCACCCAAAGAAATTTTTACAATTGAAGCTTTAGAAAACATTTTCAACTCATTCTTGTCTCTTAAATGTAAAGTATACTATTGGAAAATTTATAAAAATGATTTTAAATACTTTAATTTTTTTGTTTATATGATACCGGTAATGTCAGAATTCTTTTTTTTTTTATAAAAATGGTGAAGGTCTACTAATACAAAATTTAAAATTGAATAAGACTACCAGTTTAACCTGTGTACAACTCCCTGCACAGTCACCTGCTACTGTCATTGAATAAGACTACCAGTTTAACCTGTGTATAACTCCCTGCACAGTCACCTGCTACTGTGATTTAGCCCATATCTAAACTAATGAGCATATCCAGTGTAAGAGGTTGACACTGCATTTGTTATTTAAGAACTGTAAGATTTCTCTGTTAAAGATTGCTTTTGGAAAGTTCTTAGAAACAAATATGTATCCACAAATAAAGAGAGCATGGAAATATAGCTATTTTATTGGGACATTATTTGTAAACTACAAAATGAAAGAGTATTGAAATTTATTTTAGTAGTACAGTAAAACCCCGGTTAACCGAACTAAAGGGGGGGAAGCCGTTTCGGATAACAATTTTTTCGGTTAAGCCATGAACATCTAATACTACAGTATTTTGTATTGTAATTACAGTATGTATTTTTTAAAGGTTTTGAAGGTCAAACGAATTCAAAAATCTCTTTGTAGGCTACACTTATGTTCTTTATTAAAGTTAAAATTACATTTTTCGGATTACAGTACATCAATATACAGTATACAGTCATCCCCCGAGATACGTAATTAATGCGGACCGTAGACTTTTGCGTAACTCTAATTTTACGTAAGTCGAATTTGAACATTGCTTAAGTATACCTACGTACTTATTATTATACAGACATATGTATGGGTACGTACGTACATACATGAGTACGAACAAATCACTCGCAGCAAGCTATACTAATGACGTGAAACAATACATCTAGAAAAACGAGCGATAAACATGTGCTTGGTTCCGCTGCTCAACCTTCACTGAGTAGAAGAAGATTCCGAGAAAGAGTGCCCGGTACGCTTGCGTTCGTGCTTAGACCGAAAAGTAAAGGATTAGCAGAGCAATAAAGTAAGAGAGAGTGTGTGTGTGTGTTTGTTTACAAAGAGAGAGTGAGAGTGAATAGTGTATTGACGCAGTCGCTACAAGGTACAGTTTGCATGCTTGAAATAGAATACAGTACAGTAATTCTTTGTAAAATTGTATGTTACTCTACTCAAAAATTTTTCCATTTTTTGAAATTTTCATTTTACGTAACTGCGAATTTACGTAAGTCGCGTGTTAACGTATCTCGGGGGATGACTGTACTGTACTTAATAGTTTGGAGCATATGAATTACTACTCATTTAAAAAACTCTGTAATTTTTGTTTGTTTCTTGCGTCCCTCCCAACGTTTTCGAGCAGCGATGTCCCGCCATCTTTTCATTAGAAGGACGTCAGCCGGCGTTGACTCACTGCATTGTTCAACAAATCTTAGGGCAACCTAACAACAACACATGTACTGTACTGTAATTTTTGTGTTATACTATACCCAGTAGGTTTTTGAAAGATAACAAATTCTTAATTTAGGCTTACGTCTAGTGCTCGAAAACCATCGTCAGCTGTCACTCCGTCATCCACGTCATCTACTTCGGTCTCTTCGATCGCGTCAGCATTTGACTGCAACACTGTTTCTACAATTTCTTGGTCCGTGATTTCTTGCGAATCATCCGCGACAACCGATTCATCCACCTCGCACGTATCCATGTCTTCGCATCCGGGAATTCTTTTTACCATTTCTGTCAAGTTTTCAAAATTTTCTGAGTCGTCTCCTTCAAGCCCATCATACAGTTTGCTCCAGCACCTTTGAAGAGTTTCTGCTTTCACATTATCCCAGGCTTGCGCACACCAGTAAATTACGTGTTTCATATTTACTGCCTTCAGCGCTTCATTCATGTTTTTGTTTTGCATGTCACTATCTTGCAGGATGGTTCTCAAAAATAGCCCACGGTAGTGCCGTTTAAATGTCGCTATTACGCCCTGATCCAGTGGCTGAATTAGACTGGTAACATTTGGGGGAAGGAAACGCACAACAATATCGCCACTTTTTAACTCACAAGGATGCGTAGGCGCATTGTCAATTAATAAGATCGCTTTTTTAGGCAGACCTTTTTCAGTTAAAAACTTTTCAACTTTCGGTACAAACTGATCACTAAACCATTCAGCAAAGAGTTCACAAGACATCCAAGAACTTTTTTGGGCTCTATAAAAAACTGGTAGCACATTTCGGGCAACATCCTTCAAGGCCCGAGGTTTTTTCGACTTCCCGATACACGTTGGGGGCAGTCTATGTGTGCCAGAAGCGTTTGATGCCAAAAGAACAGTTATACATTCTTTTTGCATTTTGTGTCCTGGGGCAGACGTTTCTTTTGAGGAAGCTAAGGATTTTGTAGGCAACATCTTGAAATTAACACCCGTTTCATTGGCATTGTAAATTTGGTCCTTAGTGTAGCCTTGGGTGTAATCTTCAAACTCTGTTTTGAAAACAGCAACCGCGTCTGGGTCTGCAGATAACTTTTCTCCACATACATTCAATTGCCGAATGCCGTATATGTTTTTAAACCTGTCTAACCACCCAGAGCTTGCACAAAAATCTTTTCCTTCCTCACCTAACAACTCAGCTAACATTTTAGCTTTTTCTTGCAGTATCGGGCCAGTCAAAGGCATGCCTTTTTCTCGTTGTTGGGTGAACCAAAGATAAAGAGCTTCGCCTACTTTTTCAAAGTCGGATGTTTTCAGTGTTTTTCTATGAGGATTTTTCACAGCTTGCTCTAGAAATTTAGATTTAGACTTCACCCATTCTGAAACGGTAGAAACACCAACTCCGTAATTAGCCGCAACAGTTTTCAATAAACTTCCTTTTTCAACTTCTTTGATAGCAGCTAATTTATCAGCGAAAGTAATCACAACACGCTTCCGCTTAGTCGCCATAGCACAAAAATACACACGCAACGGAAATAAACAACCACTTGAAGGGACTATTGTATCGCAGATCCCCACACTTGTGTGTTGACAGCTAGTGACTGATGCGGGCGTCATGGTCTTGGGAGGGGTTGGAGAGTTGGCAGTGTAGCTATATTTAGACTGGTGAGCCGATGGCTGGGGAAGCAACTCAAGGTCGGGCGTTCACCTCTCCCCGCTAGCCATAGCCCAGCACACTCTCGCCCTCGAATTATTTCCGTGCAGTACAGTACTGTATTATTTTTTGGATTTGCGATTTTCGGAGGCATTTCGGATAACCCAGGTTTCGGTTGACCCGAGTTCGGTTAACCGGGGCTTTACTGTATTTAATTATGTTCTTCATTTCTTCATATTAGTTTGTGTAATAAGAAAAGAAATTCAATATAAAGTTGTAAAAGATTTAGAGGTAATATACCCTAAAATTAGATACTCAGTTGTAGGTGAAAGTTATGTGACTGAGCTGATCTGATGAATCCAGTGATGTGAGAGGCCTCAAATCCAAATTTTCTAGCACACTTTGGTGAGTGTTAATTGAAATGTTGTTCAACCTTTCTACTGCATCAAGAATGTCAAATTGATCTTCAGGCAGCAAACAATGCTAAATAATCTCTTAGCTGACATTGTGCATACAGGTTCAATATGGATGAGTGTGATGCATTTAGTGACTTCAAAGAGAAGGCCATGTACTGCATCATACATGATATATTGTGGTGAAGGTTCTCTTCTTTGTCTGCCAATGGCCCCAAGCAGTAACAAGTGTAGAAGGAACCTGTTAGCTTCAACATCATTTGTGGAGAAGCCCTAACTCTAACTTGACCCCACCACTATTAGAGACAGAGTTCTTCTGGACTTTTAGTACTTTCTGAAGCCATGTAGATTGAAATCTCTGTTTTACACAACACAATTTATCAAATGTTTTATGATATTCTACTAAGATATCAAGTAATCATTTCAGCTTTGATTTCACTTCAGTAGCATCTATGTGGAGACAGTGGACCTTGCATTCACTTCCTCAGTAGAGTTTATTACTTGGCGATAGAGGGAGACAAAAAGTATGCCTCTAGCTATTGCAACATTTTCTCTAGGTATCCATCATGTTTTGATATTACGTCAGTTATGTATTTTACAAAAGTCACAGAACTCATGGATATTTTCATCTGGGGCACAGTGGATGCAATTTTATTAGGGACAGTTTTGTCCTTGACATGGATAGTTCTAAACAGATGTATCGTTTTAAGGGGCTCCATGATTTTTTCTATCAAATCTTTAGCCAGGCTTATTTTAACTCTCACAATCAACAGACAAACCAACCTTTATTTCACTATTAATAGTTAGAACACTCTGAATTTTTAAACAGATTTTACAGTGTCGGCTATAGTTAGGACATTCTATGTTTGGAATGTTGAGTTCCAAGGATTTAAGAACCCCTACAGTAGCAGAAATTTAGATTTCCAGGTAGTACTAGGGAATTCAGGCCATGAAAAGTGCATAACAATAATCATTATTAGTATAATCAGTAGTAGTAGTCAAAGAACTTGTATAGCAAAATTGAAAGTTAAGGGCATGGAAATGTGCGAAACGCTTATGGTCAGAGGGGAAAGGCAATGTGGTGGGAGTCGCTATGAGATGTGTGAAGAGAATTGTTATCAGCGACAGTGCTGCCAACCTATAGATATCGTTTCTATTAGTAACAAACACTCACGACTGTTAAGGTTTGTTTGTAAATATGTCACTATGAATCTCCATATCAGCGCACGAGTGTGTGTGTACCTACAGTCACACAGCTGGCTTTAAAAAAAGAATTATACGTTTATTGTTTCCGACGTAAATCAAATAATAATAACAATAATAATATTGTAATTGTATTACTATACAAATCAAGCAAATGATATGTTCACACGTATCGGAATTTGTTGCTGTTACATATCAGAATGTTTTATAAACATATCTGAGTGTTGTTTGGCTCTGTCATTGTGTACTGCTGAGACGTAAAAAACTACAGCCTTTCTGGCCATTCTTATCGCAGTGGAATTTGCAAACTGTACACTTCCACTCCTTAATTACACTCGTCTATCTCTACAGTTTATCGTTACATAAAGGAACACATTCTTCGTATTAATTTAATCGCAAGAATCATTTTAATCCTGGACAACAAAAAACTGTTTATTATTACTTCCCGTGCTTGGCAATGAATAACTTTCCTGTCTTTGCTAGTTGAAGGAGAAGTATCCATTCTAACAAATCTCGTTACTGGATGATAACACAAATAATTATGATAATACGTAATTACAGAATAAAAACTACCAATAGAAATTAACTAAAAAAATAAATAACCAGTAAAAATGAGTGCCTGTAAAACAACGATACAATTAATAATAAATTGAAATAATAATAACAAATGCAAGACTGAGATAGTACGTCACACAGTAACCAACAATGTACGGGTAACTAAAACATCACACGCAATTTGGTTAACACCTTCACTTGCTTACCAGCTGATTCTACATTACCCTCCTGCCATTCACAATTTCAAAGTGGACTTGTCCATCCATAAATTGGTTTCTGCGCATATGCCCTTAACTTTCAATTTTACTGTAACCACAGCTCATGATTAACAGACCTGACTGAAGGAATGTGTGCAACTTGTCAAATGAGATACCAAAACAAATGATGGATATGCTCTCAGCTTTTAGATAGAATTGTATATTAACTGAGGCTAGGATAATGGAATTCATAATAACAGAAGTGACAAAATTAGGAAAGGCAGACAACATGAATAGTTTAATGATATTAAAAATGTTTGTATTAGGAGTATTTATCTGATTATATTGCATATATTAAGTACACAGAAAATTCAGAAAATTGTAAGAAGAATTGAAAATGTCTTAACACGTTGGCTGATTTGAAAAATGGCTTACCCTAGGAACTAAAAAATCCAGGTCAACACAAACAAATGACAGTCGGGTGTCCCGAGTATCGGGTCATGTGGCCTTGGCTAGGTGATGTCATCGCCTGGGACTCGGGTCATGCGCACCCAGTGTGTTAAATCACTAGCTGCTGTATTTATTTGTGAATGACAAAATAAATTTGCAATTTGTTTTTGTTTCAGTACAAACAAACGTACATTCTAGCATGGCCTATTGGTGTAACAGCCATCAATATTATTCAAATTTTAATGCTACTTTTAGTATTTTTGGCTTCAGCAACACCTATGAATTCACCAAAAGAGCTGTTCTTTCTGCTAGAATCATGTGAGTTAAATTGTCTAAAAACTGATACTAACATAATAGAATAAACTAACATGTGTGTGTATGTGTGAATGTATGTGATCAGAGTTTTATTATGAATTGCCATGCAATCAGAACTGTATTTCACTACGTATTAATATACATTTTATCCAAAAACATTTTTTTTTAATCCAGTGCTGTCATTACTTGAAGTAGCAGCTTTCAAGTAGTGTGAGGTTGTATACAGAAAATAAATTAACTCCTGAACATGACTAGAACAATTTAATTCATAAAGTTAAACAATATAAAGATAAGTAGTATAAACAATATAGTAAGTACAATTTTCTTTAATTGTAAATATACATTCATAGATTCTTGGATTTCATTGTCCATGACATGTCTGTTGATTAACTAAATATAATTAAATCAGTACCGACTCAGAACACAAAGTTTTTTATGGGTAAAAGCATAAACATTTTACCTTATAGCCTGAACCAGGTTTCGCTTATTATAAGCTTCATCAGAGGCTGCTACTGGAAGCGCTGCCCATCGTTTGGCGATGGTGTCGCCAATCCTTCTTGGTGATGGTGTCCACGACTTTTGAAGGATCGATGTTGTGTATGTGGAGTGTGCTATGTTAGAATAATGCATGTGATTTGAATCGTGTCTGTTTATTTATGATGTCGTTTTTATGTGTTTTTGTGTGTTTGTATATTTCCAATTGTTCAAGAGTGTCTAGTTTTCGTCCTTCTGTGTGTACGTGTAGAACATTCATGTTATTGTCGATTTTTGTGTATGTGTGGTTTCATGGCCCCCACATCCTGAAGCGGGCCCCCAGGCCAGGATCTTTGGCGGGCCCCCCTACCTACCGCTAAGTTTAAGGGCAGCGTAATGTTCTACAGCATTTAGGATAAAATAATTCAGTTTAAATGATGACACAAAAGTAATATTTATATTTATTTAAAAAACTATATGGATTTACATAATAAAAACTTACAATAATATAAAAAATTATCTCAAAATATATTTTCTAGCTTTTGTCGACGCAAATTTTTCAATAACTTCAGTAAAATCAACTTGCTTAGCTAAATCATTTTCGATGCACAATATTGCTAGATGATTAGCAACTCTTGACTAGTTGTGCTTCTTTGCCATGTTTTCAATGAATTTGCCAGTCTGCTGAACGATCTTTCAGCTGAAGAAACAGTAACTGGTACTGTACAAAACAGTTTAATGGCGAGACAGACATTGGCAAATATACCTTGCAGTTTTTTGTCGTAAATTGCGTTCAGAAGTCTAATTGGGGTTCTTTCAGTACCGAAAACTGTCTTGTGAATACTTTTAAGGTGAAGGATTTCGTGCAGAAAGTCTTCTGACAAATCTTTCTCATATGTATTTACAAGTTTTGCTGCTTTTGCGGTAAGTTGACCATCGTCTAAGTTCTGGAAGCTCAAAATGGGTGAGAATAATTCACATATGGTATCTGCTGCTTCAAGTCGTGTCATTAAATCATTGATAATAAAATCCAATACTGGGTAAACTACGGAAATTCTGAAATCTTGTTCAGGTTCTATAGAAATTTTTCGGTTTTCGGGAAATTGAGGTTGCACTCCTACTGCTTCAGCAACTACTTTTGCTTCTTGAACAACATTTTCCCACGAGTCACATAAGTGCTGCATCTCTTGCACTAAGTCTCTTATAAGTGCGGTCTCGACATCAAGAGATATTCCTTTACTTTGTATGACAACGTTCTTGTTGTCAATACTTGCTAATATTTTGTGCCAAAACACTGTCATTAGCAGACCTTTATAAGATCTGAAATATTTTTTTAGGCCTTTAGTTGTGTTCAGTGCTGAAGGAGTTAATCCTGTAGCCATCTCTCCAAGAATGACATCTAACACAGCAAGTATGCCAGGATAATGTTTAACAATTGGGCGCACAGCTTGAATTCTTTCACTCCACCTTGTTTCTGAAAGACTTTGAAGAGATAATGTTACGTGTTTTTTCAATACTTCCCAGCGTGCAGGACTGTGAGCAAACAAAGAGTAGAAGTTTTCTATATTCCCGAAAAACGTTATAACATCTGGGTTGAGCTTTGCAGCGTTGACTCCTACGCGATTCAATGAATGTGCTCCGCAGGGAGAGAACAAGGCACATTTGTTCTTTTCTAAGATGCGGGACTTAACACCGTTTATTTTGCCACGCATATTTGCGCCATTATCGTAGCCTTGCGAACGGCAATCATGGAGAGGTATATTGTTTTTTTCCAGAGTTGCAAGTATTTCTTCAGTTATTTTTTTCCAGTAAAATTCATGAACTCAATGAAACGTTCATTCACTTCGAGTTCGTTTGAGTCTTGGTTTTGGGATATGTATCTGATAATTAGGACGTTTTGTTCACTGTGAGAAATATCTGGTGTTGCATCTACTATTATTCCGTAGAAAAATGCGTCTCTTCTTTGGTCAAGAATGGTTTGGAGAACTTTGTCTGCACAAAGGCCAATAAACTCATTTTGAGAATACCACGACAAATAATGTGCATGTCCTTTCATACTTTTACCTTCCACCTGATTTTGTTGAACTTTGGCGAGATGTTGTCGTGTCACTTCATCGTACTTTCCAATCAACTCTAAAATTCCTAAAAAATTCCCATTATGAACATCTCCAATCTTTGTGTTCTCTCCTTGAAAAGCTAAACCTCTAGATGATAAAAATAACGTTACGTCTACAATCCGTTGCAGAAGTGCTCTCCACTTAGCTGTCTCACATTGCATTTGCAGTTGTAAGTTTTTATCGATTCCACGTCCTTTTAATGACTGCAAAAGGAATTTCCAAGCCAAATATTGTACGAAAAAATGTACGCGGTTTCAAGAAAAAAACGAAGTAAACATACCTGTAAAAACTTTTTGGCGCGCCGGCGAACAAAACAACGATGTAATACACTAACCAGATCACTTTCAAACTGAACATAAACATTCAGCAGAGCTTATCCCACAGATATTCACATACCGTAAACATTCGTAAGTAAACACGCATTGCATAGGCAAACATCAGCTGTTTTTGTTACTTTTCAAGGCTTCCAGAGAGTGCAGCACTAATCATAAAGCATTTCTAACGATGTCATACCATACAGACAATGTTGTCGAATACCGCAGCAAACGGAGACGTTTTTTAAATGATGTGGACTATAGGCAAATTGCTCAGCGAACAGAGACAAATTTATTCGACTACAGTCGAATTACGCGGCAAAAGGGTTAATTAATTCTTCCACTGACAATAATGAAATTAAAGGGTATTCATGTCCACGCGGGTGAAGCCGCGGGAAAAAGCTAGTATTTTATAAAGAAGTCGCTTTTTGTCTTCTGTTCATCTCATATAGCTATCCGACCCACCACGCCGGGCCCCCCCTAATCCCGGGCCCCCAGGCTAGAGCCCCGTCAGCCCCCCCTTGTGGGGGCCATGCGTGGTTTGCTTCAATGAGATGGTTTGCAAAGGTGGATTTGGTAGTGGAGTGCAGTGCCTTTGTGTGTTCAATGCATCTTTGTTTGAAGCTACGTCCTGTCTGGCCTATGTAGAGTTTGTTACAATCTGAGCAATTTAGTTTGTAAACACCAGGTAGATCAGATTTGTTTTGTGCTTTGTGTACATGTTTTGATACTGTGTGTTCTGTTTTGTTTGTAGTTTTGTAAGCGACTCTGTATCCTGCTTTTTTGAATTTGTGAGGTACTTTTTCAGTGTTGTTGTTGATGTATGTTAGTGTTATGAATTTGTTGTTTTCTGTCTTTGTCTGTTGTTTTTTTGTGTTTTGTGTAGGAGTTTATTGACTATTGTTGTGTTGTATCTGTTGGATTCTGCTAGATATTTTGTCATGTTTAGTTCGTCTTTGTAGTCTTTTTCATTTAGTGGGATGCTGTTAAGTCTATGTATCATAGTTCTGAAGGCAGCTAGTTTGTGTTGCATTGGGTGATTGGAGGAGTTGTGTATTAGTGTGTCAGTAATAGCTGGTTTTCTGTATATAATGAATTTGTGGCTGATTGATAATGGAGAGGATTGGGATTTCTTCTTTATGGATTTTGGGAAATGCTTGGAGGGTAGGGGCTGATGGTCGGATTTGTCTCATGTAGAGCTTTTGTTTGTGTGTCATTATGTGTTTGGCTTTGTCGATTAGCTGTTTTACTGTGTTCTGGTATCTGCCAGTGGGGTCGTATCAAAGAACTAAACATGACCCCACTTACAGATACCAAAACACAGTAAAACAGCTAATCAACAAAGCCAAACACATAATTACACACAAACAAAAGCACTACATGAGACAAATCCGACCATCCACTTCCCAAAATCCATTAAATAAAATCCCAATCCGCCCCATTATCGATTACCAAAATGCCCCTGCATACAAACTCACAAAACATCTAGACAAAATTATCAGACAACACATACAAATAATAACAACACTGCAGTAAAAAACAACAGAGACCTAGTAACAAAAATAAAAGACAAACACATCCCCTATAATGCCTCACTAGCCTCCTTTGACATTAAAAACCTGTACACAAACATCCCCATCTCCGAAACAATCACCATCCTACAAAACAAACTCAAACAGAACAACACATCAGAAGAACTTATTACAGAAATAACAGAAACTCTGAACATAATGACAAAACAAAACTACTTCACATGTAACAATAAATTTTACACACAGAAAGACAGTCTACACATGGGCTTACCCATATCCAGCATATTAGCAGAGGTCTTTCTCCAACACATAGAAAAAACAAGAATCTTAAAAAACAATGACAGACACTCACATAAAATACTAAATCGGCACAGATACGTTGACAACATCATAATTCTTTACAGGGGAAACAAAAGACAATGCGGACAGCTACTAACCCACATAAAGAAAATACACAAAAACATAACCTTCGCTGCTGAATTCGAGTAAAACAATAGCATAAACTTCCTAGACCTCTCCATCACAAAATTTGAACACAGCCACAAATTCGTTTTATACAGAAAACCCGCTACAACTGACACACTAATACACAACTCCTCCAATCACCCAATGCAAAACAAACTAGCTGCCTTCAGAACTATGATACATAGACTTAACAGCATCCCACTAAATGAAAAAGACTACAAAGACGAACTAAACATGACAAAATATCTAGCAGAATCCAACAGATACAACACAACAATAGTCAATAAACTCCTACACAAAACACAAAAAAACAACAGACAAAGACAGAAAACAACAAATTCATAACACTAACATACATCAACAACAACACTGAAAAAGTACCTCACAAATTCAAAAAAGCAGGATACAGAGTCGCTTACAAAACTACAAACAAAACAGAACACACAGTATCAAAACACGCACACAAAGCAAAAAACAAATTTGATCTACCTCGTGTTTACAAACTAAACTGCTCAGATTGCAACAAACTCTACATAATCTAGACAGGATGTAGCTTCAAACAAAGATACATTGAACACACAAAATCACTGCACTCCACTACCAAATCCACCTTTGCAAACCATCTCATTGAAGCAAACCACACATACACAAACATCGACAATAACATGAATGTTCTACACATACACACAGAAGGACGAAAACTAGACACTCTTGAACAATTGGAAATATACAAACACACAAAAACACATAAAAACGACATTCTAAGTAAACAGACACAATTCAGATCACATGCATTATTCTAACATATCACACCCCACATACACAACATCGATCCTTCAAAAGTCGTCGACACCATCACCAAGAAGGATTGGCGACACCATCGCCAAACGATGGGCAGCGCTTCCAGTAGCAGCCTCTGATGAAGCTTATAATAAGCGAAAACTGGTTCAGGCTATAAGGTAAAACATTTACGCTTTTACCCATAAAAAACTTTGTGTTCTGAGTCAGTACTGATTTAGTTATATTTAATACATTCATAGTTTTAATGAAACTACTTTGTAAACTTGTTATCAGTCAGTTTGATCAACTTTGTTTAACTTGAAATAAATTAAAGTTAATTATTTACAATAGTCTATAGATTAACTCAGTTTTCTGGAAAAAGGTTTACAGTAGATTACTCAATGACAGAATCATTCTGACCCACTATATTGCTTTGTATCAGAAGCTTGTGCTTCATCCTTCATGTGTCTTGCAGTTCTGATGCTCTTCACCACAGCTAATGAGGAAATTTTATTAGATTTCATAATAATATTAACACTAATAGAAAAACTTATAAATTAAGTTACTCTCCCATAATGTAACATCTGCATAACCACCTTTTTACATTATTATGGCAATTATATATAAAACATTCAATACACTTCCAGTTTTTATTAAATCTTAACTAACCACCTATACCACCCATGTATACAATATAGTCTGATTAAAAAGTACTTTATAAGAGTGTGTGACTGTTACACAATTATGTGACTTTCTTAATCTTAAAAATTGTCGTAAGGTTTATAAGATTATTTGAAATTAGCATTATTAATTTATTATATTGTTTAATTGCTTACAACTATAACTTGTGCAAATTATTAATTTCAGTTAATGACTGATGATCAGACAGATAATTCCTTTAACATCACTTACTGATCTGTACATACAATATTTGTAATTTATCAACTACACAGACTATGAAACTTGTGCATATGTGTTAACTACGCACTTATTCATTAATGTCAGAAGTTATAATACATTATTTTGTACAACTTATTCCTGTCTCACTGATTTTCTTAAATTCTGTTACTGGCTTTAGTCCACCTAAACCAAGTTTTGGGAATTACACTTTTATATATGAGATGCACTGCATTTAATGGTTAACTATATTCATTGGGATTGGTGTCTGCATTAAAAGATGATTACTCTTATTAGCATGGATTCTGTGGATCTCATAGGCCATATTATCTTTGAGTAACCTCTTCACTGTGCACATGCTCCACTCCATGCAATACAAGTGATTATACTCTCTTGTCATGTGTTTAACATATTTACTGAACCTGCCTTAAAATGTTTAGTTTTAACTAAACATACTCCAGACTAGCATGCTTCACAACACACTACAGACTAGCATACAATCTCAGTAAATTGGAATTGCTCTTCTCTCAAACCATTAATAAGCGTCAAATCCTGTATACTCATATAATCATATACTCTTAGACTGTCTCTTGGTGGCTCATGATAATAAGTGCAATACGCATATATTTGTAGACTCCTAGACTGTTCCCCATGTCTAGGATTTATTACTTCCTCATGTCTAGGATTCCCTCTGTTGCATTTATTATATTTATGAAACTTTCAAACTTCTAAGCATATCATCCCATTGTCTTTGCTAATCCAAATAGCTAAAAAACTCCTGTCTGTTCCAATAGGAGTCTATTTTAAGTCTCTTCTTTATTTACCAAGACTCTTTGTATAATACCATTGGTTAATGGTGATCTTTCTTCCTCTGGCATAATCATTGTTCAACAACGCTTAATACTGGTAATTTTATGGTTTGCCACTGAGACTTTCACTTTCTGTGAATTGTGTAGAATTTCACTTCCTTTGCCATCGATTAATTTTTAACCACAGTTTAATATTGATGGGTTTTTAGTGGAAGGTAAAGTATGCTTTGTTTATTCCTTCTGTTGGTATGTATTTGATCCTTCCTATGTCCATTATGCACAGGTACATTTTCTGCATTACATGGGCTTTCCAAAAACATTTTATTGTTATGTGCACTTTATAGTTATGCAACCTTTGCATAACAATACATTTTGGGATTTTATGACATTATATACTTCTTCAAGTAAGATAAATTTTACTCTTTTATTGCAAACAAATTCAACTGGTAACACCCTTCTTCTACCATTAGTTGGTTTAACAAAGACTATTTTATTGTAATTCTGCATATTTTGAGTAACTTCCCTTGTCACTTTCTAGCAGTTTTGAAGTTAAACCATTCCTCCACAAATCACATTATACATAATATATGGTTACTGTATATATTTTATAGCTAAATCATGTCAAGATAATACCATCTGACTTGTTTCACCTGTAACTGTGTATTAATTTGACATTAATTTAATTTAATTTAATTTAGCTTGTCTATTAGAATTCATTTATAATTTATTATATTTAACTGATACAAATTAAGTGAATATAAACTGTTAAATGTGTGCACAAAATGTACTACATAATCCACACACAGTCATATCAAACCTACTGTATAGATTCCTGCTCACTTATTCCAGTAAGAACTCTGCACAGCGAGTTATTACAAGCCTGCCATCTTACAAATTAGGCTAAAGCAAGCAGTTCTTGAAGTGGTGAGGGATAATTGCTCAGTCAGTCATCTTGTAATACGAGGGTTATTCGGAAAGTAAGGTCCGATTTCTTATAAAAAATAAACCATCACAGATTTTTTCAAAAAACTTTTTTTATTTAATTCCTTACATCTTTCTCTATTTTTCTACATAGTTTCCATTTTTGTTTAAACATTTGTCATAAAGTTCTACAAGCTTTTGTATGCCGAAGTCATAGAAGTCTACCGCCTGTGTGGATAACCAGTCTTTAACTGCTTCTTTCACCTCGTCATCTGTGGCGAAGCGCTTGCCGCCGAGAAACTCCTTTAGGTAGCGGAACAAGTGAAAATCGCTCGGCGCCAAGTCTGGACTGTACGGTGGGTGGTCAATCTGTTCCCATCCAAAAGATCTGATCAGATTTTGGGTTTGAATGGCAGAATGGGGTCTGGCATTGTCATGCAGCAACAAAACTCCAGACGTCAGATGGCCACGTCACTTATTCTGTATTGCACGTCGAAGTTTAGTCAGGGTAGTGCAGTAAGCGGCTGCATTTATTGTTGTCCCTTGCTGCATAAACTCGACTAACAAGACTCCATGTCTATCCCAAAACACGGTTGCCATAACCTTGCGTGTTGAGATTGTCTGCTTGGCATTGACTTTGACTGGTGATGTTGTGTGACGCCATTCCATTGACTGACGTTTAGACTCTGGGGTCATGTGAGAAACCCACGTCTCGTCCCCTGTGACAATGTTCTCTAAAAGTTGATCACCTTCCTGATGATATCGGTCCAAAAAATCAAGAGCACAAGCCATTCTTTTCATTTGGTGTTCCTCAGTAAGCAGCCTGGGAACCCAACATGAGCACAATTTGCGAAATTGCAAATTTTCAGAGACAATTTTGTGCAAAGTTGTTCTACCCACATTTGGAAATTCCAATGCTAAAGTTGAAATTGTGAATCGCCGGTCTTCACGAATTTTTTCGTCCACGGCATTGACCAAATCTTCTGTGATCACTGATGGTCGGCCTGATCGCGGTTCATCATGGACATTTTCCCGTCCGTCCTTGAAAGCTCTCACCCACTTACACACTTTGCTGTCACTCATCGCATTGGGGCCGTACACTTCACTTATCTGTCGATGAATTTCCGCTGGTGAAACGTTCCTTGCTGTCAAAAACCGAATCACTGAACGTATTTCACAGTCGGTGGGCTGATCAATTGTTTTAAACATTTTGAACTGACACTGTAAACAGCACACTGCAACAATACCAATGCAAATGGCGTCGTTTGACGCGCAAGGCTTGCCGGGAGTCAGTGCGCATGCGCATTTCAATGTTCGCACGTCATTCGATTAGCTACGGCGATTCGGACCTTACTTTCCGAATAACTCTCGTAGTTCGATTTCAGTCACTGAAGTTCTCTGCTACTTTATAAGCAATTATGACTATAAAAAGTAAAAACAATAAAAACATTAAATTACAGTTATTTCCACAAAATTATCAATTTTCCATAGTAGCACATAAGTATCTACTTTATATATTGTATTTATAGAATTCAGTATTTTTGCCATATTTATGTGTTTATTAACCACAGCGTGTTTAAATTTCAGGTTTCCTCTTGTATTTAACTCTAGTTGTGTACAGCTATTACAGAGAAGTCAGACTACTAAAAAACACTCCACAAGCATTCACAAATGAAGCATAGAGTATGAAGACAATTTGAAATTGTTTATATATGAGTTTTTACATATATTATAGATCTGTAAATGGTTTTCAAAGTAATATAATCATTTAATATTTGTATGTTCAGTAACTAAGACTGTATTATGTGTATGTGAATGGCAGTGGTGGCTGGTGGTTCCAAATTTTTGTGGTTGCAGTAGTTGGTTGAGTGGGTGGGGGAGGGGTTAAAAGGTGACACAACTAAGAATGAGCTCTCAAATGCTACTAGTGGAGTGTTGCGAAAGCTTTGCAACCACCAAGCTCATATATGGAACATAGGGCAATTGTGAAGAGTAACACACGTATTTGTATATATGTTTGTATAGTAAGCTCTGCCATTTAATATTGAAGTTGGAAGCAGCCTACAACCACCAGCCTGCACACCACATTTGAATAATTGTATGCGAACATTCCCGCATAGAATCTAATACACTTTCCATTGAAACTGATGGCACTATTAACTGCTTAATGTTTTTGTGCATTATTTTATAGTTTCGTTATTCTATATTGGTGACTGTGAAATGGTGCAACCATAACACCAACCGCCACTGGGTCAATGGTCAGTAATACAAAAAATGTGTTAATAAAATACTTTTGTCTTATTAAGTTGAACATTATCCTTTATTATTATATACATCCACCAAAATCAGTAAAATTTCAATTTTTTTAAATTATTGAATTTTTCCATCATTTTCGAAAATTATTATAATTTCATCATCAGTTCACACTAGAAAATGTTGTTATTTGTGTCTATTATATCTCACTGCACTTCATATATTAAGTGGCATAATGTTCAGCAAAATAATTATCCTTTATGTTTCTATATATTACAACTTATTATTCAGTAATTATATTTACAAATTACTCTACTTATATTATTTATATTATTGAATAATAAATAAATAAGGTTTTAACAAGAATATATTTTATTTAAATTATAATGTATTATTATAGATATTACACGAGTTTTATATTACTGTTATCTTCACATACATAAAATCACTCAGGTGTATATACACTTTCAGAAAATGAAGAAATTTTATATATCTGAAGATGTTAATGATATAAAAACTGCCAAATAATATGATATAATTTAATAAAATATATTCTTGTTAAAACAATTTTTGATTCTGTACATTTAATATTTATAAAAAACATATTAAAATCTTATATTTTTTAATTAGTGATATCGTATAAATTGCTTTTGTTTGTCCATTTTTGTTTTTCAGTTAAGAAGATTTTTATTCACACATGCTTAGAGGATGTCTGTTAGTTTGTTTTTGTTTAATTAAAAACAAATAAAACTTTAAGGAAAACTGACATTTAAGCAATAATTAATTTTAAATCCTTAAATTCGTAGTGACCGTCAATCAATGAATTTATCCGGTGAAGGGCTTGTGAGGATCGATCAAAGAGTATAACACAAGTTTTAAATTATTTGTGTCAACATTTCGACAATATAATTGTCATCGTCAGGACAATTGTTTCTGCGATGTTACAATGCCAAACACACAACGTCAACGCCAAACACACAACCTTGTAACAGCTTTTGAATGTTGGTTTATTGTCAAAACGTCAGCACAAATAATTTAAAATTTGTGTTATACTCTTTGACTGATCCTCACAAACCCTTCACCAGGATAAATTCATTAATTTTAAAGATTTAAAACAATATTTTGTCTAAAAGGACAGAGACTGAATGTATAACTCTGAAGGCCATATTATAAAAAACTAATAAACATACAGAAGGTGCTACATAAATATTGTATTGTGCTTTTGTATACATGCGCATGAGAGAGAGAGAGAGAGAGAGAGAGAGAGAGAGATTTGTTGGCTGCTTTAAACTTTTAGATCCATGATCCATGCTAGATAATGAGGGTTAGCTCTCAGTTCTACCAAATCAGCTGAGGTATACAGGAACACACAGTATAGAAAGTTAAAAAATAATGGCAATTTTTGCTTCACCCGATTTTTACATGCTTTGTTTTCCATTCTGGGAAGTAAGACAGATAGAATAGGAAACCAACAAAATTTTTTAAAATAAACACTGAGTATGATATAATTTTCTTTTGAAAGGATGAATAACAAAATTATTGTTGATGTGTTATAGTTCATTTGTCAATGACAGTAATGTACTGTGCTGTTGGAAGTATGTGGATATGATTGTTTTCACCTTACAACAGATAAACTTTTGTTAAGTCAGAAATTTTGAATTACTTTAAATGAGTATAAATGTAAGGAATGTGTATTGTAATAAAAAAAACTTTGTGATAATATTGTACAAATTGTAATTATTATTGATAATGAATAAAGTACATTCATTAATATATGGTATACTAACTAACTGCTTAACCTGCCCACTTAGTCTCCCAGATTGGAAGGTACATTTAACATAAAGTGTTAAATATCAACGTAGACAGTGGGAAATATTTTATATACAGAAGTTGTATACTGTTAAGAATCTAATGTTTTTAATAAGAAAATAATGTGTGATTTATTATGCAGATATTATAAGCAGTTTTTTAACTTCACAATTGGCCACAAGAACTAATGTACTTGACACTGTAGCAAAGAAACATAACTTACTGGCAAGTCCAATTATGCTCATTACTGAAGCATGAAGTAATGTAAATCTGGGTATTCATTTGCTTTCAGTTTGTGATCATGATAAGCTTATGTAGTATTCTCTGTTTTTGAAATTAATTAGTTTTAGTATTCAGTTAGTAGTGTACAATTTTTTCAGAGGAGGAGAAATGTTGTGCTTCCTGGTGTGTGGGACTTGCACCCACTAAAACCATATTTTCTTTGTACTACCAAGAATCACCGTGGTACTAATTTTCACAGTGCTTTACAGCGTGGGTATCATTTTCCTGTTTAGGCTTCTTGTTTCTTGAGTAACGTTACCACTTTCTGCTTACCCCGATTCTGACACACTTATCTTACTTCCAACACAGAAGATCCAGCACCATAAGGTCGCCACGATGTTTTGGGTTACCCATCAAAACCATAACATTACTACTATTACACACTTTATTTGATTTTAATTATCCAGATTCTTTTAGGTGAGCGTCTCCATACGGAACAGGTTAGGTTTATTGTGAAATAACTACACTGAACTCATGTTTCTATTGATAATACATCTAGTTTTATTTTACTCAGAATTTAACCTTTGTTTTTTCTTTATGTATTTAACATCAGAATACCAAACTATAAATTTTGTTAACTCATGTTTCCATTGGCAATAGATTTCATCTTATTCTATCAAACTTTTGATCTTATCTTTACTTCTTTAACATAAAAATGCAAAATATAGAACTTCACTAACTAAAATTAACAATTTAATGGGCAAACCAGTACTTTGATTTCGTTTGTACCCACGTTCTCTTACACACACACACACACACACACACACACACACACTCTCTCTCTCTCTCTCTCTCTCTCTCTCTCTCTCTCTCATTCTTTTCCCCTGTTTTGTTAGAGCTCTCATTAATTATGATTTTTAACTGAAAGTTTTGAACTAGGGCAGATTAATGATCTAGGTACTTATCCAGTCGCTGTACATCTCGATGGCATTGCACCAACACTGTTAATCCACTGTTTCCAGAAAACACTTGCGAAATTAGTTTAAAAGTGTGAAATTTTGAAAAACCTGTTACTGAGTATTCATTCTGACATTCTTTCTTGTTGTTTTGTGTTCATTTACATGATTTAACTGTTTGACGACACTAATTTGCTCGAGCTGAAATTTTATACGACCGCGCGGTCTGTACACTGGGAGTCGACTGTAAATTGAAATAGCACTAATTTTCTTGACCGCACGGCCCGTGAGTTTCTCGTCGACTGAGCGTCCAACATGGCTGGAGCCACACTCTCCGGGGCTTAGCCTCATGGTCTCAATCGGATGCAGTTTCTATTTCTCGTCCTCTCATTGGTGGGCGAGCCGGAAAGTAATTCGCTTCCTGACTCCATGTAGAATTTTTACGTCGCAAAAGGCGGCACACACACGCGCTCTTACGCATTCCATTGTTATAATTTCCGTCGCACCTGGCATCGCATGGTACCGACTCGGCCATAGTATGTCTCAAATACATGTCAGGTGAGTCCTATCAGTGGATAATAAGTGATATGTTTCTTGGCAAGGCTGTCCCACCCAAGGAGCGGTAAGGGTTAATGGGTTATTTTCATCACTATAAAGTGTTTAACTAAACACACGGTTTAGCAGTTAAAGGTGATAGTGGGGATGATTCTAATGTTATGCATTGTCTTGAAATGCGAGCTCAAGATTCAGATTCTTTAAAGACATGGTTAAAATGTTCATCAAAATTCAGATGGTTGTTGTCCAAAATACAAAATGAATGCATTGGAATTCTGGAACAAAAGTTTTTTTTTTTCAAATATTAAAAGAATAGGAAAATATTCTTTCTTGGATTTCGTTGTCCATGACGTGTCTGTTGATTAACTAAATATAATGAAATCACTACCGACTCGGAACACAAAGGTTTTTATGGGTAAAAACATAAAAGTTTTAACTTATAGTCTGGACCAGTTGTCGCTTATTATAAGCTTCATCAGTTATAACTTAGAACCTAATAATAAGTGAAAACTGGTTCAGGCTATAAGGTAAAACTTTTACGTTTTTACCCATAAAAAACTTTGTGTTCCGAGTCAGTAGTGATTTAATTATATTTAAATATTCTTTACTTATAGATGAAACTTCTGATCTTTTGTATGACGAACAAATTTTATTCTGTATTTGTATAGCTACTGATGAACTAGAAAGCATGGAGTATTTTATTAGACTTTATGAAAACATTTAGAATTTAAAATAGTCAAATTTGTACTCATTTGGTTTGATTTAAGTATCAAAAATCTTCGAGGTCGGTGTTATGATGGGGCAAGTAACTTGAGTAGTGTAATTTTGGGATTGCAGCTGAGGTTATCTGATGAACAACTGGCTGTTCCATGTCTTCACTGTCTTAAGTAATCAGGACAGCCCCAAATTCAATCAAACTAACTCATGGTATGATGTTCTTAGTGAAAGAATTGATTATCACAAAAAGTCATCAAAACGATTAAACTGGTTTCATACAAATCAAGCTAGTGAAATAGCACCTGGGCTACAACACACAAGTTTGCACCATTATGCCCCTACAAGTTGTACTATGTGAGTGTCAAGTGTTCAAGTGGTGTTAAATAATTATGTCAAGATTTTGTTATTTTGTAAAGATTTTTCAATAAAAGAGAAGTCTGATGCAAATGCTAAATTTGCTGGGTTTCTGAAACAGGTTGTTGACTTCAAAATTTTTTTTTGTTTGAAACTTTTTCTGCACACTTTTGGACATATTGAAGAGTTTAGCCAAAGGATCCAATCCACAAAATTATCTGTTTCTGTGGCTAGTATTCAGTTAACACTGGTAATAACATCAATACAAGAAAAACATAGTGGCATTGAGAAGTTTAGTGAATGCTGCTGCAGAAGCTCCCACTTTACTTCGTGTTCACAAAGTGCTTCACTGCGATGAACACCATAATTCTGCTGAAGGCCACATTTTACTTCCATGTTCCATAAGGAAATGGAAGTATGGTGATGGCAAAAAAAATCGTGTTCAAGATAAGGGCTGATTCTGATTGTACTACCGTCAAAACATGAAGAAAAGTCATTTTCTGAAAAGTGTATTACGGACATCATAATATTAAAACTTTGGAAACTTGAGCACTACTTAATGGAGATCAAACATTAACTTTTACAAGCCATTAATTTTTTTCATATTTTGAAGCACTAGATGTTTAAATAAATTATCAATCTGTGTACTTATTTCTATTATGATATAAGAATTACAAGCTAATATTGCATGTGAGTATGTATGAAAAATATATAAATATTTTTTCCCTATGGAAAATTGTTTGCTCCTCCTGGAAAATATTTTGACCTTCCTGATGGCTAGTTTTAGAAATTATCAAACCAAATTCAAGTAAATTATTTTAAATATATTTCTTAGAACATGGAAGTCATGTATGGTTCTCAATACCAATTTTATTAATTTACTTCCATGTTCCACAAGGAAATGAAAGTATGGTGATGGTGAAAAAAATTGTGTTCGAGATAATGGATGATTGTGATTGTACTACAGTCAAAACATGAAGAAAAGTCATTTTCTGAAAAGTGTCAGTATGTAGAATTTTTTCTGTGGCAAATAATAAATACCGCAAATTAAAACAGAATCAAATAATTTTTTGCATATGTGCATGAGTTGTAGAGGACTCGAGGCCAATTGATTTTGATGAAGATTGGGTAAGGGGAAAGGGTAGTTTACCAGTAACGTTTTACGTTTTAACAAGAGTAAAGTAATTAATTTTGAAAATTAAAGTATCCTGAAAAGAAAGTCATAATAATGCACTGTAGAAAGGTAGATGAAATATTTATAAATGAAAAGGGTAGTTGTAGGGGAGGGGTTATTTAATTTTCTATAAATGATAATGATAGTTGAAGGGGGAGGGGGTAATTTTTTACTTCCATGTTCCCTAAGGAAATGGAAGTATGATGATGGCAAAAAAAAAATCGTGTTCGAGATTATTGCAGATTCTGATTGTACTACCCTCAAAACATGAAAAAAAGTCATTTTTCAAAAAGTGTCTGTGTGTGTGTCTGTCTTGTCTCTGTAGATTTTTTTCTATGGTAAACAATAACAGCCGCAAATTCAAACAGAATCAAATAATTTTTTGCATACAGCCCTGATTTGTAGAGTACTCAAGACCTATTGATTTTGGTGAAGATCGGTTAAGGGAAAGGGGTAGTTTACCTGCAACATTTTATGTTGTAACAAGAGAAATATTTTCATGACGAACGATAACTGCCGTAAATTCAAACAGAATCAAATAATTTTTTACATATGTGCCTGAGTTGTAGAAGACTCAAGGCCTATTGATTTTGGTGAAGATCGGTTACGGGGAAAGTACAGTTTACCTGAAACATTTTTTGTTGTAACAAGAGTAAAGTACTTAATTTTGATAAATAAAGTATTCTGATAAGAAGATGTTAATAATCCACTGTAGAAACGTAGATGAAATATCTATAAATGAAGAGGCTAGTTGAACGGGGTGGGGGTAATTTTCTATAAAAGAAAATTATAGTTGAATGGGGAGGGGATAATTTATACTTCCATGTTCCTTAAGGAAATGGAAGTATGGTGATGGCAAAAAAAATCGTGTTCAAGATTATTGCAGATTCTGATTGTACTACACTCAAAACATGAAAAAAGTCATTTTTCGAAAAGTGTCAGTGTTTTTTTTTCTATGGCAAACGATAACAGTCGTAAATTCAAACAGAATCAAATAATTTTTTGCATACAGTCCTGATTTGTAGAGTACTCAAGACCTATTGTTTTTGGTGAAGATCGGTTAAGGGAAAGGGGTAGTTTACTTGCAACATTTTATGTTTTAACAAGGGTATTTTCTATGGCAAACAATAACAGCCACAAATTCAAACAGAATCAAATAATTTTTTGTATACAGCCGTGAATTGTAGAGTACTCAATGTCTGTTGATTTTGGTGAAGATCGGTTAAGGGAAAGGGGTAGTTTACTTGCAACATTTTATGTTTTAACAAGGGTATTTTCTATGGCAAACGATAACAGCCACAAATTCAAACAGAATCAAATAATTTTTTGTATACAGCCGTGAATTGTAGAGTACTCAATGTCTGTTGATTTTGGTGAAGATCGGTTAAGGTAAAGGGGTAGTTTACCAGCAAAGGTTTTTTATCAAGGGTAATTTTTTTCTATGGCAAACGATAACAGCTGCAAATTCAAACAGAAACAAATAATGTTTTGCATACAGCCCTGTATTATAGAGTTGTCAAGACCTATTTGTGTTGGTGAAGATCGGTTAACACATTCGGTGCCAGGCCCGAGTCTAGCTCGGGCTTGGTGTTTTAGTCAGCTGTGCCGCGCCCGAGTCTGGCTCGGGCTGTCATATGTGATCTTGAGCAAAATCCACTGGTGGTTATATACGGGCAAAAAGCATTTTGAACAATTCTTTTGAATGTTAACTGTAATGGTGTGCACTCTATCGGCTAATGGAAGAAGTTTTTATTTCGATACAATCGATATAGACAATTGGTGTCTTTCTGCGTTGTTTTGTGTTTGTAGTTATAGGTTATATATTTTGGCGTACGGTTTGTTCATTGTATTTTTATAATATTACTAAAAATGAGTGATAGGTATCTCAATAACGATGAAATAATGGAGATAGTCAACGAAATGTACGACGACTCTGATTCAGAAGGTGAAATAGAATATTTTGTAGACTATTCGGATGAAGATCCGGACTTTGTTCCCAGTAGCAGTGGTTAGTATCGTTTGTTTTTCATATACAGTAATGAATATTATGATTTACAACGATACATGTGTACAAATTTATATGTAATTTAATTTGTATAGCCCCACGTTCTTTGGGAGCCATTCTTATACAACGATACATGTGTACAAATTTATATATAATTTAATTTGTATAGCCCCACGTTCTTTGGAAGCCATTCTATACAACAATATTTAATATAAATTCGATATACTGTAATTTATGCAGGTTGTATAATGATACCAGGTGTAACTATAATAATGTTCTTTGGGAGCCATTCTTATACAACGATACATGTGTACAAATTTATATGTAATTTAATTTGTATAGCCCCACGTTCTTTGGGAGCCATTCTATACAACAATATTTAATTTAAATTCGATATACTGTAATTTATGCAGGTTGTATAATGATACCAGGTGTAACTATAATAAGAGTATTTTTATTTATCAGTATTTAAAATTCATATTTATTATTTACTCAATATTATAAATATTCATAAACATCATTAATAATTGTCGGTCACGATATTGCTCATTATTAAATGTTTATATCTTATGATATGCAGCGTTACACATATTTAAAAATCTCTTATATCTAGACAGGTTAATAATCTTAATCTAAACATGTTAATAATCTTATATCTAGACATGTTAATAAATTGGTTTATTAATTAAATATAAAATTAAAATGTTTTTTTGAAATAAATTTTCTTAACTCAGATCTGACCTCTACTCGCTCAGTCTTTACCAATGTTTAAAATTCAATTTAAATTTATATTAATTGCTTGTAGACTGGCATATGTTTTAATATTCAACTTTAAATTAATCTTTTCTATAATTCAAATATCAAATCAATTTACTATTTATTTTGATAATAAACTCTACTCTCTCTACTTTAAATTCTCTTTCATTTATTAATTCTTTTTATATGTGATCGCTCATTCTTACGACTAAACATTTATCTACAATGTAAAATATTATGACTAAGTATAAATTTTTCTTTGTTTTAATTTACTGTCTTTTGATATAGTCTTTATGAACTCTTTTTCTTTTTTAAAAATCATTTAAAATGCATTACGCATGTCACCTCGAGTTCTGATGATCTTACGACTTGTTGTCCGGGGTCCAGCATTGTCCAGAGTTAGTTTTCCATTCCTCCTGTCCTGGCGTGGTCCTTGATACATCTAGAGTCCAACGTCGCTCTCCAGCAGCGTGTGTTCCTGGATACGTCTAGAGTCCAGCGTCGCTCTCCACCAGCGTGTGTTCCTGGATACGTCTAGAGTCCAGTGTCGCTCTCCAGCAGTGTGGGCCTCATCAGAGAGTTGTTATCTGCTGCAAGGTAGATCTTAAACATCTTCTAACGTCCAGCATCCCTCGTCGCTCTGGTAGCTTTTCCGTATATACTCTTGGTAGACTTACTATTTCGGTATTTACTTTTTCCGGAATATTGTTGTGAATTTAATGAACGTTATTTCTTTCGTTACTGCGACTTGTAATAGTAATAAAATAAAACTGTTTTGCCGACGGACAGCATGTCCGACTGCAACTGTGTCTTGAAATGAAGAGAAGGGTTTTTGGTCGAACCCTTAATTTATACCCTCTTGAGATTCTGCGCCAGTTGGCTCCAAAATCGTCCTGTCGATACCTGCATATCGCGTGACAGCCCCCACTCCTGAACCTTTTCATCTATTTGCAATTATTAGCAAATAGCAATGTTTTTCATGGAATCGAGATAGCACAAATCATAGCTAATTCGATTAAGCATTCACTATATTAATTTGAGCATCTTAGGGTAATTTGCGTATTTTTTGGCACGTTTATTTTGCACTGTCTTCGCATAGCATGTTCTATTAACATCATCTTTTCACTGGGGATAACTATAAATTTTACACACACTTTGGTGCCTTTGGTTTGATCATACACTAATTAGTTTTCGCACAGTGAATTAAAATAATTATTTTATTAATTACTTGGGGCGGGTTGCTGAGATTCCTGTCTTTGCATGCATCACTAACACACACAAGATACACGTGTAACACACATACAATTGAGCAGGTGTTCACTGCGTGTCAGAACAGGTTAATTTCTCCCCTAATCTAACAATGAAATATTTTTACAATCTCAGACCTGTCCATTTACCCGTAACTTATACTAATTCTACAAATTTTATATTTATTTAAATTAATGCCTAATACGGTGTATGGCTGTATCGTTGCAGATTATTAGTATGGATTATTATCATTATAATTACATAAATAGCTTATGTATTTACCACGTTATAAGGTGGTGCAATTTACTCCCAAAAAATAATAGAATTGTATAAAACAATCTTATTACAACGTGAACAATACACACGTAATATTTTCTATTTGCATTATCTGATAACATGAAAAATGTACATTGTAACTATACTCTATTTTTATTTCTGCTGATAAATGTGCGTTTAGAATAATGAAATTATTTATTTTCCACTTACTATTTGTATGATAAAAAAAAACAGAGAATACTATTTTTTTTTAACCTCACCCTTTTGTTTACTGTGTATTTTTTGAACAATAACACTACCCATTACAGGCCTGTCATTTTCTTTATTTTTGTTTCTCTGTTAGCACAAATTACTCTGTAAACATTTTCCCCTTCTCCTTCATGCTATTCAGTAGTACAAAGTATTTGTGTATAGCAGTGACTTTTTTTGTACAGTTCTCTATAGGACAGTATTTTCATTTCTTCCAGAATCTGATGATGAGGAATACCAAAGACGTTCTGATGTAAGGCTTTCTCTCCAGAATACAAATCTACCTAGTCCTTCTAGGGATATTTGTAACTCTGGAGGAGGTGATGCAGCAGCGACAGGTGGTAGGCAACAGAAACGGAAACGATCAGAAATTTCTGACCCTGGTTGGGGCAGTGTTGACACCCCAATTGATATGCCAATTTTTGAAAAACAGCCCTGTGTAACTGCCCCAATTGACAACACATCTACTGCATTAGACTGTTTTCAAGTATTCTTTTCAGATTTTGTAGTAAAACTGATAAAACAGGAAACCAATCGGTATGCTGCTTCAATGTATACAAAACTCAAACGTGCCAATAAAATTAAAAAAAACAGTAGGTGGAATTCCTGGGTTCCAGTGAAGCTACAAGATATTTATCTGTTTTTTTTTTTCGTTATAATACACATGTGTTTGGTCAGAAAACCAAAAGTTGCTAATTATTGGACATCAAAAAAAATTATTCAGACACCTTTTCCACCATCAATTATGAGCAGAAACCGTTTTCAATCTATTTTATCAAACTTGCACCTCAATGACAATAGAACTTATGTAAAGAAAGGCAAACCTAATCATGATCCATTGCACAAGATCCGTCCATATTTTGACTATATCAAAAGCAAATTTGCAGAATCTGTTATACCATCACGCGAAATAACGGTTGATGAAGGCATGTGTGGCTTTAGGGGACGAATCCATTTCAGAGTATATATAAAAAATAAACCAGACAAATATGGTATAAAATTATTTATAGCCTGTGAAGCAACAAGTGGGTATGCTCTGAATATAGAAGTATATACTGGAAAGGGGGCTCAGAGTAATTCAATTACTCCTTTGTTCCAAAGATTTATACAGAAATACTTGGGGAAGGGGTACACAATTTATATGGACAGATTTTACAGTTCACCATAAGTATTTGACTTTCTGTGGAATGAAAAAACTTTGGCTGTTGGGACATGTATGTCAAATAGACGGGAGTTACCCAAACAAAATCTGATATAAATTCTTGGATTTCGTTGTCCATGACGTGTCCGTTACTTAACTAAATATCACTATAATATTGACGACTCGGAACACTAAGTTTTTTATAAGTAAAAACGTAAAGTTTTACCTTACAGCCTTAGGTAAGGTTACAGCCTGAGGCTGTAAGGTAAAACTACGTTTTTACTTATAAAAAACTTAGTGTTCCGAGTCGTCAATATTATAGTGAAAATCTGATAAACAAAAAACTGAAAAAAAGGGAGATGGCATATATGCGTCGTAACCATCTGCTGTGTCTGAAATGGAAAGATACTCGCGATGTTGTTGCTCTTTCCACTTGCCACCAAGCAACATCTTCTAATGTAGTAGTTCACAGTAGAACTGGTGCAGTGACAAAAAATAAACCAGATGTCATACTTGACTACAATAGGAACAAAACAGGTGTCGATAAAAATGATCAATTGGTTGCATACTACCCATTCAAGCGCAAACAACTGAAGTGGTGGAAGAAACTGTTTTTCCATTTATTTCTAATGTCAATTACAAATGCCTACCAATTGTACTGCAAGACAAGAAGCCCTAATGAAGTAAAGGCTCCTTTGCTTGACTTCATGATACAAATTGGTGAAGAGCTTGCAGAAAAAGGAGGAGTTGAATTGCAAAAACACTCTCAACAAATTGCGTCAAATAGATTACTCGGAAGACATTTCCCTGAAAGAGTGCCTGCAACAGATAAAAAGAAGCATCCGACTCATACTTGCAAAGTATGTTCTGATAGATTCAAGGCCCAAACTGGTGAATATCAAAGAAAGGAGTCAACTTGGTGGTGTCCTGACTATGAAGTTGGACTATTTTTACCTGACTGCTTCAAAGTGTATCACACAGTGGAAAAATATTATTAGAATAATAAACATTGATGCATTTTTCTCCCTTTTTAGATAGTAAATTATATGTAAATTAATTATTTTGGTACACCTTGACAAAAGTGCTTTATATTTATAAAACATTTTCATAATTGTAATAAAACATATGTTAGACTTTTTTCAACAATGAAAAACATGGTTTTGTTATAGTGACAGTAATTAATTATTTCTTATAGCTATATGTACATGTTTCATACAGTTTTAAAGCAAACTCAGTTTGTTATTATGATGTTTAGACCATTAACATTGACCAAAGATTAATTTAATTATTAATTTCTATAAAACCTTAAAAATGTCTGGTTTTCTGGTATTAATAGTCTTCTAATAGGCCGCCACTGAAAGTGTTAAGGGAAAGGGGTAGTTTACCTGCAACATTTTATGTTTTAACAAGGGTAATTTTTACTTCCATGTTCCTTAAGGAAATGGAAGTATGGTGATGGCAAAAAAAATCGTGTTCGAGATTATTGCAGATTCTGATTGTACTACACTCAAAACATGAAAAAAGTCATTTTTCGAAAAGTGTCTGTGTGTCTGTCTGTCTAATATTCTCTTCTGAACTTCTGAATGGATACCAGCTATTCTTGCTTGACTGTTTGTACGACTGACCTCTGCAATCGCTAAGATTCAATTAATCTCTCTCAAGTTTACTTGTAATAGCTTCTGTAATAGCTGTTTTCACTTCTAAAGGATTAAAATCTATGAAGACTTCTGTGATATCAACAGAATTTTATTTAAATTCAACAAATCTTATAATCTGAGACATTTGTTCTACATGTGCAGCATCTGGTGTGTCAAATATAATACTAAAGAACTTCGCCTTCTTAGTGCAGTAATAATATATTTGCACACTCTTTCTCCTAACAGGCTTATTATTTTATTTTGAATTGTTAGCAAAAGATACGATATACACCCAGATTTGTGAGAGACTGAATCCAAAAAAGATCTCATGACAGGGTCAAATTTAACCAAGTATTTTAACAAAGCCTGAAAGTTTGCAGGATTTGGGTCATTAGTAATTTACTCTCGATGTCCTCTCAGTGACAGATTTTGTACTATGACAATGACCCATTGAAGGATTTATTTCCATGTCTTAGCTGCTTTACTCATTTGTTCCTGAAGTAGATGATCAACAAGTCCCCCTTTGTTTGAAGAATGTTCCAGTTCCTTCCATTCCATTCCAGAGCGATGAGCAGGACTATTTTAATGATCCTGAAAAGGGGGATTTAACTTTCACCACAACAAAAACCCATTTTCACTATTGAAACTGCTTCATTTGTAGTTTAATTTTGAGGAAATAAAGTGCAACAAAAGCAAAATAAGTTTTTTTAGTTGGAGAAAAACACATCCAAGTGCAATTTACCTTTCAGCCATTTTGCAAGATTTTATCAAACCAATAATTCTTTAAGGATCATCCAGCTTCACCTTCAGGAAAATGCCTGTCTTTGTTCTGCAAACTAACATGTTCCTCTATTCACCATTATATCTCGGAAGGACTGAGATATCTCACTTGGCCAAGCACAAACCAGATAAGCTGGTTGATTATGCTCCTTTTATGAAAGGAATAGTCATATCAAAGAAACAAGTTGTTTGTAGTTTTATAAAGTGAAAACAATTTTTTCAAGTCTATGCTCACTTTGCCGCCCTCCTAGCTATGCCGCCCGGGGTGGCTGCCCCCTTGCCCCGCCTAGCTACGCCTTTGAGACGAACCACTCTTTAAAAAGTTCCGAATTCATTTTGTTGTGATAATCTGTTTGTAATGAAGATTTCTGTGCATGGAAAATTAATTTGCATTCCTTCACGAAGCCTGTTTCAGCTGACCCCGAATGAAGTACAATTTACCTGCCACCTTTTCCGACTGGCACTTTTAAACCACCCCTTTCATTGATTTGCTGTGATTTTGGTTCACCCATGTCTCATCCAAATAAAATAAGGTCCTTTTTAAACTGTCATTCTGAATTTGATTTTCAGAAGTTTCTGAAACTGTCATTTCAGAAAAGTAGCGCAAGCACAAGCAATATCTACCCTTTCCATTAAACATTTTCGGCCGTCATTACACTTTTTTTGTTTAAATCCAATCTGTTTCAAAATTCGCTGCACTGATTTCTTTGAGCCCCTAAAATTTATTTGTTCAGCTAACTGCTGTTGGATTTTTCCCGATGTTGGGTATTCTCCACGTTCATAAAAACAAAAAACACATCTTCGCACAACATCTTTGTCAAAGATGTCCAAGTTTGTTATTGTCGGCTTCTTTTTAAAATGCTTCTGCGGCGTACCAAACTTAGGTTCATTTCCTTCACACCTATCCACGTCTCGCTTTACGCCTTGAACTATCAACCAACTTGCTCCACAAGCTTCGGCAGTCAAATCTTGAACCCTTTTAAATTCAAATTTTCAACTTTCTTTGGATCGTCCGCAAGACTCTTTAAAAAGTTGTAAACATTGGCAATGATGTGTTTTCTTCGCTTCCCTAGGTCCTTTTTACCAGATCTTCTTCCTCTGTTCGATGACATTGTAGGAGTTTGAGGAGCCTCAACAATTTGTAAATTATTATCATCATTCATCGTGAATAGGCTTTATATAATTATTAAATAACAACAATAATACAATATAATAATTTCGGTATGGACAACCATACATGACTTCCGTGTTCTAAGATTTAAATTTAAAATTATTTACTTGAATTTGGTTCGATAATTTTTAACAGGTTAGGTATGTTCCTTGTAAATCGAGTTTTATGTTTTACAAATTGAAATGAAATATTTCTATAGAAAGTACTTCTTTGTTGCCGATAACGTAGTACACATATAAACAAGAAGCAGAGATAGATAAGGTGACAAAACATCAAATATGTGGATACTTGAGTTCTGAAGAAATGAAGTGTCAGCTAACATGGTACCCCTATGTCAGGTGGGTGAAGACTATCCTCAACCTTCATTAGGAAGGACTGTACTTTTGGATGAAATGTTTGTAGGTCGAACGAAGAGCTGCCGAAATGGAGCTGTGATCTAATTCCTGTAATCAAAGCTGACGAAGGCGAACACCATGCCGAAACGCGTACGAGAAGAAAAGACAAGTAAGTTTCACAAGTTGAAAGTTTCAATATTCTTTAAAGTTTAGTGCTGTGAAAAAAGATGATGAACAATCAAAACAACAATAAAATTGGATTCTCGCTGCGAGTTATTAGCCGAATGTGAATGCTGTCTATAGTGTTATCAGTCTTTCCTATCAATACTATACTAGTTATTTTTCATTTTTAAAATCGAGTCTTTCTTTCTTTGCATTCGTCTTCTGATTTCCTGAACGACGATTCTGTTCACCCATATAATTAAAAATTTCTCAGCAAAACATTTCTTCCTTAATACATTTGTGTCTTCTGTTTAACACCCACCATTCTGATCCATGTCATAACAGTATATTGTGATATTAAATAACTATCCATCAGGGAGGTCAAAATATTTTGCATGAGGGGCAAACAATTTTTCAGAGGTGAAAAATACATATTTCTCATACATACAAACATGCACATATTAGTTTGTAATTCTTATGTCATAATAGAATTAAGTACACTGATTGTATTAATTTACTAAAACATTTATTGCTTCAAAATATGCATAAAATTAATGGCTTGTAAAAGTTAATGTATGATCTCCATTAAGTAGTGCTCAAGTTTCCAAAGTTCTAATATTATGATGTCCGTAATCAAAACATCAGAGCAGGTTTTAGTGTGTATGAGGGTACACCATGGACAAAAATTTTCAACATTCACTCAGAGTAAAGCTGTGAATCTACAGTGTACGTTTCACAGAACAAACACACGGAAAAGAAGGAGTGCTCCGAAGTCTCTCATGGACCCTGAGCATCTTGCAGAGGGTTCATTCCCTAAAGACGAAAAGTGACTATGAACCGTTCCTCTGTAAAGATGTGCAGTTTCACTGGCCAGCGATCCACAGGAAGCAAATCGCTGACTATGCTGGACACCTTTTCGTCTTGCACGAGTTGTGTTGGTGTGGGTTTCGGCACTTTCCATTTAAAAAGTGTGCAAACGTAAGAAAATAAACATGAGTGAGGCCAGAAATAACGCGACTTTTGTGTGTGTGTCCTGGCTGCCTTTTTATTCCAGTTCTCACAATAATAAAACTTTGGAAACGTAAACATTACATAATTGAGATATGCTTGCCTGCCAGGAGCGATATATTTTCACTCATACATGAGTTAAATTAAAATGAAAAAATTATAATTTTATTTCCTGGCAACAAAATTATTTTATTTTTAACAATTACCATTGTTTGAAAAAGTGCAAAAGAATTTTCAAATATTTTACTCTTGTTAAAACAAAAAATGTTGCTGGTAAACTACCCCTTCCCCTTAACCGATCGTCACCAACATCAATAGGCCTTGAGTCCTCTACAACTCAGGCAAGTATGAAAAAACTTATTTGATTCTGTTTGAATTTGCAGCTGTTATCGTTTGCCATAGAAAAAATTCTACACACAGACACTTTTTGAAAATATCGGTATGGAGAACCATACAAGACTTCCATGTTCTAAGATTTATATTTAAAATCATTTACGAAATGAAATGTTTCCATAGAAACTACTTCTTTCCACTTATTGCTTCAGCCTTAACCACAGTACTGTGGTCACTAACATATACCACCACACGTTATCGCACTTGATTTTCACCGATGATGGCAGTCGACGACACTGCTGAAACTTCTGGTTTTGCAGAAAACATTGGACTATGGCCAAACAACCCGGGAAGGAATTTTAACAACATACTACTACTTTGTTGCAGATAACGTAGTACACATATAAAAATTATCCCCTCCCACTTCAACTATAATTTTCATTTATAGAAAATTACCCCCACCCCGTTCAACTAGCCTCTTCATTTATAGATATTTCATTTACGTTTCTACACTGGATTATTAAGATCATCTTATCAGCATACTTTATTTATCAAAATTAAGTACTTTACTCTTGTTACAACAAAAAATGTTTCAAGTAAACTACCCTTTCCCCGTAATCTATCTTCACCAAAATCAACAGGCCTTGAGTCTTCTACAACTCAGGCACATATGTAAAAAATTATTTGATTCTGTTTGAATGTATGGCAGTTATTGTTCGTCATGAAAAAATTTCTCTTGTTGCAACATAAAATGTTGCAGGTAAACTATCCCTTTCTCTTAACTGATCTTCACGAAAATCAATAGGTCTTGAGTCCTCTACAATTCAGGGATGCATGCAAAACATTATTTGATTCTGTTTGAATTTGCGGAAGTTATCGTTCATCATAGAAACAATTACTCTTGTTAAAACATTAAAGGTGGCCGGTAAACTACTTCTTTCCTAAATATCACTATAATATTGACGACTCGGAACACTAAGTTTTTTATAAGTAGAAACGTAAAGTTTTACCTTACAGCCTAAACCGGCTTTCACCTATAGAAGGCTTCATCAGAGGCTGTCGTTAGTACCGCTGCTCGTCTTGTTGTTGGCGACGAGATAGTGTTTCGAAAGATTGAAGCTGTGTGTGTGTGGTGAGATGTGTTCGAATAATGCGTGCGATTTGAATTGTGTCTGTTCGTTTAGGATGTCGTTTTTATTTGTTTTTGTGTGTTTGTATATTTCTAATTGTTCTAGAGTGTCTAGTTTTCGGCCTTTTGTGTGTACGTGTAGTATGTTCATGTTATTGTCGATGTTTTTATATGTGTGGTTTGCTTCAATGAGGTGGTTTGCGAAGGCAGATTCTGTAGTGGTGTGGAGTGCTTTTGTGTGTTCAATGTATCTCTGTTTGAAGCTACGTCCTGTCTGGCCTATGTAGAATTTACTGCAATTTGAACAATTTAGTTTATATACACCGGGTAGATCGAATTTGTTTTGTGCTTTGGGCATGCGTTTTGATAGTGTGTGTTCTGTTTTGTTAGTAGTTATACTTTACGTTTTTACTTATAAAAAACTTAGTGTTCCGAGTCGTCAATATTATAGTGATATTTAGTTAAGTAACGGACACGTCATGGACAACGAAATCCAAGAATACTTCTTTCCCTTAACCGATCTTCACCAAAGTCAATAGGCCTTCAGCTCTTTACAATTCAGGAACGTATGCAAAAATTATTTGATTCTCTTTGAATTTACGGCAGTTATCATTCGTCATAGAAAACATTACCCTTATTAAAACATAAAATGTTGCAGGTAAACTACCCCTTTCCCTTAACCGATCTTCACCAAAAACAATAAGTCTTGAGAACTCTACAATTTAGGGCTGTATGCAAAACATTATTTGATTCTGTTTGATTTTGCGGCTGTTATCGTTTGCCATAGAAAAAATTACCCTTGTTAAAACATAAAACGTTGCAGGTAAACTACCCCTTTCGCTTAACCAATCTTCACCAAAAACAACAGGTCTTGAGAACTCTACAATTCAGGCTGTATGCAAAAAATTATTTGATTCTGTTTAAATTTGCGGCTCTTATCGTTTGCCATAGAAAAAAAATAACAAAAAAAGAACCTAGTAATCACCTGTAGACAGGTAGAAATCATAAAGAGATAGTAAATAATAATTAACAAGTGTAAAAGTGTCACATAGTAACCAGTAAAACATTGAAACCAGATAGCCAAAACATAGACCATTGCTGTCTAACAGGAGGTCCCAGGTAATGTCAACTTGGTTATAAATCAGCTTGTAATTAGCATAAAATAAGACCAAAACGATGTAAACTAGTGTAAGTTATAAAATAATGATAGAAGACATTGTAAAGACGAACCTAGTGATACAATTTTATTAATTAAAAGTGGTATGTGTGGTGTTTAATGCAAATACACAGACTGAAATTGGACAGAAAAGTGTACACATTAAACACGCTCAGAATTTCTATAATAATATAAACCAGTGAAGAACAATGTCATAAATGTGCAATATAATATGTATTTCCAATATTAATGTATACAATGATTATTATGAAAAACTAATTTAACCAGAATTAAGGAAAATTGAGGTCACTGTCTGACCACACTAGCTGCAAGAAGTATTGGTGAATTATTATCAATATCACATGTAATTATAAAAGAACAACCATTGCAAAACAACATTTACACTGTAAAGACAATTTCGACTTAAAAGAACCACATAAAAGATGGGTATATCATTAATTCAGAATTAAATCAAAATGACATGGCATACTAAGACTATGAAAAATAAATGTTACATTAAAAACAAGCAAATAATTACATTCTAATAAAAACTAAGCTGTTTAGAAGTTGTAATGGACATCTTAGAATATCTATATCACTGCAAAAGTGTGAACAGGACAAATTATGTCAATAAATAAAGTGAATCTAACTGACCATGCTCTAGGCCATAGAAAGCATGGTTCAAATTTATTAATCTTAGACAATCATTGTACTTGGAAAAAAGAATTAAAATAGGTTAATTACAATTATAAATTCTCAGAATAGGAGAGTAGTTAGGGGAAGGATGGGTAAAGTGGCCACTCTAAGGTTTGATGAATTTTTATGATACCTTTTTAATCAGCAAAATTATAAAAACATATACCAATAGTAACTATAATAACTTAAGTTCCAATTGCTATTGTATTTTTTTTTTAATTTTTTTTTTTAAATGTATACATGTTACTTTAAAAAAAAATCTACAAAGTGGCCACTTTGCCCGGCTAGGTTGGGTAAAGTGGCCAAACCCTGGCCACTTTAGCCGCATAGGTAAATGAACAAATCTCATTGATTCAGAGTGCGTATTTAATCAATACAAGCTAAAGTAACACACATTAAGAATAAGTATTATGTTTTTTAAGTATTATCTTAAGCATTAAATCATTACAAGATAAAGTAAATAGTAATTCGTAATCAATAGTCTATCAATAAAGGATTAGGCGTAGGGCCTATTTGCAAAATTCGCACTCAAACTCATCATCTTCTTCTTCACATCCGGCGCACTCTTCATGTGCCCACTTCTTACATTTTAAGCATCTAATCCATCCTTCATTGTCTTTCGATTTTGAGTAGGCCTCATTACAATAGAAACATTCTTCATCATCATCCTCTTCTTCTTCTTCTGGTTCAAAACTAAGCTGTTTTTTTTGTTTGAGTTTTATTCTGACTTTTAGGCTTATATTTTTATTAGGTGGGAGGTGTTTTTTCTCCATCCTCTTTCTCTTCTTGGCCTCTTCTTCTTCTTTTTTCTGCTTATCTGCAATTACTTCATTTTTATAAGGACTAGATGTTATAACAGCTGCTCTGCCTTTTTTCCTATTTTGTTTTCTTTGCTTTACAAAGGTTTGTTTTGGTGGAGAAATAATTTCTTTTGGACTTACTGCAAACGAACTTTGCACTACACCACTGGATCCAGCCACTGCCACCTCTTCAGCCAAAGCTCCGCCAATGGGTCCAGCCAATACTTCCTCTTCTGTTGAAATAGGTCCATCTCCATGTTCATCCAGTGCGTTTTCACAGTTTGCTTCAGTAACATTGAGATCATTGTTCTGAGGGTTCGTTCGGAATGTCAGACACTTCTGCAGCTACAAAATCAGCATCAGAAAACACATCGAAGTCCAAAGGAAAGATCCCGCACTTGCAAAACCCGTAGATAGCTGTAGCAGGAACAGCTGCACGCAAAAATGCCTCTCCAAGAAGTTTACTAATTTGGAACTGTGTTATGGTCCTTCCAGCATTGTTCCGGAGGAACTTCTCACAAGCTTGAATGGCATGAATGTAATAAGCCTTAAAGGGGGCCATAAAAGACACATCTAGTGGTTGCAGCTTATGGCTGCAGTGGGGAGGCAAACATATCACTGTTATGTGATTTTCCCTGGCCTTTTCAATAAACGCCACATTCTTAGTGTGGGTGGCATGACCATCCAAAATTAGAAGGGCTGGATCTTCTGCTGAAGGCTTGGCATATTTTAAAAAATGGTCAAACCATTGCATAAAGATATCTGTTTGCATCCAGCCACTGGGATTGCAGGCAAACTCAGAACCAGGGGGAGCTCCATCTTTAAGCTCTGCCTTCATTTTTTGTCTTGGGAATATAACAAATGGAGGAATAAAAGTACCTCCAGCAGACATGCAGACTGCAAATGTCGAGAGTAAGCCTTTCTCTGCAGAAGTTATTGCCCCAACCTGCCTTCTTCCTTTCAAAGAGAATACTTTTGAGCTGCGAGTTTGAATGGTCAGAAGGCCAGTCTCATCGACATTGTATATCCTATGAGCAGGATGGA
The DNA here is from genome assembly GCA_034769895.1 of Magicicada septendecula. NCBI lineage: Eukaryota > Metazoa > Arthropoda > Insecta > Hemiptera > Cicadidae > Magicicada > Magicicada septendecula. Next base: position 428,609,949 of record CM068368.1, on the reverse strand, counting down.
AGTGGTTGTCTTGCACTGTTTTAAGAATGTTAAAAAAAGTGTTGACATTAGTTTTATTAAAACTTTGTGCTCTTGCCATGGGAGTAGCCTCTGGTTTTCTCAGAGTTATGTTAGGGTGCCTTTTTCTAAAGCAAGCTACCCAATCCTTGCCTGCCATCTCCTTCTCTTTGTTAAATGGGTGAGGAATATTGTTTTTCTTTGCAAGAGAATATGCCAAGTAGCTTAAGTCATTTAGGGTAATACCATAGAATCGTTGTTCCATATCAAATATATGCTCACAAAGTTCCATTTCCTGTAGCTAGGCAAACACTTTTCTGTATTTACCTAGAATTTTCTTATCTTCAATCGTATCATGATTTTTCTCCAGAACTCACCTTTTGAGGGTGTTTCTTGGAACATTAAACTGTTTTGCTGTAGTAGCAAATGGCATATTGTCTCTTCTTGCAGTTTCTATAGCATGTTGCATCGCCTCTGCTTCCCACGACTGTTGTGTAGATTTTCTGATGTATTTGTAGGGCATCTTGGTGTCCTGTAACAATGAAAAATGGTTGAAATAGGATTTTGTGCTGTAAGGATATTATTAGGCCTATAGGCCTAATTTAACTCACATTCAACTCTGAGTAGGCTATATATATTTTAAACCGACTATAAACGTGAAATCGCATTTATATAAATGCAATTTCACTGTTACATATTATAATGTTATAATATCAATTACTAAAAATGGTCTGAGTAACATTTTATTATGTACAGTGAATAAAAAATTGTTGCCGGGCAAAGTGGCCATTTGGCCATTTTGCCCGGTCTGTTTAGTGGCCACTTTGCCCGGAATGACGCCATTACAAAAATTGTGGTCTAGCATCTAACCTACATGACTTAGCGTTTTCAAACATACATCATTTAAAAGCGTATTTCACGCTGATCAAACAGCACTAGAGCAAATAATTATAACACTACTTATTATTTAGCTATAATCAAAAATTTGTACCACTTACCTAAAATCAGACATGCGAAAAAACGAAATAATGAGTTCAGAAGTAGAACAGTATAGCCTCCCGCTTCAAAGTCACAGACAACACTGACAGCATCCGTTCCGACTGTTTCGCCCGGCTCCCGCGTGACTGCAGCACTATACAGCGGAGAAAACTCAAATGGCCACTTTGCCCACACTGGCCACTTTACCCATCCTTCCCTACATCTATTAACCATATGTTCTTAATCTAAAACAATAAATCTCGTCTGAAAATGTTCGACATTTTGAGGTTACCATTGTATGAAAAAGTAATCATCTTTAAGCTATGCTTATATTTAATTTACAATTTAACAATAATAGTGATTATTTGAATAATGTCTTGGTGATAGTGTAATGGTGTAATTATTGACAAATGTGTAATTAGTTCAAAGTGCATTGCTAGATAATATGCTAACATAGTAAGTAATTAATATTGCACTAGGACCTATACTTGCCTTAAATTCACTGAATTGCAGATTATTATACACCTTCGAATTGTATGAGCACTGGAATAAACTTTATAAACTTTTAATTAGCGAGTAATTCGATCGGCAGATTCTATCAACCTTATCGCTTCAGAACTCTAATAAAAGTCAGTTAGTTAACGGTAAACGCTTTTCGGCAAACCTCGCGCTTGGGATTGTGGGTAACATTATTCAAATATAGACGCCTGATTTCCTTAAATATGATAGGTTTCACGAAGCATTTCCCATGGAATAAAATTTACAATAAATACTATTACAAACATAATTCCCTTATGCATCTTGAAATTGCAAATCATGGCATAAATTCGTCCATTAATATCAAAATTCACTTTTTTAAACTAACAGTCGATTAGTCGATACAATATTTTGATAAACTTATGTCTTATATATAACTAATTACTGATTGAATGATTGTTATTTACAATAACTAGGATACGTATAAAGTTCTTTTATAACAATTCTTAACATAATAAACATCTTAAATTGACAAAAATACAATGTTTAGTTCTAGGCTTCAGTTGGCCTATCACATCCTAAGTTAGTTTTATCGGTACTTATCATAGTACTTATCATAAAATGTTGCAGGTAAAATACCCCTTTCTCTTACTTGATCTTCACCAAAATCAATAGATCATGAGAACCCTACAATTCAGGGCTGTATGCAAACAATTATTTGTTTCTATTTGAATTTGCGGCTGTTATCGTTTGCCATAGAAAATACCCGTGTTAAAACAAAAAATGTTGCTGGTAAACTACCCCTTTCTCTTAACCAATCTTCACCTAAATCAACAGGCCTTCAGTCTTTCACAAGTGATGAACGTATGGAAAACAATATTTGATTCTGTTTGAATGTGCGGCAGTTATAGTTCGTCATAGAAAAAATTACCATTGTTAAAACATAAAATGTTGCAGGTAAACTATCCCTTTCCCTTAACCGATCTTCAACTAAATCAACAGACATTGAGTTCTCTATAGCTCAGGAAGGTATGCAAAACATTATTTGATTCTGATTGAATTTACGGCAGTTATCATTCGTCATAGAAATATCGGTATGGAGAACCATACATGACTTCCATGTTCTAAGATTTATATTTAAAATCATATTTGAAATGAAATATTTCCATAGAAACTACGTCTTTCTACTTATTGCTTCAGCATTAACCACAGTACTGTGGTCACTAACGTATACCACCTCACGTTTTCGCACTCGATTTTCACCGATGATGGCAGTCGATGGCACTGCTGAAAAGTCTGGTTTTGTAGAAAAGAAATTGGACTACGGCTAAAGAGCCCGGGAAGCAATTTTAACAAAAAACTACTTCTTTGTTGCCGATAACGTAGTACACATATAAAAAATTCTCCCCTCCACCTTCAACTATAATTTTTAATAATAGAAAATTACCCCCACCCCGTTCACCTAACCTCTTCATTTATAGATATTTCATCTACGTTTCTACAGTGGATTACTATGAGCTTCTTATCAGGATACTTTATTTATAAAAATTAAGTACTTTACTCTTGTTAAATCATAAAATGTTTCAGGTAAACTACCCCTTTCTCTTAACCGATCTTCTCCAAAATCAATAGACCTTCCGTCCTCTACAATTCAGGGAAGCATGCAAAAAATATTTGATTCTGTTTGAATGTGCGGCAGTTATCGTTCGTCATGGAAACATTTCTCTTGTTACAACATAAAATATAGCAGGTAAACTACTCCTTTCCCTTAACCGATCTTCACCAAAATCAATAGACCTTGAGCTCTCTGCAACTCAGGAAAGAGTGCAAAAAATTATTTGATTCTCATTGAATTTTCGGCAGTTATCGTTCGTCATAAAAAAATTTTCCTTTTTAAAACATAAAACGTTGCTGATAAACTACCCCTTCCCTTAACCGACCTTCAACAAAATCAACAGACCTTGAGTTGTCTTTAGTTCAAAAAGGTGTGCAAAAACCTAGTTTATTCTATTTGAATTTACGGCAGTTATCGTTCGTCATATAAAAAATTACCCTGGTTAAAACATAAAATGTTGCTGGTAAACTACCCCTTTCCCTTAACCGATCTTCACCAACACCAATAGGTATTGAGAACTCTACAATACAGGGCTGTATGCAAAACATCATTTGATTCTGTTGGAATTTGCGGCTGTTATCGTTTACTAGAGAAAAAAATTACCCTTGATAAAAAACCGTTGCAGGTAAACTACCCCTTTCCCTTAACCGATCTTCACCAAAAACGATAGGTCTTGAGTAATCTACAATTCAGGTCTGTATGCAAACAATTATTTGATTCTGTTTGAATTTGCGGCTGTTATCGTTTGCCATAGAAAACACCCTTGATAAAACATAAAACGTTGCTGGTAAACTACCCTATTCCATTAACCAATCTTCACCAAAAACAATAGGTCTTGAGAACTCTACAATTCAGGGCTGTATACAAAACATTAGTTGATTCTCTTTGAATTTACGGCAGTTATTGTTCGTCATAGAAAAAATACCCTTGTTAAAACATAAAACGTTGCAGGTAAACTACCCCTTTCCCTTAACCGATCTTCAAAAAAATCAACAGACCGTGAGTACTGTATAATTCAAAAAGGTATGCACAAGAGTAATTGATTCTGTTTTAATATATGGCAGTTATCGTTCGTCAAAACAAAATTACCCTTGATAAAACATAAAATGTTGCTGGTAAACAACCCTATTCCCTTAACCGATCTTCACCAAAAACAATAGGTCTTTAGTACTCAACAAAACAGGGTAGTATGCAAAAACGTATTTGATCCTGTTTGAATTTGCGGCTCTTATCGTTTGCCATAGAAAATACCCTTTTAAAACATAAAACGTTGCAGGTAAACTACCCCTTTCCCTTAACCGATCTTCACCAACACCAATAGATATTGAGAACTCTACAATACAGGGCTGTATGCAAAACATCATTTGATTCTTTTTGAATTTGCGGCTGTTATCATTTACCATAGAAAAAATTACCCTTGATAAAAAACCGTTGCCGGTAAACTACCCCTTCACCTTAACCGATCTTCACCAAAAACGATAGGTCTTGAGAACTCCACAATTCAGAGCTGTATGCAAAATATTATATGATTTTGTTTGAATTTGCGGGTGTTATCGTCTGCCATACAAAATACCCTTGATAAAACAAAAAACGTGGCTGGTAAACTACCCCTTTCCCTTAAACGATCTTCACCAAAAACAATAGGCCTTTAGTACTCAAGAAATCAGGGCTGTATGCAAAAACTTATTTGATTCCGTTTGAATTTGCGGCTCTTATCGTTTGCCATAGAAAATACCCTTTAAAAACATAAAACGTTGCAGGTAAACTACCCCTTTCCCTTAACCAATCTTCACCAAAAACAAAAGGTCTTGAGAACTCTACAATTCAGGGCAGTATGCAAAACATTATTTGATTATGTTTGAATTTGCTGCTGTTATCGTTTGCCATAAAAAATACCCTTGTTAAAACATAAAACGTTGCAGGTAAACTACCCCTTCCCCATAACCGATCTTTACTAAAATCAACAGATCTTGAGAACCATACAATTCAGGGCTGTATGCGAAATATTATTTGATTCTGTTTGAATTTGCGGCTGTTATCGTTTGCCAAACAAACAAAATTACCTTTGATAAAAAAAAACCGTTGCCGGTAAACTACCCCTTTCCCTCAACCGATCTTCACCAAAAACAATAGGTTGCGAGTACTCTACAAATCAGGGCAGTATACAAAAAATTATTTGATTCTGTTTGAATTTGCGGCTGTTATCGTTTGCCATAGAAAAAAAATCTACAGACACAGACACACACACACACACACACATACTTTTCGAAAAACGATTTTTTTTCATGTTTTGAGTGTAGTACAATCAGAATCTGCAATAATCTTGAACACGATTTTTTTTGTCATCACCATACTTCCATTTCCTTAAGGAACATGGAAGTAAAAAATTACCCATGTTAAAACATAAAACGTTGCAAGTAAACTACCCCTTTCCCTAACCCGATCTTCAACAAAAACAATAGGTCTTGAGAAATCTACAATTTAGGGCTGTATGCAAAAAAGTATTTGATTCTGTTTGTATTTGCGGCTGTTATCGTTTGCCATAGAAAATTCCCTTGTTAAAACAAAAAATGTGGCAGGTAAACTACCCCTTTCCCTTATCCGATCTTCACCAAAAACAATAAGTCTTGAAAACTGTACAATTCAGAGTTGCATGCAAAAAATTATTTGATTATGTTTGAATTTGCGGCAGTTATCGTTTGCCATAGAAAATACCCTTGTTAAAATATAAAATGTTGCCGGTAAACTACCCCTTTCCCTTAACCGATCTTAACCAAAAACAACAGGTCTTGAGAACTCTACAATTCAGGGCTGTATGCAAAACAGTATTTGATTATGTTTGAATTTGTGGCTGTTATCGTTTGCCATAGAAAATAATTACCCAAAAAAAAAAAAAAAAAAAAAAAAAAAAAAAAAAAAAAAAAAAAAAAAAAGCCGTTGCCGGTAAACTACCCCTTTCCCTTAACCGATCTTCACCAAAAACAATAGGTCTTGAGTACTCTACAAATCAGGTCTGTATGCAAAAAATTATTTGATTCTGTTTGAATTTGTAGCTGTTATCGTTTGCCATAGAAAAAAATCTACAGACAGACACACACACACAGACACTTTTCAAAAAATGACTTTTTCCATGTTTTGAGTGTAGTACAATCAGAATCTGCAATAATCTCGAACAGGATTTTTTTGCCATCACCATACTTCCATTTCCTTAGGGAAAATGGAAGTAAAATCGGTATGGAAAACCATACATGACTTCCATGTCCTAAAATTTATATTTAAAATCATTTAAATATTAATTAAGTAAGTGGATGCTTGAGTTCTGAAGAAATTACGTATCAGTAAAATGGTACCACCATGTCAGGTGGATTAAGACTATCCTCAACCTTCATGAGTAAGGACTATACTTTTAGATAAAATGTCTGTAGGTCGAACGAAGAGCTAGCTAAAGGTAGCTGCGATCTGATTCCTGTAATGAAATTGGACTCTCGCTGCGAGGGGCAGAGGGATGTCTATAGTGTTATCAAAGTCTTTCCTGTAAATACTATTGTGCCGGTGTAAATCCGGCCATTGAAAAAGTTTTAGAGAAGTTTTGTTTTAATTGTCAAATAACGTGAATGCGAGAGTGCTGAGGCGACCCTTGTACTGCAATATAAGAGTGGACGGTTGCGCGCGCAGCTCGTAGAAAGGGGAGCATTTGGCTCTGCTTGTAACGAGAGACGACTCACTGCCCCGCTGCGAGATACAACGGTCTGTCTCCCTCTTCGAACGATTACGGCGTAGTTTCTGTTTCTACATGGCTGGCTGAAGCATAAACGACTCCCGGGTTCTTGATTAAGCCGGAGATTTGGCCTTGCTGATTGCCGTACACCTGCATCAGTCATGGACCATTAAACAAGATCCTGTCCGAAGAGGGAGATGGTGACTGGTTCTCGATGTAGCACTTGCCAGCAGTACTAAGGTGATATTCACACTTTTATTTTCCTTTTTGGGGCCGGGCCGGCAGTGCGCCTGTTTTACATTAAATATCCTTGAAGCCATGTGACCACGTGTCCAGACTGTCTGCTAGAAAGGAGAGCAGCTGATCATAACTCTGAACATTATAAGTTAAATTCAAGTACACTTTTTTATAACTGATTTACATAACACTAAGTGCACTGCTTGTAACTGTGTGCTGCACTGGGGGAGCGTGCCGGATATTTTTCTACACTTGGACATTTTACAGTTTGCATCTCATTATCATTTTACTCTTTACAAAATTTATAGAACAGGTTAGTAGCTCTGTTCCGGCTGGAACAGCAATGAATAATATTAACTTCACTATGGGTTTAACATCTAAGGGCTGGGGGCTTTCCTTTGTTGTTTTTGGGCCGTTTTCTGGGGTTTAAAAGGGGACTTAGTTTTTCTCTGACACATGTTGGTGCAACCTCAGGCAGGTTGGAGGCCTGTCAAACTTTGTCAACCACATGCTGGCGCGCTGCCACAGCTGCTAGGACACAACCACCTTATTGTATTTTTTCATTTTAATTATATTTATAGAGCCATTCGGGGTTAATAGAAAATAATTTGTTTTTTCTTCTGGACATATATTAGTTGATTTTGCTCCTTACAAAAGGGCTATACCGATTGTTTTTCTTAACTGGCAAAACACATATTGATTAACTTTCACTTGTTGTATCTGCTGTTTAATTTTCTTTAACTATAAAACATATACTCATTATTTTTTTGTAAAACATATACTGTATTGTCTAAATTTTTCTGAAATTGTAAAGCCTCGAGTGATTAATTTCTGATTGTTAAAGTACATATGGGTTTTTAAATCCTTCGGAATTTGTGAAGTAAAGTAACCGTTTAGAATTGTATAACAACCGTTTGAAATCAGGTGATGTAGTTCTGTAAATTTTTATTTAATGCTGTGAAAGGAACTTAAGGTTCATACGCTCATGATGGGTCATTGATCAGTGGAATGCTATACAAATGGGCGGTCCGGTTTTATTTATGCGTTATGAGTTTTTATCATCCTTTCTGGGGGTTCTGGCTTTTATGTAAGTCTACAAAAACGGGTTGTTGATGGGCTAATATTTTATCACTGCTGGGTTATGAGTATTGTAGCCACACTGCCTGCTAGATGGGTGCATTCCAGGGGCATTCGTGTTAGAATTGATGTAATTGTGAGTTTGTGTGCCTTATGTTTCTGTGTGTGTTATGTTTGTCCGTGTCTAGCTAGCCACAAGATGGGGGAGAACTTTATATTTATATATACATATATTTACTGAATTTATACACGCTTGTTATGCTATTATATTTATATATATATATATATATTTACTGAATTTATACACACTTGTTATGCTATACACATGTTGTTTTTCTTTAATACTGTTAAAGGTGGGATTAAATTATTCGTGATATTTATGATTCATGGGGGGGGGATAATTATGTCATAGAGTTGGCCTGCATGTATGAATTCTAGGCATACAATAAACTTGTTATTGTTACATTACAGCTGAGTTTCATTGCAAGTCCCGTCATACTGGACCCGACACAATTTTTGCTTCTCTAGGCTCCAGCCTAGTCCTAATTGACTTGTGGCTTCTCTTTCAAAAAAAAAAAAAATATTAAAATGAAATAAGTTGTTTTACACTCATAACAGACATGAAAGGAAAGAGGGGTTACAAATGGTACCGCAGAGCGTGGTTCATAAAGTCTGCTACCACAAATGGTAGCAGTGAGCGTGGTTCATTCTAGGCTTGAACCCTTGGGTCCTGGTGTGTGACGGGGCTTGCAAACTCGGAAATATTAAGGCGATTGTTATGACATTGTTTCGTAGGTATATGCCCGTGTAGGCTAGTTGTAAGTTGTATAACTTGTGAGTCGGGTCGCACCGCTGAGGCGGTTATTTGTGTTTGAAACAATTGATAGGTTGTACGGCCGGGGAGTCTCAAGGGTGGCCTGGATGAGGGAATGTTGATTCAGGGTTGGTGTTTAGCGTGTGATATTGGCGGGATGCGGTATGGCCCGATCGGAAGTCGGTACCGACACCGACTTGTGTCTTGTTGATGTTGAGGTATTAATTCCCGGATTATGACTTTCAATTGTTAGTTGGTTGTTGTAAGTTATGTGTTGGTACGGCGTGTGTGTCGAATTGTTGTTTGATGTTATGTGTGTTTAGCATTGTTGCTTGTCACTTGTCTCCTTCTGTCATGGATGTGAATGGTTCAGAATAGGCCAGGTCTCCGCAGCGCTAGAGAACCCGGGGGTCTACTCAAAGGAAGGACAGTACTTGGGTTTTTCTGTTTCTTGTAAATATGCTTTTGTGGGTTATGTTTTGTGTTCAGTGTATTGTGTGATTCTGGCGGGGGTAGGTTATCAGAGACTACCCAATCCTATTTCCGGCATCCTCCAGAGACTTCCGGTGGTGGATGGAGAAGATGAGGGCAAATTGTTGGTTTTTCTGGACATCGTCTTGGAGTTGGGGGATTTTCCGGGGCTGTCCGATGAGGTCCTCTTGTCCGTTATATATCCGTACTGCCGGGGTTCATTGGCTGAGCTGGTCACCAACACTCTGCGTCGTGGTGGCAGTATCGACTCTCTCCATGGGGAGGTGTTGGACTCTTTCATACCCCGTCGGCAACGTGAGCATTTGGAACATAGCCGGTTCTATCGTGCACAGGCCAACGGAGAGGCGTTGGGGGATTTTGTGCAGGATATCCGTAAATGTGTTCGGGTTTTGAGGTTGGGGTTGCCCGAGAAGGATGTCGTTAGAAGAATTTTAGAAGGGGTGACGCCCCAAGAGAGATCCCGTTTGGTGTTCGCGGACCGTCCACGTTGTTTTGCGGACCTCGAACGGCTATGTGTGTTTTCTAGAACGGTCCAGGGGATTGACGAGTCCCGTGAGCACGTGGCCCATGATGAGGTAAGACACGAGAGGCATGGGGGGCGAATTGTTCCATCCTCATGTGGTAATGAAAATAGATTTACAAACTCTTGTAGCGAGAGGCGCCGTCGTTCGCCTAATGTGACTCGTTTTAGGTGTGGTAGGTTGGGCCACGTCAGACGATTTTGTACCGGGGTTGGGTCGAGTCCAACGTCCCTCCCCAAGGCGCCCAAGGTAATTCTGAAAAAGGTCAATGAGGGGAAGATATGTCGGAGGTTTTCCCCTACCTGTCGCGGGTCTTCTACGGTACGCGCCTCCAGGCCAGTTGTAGGTCCCAGGTCTTTGGGCATCAAGGTCCTCCAAACCATCTCTAGGCCCACTTCCGTATGCCCCTTCTTGCTGTTGGAGTTGAAAAAGAGTCAACTCAGAGCATTAGTTGACTCCGGATCAGCAAGATCCATCATTTCATCCAAAGTGTGCGAGGACCTTGAACAACAGGGTTTAATTGAAAGGTCAGAACAGTCTTCCGTAGTGTGCTGGACGGCATCCCAGGAAATTCTGCCCATTTCCCGGGTAGTTTCTTTCAAGTTTAAAATCGAGGGATTTTCTTGGGTGTGGAGCTTTCTGGTTTCTCCTGCTCTGTGAGTTGAATGCATTATTGGTGCCGATTTCATCTGCAAAAGTGGTCTCGTTATTGACATCCAAGAGCACCAATGTTATTTTAAATTTAATCGGGGAGTTGAAATCCCGTTCCTTGGATATCAGGGGACCAAGCAAGATATCCAAGAGGTTAAGTGCCCCGACACATCTAGAGACCACCTCTCCCAGTCCCAGCGGTCCGCTTTAGATCAGTTGTGTGAGCGTTTCCCCACTGTACTAACTCCGGCCCTTGGGCTCACACATCTCTTGGAATATAAGATCCGCCTAACGGACTCCAAGGTGGTGCGCTCCCACCCTTATAAGTTTGCCCCTCCGAAGATGAGCATCTTGAGGGAGAAGGTTCAAGAGTTATTAGATCAAGGGGTGATTGAACCTTCTCAGTCCAGTTATGCCAGTCCAGCGTTCCTAGTGCCCAAGCCTGGAGGTAAGCACAGGATGGTCATCGACTACCGCAAGCTGAACGCTAACATCGAGGTAGATTCGGCACCACTTCCTGACCTTCATTCCGCGTTCGATTGGTTCAGTGAGGCGAGGTATTTTACCATCATTGACCTCAACTCTGCATATCACCAGATTCCCTTGACGAAAGAAAGTAGGCCCTACACGGCATTCTGTGTTCCGTGGAACCTCTATCAGTACACTAGGGTTCCAATGGGTCTAGCGGTAGGGGCCCAAACTCTCACCCGTTTACTTGACACCGTTTTTCACGATGTCAAGTTCAAGTACGTTTTCAATTATCTTGATGACTTGCTGGTGTACAGCAAGGGGTACGAGGAGCATTTGGGTCATCTTGAAGAGGTGACGTGCAGGTTGAGGGGTGCCGGCCTCACTGTCAACCCCGAAAAGGTGAAGTTCGCCCAGACACAAATTTCTTTTCTGGGCCACCTGATTTCCCATAGAGGTGTCACTGTGGATCCTGAGCGAACACAGGGAATCAGGGACTTTCCCCCACCAAAGGTTGCCAAAGGCATCGCAAGATTTGTGGGGATGGCCAATTTCTATCGGCGTTTCATCCCAAACGCGGCGGAGATTGCGGCACCTCTGAATGAACTCCGAAAAAAGGGCGCCAAATTTGTATGGGGGGAAAAGCAACAGAAGGCTTTCGAGACTCTGAAGGAAGCCATTATTTCCCCTCCAGTATTGGGAATGCCAGACTTCTCGAGGCCGTTCATCCTCCAGACAGATGCGAGTTCGATTGCGCTCGGGGCGGTTCTGTCCCAAGTTGTTGATGGTGCTAGGCAGCCTGTGGCCTTTATATCTAGAACTTTGACCCAACAAGAACGGAAGTCTTCAGTCTATGAGCTAGAGTGTTTGGCTGTTGTACACGCTCTAGATAAGTTCAGGCGTTTTCTGGAACACGCTGAGTTCCTGCTCGAGACCGACAACCAGGCTCTCTCTTGGCTTCTCGCTCATCCTCGGCAGCTGGGTAAGATTGGACGATGGGTGGTTAAAATCTCATCCTTTAAATTCAAGGTGCAACACATTCGGGGAACTCAAAATGTGGTTGCAGATGCTTTGTCCCGTATGTTTTCCCAGCCCAGCGAAGCCCAGCCGGAGCAACCCTGTTCTGTTTTACTGGACTTCCCTTTAGCTTTTACTGATGTGTTACCCCATCAGTTAGATGATGAAGAGTTGGGTCCGATCATCCAAAATCTAAAAGAGGGTAACGTGCAGGTCCCTTACTTCTTGTCCAGGGGCGTCCTATGTTGCAGAGAGAAAAAGGGGCGAGCCCCGAAGATAGTGCTGCCTAGCAAACTCGTGCCCATGGTTTTCAGCTACTACCACAATTCCCTGGTAGGTGGACATAAGGGGATTTCGAAGACCATTTCCAGTATTAGGAAAAACTTCATCTGGAAGGGCATGGATAGGGACATAGCAACTCGGGTGAAGGCATGTCATCTCTGTGGCTTAAGCAAGCCTGCCCAGAACACCAAGTTGGGGCTGTTGTCATCTGATGTGGCGAGCAGACCGATGGAGAAGCTATTCATTGACTACGTGGGACCCTTCCCGCGTAGCAAGTCAGGTAATGCTTACCTACTTGTCTGTGTGGATGCTTTTTCGAAGTTTGCCTGGCTACTGCCCTTACGGCAGGCAACTGCTCGATTGACCATAAGCGCGCTCCAGAGTCATGTATTTCAGCACTTCGGTCTTCCGGCCATCATTGTCTCGGACAATGGTCCACAATTTATTTCAGGCGACTTTCGGCGAATGTGCTTCGCCAATGGCATCAAACATGTAACCACTTCCCCCTATTACCCACAGCCGTCCCACGCGGAGAGATTCAACAGGAATCTCCGGTCCGCACTCATCGCCTATCATGCGGAACAACAGACCACCTGGGACCAGAACCTTAAGTGGTTACAGCTAGCTTTCAATACGGCCCTGCATGACAGTCATAAGGCCGTTCCCTTTGAAGTTATGTTTGGTTTCTCGCCTACGCTTCCCTTGGCCAACTTATGGAACATAGACGATCTTCTGCCGAGTAATCCGGACATTAGGACGGCAGATAGGTGGAAAGAGGCCCGGAAGAATTTGCTTCGTGCGCACGAGCGCGTCCGTAGTCGGTATAATCAGGGGCGTATTCCAAATCCCTTTAAAGTAGGAGATTTGGTCTACTGCCAGAGCCACCCGATCAGCTCAGCTGCCGATAAAAGAGCCGCCAAATTATGCTATCGTTGGTCGGGGCCGTACCGTATCCTCGGGTTTACGTCACCGGTGACGGCGCGGTTGGAAGAGCCGGGTAGTGATGCTAAAGAGATTACTACACATATCTCAAAATTGAAACTGTGTAGAAGAGGGTAAACGGGGTGACAAAGGAGGGAATGATGGTGGTCTCTGTACGAGTGGGGATGTTGTCTATTTTAAGAGGGTGTGCTCCGGGGGCGGTATTGAGAATGATATGGTAGCGAGTAGATGTTTCCCACATTCCCAGTGAGGTTCGTCTACTTCAGGGATGCGCCCCTGCCTGCGCGAGCCTTGGTTTTCTCCAATTGTCCTTATGTCCGGAGGGAGCCATGTCCTTACCTTCAGTCGCAGCCCATGACCGTAATCATCCTTGACCATCCACCCTCCGATTTTCCTAACCTTACCTAGAAAAAAAAAAAAAAAAAAACTAGAAAAAGCAAAAAAAAAGGAGTTATCGAGAGAGGAGCGAAGCGTGTCAAGTTGACGAGGTCGGTTGTGAACTTCGTCAACTCTGTACGTTTTGGCCATGCCCTTTGAGCACACATGTTAAACTTGTATGTATGTGAGATGAGGGTCCTAGTCACAGTGGACCTGGCTTCTGTTGGGTCCAGAGTGGGGACCTCCGCAACATGGAGACTGTCATCTCCCCTTTTCCCTTCTCCCCCGTGCCGTGATGCTTTGTGTAAAATGGGGGGGGTCGTATTACAGAATGACCCCATAGGTATATGGGGCACATGCCCTGTTTAGGTGGCTATCGTGTTCTGGCTTGGGTGGACAAGCCTCAGGAGGTCGGAACTCAGGGAGCTCCCGAACTTTTCTTTCGTCTTTCTTCTCTGTCCCTCTTTGCGGTGGGCTGGCCCTGATCAGGTCAGCAGGCCGCACATACACACTTACACTCTACACGTCTTCTTTCGTCTCTTTCGTCTTCCCTTCTGAGCCTCTGTTCTCCTGAGAGCAAGTGCCACCTGGCCACCTTATCCACGATGTCCACCGGAGTATTTGAGAAGGGGGTACACTGCAGGGTACTTTCCCGAGTTTCAGAGTGGGGCAACCGGGTTCCCCTTTCGGGGTGGGGGTGTGCCGGTGTAAATCCGGCCGTTGAAAAAGTTTTAGAGAAGTTTTGTTTTAATTGTCAAATAACGCGAATGCGAGAGTGCTGAGGCGACCCTTGTACTGCAATATAAGAGTGGACGGTTGCGCGCGCAGCTCGTAGAAAGGGGAGCATTTGGCTCTGCTTGTAACGAGAGACGACTCACTGCCCCGCTGCGAGATACAACGGTCTGTCTCCCTCTTCGAACGATTACGGCGTAGTTTCTGTTTCTACATGGCTGGCTGAAGCATAAACGACTCCCGGGTTCTTGATTAAGCCGGAGATTTGGCCTTGCTGATTGCCGTACACCTGCATCAGTCATGGACCATTAAACAAGATCCTGTCCGAAGAGGGAGATGGTGACTGGTTCTCGATGTAGCACTTGCCAGCAGTACTAAGGTGATATTCACACTTTTATTTTCCTTTTTGGGGCCGGGCCGGCAGTGCGCCTGTTTTACATTAAATATCCTTGAAGCCATGTGACCACGTGTCCAGACTGTCTGCTAGAAAGGAGAGCAGCTGATCATAACTCTGAACATTATAAGTTAAATTCAAGTACACTTTTTTATAACTGATTTACATAACACTAAGTGCACTGCTTGTAATTGTGTGCTGCACTGGGGGAGCGTGCCGGATATTTTTCTACACTTGGACATTTTACAGTTTGCATCTCATTATCATTTTACTCTTTACAAAATTTATAGAACAGGTTAGTAGCTCTGTTCCGGCTGGAACAGCAATGAATAATATTAACTTCACTATGGGTTTAACATCTAAGGGCTGGGGGCTTTCCTTTGTTGTTTTTGGGCCGTTTTCTGGGGTTTAAAAGGGGACTTAGTTTTTCTCTGACACATGTTGGTGCAACCTCAGGCAGGTTGGAGGCCTGTCAAACTTTGTCAACCACATGCTGGCGCGCTGCCACAGCTGCTAGGACACAACCACCTTATTGTATTTTTTCATTTTAATTATATTTATAGAGCCATTCGGGGTTAATAGAAAATAATTTGTTTTTTCTTCTGGACATATATTAGTTGATTTTGCTCCTTACAAAAGGGCTATACCGATTGTTTTTCTTAACTGGCAAAACACATATTGATTAACTTTCACTTGTTGTATCTGCTGTTTAATTTTCTTTAACTATAAAACATATACTCATTATTTTTTTGTAAAACATATACTGTATTGTCTAAATTTTTCTGAAATTGTAAAGCCTCGAGTGATTAATTTCTGATTGTTAAAGTACATATGGGTTTTTAAATCCTTCGGAATTTGTGAAGTAAAGTAACCGTTTAGAATTGTATAACAACCGTTTGAAATCAGGTGATGCAGTTCTGTAAATTTTTATTTAATGCTGTGAAAGAACTTAAGGTTCATACGCTCATGATGGGTCATTGATCAGTGGAATGCTATACAAATGGGCGGTCCGGTTTTATTTATGCGTTATGAGTTTTTATCATCCTTTCTGGGGGTTCTGGCTTTTATGTAAGTCTACAAAAACGGGTTGTTGATGGGCTAATATTTTATCACTGCTGGGTTATGAGTATTGTAGCCACACTGCCTGCTAGGTGGGTGCATTCCAGGGGCATTCGTGTTAGAATTGATGTAATTGTGAGTTTGTGTGCCTTATGTTTCTGTGTGTGTTATGTTTGTCCGTGTCTAGCTAGCCACAAGATGGGGGAGAACTTTATATTTATATATACATATATTTACTGAATTTATACACACTTGTTATGCTATTATATTTATATATATATATATATATTTACTGAATTTATACACACTTGTTATGCTATACACATGTTGTTTTTCTTTAATACTGTTAAAGGTGGGATTAAATTATTCGTGATATTTATGATTCATGGGGGGGATAATTATGTCATAGAGTTGGCCTGCATGTATGAATTCTAGGCATACAATAAACTTGTTATTGTTACATTACAGCTGAGTTTCATTGCAAGTCCCGTCATACTGGACCCGACACAATTTTTGCTTCTCTAGGCTCCAGCCTAGTCCTAATTGACTTGTGGCTTCTCTTTCAAAAAAAAAAAAAAAATATTAAAATGAAATAAGTTGTTTTACACTCATAACAGACATGAAAGGAAAGAGGGGTTACAAATGGTACCGCAGAGCGTGGTTCATAAAGTCTGCTACCACAAATGGTAGCAGTGAGCGTGGTTCATTCTAGGCTTGAACCCTTGGGTCCTGGTGTGTGACGGGGCTTGCAAACTCGGAAATATTAAGGCGATTGTTATGACATTGTTTCGTAGGTATATGCCCGTGTAGGCTAGTTGTAAGTTGTATAACTTGTGAGTCGGGTCGCACCGCTGAGGCGGTTATTTGTGTTTGAAACAATTGATAGGTTGTACGGCCGGGGAGTCTCAAGGGTGGCCTGGATGAGGGAATGTTGATTCAGGGTTGGTGTTTAGCGTGTGATATTGGCGGGATGCGGTATGGCCCGATCGGAAGTCGGTACCGACACCGACTTGTGTCTTGTTGATGTTGAGGTATTAATTCCCGGATTATGACTTTCAATTGTTAGTTGGTTGTTGTGAGTTATGTGTTGGTACGGCGTGTGTGTCGAATTGTTGTTTGATGTTATGTGTGTTTAGCATTGTTGCTTGTCACTTGTCTCCTTCTGTCATGGATGTGAATGGTTCAGAATAGGCCAGGTCTCCGCAGCGCTAGAGAACCCGGGGGTCTACTCAAAGGAAGGACAGTACTTGGGTTTTTCTGTTTCTTGTAAATATGCTTTTGTGGGTTATGTTTTGTGTTCAGTGTATTGTGTGATTCTGGCGGGGGTAGGTTATCAGAGACTACCCAATCCTATTTCCGGCATCCTCCAGAGACTTCCGGTGGTGGATGGAGAAGATGAGGGCAAATTGTTGGTTTTTCTGGACATCGTCTTGGAGTTGGGGGATTTTCCGGGGCTGTCCGATGAGGTCCTCTTGTCCGTTATATATCCGTACTGCCGGGGTTCATTGGCTGAGCTGGTCACCAACACTCTGCGTCGTGGTGGCAGTATCGACTCTCTCCATGGGGAGGTGTTGGACTCTTTCATACCCCGTCGGCAACGTGAGCATTTGGAACATAGCCGGTTCTATCGTGCACAGGCCAACGGAGAGGCGTTGGGGGATTTTGTGCAGGATATCCGTAAATGTGCTCGGGTTTTGAGGTTGGGGTTGCCCGAGAAGGATGTCGTTAGAAGAATTTTAGAAGGGGTGACGCCCCAAGAGAGATCCCGTTTGGTGTTCGCGGACCGTCCACGTTGTTTTGCGGACCTCGAACGGCTATGTGTGTTTTCTAGAACGGTCCAGGGGATTGACGAGTCCCGTGAGCACGTGGCCCATGATGAGGTAAGACACGAGAGGCATGGGGGGCGAATTGTTCCATCCTCATGTGGTAATGAAAATAGATTTACAAACTCTTGTAGCGAGAGGCGCCGTCGTTCGCCTAATGTGACTCGTTTTAGGTGTGGTAGGTTGGGCCACGTCAGACGATTTTGTACCGGGGTTGGGTCGAGTCCAACGTCCCTCCCCAAGGCGCCCAAGGTCATTCTGAAAAAGGTCAATGAGGGGAAGATATGTCGGAGGTTTTCCCCTACCTGTCGCGGGTCTTCTACGGTACGCGCCTCCAGGCCAGTTGTAGGTCCCAGGTCTTTGGGCATCAAGGTCCTCCAAACCATCTCTAGGCCCACTTCCGTATGCCCCTTCTTGCTGTTGGAGTTGAAAAAGAGTCAACTCAGAGCATTAGTTGACTCCGGATCAGCAAGATCCATCATTTCATCCAAAGTGTGCGAGGACCTTGAGCAACAGGGTTTAATTAAAAGGTCAGAACAGTCTTCCGTAGTGTGCTGGACGGCATCCCAGGAAATTCTGCCCATTTCCCGGGTAGTTTCTTTCAAGTTTAAAATCGAGGGATTTTCTTGGGTGTGGAGCTTTCTGGTTTCTCCTGCTCTGTGAGTTGAATGCATTATTGGTGCCGATTTCATCTGCAAAAGTGGTCTCGTTATTGACATCCAAGAGCACCAATGTTATTTTAAATTTAATCGGGGAGTTGAAATCCCGTTCCTTGGATATCAGGGGACCAAGCAAGATATCCAAGAGGTTAAGTGCCCCGACACATCTAGAGACCACCTCTCCCAGTCCCAGCGGTCCGCTTTAGATCAGTTGTGTGAGCGTTTCCCCACTGTACTAACTCCGGCCCTTGGGCTCACACATCTCTTGGAATATAAGATCCGCCTAACGGACTCCAAGGTGGTGCGCTCCCACCCTTATAAGTTTGCCCCTCCGAAGATGAGCATCTTGAGGGAGAAGGTTCAAGAGTTATTAGATCAAGGGGTGATTGAACCTTCTCAGTCCAGTTATGCCAGTCCAGCGTTCCTAGTGCCCAAGCCTGGAGGTAAGCACAGGATGGTCATCGACTACCGCAAGCTGAACGCTAACATCGAGGTAGATTCGGCACCACTTCCTGACCTTCATTCCGCGTTCGATTGGTTCAGTGAGGCGAGGTATTTTACCATCATTGACCTCAACTCTGCATATCACCAGATTCCCTTGACGAAAGAAAGTAGGCCCTACACGGCATTCTGTGTTCCGTGGAACCTCTATCAGTACACTAGGGTTCCAATGGGTCTAGCGGTAGGGGCCCAAACTCTCACCCGTTTACTTGACACCGTTTTTCACGATGTCAAGTTCAAGTACGTTTTCAATTATCTTGATGACTTGCTGGTGTACAGCAAGGGGTACGAGGAGCATTTGGGTTATCTTGAAGAGGTGACGTGCAGGTTGAGGGGTGCCGGCCTCACTGTCAACCCCGAAAAGGTGAAGTTCGCCCAGACACAAATTTCTTTTCTGGGCCACCTGATTTCCCATAGAGGTGTCACTGTGGATCCTGAGCGAACACAGGGAATCAGGGACTTTCCCCCACCAAAGGTTGCCAAAGGCATCGCAAGATTTGTGGGGATGGCCAATTTCTATCGGCGTTTCATCCCAAACGCGGCGGAGATTGCGGCACCTCTGAATGAACTCCGAAAAAAGGGCGCCAAATTTGTATGGGGGGAAAAGCAACAGAAGGCTTTCGAGACTCTGAAGGAAGCCATTATTTCCCCTCCAGTATTGGGAATGCCAGACTTCTCGAGGCCGTTCATCCTCCAGACAGATGCGAGTTCGATTGCGCTCGGGGCGGTTCTGTCCCAAGTTGTTGATGGTGCTAGGCAGCCTGTGGCCTTTATATCTAGAACTTTGACCCAACAAGAACGGAAGTCTTCAGTCCATGAGCTAGAGTGTTTGGCTGTTGTACACGCTCTAGATAAGTTCAGGCGTTTTCTGGAACACGCTGAGTTCCTGCTCGAGACCGACAACCAGGCTCTCTCTTGGCTTCTCGCTCATCCTCGGCAGCTGGGTAAGATTGGACGATGGGTGGTTAAAATCTCATCCTTTAAATTCAAGGTGCAACACATTCGGGGAACTCAAAATGTGGTTGCAGATGCTTTGTCCCGTATGTTTTCCCAGCCCAGCGAAGCCCAGCCGGAGCAACCCTGTTCTGTTTTACTGGACTTCCCTTTAGCTTTTACTGATGTGTTACCCCATCAGTTAGATGATGAAGAGTTGGGTCCGATCATCCAAAATCTAAAAGAGGGTAACGTGCAGGTCCCTTACTTCTTGTCCAGGGGCGTCCTATGTTGCAGAGAGAAAAAGGGGCGAGCCCCGAAGATAGTGCTGCCTAGCAAACTCGTGCCCATGGTTTTCAGCTACTACCACAATTCCCTGGTAGGTGGACATAAGGGGATTTCGAAGACCATTTCCAGTATTAGGAAAAACTTCATCTGGAAGGGCATGGATAGGGACATAGCAACTCGGGTGAAGGCATGTCATCTCTGTGGCTTAAGCAAGCCTGCCCAGAACACCAAGTTGGGGCTGTTGTCATCTGATGTGGCGAGCAGACCGATGGAGAAGCTATTCATTGACTACGTGGGACCCTTCCCGCGTAGCAAGTCAGGTAATGCTTACCTACTTGTCTGTGTGGATGCTTTTTCGAAGTTTGCCTGGCTACTGCCCTTACGGCAGGCAACTGCTCGATTGACCATAAGCGCGCTCCAGAGTCATGTATTTCAGCACTTCGGTCTTCCGGCCATCATTGTCTCGGACAATGGTCCACAATTTATTTCAGGCGACTTTCGGCGAATGTGCTTCGCCAATGGCATCAAACATGTAACCACTTCCCCCTATTACCCACAGCCGTCCCACGCGGAGAGATTCAACAGGAATCTCCGGTCCGCACTCATCGCCTATCATGCGGAACAACAGACCACCTGGGACCAGAACCTTAAGTGGTTACAGCTAGCTTTCAATACGGCCCTGCATGACAGTCATAAGGCCGTTCCCTTTGAAGTTATGTTTGGTTTCTCGCCTACGCTTCCCTTGGCCAACTTATGGAACATAGACGATCTTCTGCCGAGTAATCCGGACATTAGGACGGCAGATAGGTGGAAAGAGGCCCGGAAGAATTTGCTTCGTGCGCACGAGCGCGTCCGTAGTCGGTATAATCAGGGGCGTATTCCAAATCCCTTTAAAGTAGGAGATTTGGTCTACTGCCAGAGCCACCCGATCAGCTCAGCTGCCGATAAAAGAGCCGCCAAATTATGCTATCGTTGGTCGGGGCCGTACCGTATCCTCGGGTTTACGTCACCGGTGACGGCGCGGTTGGAAGAGCCGGGTAGTGATGCTAAAGAGATTACTACACATATCTCAAAATTGAAACTGTGTAGAAGAGGGTAAACGGGGTGACAAAGGAGGGAATGATGGTGGTCTCTGTACGAGTGGGGATGTTGTCTATTTTAAGAGGGTGTGCTCCGGGGGCGGTATTGAGAATGATATGGTAGCGAGTAGATGTTTCCCACATTCCCAGTGAGGTTCGTCTACTTCAGGGATGCGCCCCTGCCTGCGCGAGCCTTGGTTTTCTCCAATTGTCCTTATGTCCGGAGGGAGCCATGTCCTTACCTTCAGTCGCAGCCCATGACCGTAATCATCCTTGACCATCCACCCTCCGATTTTCCTAACCTTACCTAGAAAAAAAAAAAAAAAAAAACTAGAAAAAGCAAAAAAAAAGGAGTTATCGAGAGAGGAGCGAAGCGTGTCAAGTTGACGAGGTCGGTTGTGAACTTCGTCAACTCTGTACGTTTTGGCCATGCCCTTTGAGCACACATGTTAAACTTGTATGTATGTGAGATGAGGGTCCTAGTCACAGTGGACCTGGCTTCTGTTGGGTCCAGAGTGGGGACCTCCGCAACATGGAGACTGTCATCTCCCCTTTTCCCTTCTCCCCCGTGCCGTGATGCTTTGTGTAAAATGGGGGGGGTCGTATTACAGAATGACCCCATAGGTATATGGGGCACATGCCCTGTTTAGGTGGCTATCGTGTTCTGGCTTGGGTGGACAAGCCTCAGGAGGTCGGAACTCAGGGAGCTCCCGAACTTTTCTTTCGTCTTTCTTCTCTGTCCCTCTTTGCGGTGGGCTGGCCCTGATCAGGTCAGCAGGCCGCACATACACACTTACACTCTACACGTCTTCTTTCGTCTCTTTCGTCTTCCCTTCTGAGCCTCTGTTCTCCTGAGAGCAAGTGCCACCTGGCCACCTTATCCACGATGTCCACCGGAGTATTTGAGAAGGGGGTACACTGCAGGGTACTTTCCCGAGTTTCAGAGTGGGGCAACCGGGTTCCCCTTTCGGGGTGGGGGTGTGCCGGTGTAAATCCGGCCGTTGAAAAAGTTTTAGAGAAGTTTTGTTTTAATTGTCAAATAACGCGAATGCGAGAGTGCTGAGGCGACCCTTGTACTGCAATATAAGAGTGGACGGTTGCGCGCGCAGCTCGTAGAAAGGGGAGCATTTGGCTCTGCTTGTAACGAGAGACGACTCACTGCCCCGCTGCGAGATACAACGGTCTGTCTCCCTCTTCGAACGATTACGGCGTAGTTTCTGTTTCTACATGGCTGGCTGAAGCATAAACGACTCCCGGGTTCTTGATTAAGCCGGAGATTTGGCCTTGCTGATTGCCGTACACCTGCATCAGTCATGGACCATTAAACAAGATCCTGTCCGAAGAGGGAGATGGTGACTGGTTCTCGATGTAGCACTTGCCAGCAGTACTAAGGTGATATTCACACTTTTATTTTCCTTTTTGGGGCCGGGCCGGCAGTGCGCCTGTTTTACATTAAATATCCTTGAAGCCATGTGACCACGTGTCCAGACTGTCTGCTAGAAAGGAGAGCAGCTGATCATAACTCTGAACATTATAAGTTAAATTCAAGTACACTTTTTTATAACTGATTTACATAACACTAAGTGCACTGCTTGTAATTGTGTGCTGCACTGGGGGAGCGTGCCGGATATTTTTCTACACTTGGACATTTTACAGTTTGCATCTCATTATCATTTTACTCTTTACAAAATTTATAGAACAGGTTAGTAGCTCTGTTCCGGCTGGAACAGCAATGAATAATATTAACTTCACTATGGGTTTAACATCTAAGGGCTGGGGGCTTTCCTTTGTTGTTTTTGGGCCGTTTTCTGGGGTTTAAAAGGGGACTTAGTTTTTCTCTGACACATGTTGGTGCAACCTCAGGCAGGTTGGAGGCCTGTCAAACTTTGTCAACCACATGCTGGCGCGCTGCCACAGCTGCTAGGACACAACCACCTTATTGTATTTTTTCATTTTAATTATATTTATAGAGCCATTCGGGGTTAATAGAAAATAATTTGTTTTTTCTTCTGGACATATATTAGTTGATTTTGCTCCTTACAAAAGGGCTATACCGATTGTTTTTCTTAACTGGCAAAACACATATTGATTAACTTTCACTTGTTGTATCTGCTGTTTAATTTTCTTTAACTATAAAACATATACTCATTATTTTTTTGTAAAACATATACTGTATTGTCTAAATTTTTCTGAAATTGTAAAGCCTCGAGTGATTAATTTCTGATTGTTAAAGTACATATGGGTTTTTAAATCCTTCGGAATTTGTGAAGTAAAGTAACCGTTTAGAATTGTATAACAACCGTTTGAAATCAGGTGATGCAGTTCTGTAAATTTTTATTTAATGCTGTGAAAGAACTTAAGGTTCATACGCTCATGATGGGTCATTGATCAGTGGAATGCTATACAAATGGGCGGTCCGGTTTTATTTATGCGTTATGAGTTTTTATCATCCTTTCTGGGGGTTCTGGCTTTTATGTAAGTCTACAAAAACGGGTTGTTGATGGGCTAATATTTTATCACTGCTGGGTTATGAGTATTGTAGCCACACTGCCTGCTAGGTGGGTGCATTCCAGGGGCATTCGTGTTAGAATTGATGTAATTGTGAGTTTGTGTGCCTTATGTTTCTGTGTGTGTTATGTTTGTCCGTGTCTAGCTAGCCACAAGATGGGGGAGAACTTTATATTTATATATACATATATTTACTGAATTTATACACACTTGTTATGCTATTATATTTATATATATATATATATATATATTTACTGAATTTATACACACTTGTTATGCTATACACATGTTGTTTTTCTTTAATACTGTTAAAGGTGGGATTAAATTATTCGTGATATTTATGATTCATGGGGGGGATAATTATGTCATAGAGTTGGCCTGCATGTATGAATTCTAGGCATACAATAAACTTGTTATTGTTACATTACAGCTGAGTTTCATTGCAAGTCCCGTCATACTGGACCCGACACAATTTTTGCTTCTCTAGGCTCCAGCCTAGTCCTAATTGACTTGTGGCTTCTCTTTCAAAAAAAAAAAAAAAATATTAAAATGAAATAAGTTGTTTTACACTCATAACAGACATGAAAGGAAAGAGGGGTTACAAATGGTACCGCAGAGCGTGGTTCATAAAGTCTGCTACCACAAATGGTAGCAGTGAGCGTGGTTCATTCTAGGCTTGAACCCTTGGGTCCTGGTGTGTGACGGGGCTTGCAAACTCGGAAATATTAAGGCGATTGTTATGACATTGTTTCGTAGGTATATGCCCGTGTAGGCTAGTTGTAAGTTGTATAACTTGTGAGTCGGGTCGCACCGCTGAGGCGGTTATTTGTGTTTGAAACAATTGATAGGTTGTACGGCCGGGGAGTCTCAAGGGTGGCCTGGATGAGGGAATGTTGATTCAGGGTTGGTGTTTAGCGTGTGATATTGGCGGGATGCGGTATGGCCCGATCGGAAGTCGGTACCGACACCGACTTGTGTCTTGTTGATGTTGAGGTATTAATTCCCGGATTATGACTTTCAATTGTTAGTTGGTTGTTGTGAGTTATGTGTTGGTACGGCGTGTGTGTCGAATTGTTGTTTGATGTTATGTGTGTTTAGCATTGTTGCTTGTCACTTGTCTCCTTCTGTCATGGATGTGAATGGTTCAGAATAGGCCAGGTCTCCGCAGCGCTAGAGAACCCGGGGGTCTACTCAAAGGAAGGACAGTACTTGGGTTTTTCTGTTTCTTGTAAATATGCTTTTGTGGGTTATGTTTTGTGTTCAGTGTATTGTGTGATTCTGGCGGGGGTAGGTTATCAGAGACTACCCAATCCTATTTCCGGCATCCTCCAGAGACTTCCGGTGGTGGATGGAGAAGATGAGGGCAAATTGTTGGTTTTTCTGGACATCGTCTTGGAGTTGGGGGATTTTCCGGGGCTGTCCGATGAGGTCCTCTTGTCCGTTATATATCCGTACTGCCGGGGTTCATTGGCTGAGCTGGTCACCAACACTCTGCGTCGTGGTGGCAGTATCGACTCTCTCCATGGGGAGGTGTTGGACTCTTTCATACCCCGTCGGCAACGTGAGCATTTGGAACATAGCCGGTTCTATCGTGCACAGGCCAACGGAGAGGCGTTGGGGGATTTTGTGCAGGATATCCGTAAATGTGCTCGGGTTTTGAGGTTGGGGTTGCCCGAGAAGGATGTCGTTAGAAGAATTTTAGAAGGGGTGACGCCCCAAGAGAGATCCCGTTTGGTGTTCGCGGACCGTCCACGTTGTTTTGCGGACCTCGAACGGCTATGTGTGTTTTCTAGAACGGTCCAGGGGATTGACGAGTCCCGTGAGCACGTGGCCCATGATGAGGTAAGACACGAGAGGCATGGGGGGCGAATTGTTCCATCCTCATGTGGTAATGAAAATAGATTTACAAACTCTTGTAGCGAGAGGCGCCGTCGTTCGCCTAATGTGACTCGTTTTAGGTGTGGTAGGTTGGGCCACGTCAGACGATTTTGTACCGGGGTTGGGTCGAGTCCAACGTCCCCTCCCCAAGGCGCCCAAGGTCATTCTGAAAAAGGTCAATGAGGGGAAGATATGTCGGAGGTTTTCCCCTACCTGTCGCGGGTCTTCTACGGTACGCGCCTCCAGGCCCAGTTGTAGGTCCCAGGTCTTTGGGCATCAAGGTCCCTCCAAACCATCTCTAGGCCCACTTCCGTATGCCCCTTCTTGCTGTTGGAGTTGAAAAAGAGTCAACTCAGAGCATTAGTTGACTCCGGATCAGCAAGATCCATCATTTCATCCAAAGTGTGCGAGGACCTTGAGCAACAGGGTTTAATTAAAAGGTCAGAACAGTCTTCCGTAGCTGGACGGCATCCCAGGAAATTCTGCCCATTTCCCGGGTGTAGTTTCTTTCAAGTTTAAAATCGAGGGATTTTCTTGGGTGTGGAGCTTTCTGGTTTCTCCTGCTCTGTGAGTTGAATGCATTATTGGTGCCGATTTCATCTGCAAAAGTGGTCTCGTTATTGACATCCAAGAGCACCAATGTTATTTTAAATTTAATCGGGAGTTGAAATCCCGTTCCTTGGATATCAGGGACCAAGCAAGATATCCAAGAGGTTAAGTGCCCCGACACATCTAGAGACCACCTCTCCCAGTCCCAGCGGTCCGCTTTAGATCAGTTGTGTGAGCGTTTCCCCACTGTACTAACTCCGGCCCTTGGCTCACACATCTCTTGGAATATAAGATCCGCCTAACGGACTCCAAGGTGGTGTGCGCTCCCACCCTTATAAGTTTGCCCCTCCGAAGATGAGCATCTTGAGGGAGAAGGTTCAAGAGTTATTAGATCAAGGGGTGATTGAACCTTCTCAGTCCAGTTATGCCAGTCCAGCGTTCCTAGTGCCCAAGCCTGGAGGTAAGCACAGGATGGTCATCGACTACCGCAAGCTGAACGCTAACATCGAGGTAGATTCGGCACCACTTCCTGACCTTCATTCCGCGTTCGATTGGTTCAGTGAGGCGAGGTATTTTACCATCATTGACCTCAACTCTGCATATCACCAGATTCCCTTGACGAAAGAAAGTAGGCCCTACACGGCATTCTGTGTTCCGTGGAACCTCTATCAGTACACTAGGGTTCCAATGGGTCTAGCGGTAGGGGCCCAAACTCTCACCCGTTTACTTGACACCGTTTTTCACGATGTCAAGTTCAAGTACGTTTTCAATATCTTGATGACTTGCTGGTGTACAGCAAGGGGTACGAGGAGCATTTGGGTCATCTTGAAGAGGTGACGTGCAGGTTGAGGGGTGACCTTTACTTTATTTTTCCTTCGTAACTATATTATTATAAGTTTTTTAACGTAAGCGTTTCTATCTTTTAAATTATTTACACTTGGTTTGATCTCACGTATATGGGCTACATAACTGTTTCATATAGATTATACGTTTCATTCAATGCTCATATTATAATAATGTTTAATCACTTTCCTTATATCTGATTTTTTCCTTTTTAAAGTCTATCACTGTTATTTTCACTTTCTAGCACTATCACACAACCTAACTTATATAATTATAGTTTGATTTATTATATTTGTAAAATTTATAACATTCACTGTTTGTAGTTCAATGATACAAACAACTGTCTGAGGCACGCAGACCTCCTCATAGTTTTAATCTAATGCTTATGAACTAACAAATGTCTTTTTACTTATTTTCTAAGTTTAACATTTGTACCTTATAATTCTATTAATTAATCATTATTTACATGTTAACGAGTATGTTATGTTTTATGTTTGGTGAAATGACACGTTACATAAAGCCCCCCGTTTAAGTCAAGTTATTTCAGTAATGGTAGTTTTAGGAGTTACTGAAATAAATGGCAAAAATCTACAAAAACTGTCTTCACTTTTCATAAAACCTCTTTATCTCGGTTTGGTTATATATTCCTTGGGGTATTGCTACAATGGGGTTGGTAATTGACAAACTACTCTTTCCTATAATATCTTCTTTTATCATGCGCTGGATTTACTTTCTTACAGCTTTCTTGAACAACTGTTTAACCGGATATTATTTAAATTCTTCGCTTTATTCGGTGAGTTGGAGAATACGATGCAGTAGTTATTGTAATTGTTCACTAACCTCTTCTTTTGTGCCACACTCATGATCTCTGTATATCCTTTTCCTTGGAATGCCCTGATTTCCTGCAGTCTTTCCTGCCATGATTCTGGTTCTGTTAC